>OY759261.1:23451272-24181272 GCA_963662155.1 Lamellibrachia columna | reverse complement strand
GAGACAGGCAATGTCGGCGGCGGAGTCGGATGTGGTGATATATATATATATATATATATATATATATATATATATATATATATATATATATATATATATATATATATATATATATATATATATATATATATATATATATTTATATATATATATATATATATATATTTACGAAAACGTGTAACCAAGATACGGAGGTCAGTACCTCCAGTCTGGCTTGGCGGGGAGTCGCGACGCACTTTTGTGCCTCAATAATTGTCAACTGCAACACACGCTTTCGTTCGCGTGGGCGCTCAGAGGACACCGCTCCAGGCGCCCTACCGGGGTCCTTTCAAAGTACTGGAGCGACAAGTATTTAAAACTTTATCTGGTCGGCCAGCGGTTCCAACGCGCGTAGCCTCTGAACCCTCTCAGTGGTGCTGATCAAGAGATCGACGCTCAAGGAAGGTCGCCTTAAGCACGTCATAGACGTAGGTGGTTATGCGTCTTGCTGCATCAGGTCCATCACAACATCCGACTCCGCCGCAGACATTGCCGCTTGCAGTGATCAAACATTGTTTGTTGTGCGGAAATCCGATGCAGGCGAAACATTCCTTCACAATGTAAGAACCACTTCGCCGGGTTGTCCGGTCACAGGGCGGGCAGCTTCATTTATCACGTTGGCTGCACTTCGAGCGCGACTCTAGGGGTCATGCCTCAGTTAGACTTCCTGGTGTGTTACACGAATGTAGGGCATAGTAAGTTTGGATATATGACGTTTTAAAAAATTCATACGTTCTGACATGAATACATTTGTGCAGGGACATTATCTGGTTTGCTGGTGGAAGCTGTTGAGAGTGAAATGGTAGATTTTTAGACGATTTTAATAGGCGGAAAGATATTTGTGATTTTTTTTACCACTAGACACGTGTTCGTCGTAATTCATGCAATATTGGTAAACATTGAGGGGTGTCGCACATACAGGCATATTACAAGAGTTAGAAATGTCTAATTTTGAAAAAAATATTCGACCAGCATGTCAGTGGGATGATGACAGCGGCTGGTTAAAACGTTTAGAATATTTGATGGTCACGTTTTCTTATAATTATGCAAAACGTTAACATGGCCATGAATGGGAAATGTAACTGTATCCTGAACCTTCTAGCCCCAGCTAGAACGACGGTGTTAGCGGCGACTGCAGCCTTCGCGGCAGCCAGCTCGGCCTTAGCTTGCTCTACCTGCTGTGGTGTGGGAGGTGCCATCCTATATGCAATTGGTTCTTACACACACAGTCGGCTTTTATTGGACCTTCAACGCCTTTGTGGCAGCTTGTTTACGTACCGCGGTTTGCGGGTCGGTATTTATCGACACACACCGAGTCTACAAGCCTCGAAGAGAGGTTAATTCGTACCTGGACGAAGAAGAAGAAGAGGAGGTGGGGGCCGACCAGTTGGTAAATAACAAGAGCTGAAAACACGGTGCGCCGAACAATGCAGGCCTGCACACGTCACCATTGACGTCACCGTCGTATTGAAGGTTGCGTGTTCATATCACGGTGACCCTGACGTGATATGAACACGCAACCTTCAATACGACGATGACGTCAATGGTGACGTGTGCAGGTCGGCAATGTTCGGCGCACCGTGTTTTCAGTTATATATATATATATATATATATATATATATATGTATATATATATATATATATATATGTATATATATATATATATATATATATATATATATATATATATGTATATATATGTATATATATATATATATATTATATATATAGAGAGAGAGAGAGAGAGAGAGAGAGAGAGGGAGGGAGGGAGGGAGGGAGGGAGGGAGGGAGGGAGGGAGGGAGGGAGGGAGGGAGGGAGGGAGGGAGGGAGGGAGGGAGAGAGAGAGAGAGAGAGAGAGAGAGAGAGAGAGAGATTGAGAGAGACTCACACTTTACATGCACTTCGGGGAAGAGGGTGTCACTGCCAGAAAATCCTACATTATTGTAGGTATATGGGGAGAGGTTCTGCGGTTCTAATTGGTCGTTTTGTGCGTCGGGTCAGAACATTGTTAAATGCTAGAAACGGTTTTACAGAAGACAGTTAATAATATCATAATAATTGACTGATTAGTCAACTTCTCCAAATGCGCGATCTTAGAGGCTCAGACTGTCAGCCGTCTTATGTAATTAGTCGCGCGTACGAGCCAAGAGCGCGTGCATTTTATATGATCCCAAAGTATGCAATACATTTTTTATTCCGATAAACAATGGTTGTTCGTGGGAATTGCTAAGCATGCAGCCGTTGTGTGTAGTTTGACAATGTATTGCACGTATTTGGCTTTACGCTCTCGCGAAGCTATCTGTAACTGAATGAATGAATGTATGTTTATTTCCACACAGGTATATTTGTACATGTGTTTACAACAACAACAACATTTACATTTCTTGTGATAATAGAGAAAGCTGAATGCAATAATTATTAAACGCCTTCCCCATTCAGGTTAATGTATGCAATAAAATGATGACTATGCTACATAACAACATACTAGACAATTAGCATAATGCTATTATACCAATTTAAGAATTGAAACGAAAAGAAAAAAGAAGGGACTTACCTTTGCTATTTTCATTCTATATGGAAAGACACCATTTTTAAAGGAGTTATTGCATATATGAGTAAGTGGCTTCACAATGTGAGGAATATATCTATATTGTCATTACCTTTTTATTTTTGCAATTCCTGACAATAGCAGTAATTTTACTTTCTGTTACATCTTTTAAGAACATTGTCTTAGGATCATTGTTTCCTAAATAGTGGGTTATATTTGAATTTTCATTGATTTTATGTCTTTTGCTAGTTTAGGCCCTACGTTTACAAAATAATCATTAAACCCATCGGAAATGTCTTTCTGTTTTTTACCATGGTACCCATGTTATCAAAATGATCCGGATAGACTGAGTTTTTATGACCTTTCCTGATAATAGTATTCACTATCTTCTATGTTCCTTTGATACTATATTTTTTCTTCAAATTATTTGTTATAATATTTTTTTCACTATCTCTAAGTATTGATGTCAGTTTATTTTTGTATGTTTTATATTTGTCTTCTGCATTTTTTTCTGTTTAGCAAAAACTTTTTGTAAAGATAATTCTTTTTTTTACAAGCGTTACGTAGCCGTTTTGTAAACCAATGTTTAACAGGACGATTATTATCGTCTATACACGTTTCATTAAGCGGAAAATTCTTATTATATAATGATACAAAAATGTCTACAAAATAAACATATGCTATATTTACCTCTTCTTCATTTGTTATAGTTTCCCAGTTTACTAATAAAAGGTTGTCTTTAAATGCATTAACACATATATCATCTGTTTTTCTAACATGCTTGTATTTTGGAGCAGAGGATCATTTGATATCTCGATACTTACAGATAGAAAATACTGGTAGGTGATCAGTTATGTCGTTTATAACTAAGCCACTAAATGTGTTGTTGTTAAATTCATTAATGATGATATTGTCTATTAAAGTGGCACTATATTATGTTATTCTGGTCGGTTTATCAATACGTGGATACAATCCTAGCGAGAACATTGTGTCCACAAAATGTTTTGTGGTTGTTTCTGCTGTATTTCAAGAGGTCTATGTTTATGTCACCACGGCACAGAGAAATGTTTATGTCACCACGGCACAGAGAAATGTTTATGTCACCACGGCACAGAGAAATGTTTATGTCACCACGGCAAAGAGAAATGTTTATGTCACCACGGCACAGAGAAATGTTTATGTCACCACGGCACAGAGAAATATTGTCTTATTATTGTTAACTTTCTTCATCAGCAACTGTTTTTGGTCACTAAAGGTTTCAACGCTAGAACCACATGTTCTATATACACAGGTAACTATCACATTTTTGGCTTATTGATGCACAATTCTACTGTTATACATTCCATTATGTTATCAATCATCACTGACATATTAGTTTTCTCCTTAAATTTAATACTGTTATTTATATACAATGTCCACCAGATTTCCTATTTGTTCTCACCACATGTGTTGCTTCATAGCCTTCTAGCATAATGTCAGAACAGTCTTCAGATACAAGCCATGTTTCGGATATAGCGATTGTGTCAAAAGGGGTTTCAGATTCATTTATGAGATTTTCAATTTTGTAAAAATTTGTCCGATGTCCTCGAGCATTGAAATTAATGAACCTGAGTCAATTTTAGTACTAGTACTAGTAGTAATGAATTGGTCTTCAGAATAGTAGTTGCAGAGTGGTCTGACATTACTATAAAAACATTTATTAGGATCAATGTTTTTTTAAAGTCACAACAATTGTATTCTGACATATGAAAGGGTTTTTAATTAAATTCTGAGCATTGCTCGTATTAAAAAGACTAACATTTAAATCACGTTTTGTGTTAAGAAATCTGAGTTCATGATCATTAATATTTTTTAATGGAAAAGTATTGATACAGGGTGAACAGGACCATATGGCATTAGTTTTGCTTTTACATTTAAATTCCCTTGTTGTCAATTTTGTACATACTCTGTGTGTCCATAATTCACATAACGTACACTGAATAGAATCATAATCAGCATTATCTTTGCATATGAGACAGATATTACTCATATCTGCCATCGTATCTGTGTACTTAGCCTTGATAAAGTTCACACTTTATGATTAGTCATTTAATTGAAAAGTCCAAGTCCAACGATTTTCTCTTCTGTCCAGCCAAGGTTGAAGGGATCATCAGGGAGTCCACAAACTTCTTTACTTCATGCCCATTTTCTCTTCTGTCCAGCCAAGGTTGAAGGGATCATCAGGGAGTCCACAAACTTCTTTACTTCATGCCCATTTTCTCTTCTGTCCAGCCAAGGTTGAAGGGATCATCAGGGAGTCCACAAACTTCTTTACTTCATGCCCATTTTCTCTTCTGTCCAGCCAAGGTTGAAGGGATCATCAGGGAGTCCACAAACTTCTTTACTTCATGCCCATTTTCGTACATCGCGCATAAGATTCTACCGTTAATGGTCCACACCTTTTTGATGCCAGTGTCTTGTTTTAGTTCACGCCTCGTCTTCCCCTCAGCGGCGTCAGGTGATCATTCAGGTACACTGCACGGTTATTCGGATTGTTCCGTAGTTTCCGCTTGTTTTTCATCATATTTATTTTAGTGTCTCTCCGCACGTACTTGGCGATCATTGGTTGACATTCTCCAGCGCGACCTGGCAGTCTGTCACTGACACTGATATCTTCATATTTTAATTTCACACCCATGGCCGCAGCCAAGTTTATCACGTGAGAAGTTGAGTGTTTGTGCACTCTTCCGGCGTTTCGACAAGTCCGTGGATACGGTCAGAGTCCCGTCGCCCGTACTGTTCGAGTCATTCTTCGTTTCGACAAGTCCGTGGATACGGTCAGAGTCCCGTCGCCCGTACTGTTCGAGTCATTCTTCGTTTCGACAAGTCCGTGGATACGGTCAGAGTCCCGTCGCCCGTACTGTTCGAGTCATTCTTCGTTTCGACAAGTCCGTGGATACGGTTAGAGTCCCGTCGCCCGTACTGCTCGAGTCATTCTTCGTTTCGACAAGTCCGTGGATACAGTCAGAGTCCCGTCGCCCGTACTGTTCGAGTCATTCTTCGTTTCGACAAGTCCGTGGATACGGCCAGAGTCCCGTCGCCCGTACTGTTCGAGTCACTCTTCGTTTCGACAAGTCCGTGGATACGGTCAGAGTCCCGTCGCCCGTACTGTTCGAGTCACTCTTCGTTTCGACAAGTCCGTGGATACGGTCAGAGTCCCGTCGCCCGTACTGCTCGAGTCATTCTTCGTTTCGACAAGTCCGTGGATACGGTCAGAGTCACGTCGCCCGTACTGCTCGAGTCATTCTTCGTTTCGACAAGTCCGTGGATACGGTCAGAGTCCCGTCGCCCGTACTGTTCGAGTCATTCTTCGTTTCGACAAGTCCGTGGATACGGCCAGAGTCCCGTCGCCCGTACTGTTCGAGTCACTCTTCGTTTCGACAAGTCCGTGGATACGGTCAGAGTCCCGTCGCCCGTACTGCTCGAGTCACTCTTCGTTTCGACAAGTCCGTGGATACGGTCGGAGTCCCGTCGCCCGTACTGCTCGAGTCATTCTTCGTTTCGACAAGTCCGTGGATACGGTCAGAGTCCCGTCGCCTGTACTGCTCGAGTCGGTCCAGCTGAAATGTCTGGACTTTTTTAGACGCAGAACTTCCCTTCTTAGCTTGGTTTGCTTGGTCGCAAAGTCTGTGAGAATTGGTTTCGTCGTTGCAGTAATCGCCGTTGTTACAACGCTGGCCAGCACTGGTTGAATTGCCTGAACCATTTGATTTACAATTTCCCCTATCATCGCCATGTCCAGTTTACTATTTGTGGACTTCTGCGCTTTCTTCGTCCGGTTTCCCTTCACGTTAATTGACGATTCGTCCATCGCCAATTTCACTGCGTTTTCAATTGTGCAGTTTAGCTCGTTTCGTTGATATAATTTTCGTTCCAATCGGAAAATTCTAGAGCGGCAAAGTTGTTAGGACTAGCAGTCGCCATCTTTTTTGCATGCATATTGGCCGTTTCAGTGAACAATGAACCCGCTGTTAACGTAAAGCGGCCAGTATATCTCTGGTGATATTATTATGATATTGCTGGTGACATTGTCTATTAATGGACTCACAACTGATCATCGACAGACAGCCCGCGTGACAACCTCTTGTCTCCCTGCCAGATTGATCATGACATTCATGGCGCGTGTTGACTGACGGTCAAACTGTTAATGGACTTCCCATTTGAGCTAATGACTTACTTAAGAAAGATTAAAAGGCTACGTGGGCATACACCCGGGCACATGCCAATAATAGCAGACATTGAATGTCAGCTTCTTCTGAGTAATTAAGCCAGACGTGTGCGAGTGGGTTAAAATGCTAGACGTCTACCGTGTCATTTTTCATTTCGAAATTAGTAGTAAAGACAGTGTAGCAATTCAGCGTCAGTTCTGACACGAGATGGATTACGGCTCCGAGTGTGCGTTCATATTTGCTCTCAATAAAACTGCGTTCTTTTCAAGTCTTAATTTCAATCATGTTTGTGTGTAATTTTTTATGGTGTCCAAGAAGACTGATACCCCGGTTTGGGAACTCAATACGTTGCCAGTATACGATCCTTGTGAATTTATCTAAACAAGTTTTAGACATCTGTCAAAATTAAACCATTTCAAGTTGAAATACTACCAACTATATACCCGTTAACGTGCAAAACTTGCATATTTCCATTATATATGATTATAGATTTATTCACTGTCATGTTTTATTCATAGATTAATGCTAGCTAACGTAAAGTTACATAAAGTTGCCCTGAAATCACTTTGGCGCACAAAACACACAATGAAACGTGGAATTTGTCTCATTGATGGTATACTGGCAACGTATTGAGTGCCCCCCCCCCAGACTGATGCGTATTACACATAGAGGGTCTTACGAGATATCAATATGCTCTTACCCTAGCTGCTTCAGAACAATTGGACATATTTCGTCCCGTATTTAAATAAATGAAATATTTGTCAATTGATGAATACTTTGCTGTCTCCGGTAGAAATTTTAATGTCTTGAAGTGCTGCCACCTGGTGTCCTGTTGGGAAACTGCACAGCCATTTCAGAGCTTCGATACGCCCATGATCTCATGCAGGTTTTTCAACACAACCTGGCAGCCAATACCTCACATATTTCCATAAACCTGTACGGTTTATCACCGCAGACAGAGCCAAACGATAAAATTACTCAGTAAATGTTAATTAGCGAGGAAAAAAATTGCGCTGCTGATATTCGACTGGGCAATAAACAACATGTTACAAAGTTGCATGTCAAAAGATCATAAATAAATGCACAATTAGCATTTTAGTATCAAGGACTGGCTACTCTGGTTAATTGCGAGACGGTGTATCGTCAGAGACGGTGTATCGCCTACAACGACCAGCTGTTGTCATTCCCAGTAAATCCTGCAATCGAGTAATTATACCAGCTGGGAACCTGTTTGACAAGAAACAGACCAAATGCGGTAACAGTTTTTGGTTTTAAATTTCGATGGCATATGGTACCCCTCTTCGTTATTAAGCCATGTCCACGAGTGAATCGTTTTGAGGAAGAAACTAAACATGGAGTATTTCTTTGTTGCATGTTTCAAGCCAGGCCACCGTTTCTGCTTTGTCTTCGAACTTGAGTTTGTGTAGAAATATTACATTGGTGATTTCCATTGTGACACTTATCAATGACCTACAATAACTTTAATATGAAAAATGTAATGTGTCTACTATGAGTTACACCTATTTGGAATGTATACGTCTGCACAAATGTATATATTATGGCTGTGCTTCAACCTGCATGTGATATATGGCAACACAAAGTATTGGTCCTGAGTGTAGGACGATACCATATTCATACACATAACAGTTGTATGTTGTCTCTGTGTTGCTAAATGCACTGTTGGTTCACAAGCAGCGGATCCAGGGTGTTTTAGGGGTCTCAAGACCCAACCGAGGCCATAGGGCGGGGGTCTTAGACCCCCCTCTGTGTCCGTGACAAATATTACGGTAGGATAACGTACATAGGCCTCGGACTAGTGTCAATGTAAACACTGAAAGTATTAGCAGCCGGCTAATAGTAACACTTCTGTAAGTAGAACGACATGTGTCGTCCGGTTTGTGGAAGTGCACATGCCTGACTGACAACACATTTACTGATTTAACACAATTATTTTTAATTTTTAATGGAACGCAAACCAATAACTAAAACTTTTACTATTATTTACCACATTAAGTGTTTCTAATGGCAGTGTATGTAAAGTATGTTTCACACGAAAGGATAAGGAATGCATAGCAACAAGCATTTTTGAAGACGTTTCCGGATGAGCGATAATACAGGATATATGGTGCCCGCGAGTGCTAAGTAATTTAAAAATAGCTTGCGTTAAATGTTCTAGCAGACACACGCACGAAATAATGACAGTGTAATAGAATGATGTTCATTTAATATGTACTTATATTTCCATTTCTTACCAAATGTATTTTCTGTGATTTTCATTTAGTCAAATATTACCAAACTGTGTCACTATCAAAACTAACGTTATGGTAGAGCTGCAATTAGATAGAACATATTGTAGGAATATTTGCAAACATTTGATCTGTCTTCCATGCAAATCTAATTTAAATCCGCATACTTTTACCACCTTAACGAACCAAAATATGACGCGACCCGTTTGCAGCAGTTTACGGAAGTTTTTTATTTCCTTCTTCAAAGCGATTGTGTACAAAAATACAAAATATATTCTTTAAAAGGTAACGTAAATGAAAGACTGACTAAGTAGCTTTACATTTTTATATATATATTGGTAATTGCTGTCTTTTTTATGGTAAAAATTGCATTAAAAGTGATCTATTTTACATTGGTGCAGATGTGCAACGGCAAAAAGCAGATTAATTTGACGTGCCTAACGAAATAAGGAAGGTGCGCTTACTATATAACTTGTATTTACGTAACAACTCGGGACTTTATACTCGTATTGTGGCTCAAAAGGTTTATTCTTCCAACAATTCCTTAATAAACTGTTTGCGCAGATAGATTGAAACTATGAACTCTCACTAACAACAATTCTAAAAGAAATGGCTATGATAGGCCTATTACCTAGCTAAAGATACAAAAAGTCACAACACACGCGTGAAATGAAGGCTTCTACAAATTTCTCTAACTTATCCAGCAACATTTAGTTATACGGGTGAATATACAGTAAGGCAGAGTTGTTTGTGTTCCTCGTGTTTGTATTACAATATATCCATTAACTGATTAAGCAAAGTAATTCAGTTTTATTAATGTTCCTCGGTTTCATCAAACGGGAAATGTGTGTGTGCGTGCGTGCGTGCGTGCGTGCGTGTGTCTGTCTGTGTGCGTGTGTGTAAACGGACGGACGAACTACGTCACATGATGTCCGTTATGTAACGAATTATCATCACTTTCACGGCAAAACTATTTTATTTGTAATTAATGATTAATAACTCAGACGATCCGAAAGAAATCATTACCTAGCTTACGACACTATAAAATATTTGTTGCTGTCTTCAGGCAGCAGTTTTCTTCATAATTTTGTAACTGAAACGATAATGTCGGCCGCCTCTCCAGCACCGACATGTGATTTCGTCAAATGTTAAAACGGTTAATCGAACTTAATCAACTGAGCCTCTTTGTGACGTAGAGGAGATGAGGCAAACACCATCAAGAATCACCTGCATTATCCAGCAACAAATGTTGTCGCTGTCAGTGGTTGTTTTAGATTGTTGAACGTTCATAGAGCAGCTGTGCATTCAGGAAAAGAAAAATATAGCAAATTAATTTCACGATTTGTGCCACCTGCAAGACACTGCGTTAGTGTATATTCACACATATTTATCCATTCTTCCAGTTGGACGTGTATGTTAGTGAATAAATTCTATAAAAAGGATAGATTCAACTTGTCACAGAACGATAAAGATATTATTAAACAACTTAGCTGACGCAGAACTGTGGGAACTGTTAAAACTCTTTGAAAATATTGGAACAAATTATCTACCGATTATCTGCATGCGAGCAATGGGAATATGTTATAAATTTGCTTGAAAACATAACTAACATTATCTTATATAATTGGGCCACATATACATTGGAATTGTGGACTCTCAATAACACAATGTTTTTTTTTTCGCATCACATGTCACCAATAGAGTTTATTGTCATGATGACAATCTTGTGAAATCGCAGCAACAACGCAATCATTATTCTTATCGCTGTTTACCTTAATTTAATTGATACAAAGTACTGCCACAAAAACAAATCCGGTAAAACGCATTGGCAAATCCAGACCATAGAAAAGGGGGTGCCCAGTTTTCCAGGCTGGACTTACAGCTATCCATAAGATGTCTACAAGACACGCACGCAAGCGTCGAAGCACGCACACACGCACACACGCACGCACGCACGCACGCACGCACGCACGCACGCACGCACGCAAGCACGTTTGCCGTAGCACCATATCATTTACAGACACCAATGATTACATAAAGCATACCAAAACACTGCTTAACGGTCTACGCGACAGCCAGAGCTTAATGTTCATGAAGAATTACGTGCACACAAACCGTTAGACTACACAATTAATGTTGATCAGATTACCGTTTCTTTTCTTTAAAATAGTGCAGCTTTTAACCTTGTCAGTGGATCCACGTGAACTCTAAAAGAAACTAAGGACTAATGTAACTCAATAAAGATAATGTCGTGCACAACATGACACAATGTTGCCGCTATTCAGCACACAGCAATAAACGAATGATCGTCCTGAAAACCTTTGATCAGTTACGATTTCTTCAGCCATAAACGTTCTGTCTGACATTTAACAATGATGCCGTTTCATCTAAAAAAATATGTCTTGTCGTTGAGATTATTGTAGCTGTGCACAATTAGCCGTAATTGATATGTTTAATGCTTACGCTTAAGCCACCAGACATCAGCATAGACGAAAGATCACCTTTGTATATTTACTGGCGGGGTCTACTATTATTTGCGTGTTTGAATTTTTTTTTAACTGAAATTTTTTAACAGAAATAGTGATGCGGGCGGGAATAATACGATGACGTCTGGCCTACATATCATGGTCCCCTGCGTTCACTCAGCAGTGACCGTCAAATAAATAATAAATAAATAAATAAATAAATAAATAAATAAATAAATAAATAAATAAATAAATAAATAAATAAATTAATTAATTAATTAATTAATAAATAAATAAATAAATAAATTAATTAATTAATAATAAATAATAAATAAATAAATAAATAAATAAATAAATAATTAAATAAATAAATAAATAAATAATAAATAAATAAATAAATAATAATTAAATAAATAATAAGTTTGATATAAACCACTTTGTCTTAGCTCCAGGACTGTTAAGCATGTCGTATGTCCACTGTGTTTAGAGAACGTCATGACCAAAATGCCAACGCGTTTTCAAATCCATTGCCAATTTTTTCCTGTCATGTCTGTTATCTAGATCTATGAGGATGTGTAATTATAATTGATGTGTTTAAATTTTGTTGTGTAATTTAAAATTCGGGAGTTGGTCAAATCCGATCGGAGTTGAATTGATCCAAAAGTTGTGTGACTTATACGAATTGATTTGATAAAAATTAAAATAGATTCATTTGGAATTTAATTAGAATTGAAAAAATAGCAAATTTGCTGAATTTAATTAATCGTTCAGTTCATATAAAACGTAAATGTTTTGATATAAATTTACACATGTAAACAAAGAAATATATTATAATTAATTTATTCTTCAGACTTACTTTCACTTAAAAATCTGGAAATCAAAACAGAAATAGCACCTGCTCTAAGTAAACATGTAATTTGTGGGACAACCAGTAAAAGATAGATGTAGATGGCGCCACCCGGGTAGATCGGGTTACGTTGGCGCGTGTTGCAAAACTCTACTCGGTCCCAGATCCCCTACTCACCGCACCGATCGCGCGCAAGATCTGGATCGGGAAGGGAGCCGAGATCGATGTGCTTATAAAAACTCTCTACTGTTACCTCTTGTGACAATAAAATCATTGACATCGGATAGCTTACAGTACTTGTAGCAATGTCCCACGTTTGTATGTTAGAAATGTGCAGGTGTGCGTCACCTCGCGGTGTCCTGACAATTAATTCTGACTTGATGAAAACTGACCATGAAACGTGTATAGATAACTGAATGCATGCTCGTTGTATGCAAACGCCAACACATTAGAAAAAATGATACAACAATGTTAGTACAATAACCGAAACAAATGCTGATAACTAAATTATGCAGTGCTATTTCGGTGCATAGAAGTCCGAAGTGTCAGTCAATTTACGGTGTGATGGACGTGGTTTACACCACATCTATTCTACTACACTAAATAAATCACTAATTAGTTATAATTATTCAAGGAAAGAACAATTTCCACGATAATGTTAGTGACGATGACCCCAGACTCACACAATTGCATGAATCAATAATACGGAATCAAGATAATGTTTCCAAGCGACAGTTATTCGCAAGAGTGAAGTCGGTTCGGTTTTTACAGCGGATGCGAAGTGTCTAGACTGTCGAAGTGCCTAGACTGTCGAAGTGCCTAGACTATCGAAGTGCCTAGATTGTCGAAGTGCCTAGACTGTCGAAGTGCCTAGACTGTCGAAGTGCCTAGACTGTCGAAGTGCCTAGACTGTCGAAGTGCCTAGACTGTCGAAGTGCCTAGACTGTCGAAGTGCCTAGATTGTCGAAGTGCCTAGACTGTCGAAGTGCCTAGATTGTCGAAGTGCCTAGACTGTCGAAGTGCCTAGACTGTCGAAGTGCCTAGACTGTCGAAGTGCCTAGACTGTCGAAGTGCCTAGACTGTCGAAGTGCCTAGATTGTCGAAGTGCCTAGACCGTGGAAGCGCGTGGAGCGGTGGTCTGATGGTTAGAGCATCGGATTGTTGATGGAGAGGACGGTGGTTGGATTCTACTTTCACGCGGAACAGTGGTCTGATGGTTAGAGCATCGGATTGTTGATGGAGAGGACGGTGGTTGGATTCTACTTGCACATGGAGCGGTGGTCTGATGGTTAGAGCATCCGATTGTTGATGGAGAGGACGGTGGTTGGATTCTACTTGCACGTGAAACGGTGGTCTGATGGTTAGAGCATCCGATTGTTGATGGAGAGGACGGTGGTTGGATTCTACTTGCACGTGAAACGGTGGTCTGATGGTTAGAGCATCCGATTGTTGATGGAGAGGACGGTGGTTGGATTCTACTTGCACATGGAGCGGTGGTCTGATGGTTAGAGCATCCGATTGTTGATGGAGAGGACGGTGGTTGGATTCTACTTGCGCATGGAGCGGTGGTCTGATTGTTAGAGCATCTGATTGTTGATGGAGAGGACGGTGGTTGGATTCTACTTGCGCGTGGTGCGGTGGTCTGATGGTTAGACCATCCGATTGTTGATGGAGAGGAAGGTAGTTGGATTCTACTTGCGCGTGGAACGGTGGTCTGATGGTTAGAGCATCCGATTGTTGATGGAGAGGACGGTGGTTGGATTCTACTTACGCATGGAGCGGTGGTCTGATGGTTAGAGCATCCGATTGTTGATGGAGAGGACGGTGGTTGGATTCTACTTGCAGCCTTTTCGAAGCTTGGGCAATTTCTTTCATCCCACATTGCCCTTGTCTCTCGGAAGAGACACTAATAGCTGTTGGTCCCATTTACCCGTTGTCTACTCCAGGGGATGTAAAAGACCCCACGCAGAGAAATGGAAAATACCTGCCGTGCATTCATTAAATTTTGAGAAAGAAAACTCTGAAAATAAACCACTCCTATGTTAACACGTCACGACACGACTCGTCCTCGACGATTACTTGTCTTTAATATCAAACATGTTTGATATTTCACGTCACAACAAAAGCAGGATAAAACCTGTCCTCGACACCAGCGTCGCGTCATGGGAGTGCGTACACGTCACAAGAAATTCGTCGGCGACTCAAAACGTTTTCGTAGATAGTCGCGTAATGAAGTGAATGCTGGGCTTAATGGTTCCAGCAGCGAATCACCGACAGTTTATTAGGTTTGTACTCAAATCACATGGTACCTGGGTAATTTATGCACTGCGTTGACCTTACACAAGGCACGTTTGGCGAAGATAAGAGTCCGCGCACGACTCACGGGAAGTCCGCTTATGACGTAAGATTTACTAGAACATTAGAATGCAGACACGTTCGATGGGAGACTATGCAATTCATACGTTAATAATTCGAAGTTTATTTTTCATTTGGTGTTTGTGTATGTGCGTGCGTGGGTGCGTGCGTGCATGTTTGTTTGGATGCATGTATAACCGTAGCTTGTATATTATGATTGTAATTTAAATAAATGTATGATTGCAATTTCAAGTCACCTTAAACGATTCTGGCTCTGGGTTTTAGGAGATGGAAAAGGACGTAGTCCAGACGACCTTACCTTAAACACATTGAACGGTCTCATCTCAAACATGCTATATTTGTACCTCATAAATGTATTCTACAAACTAGATCAGATAAAATCTTTGTGTCATGCAGTCACAGTTTAAATACATATTTATGAATATTAACAGTGGCGCTGGCGTTTTGATCTGCTATATCTTATGGACAGTGGTGGATTGGGTATGGTGGATGGGCTATGGCGGGTAGGCTGTGATTGATGAGCTATGGCAGGTAGGCTCTGGTGGATGGGCAAAGGCAGGTAGACTGTGGTGGATGGGCTATATCGGGTAGGCTGTGGTGGATGTGCTATACCGGGTAGGCTGTGGTGGATGGGCTATGGCGAGTAGGCTGTGGTGGATGGGCTATGGCGGATAGGCTGTGGTGGATGGGCTCTGGTGGGCTTGAGTGTGGGTGTGCTTGTGTTTGTGTAGTCCGCTTGTCGATTACGGAGAAGTTACAAGCTGTGCAACGAATCACAGTTAATACGGGGGTAATGACCACGCGGCGGCGCGAGCATCCGACAGCTATTGCCATTTCGAAAGCTGGGCAATTAAGCACACTAAGCGCCGTTGGTCCCTTAATCCTATCTGGTGGCTATACCAGGGAATTAAACTGTCATATACAGGGGATAAATGTGAGCAGTGGCGTATATAGGATCTCCCAAAGAGGGAGGCCGGGGGGAGGCTGGGGGGGGAGACTAGGAGACAAGTCTAGTCACCCATGCTACTATGTAGCGGCGCAATTGTAAAACACGGTAAAAAACAACAACAAATTTAACCAAAGTGGGGCGTGGCCCCAAGCCCCTACCCCCTAATTACGCCACTGGTCAATTCTGCTAAATACCTCGCAAGACAAACTGAATGAATGCATGAATGAATGAACGAGCAGAAGATCGTGTAGTGCCACTGCCAGCGATAACGATGGAGAAAGGCACTGATATTGATTGTGTCCGGTTGTGCGCCGTGTGTGACGGTCGGCTGGATGTGTGGATTGATTTTCCTGTTCTAAATGCTCTCTCCTGCTCACAAACATGCAACAGATGGCTAGCAGCACAGCCACGTATGTGTCAACATTCAACGGTTCTCATCAAAATACGATGACTATTCCAGAATGCAATATTGGACAAATAAGTCTTGTTCGTTTTCTTCTTTAAGAACATATATCAACCATTCATATTAGACATGACACATTCACAAAGCAAATATTTGTGTTTTCTGCTGTCTAAAACACTTCAACGTATATGTTATAGATATGACATCATTATATGTTATAGATATGACATCATTATCTCACTGATAGATACAATGAAGCAGCGCTTTTTGAAAAACCGAATGGATTAGTGTTGCTAATAATAACCTGTTGCATTAACTAATGAATTGATCAGTTAGAAATGAAAATGTTAAGCCAACAAAAAAGAAGCAACACTATATACACACGACTGCAAAATTAGTATGCAATCATACTACATATGACGATGTCACCCTACCAAGACGTCAGTCATACTACATATGTCGATGTCACCCTACCAGGACGTCAGTCATACTACATATGTCGATGTCACCCTACCAGGACGTCAGTCATACTACATATGTCGATGTCACCCTACCAGGACGTCAGTCATACTACATATGTCGATGTCACCCTACCAAGACGTCAGTCATACTACATATGTCGATGTCACCCTACCAGGACGTCAGTCATACTACATATGTCGATGTCACCCTACCAGGACGTCAGTCATACTACATATGTCGATGTCACCCTACCAGGACGTCAGTCATAATGAAGAACCATCGTGGAAAGACGGCGAAAGTTATTTAAGTTATTGGATTTGTTAATAAGAACTGTTCTATAGTACTGATCAACGGTCATAAAATCATTGGCCAACTCACAAGTCACTGACCAGTCTACAAGTCACCGACCAGTCTAAAATTCACTGACCAGTATACAAGTCATTGACCAGTCTAACAAGCATTGACTAGTCTAAAAGTCACTGACTAAGCTAAGCGTGACTGACCAGTCTACCAGTCAGTCACTGACTAGTCTACAAGTCACCGACCAGTTTACAAGTCACTGACCAGTTTACAAGTCACTTACCAGTCTACACGTCACTGACCAGTCTACACGTCACTGACAAGTCTACACGTCACTGACCAGTCTAAAATCATTGATCTTATGACTTATGACATTTAACTCCTGTCGAGGGTTTGCCCGTACCGCCTCGTGGGCGACTTGTCGGGGACACGTTTTCTGCCTCGTGAAATGTGTTGAGGCTCTTGGACAACCAGGAGCCTCCTCGCAGTCACGTGACTGTCTGTTCAATCGCAGGGTCTGTGCAGCGTCGAAAAAGAGTAAAAGTAGTGAAATTCAGAATTCTTGCTTCGGCGATTTCTACACGACCCACAATGAAAAGATCGTTTTGAACATAAAAGTATTGAATATTGATTTTGCACGACAGTCACCATTGGCTAGATAAACATAGATGATCACAAATCTATATGGACAAGTAATCAAGAAATATACATATTTTGTATAGCATTTTTGTATAACCATGACAACATGAAGTATTATAACAAATACGTAATTTTATTATTTCATGGCGTTTTTATCTGCTATAGGCTGTGGTGGGTGGGCTATGGCGGACAGACTATGGTGGGTGAGCTATGGCGCGTGATTTGTGGCGGATGGGCTTTCGTGGGTGGGCAATGGTGCGTTGTGGTGGGAGGGCTGTAGCGAGTGGTACTAGTGGAGAGTTGTGATGAAATGAGAGCTGCCGGGGTCGGGATTGTCGTGCTTCGTGTTTATCGCTGTCAGTTTGTTCGTCAGTGTGTTCACATATATGTATGTCTGTGTTTTGATCTCAATGAAATACTGCACGCAGGGACAGGGTGTGTGTGTGAACTCTGCTACTCCGAGTAGAGCGTAGACTGACACGTTACCGGTTTGTTTTCCCACGAGTTTTATTTTAAGTTTAGATTTCTTGCAATTCGTGAGTACATAGTACGAGCGTCTGTACACATTCGAACTGTAAACATTCGCTTGCGCTGCAGCGCGTGCGTGCGTGTACATATTGCGTGTACATATTGCGTGTACATATTGCGTGGCCAATGTACATTTACTCTGGGCCGTGTCTGTTATATCCGGGCGTAAGTACACATCATTATCTTACTAATTGTGGCGGCGGCTTTGTCTTAGGTCATTGTAATATGTGTCTCCGGGACACTGTTAATTGCTCTCCCAGAACAGCGTTGCCCGTATACAGGTATCTTGTACTTGTCGGAAACAGCGTTCCCCGTATACAGGTATCTTGTACTTGGCGGAAACAGCGTTCCCCGTATACAGGTATCTTGTACTTGGCGGAAACAGCGTTGCCCGTATACAGGTATCTTGTACTTGGCGGAAACAGCGTTGCCCGTATACAGGTATCTTGTACTTGGCGGAAACAGCCATGCCCGTATACAGGTATCTTGTACTTGGCGGAAACAGCGTTGCCCGTATACAGGTATCTTGTACTTGGCGGAAACAGCGTTGCCCGTATACAGGTATCTTGTATTTGGCGGAAACAGCGTTGCCCGTATACAGGTATCTTGTACTTGTCGGAAACAGCGTTCCCCGTATACAGGTATCTTGTACTTGGCGGAAACAGCGTTGCCCGTATACAGGTATCTTGTACTTGGCGGAAACAGCGTTGCCCGTATACAGGTATCTTGTACTTGGCGGAAACAGCGTTGCCCGTATACAGGTATCTTGCACTTGGCGGAAACAGCGTTGCCCGTATACAGGTATCTTGTACTTGGCGGAAACAGCGTTGCCCGTATACAGGTATCTTGTACTTGGCGGAAACAGCATGACGCTGACGAATGTCAAATACAGTTATTCACTTCATTATTACAAACTACATGTTAATTAAGTTTGGACCTGATGTGAGTCCCTGGGTGATTTGCTACAACTTTTCCAAGTATTTTGGAAGATCGCTCAACTTAGACACAGGTCTGTAATTGTTGTTAAAGTCATATTTAAGCAGATAAGAAGAAGATTAACATGCGCTTGTTTGAAATCATCTGGACACATGTGTGAGCATGGTGACACATTTATGTTATTGGGCCACGCTTTTAGCAGTATGGTCGACAATGGACGAGGACTACAGGACGTATGAGGAGAACACATTTATGGAAAGGAAACGTTATGTTTATTGGTGCTGGTACTTTTCGAAGAAATGGACAAAGTTCTTGTGGTTAAGATTATGTATAGGGGATATGTGGATCGTATTTGTCCAAGGAAGGCATATGATTGATCGTCTGTTATGCGGAGGAAGTACAATAATGTGAAACGTAGCATATGTTATGCGGAGGAAGTACAATAATGTGCAGCGTAGCATATGATTGGTTGTCGGTTATGCGGAGGAAGTACAATAATGTGAAGCGTAGCATATGATTGGTTGTCTGTTATGCGGAGGAAGTACAATAATATGCAGCGTTGCATATGATTGGTTGTCTGTTATGCGGAGGAAGTACAATAATATGCAGCGTAGCATATGATTGGTTGTCTGTTATGCGGAGGAAGTACAATAATATGCAGCGTAGCATATGATTGGTTGTCTGTTATGCGGAGGAAGTACAATAATGTGAAGCGTAGCATATGATTGGTTGTCTGTTATGCGGAGGAAGTACAATAATATGCAGCGTTGCATATGATTGGTTGTCTGTTATGCGGAGGAAGTACAATAATATGCAGCGTAGCATATGATTGGTTGTCTGTTATGCGGAGGAAGTACAATAATATGCAGCGTAGCATATGATTGGTTGTCTGTTATGCGGAGGAAGTACAATAATATGCAGCGTAGCATATGATTGGTTGTCTGTTATGCGGAGGAAGTACAATAATGTGAAGCGTAGCATATGATTGGTTGTCTGTTATGCGGAGGAAGTACAATAATATGCAGCGTTGCATATGATTGGTTGTCTGTTATGCGGAGGAAGTACAATAATATGCAGCGTAGCATATGATTGGTTGTCTGTTATGCGGAGGAAGTACAATAATGTGAAGCGTAGCATATGATTGGTTGTCTGTTATGCGGAGGAAGTACAATAATATGCAGCGTTGCATATGATTGGTTGTCTGTTATGCGGAGGAAGTACAATAATATGCAGCGTAGCATATGATTGGTTGTCTGTTATGCGGAGGAAGTACAATAATATGCAGCGTAGCATATGATTGGTTGTCTGTTATGCGGAGGAAGTACAATAATATGCAGCGTAGCATATGATTGGTTGTCTGTTATGCGGAGGAAGTACAATAATATGCAGCGTAGCATATGATTGGTTGTCTGTTATGCGGAGGAAGTACAATAATATGCAGCGTAGCATATGATTGGTTGTCTGTTATGCGGAGGAAGTACAATAATGTGTAGCGTTGCATATGATTGGTCGTCTGTTATGCGGAGGAAGTACAATAATATGCAGCGTAGCATATGATTGGTTGTCTGTTATGCGGAGGAAGTACAATAATGTGTAGCGTTGCATATGATTGGTCGTCTGTTATGCGGAGGAATATGCAGCGTAGCATATGATTTCACAAACAACTAAACATCTCACCGACAACTACACATATCGAATCTATAAACGTCATATGTGAAAATGCTAATCTGACGTGTAGAAATGGGTCACAACAGTCACTTCGAGAGATTCCTTCACAACAATACATCATTAATTATGTAAGAGGTACTAGATAGGGAAAGCCGGTCGACAAATCAGAAAGACTAGGGTGCACGTGAAAGAACTGGGTACAATTCCCGCAATCTAGGCCCATATGTGTTGAAATGCCATGACCCTCAGGCTATGTAGTAAATTGTGTCTTGAACCATGTCGACATCAGCTATCAAATGATGGCGTAGCTAAGGTCTCTGTGCCTACCCTTTTTAATTAACGAATTAATGACGCGTTTGAAACTTGCGAGATATGGTAGACGGCGAACTGCATGAGGAACAAGCAGGCTTTTGGCTAAACGCTAAATATTCACACTCGCATTACGCATTATAGAGAAATATCAAGAATACCAGTTACCCATCGCAATCAGTTTCATAGACTTCACCAAAGCGTTCGACAGCATCCACAGACCCCCCATGTGGAAAATCGCAATCACATACGGAATCCCACGAAAGATTGTGTCAGCAACCGAGAAGATATATGAACACTCGAGATGTTGTATAAACACAAAAGATGGCTACAGTGACTGGTTCCACGAGATTACTGGTGTCAGACAAGGCTGCATTCGTTACCCCTTCTCTTCGCCGTGGCCACGACTAGGTTATGGGGCTGGCAACCAGAGGCAACGAAGGGATCACTTGGTTTGAGGAAGAACGTTTGTCAGACCTGGACTTTGCTGATGACATTTGCCGTCCTCTCAGACACCACCCAGGGCCTACAATGTCTCGTGGAATCAGTCGGCAGATACACTGATGGTTTGTGACTTGTAATCAGTGAACAGAAGACTAAAATATGCTGACAGGCGAACATCAACTATCCACAGATGTTCTGATCAATCACAACAAAGTGGAAACAGTTGAACACTTCACCTTCCTTGGTAGTTCCATCAACAACCAAGGAATCGATCACGAATTAAACTGCGAGCGGGGAAAGCGTCAGCAGCTTTCAACCAGCTGAAGAAAATTTTAAACAACAAGAAATTAACCCTGAGATCTAAACACTGAGAACACCAGCTGGTCAGAGAAGGAGAGGAAGACCGAGAGTGAACTGGCGCCAGACCGTCGACCGCGAACTACAGTTGGTCAACGAAAGATGGAGCGACAATAGATCTTGGTGGAATGCTTTGACTGCCTCAGGTAAGTAAGTGAAACTTGTCAATTTTGCATTAGAGCCGAATAAATGAGGGAGAGTGATATGTACTTAGACTCATGTTTAGAAAAGTTATGTTTTTGTAACGATATTTTTCTGAAATGTCTGGTTACATTTGTTAATAGTGTCAATGGATTTTTTTTATTACTCTTGATCATTTCTAATGATGTTTTGATCAGCCTATATTTGAGCGCTACTACATAAAGCACACTGTTATGACTGTTGTGGTAGAACATCATGATGATGCAGACTTGACGTGGTAGTTGGACTTGGTGGTTGGACTTGGTCATTCGTACAATTTATCTAGTCAACTACCCAACATTTGTATTCCTCCCATTTTGGACTTCATTATCCTTTATCAAACCCTGAATAGGGCCCTACTGAAAATTATAATTAGTTAATGTATTCAGTATAAATACATTTGTATCATAGATACATACATTAAATTGTATGATGCTACTACAACATCATTCATTACAACATTCATTTTCTTGAAGATTTCGATTGCAGTATTTTGGGAGAACCGTAGTAGATGTATCGTACAACTTCACCGAATGTGCTGTTGAGTTGTCGAATGTTCTCTGGCGTGTACTCCGTCCTGTCGAAGTGCATCATCATGTGAATGACGTAGAGGTCTCCCCAGGCGATCACCTCCTTCCACAGCAGGTGACGGTCCTGCCAATCGGGAGTGGTCAATCGGTACGGTTCCACGTGCAGCAGATCCGGTCGCTTCAGGTAGAGTTGGTACGTCACTCTGGCACAGTTGTAGTCCCAGTCGAGCTGGCGGTAGTTGGCCCGGTACGAGTTGTACCACAGGCGCAAGAACATCGCATTCCGCCTCGCCACGATGATGCCGGCAATGAACTTTGGTGGCTTCTCCTTGCCCAGGGTGACGTCATACTTACGCAAGGGATCCAACGAACGCACCACGATGACGTCATAGTCGAGGTAGATGCCTCCATATTCCATGAGTATCTGTCGGAAACAGTATTGACGGATCATAAGTATGTGATATTTTTTTATATTTTATTTTGAAAGTCTGATGAAGTAAAGTACCAAAAACAAACCGCACGCACGCACGCACGCACGCACGCACGCACGCACGCACGCACGCACGCACGCACGCACGCACGCACGCACGCACGCACGCACGCACGCACGCACGTTCGGCTTGACAATTAAATAAAATCAATAACTACCATATATTACTACTAATAATAATATGTTAATAAAACTTCTATAGCGCATATATCCCCACAAACCTTAATCACGAAGCGTATTATGAATAGGGACGCACAATAGTCTACTTATCTACCTGTAGTTTGGCGACGTCGGCTCTGCGGTACTCGTGAATCAGAATCTATTTACCTACCTGTAGTTTGGCGACGTCGGCTCTGTGGTACCCGTGAATCAGAGTCTACTTGCCTACCTGTAGTTTGGCGACGTCGGCTCTGTGGTACCCGTGAATCAGAGTCTACTTGCCTACCTGTAGTTTGGCGACGTCGGCTCTGTGGTACCCGTGAATCAGAGTCTATTTACCTACCTGTAGTTTGGCGACGTCGGCTCTGTGGTACCCGTGAATCAGAGTCTATTTACCTACCTGTAGTTTGGCGACGTCGGCTCTGTGGTACCCGTGAATCAGAGTCTATTTACCTACCTGTAGTTTGGCGACGTCGGCTCTGTGGTACCCGTGAATCAGAGTCTATTTACCTACCTGTAGTTTGGCGACGTCGGCTCTGTGGTACCCGTGAATCAGAGTCTATTTACCTACCTGTAGTTTGGCGACGTCGGCTCTGTGGTACCCGTGAATCAGAGTCTACTTGCCTACCTGTAGTTTGGCGACGTCGGCTCTGTGGTACCCGTGAATCAGAGTCTATTTACCTACCTGTAGTTTGGCGACGTCGGCTCTGTGGTACATGTGCATCAGAGTCTGGTTGTGAATGTAGCGTGGTGCTTGTTTGTGCACCAACTTAAGCGGAACTCGCCGCCAGAGGCGCTGCCACCAGTCGCCCATCGGCAGATGGTCGCAGTGTATGAAGACGGTGTCCGGACGCTGGATCTTTTGGGCGCTCAGGATGCTGATGTAGTTGATAAACGTCAACTCCTTGTCCTTGCCGAACCAGATGAAGTGGACGATATTTGGAACGACGAATTTGCTGCCGCTGCTGTGTGATCTCCTTGTGTCATTGTATAATGCGTCATCGATGTGAAGTTCGACGTTGATGTGCTCGAATATGACGCCGTAGTGACTAAGCATTACCCCAAGGTACGCACCAGTAAAAAAAAACGACGTCGCAACCAACATGCGGCGACATCTGGCGGCAGTACAACAGTGATACTTAACCATGTTTACGAGTATTGATGCATTTAAATATACATAGACGCAGCCCTGGATTAACGCACGCATGCACGCCCGTTAACACAACGAACATGCCCAACTTTTCAACGTGGCGGCGAGACACGACCAGGTGCAAAGTTGCTGTGCCGTTCGTTGTCCACCTAAAGCAGCAACAGCTTAGTCACTCACTAAACGTCAACATCGATATTACGTCTATACATTGTAAGTGTGGCTGCCACATAAAACAGTTTTGTTTAATAAAAAGTGCTATAATTGAAAGCGCAACAGCATTTCAACGTGTGTTCCCCTTAAAGAAAGCCTGTGTTATTAACCAGACACAATGAATTTTATCGATCAGGTACGTTTTCATTACAGCGTAGTTTAAGTTTCTAGTAATCGCCAATTGAAAATAGATTCATATACCTATTGCAGTTAAACAAACCATGCGCTATGTTAATGTGAAGTTTCTGGTATCTCTTTTATACGATAATACGAAATGTTCAAACGATGATCGTCAACCAGTTGCACTGTCAACGAACAGCCACTGGTTTGGCCGATAGCAGACCTCTACCTACCTGTGTGTCCGCGCCGTGGAGGCTGTTACGCTGTCATCGCAACAACGGTCGTGAGACGCGTTGTCACCAATACAAATAACAACCACTAGCAATAAAGCATGGCCATGACGGAGCATGCGTCATGCACAATCACGTGGCGTTTTTTGAGAGTGTGCTATGCTGGCCACGGGTAACAGCTGGACACCGCATAATTAGCCACGCCGCCCACCCGCCCGCCCGCCCGCCCGCACGCACGCACGCACGCACGCACGCACGCACACGCACACGCACACGCACACGCACACACACACACACACACACACACACACACACACATACATACACATACGCCCTTCCGAGTGCGGTGAAAGACAAGCATCGAGACATGTGGTATTGACTATGGAGGTAATACCTTAACGTACAATTTTGACAATAATATAATACGCGGATATACCGCGCAAGACCGTACATTAAAAAACAATTCGAATAATCACGTCAGGCAAATATAATGCACATACTGAACCTATAAAGATCTTAAATTGTTAAAAGCCAATGACATCTAAACTTCAAGAACTTAAATTCTACCATAAATTAATTAATAAATAACTACCAGAATCTTTTAATAATATGCCCTATATCCAAACTTCTGAAATACACCAGTATGATACATGACAACAAAATCACCTGTTTATAACCAGAAATAATCATGTTTTTGCTAACAAATGTATTAGATACAGCATAATTAGAACAGTTAACGATAATCCAGATAATATTACTGAAAAAGTTCATACTCATAGCCTATATGGCTTCTCCTTCCATAAAACTATACTTTATTAGTAACTATGCATACAACTGTGACATACCAATATATATATATATATATATATATATATATATATATATATATATATATATATATATATATATATATATATATATATATATACTGTTATATTGCCAACATATAATGCATAACATATAGTGACTTACAAATTATGCATTTATATCTTCTTCATAGCTAATTTTATATTTTGCCCATCTATAAAGAGTTATTGACCCAGATTATTATTAGCAGTGTTAGTGTTATTTCTTAATATAAATATAGTACTTTAATGGTTTCGTATATCTACAGTGGCTGCCATGCTAGCGACATGTAATGTCTTAATGGGCGTCTCGATCCCTGACCATGTATTTTGTATTATTACAATGTAGAATATTCGGTCAAAATAAACTGAGTCCGAGTGTGGACTGAACAAGCACTGCGTCGCCAGTGTGTTATTGCCCTACAGCAGGGTGGATGTCATAGGCCCATGCCTACCCCGCTGTATCATGTGTCCGCTGATAGTAGCAACAGTGATGTATCTATGAAACAACTAAACACAATTTTAACGCACACACACATCTCCAATCCTTGTATGCAATCAGTGCATTGTATAATTACAATTGTTATAGATCGTCTTAACACAATCACTTTTATTACAGTATCGCTGTTGTTGCAACTGTCGCTGTGTTCTAGTTATGTCTGTGAGCGCACCTGATCAATTAATTTCTACTAGAGTCCGACAGATGGCGCGGGTAACAATGCCTGGTTATCCAACAGAGGGCGATGTAAATTCACCCAATTATAGCTTCCGGGTGGGAAAGAAGCATTTTTCCTAACCTGTCATAAAATTTAGTGATATGTTACATTATAAATTACACACTATGCACTGTTTGATAGTTACTTTGATGTGCTACTGTAGCATATCTGTAATAGCAGGTAAGTTGCGCACTTTGCTGCTAGCATAGTGTCATGACTAGTCGAGTCGGGCTCGGTAATACACAACAAAATTCAAATGCACAGGCCACGGCCGGGGAAAATTGAAAGTCGAACGTGGTTATAGGCAACGGTAGCCATTCTAATTATGTTTCCTCTTACGAGTTCTTTGGAATTTCAGATAGAGCATGTATAAGTCATTGTGCATGTTCAACTAGAGCCGAAAGGCGTGGCAGAAACAAGCCAATTATACTACTGTCTATTGTCAATATACAGGTAGAAAGATTGTGGGGCAGAGTTCACCAAATTAATAAACGAAAGCCATATATAAAATCCTTGATGGTCTAGCGGCCTGGCTAGGAAAGAGCACAACGGAACTGTTACAAGACACATGGGCTGTGATCTTGGGAAATTGAAGACTCATTGACCAATCTCATTAAACCTGTTGTCTCTAAACTACTGCGGTATCTGCCTGATGATCCTGTACTAAACGTATTGTGATGGATATGGCTATTTATAGACGGATCTATCTCATCATGGCCGATTAAACACAGCAGAGTCTGTGTTGATTAAAGCCCAATTTTCTTTATAAACAAAATCAGCACTGCTATGTTTAATCTGTCATAGTTTTACCACATTTGGCATGTTCCCTGTATTCCTTTTTATATTGTCACTATTTATGCTGTGTTTGTAAGAATGAAAGCATTTGTCCACGTTAATGATGTTCAGATGGCACCACTGGTAGGCAGCAGCTCACCTTACACATTAGGTGGCCCCCTACACTACAGGCTATAACAAAAGCAGAAATTAGAATGTTACATTAAAGAATATGAAAAATGGGAAAGCAGGTGGCAAGCCTGCATGGATGGCATCACAACAGAGCTATTGAAAGCAGACATGAATGCAATATAGAGAAATGCTTTGTAAACTTATTCAGAACAGTTTGGAACCAGAGAGAGTACTGTAAACATGGATGCAGCTAGAATAAAAGATTGTGTTGACGAAAAGTTGAGTGATAAACAAGCTGGCTTCAGAAGATGCTGGGGCACAGTTTAACAGATATTAATTCTGCGAAATATAATAGAGTAGGTCGTGGAATGGTCAACTCTATACATCACTTTTGTGGACATCAAAAGGTGTTTGACTCTACGTGTACTGAGCTAGCTAGCCTTTGGAAGATGATGGGCCGCTATGGAATCCCATGCAAGATTTTTAGAATATTAAAATCTTGTACAATGACAGTGAATGCGCACGTTCGAATGCGCAGTGTTAGATGAAGGTGAAGTTATGCCACAAAGAAAAAATCTTGGAGATCATTTAGGTGTTACTACCATGTTAGTTTAATCCATCTTCTATCTGTTTGCCTTGCTACATATATTTAACCTGTCCTTTTCAATTTCTTCTGTTTCAGTGAATGAAAGGTGGCTGCTTTGCTACTCAGTGTTGGTCTATTTTACTATACATACTACTGTTCTGTATCAGTGAGTCATTTGTGGTCATAAAAATAGCAAAACAGTTTTTATTAATTGCGTTATGCATTTACAGCATCTCCATTGGATGACATACTGATGAGATATGAGACACTGGACCAGTCCCAGTTTAACCACAAACCAATGAAGCGCAGCGCAGACAACAGCGATCCTAATGTTAGACATGTACAGTTTGATTCTCAAGGAAGGTGAGTTAGTTGTTAACATATTGTCATCACATTTACTTAATTTAGCTCAATTCAGTTATGTAACAACACTGCCTTCAATGGATTTTTCTTTCATAAAACAAAGCAATAAATTTATATTGCTTCCCTCTAACAATTGTTACTCAGGCAGCATTACAATTTGCCCCTGGCAGACCTGTTCACGCAAACACCATTTCAACTTCTATTAAAGCATCCAGCCATGCTGCAATTGCTTCGTGAAAGCTGTTCGTTCATATCATTCCACACTGGAATCCCATTGCTATGTACTCATAACATTTAAACAGCTGAGTGAACTGAGGCAATATGGTATGAACAAAATTGCCCAAGTTTCGAAACGACACCAAGAGAGTCCCATGTTCTAGTCACCGCGCCCTACGTTATGAATTGATTGTCGGCTAGAACATGGATGCATCACATGTAGTGTTGATAAACCTGTACCAGCGGTGGCCAAGTGACAGCATCTGTCTCTTATTCTGTAGGCAATTTCACATGTACCTTCAACGGAGACAGAACCTGCTGTCACCAAACTTCAGACTGGTTTCTGTTGACAAGTATAACAAAGAAGAGGAAATAACGCTGGATGCCATGAACCATTTCTACCAGGGCGTGTTAGAGGGTGAGTGCACAGTAGTTAAACAACTTCTTCCAGGGCATGCTAGAGGGTTGTTGCACAGTAGTTAAACAACTTCTTCCAGGGCGTGCTAGAGGGTGAGTGCACAGTAGTTAAACAACTTCTACCAGGGCGTGCTAGAGGGTTGGTGCACAGTAGCTAAAGCAACACAAAAATGTATAAATTATAACTATATGCAATAAAGCAATTTTTTTTGCATCAAATTAAAACAGACACTGCTTTAAATTAGAATAAATAATAATGTAATAAATATAAACCACACCTAATATTGTCATTCATTTCTTATAAATAGCAGACCAATAAAATAAAGTAATGAATTTAATAAACATTTCAATGTGAATTTTATTTGTGAAACAGTTACAATTGTTGAAAGTAACATTATGTTTGGTGCCAACATTTCATGTGCACTGTCCTGGGCCTGGCACAGCCACAGGCAAAAATCTATGCTGTTCTCAGTTCACTCCAAATCAAAGCCTCCAATGTTCACTTTCACAGCCAAATATCACATTAAATAGAATGTCCTGGCACATTATATTCTGCCTCCCTAGTATCATCAGTATGAAGTAAATTGGTGTAACATCCTTCAAAAATTGTCAAATACTACAATTCTTGGCAACTTCGTCCTCCATCTTTGCTTTGGTGATTCCCTGGTATTCCCCAAAATACTGACATCATTAAATGTGAATCATCCAACAGGCATCCATGTTACAAATGCCAGGTATTTCCCTTGCATGTGCAGACTTTCCCTTTGCTTTGGCAGCGATCTGTAATTTGAAGTAATTTGTCAGTGACAAATTGCTATTTTATATCAAATTAGCATAGATTAGTAAGTACTGTAATGTGCATCACTAATAGTAATACAGTCTGACCCAGCCGTGGCGCTGGGATGAATCGGCAGGGTGGGGCCAATAACTTTCGCATTTTAGCAAACCGAATTGGCGGGAAGCATTATGAATCAATCTTTGATAAAAAGGTGTTAATTTCGAACACTGCTGTGATGTAATTGTAACACATGCCTGAGGCAGAGACGTTGCAGTGGTTTTAGATGTATTGTTACCTTTTGTAAATTATAGGATAAATTACAATACATCACCAGCGTTTATGACAGGATAAACTCATAGGGTTATTATCACAAAGCAATTACATAAGAATAGTGGGGGGCTAGGGGCTTAGACATGCAGTGGCGGTAATGAAGGGTAATACAGTCCTCTGTGGTTGTTATATTTAAATATTTTGACCTTGATGATGTGATGTTTATCTATCGCTGTCTACCACTAGGAGTGTGTTGTGCATGTGTATCTGCTAACCATATTTAGGACATGTATGTCAATGCAGAAAGAGAAAGTTTAGTTTGTCCGAATGTAAATGTTGTCTTATTACAAATGTTTTCTCTTGTTTTCCTCTTTTTAAAAACACTCAAACTTAAAACACTTTTCCTTTTATCTTGACAATTACCACACATGTATAAACAATGAATTTGTTTAGTTTTTATTACCACCAGACTTGTCTTAGTGATGGTTTCCCTGACCAATGTATTTACTTAATTTATTTTTTGTTTTTCCGCTGTAAATAATTAACTTTAATTTTGTGATTTGGATTCGATATTATTGTACATGTTTTTTGGGCAAAATAAATGCATCTCTTTCCCTCTATGTGCTATCTAGATGAACCTGACACATCTGAAGTGCATGCTTTCTGGGAGGATGATGGCACGATGACAGCCACAATCAAAACTCATGCTGATATCTACTATGTAGAAGTAAGTCTCGTTTTTTTATTTAACTAACCAAATTCCCCAGCATTGCACAGGGCAAAAAGGGAGTCATGCATCTTAAAGTTGCATCTATCGATATTTGTCACTTTGAACTATGCGTTTTCTCAATGCACACACTTCGCCATGTTTTTAATTCCCTGTCACAGTGCAGAGACTGCCCTCTTGCACATTCACAATGACATACCACAGTCGGTTGATGCACGTCACAGCGTACTCCTAATGCTGTTAGACCTATCTGCTGCTTTTGACACTATGACATTATGAAGACCGGAGTTCCACAAGGGTCGGTCCTGTGACCGATACATTTTGACGCTTACATTACCACAAGTGAAACTCCTCCAACAGCATGAAACACAACATCGTTAGTATGCTGACGACACACAGCTGTACGTCTGCTTCTTTCCAACTGAGCATGCATATGCGGTCATATGAATGTAGGCCTGCACCCGAGACGTAAAGACTTGGCTCTCAGACAATGGGCTCAACTTCAATGAAAGAAAATCGCAAGCCAGTGTCATTCAATCCTTGAGTCTGTGCACGCCAATAGCCATTACCCATGTGGTGAGCTAGTGGCGACATCTACCATCACTGATCTGGGATTTGTCATTGATGCTCACCTCTCTATGGTGTCACAGGTTGCGAACGCATGTTGGAGTGCCTATTACCATATAACTCGAATTGCATGGATACAAGACTCCCTAACAACCAGTGTAAATGCCGGGTGCATGCATTTGTAACTTCATTTATCAACTACAGCAATGCGATGCTCTTCAGCATACTAGACCGTCTCCTACATAGCGGTCGGCGGCATGAATCATCCTCCAGATCCGATGAAGTGACCAACAATCGATGTCCGAGGTACTGAGGCATCCTTTGAAAAAGCACATTGAATGCAACCTATTGGTCCTTGTACACTGCAGGCTTTACAGAGGTGCACAGATGGTGCACCTTGCTGCTGCACCATTGTATGCAACCTATTGGTCCTTGTACACTGCAGGCTTTACAGAGGTGCACAGATGGTGCACCTTGCTGCTGCACCATTGTATGCCACACCACTCCCTATGCTCTGCTGACGATCTACTTCTACATGTTCCACGTGTCAACCTCAAACAGTACGGTCACCAGTGGTTTGTGTATGCTGGCCCGATACTGTGAAACGCTACACTGTGGAACACTGGGAATAGCTCACAGTTCAAAAAGACATTAGACATGTTTATTTTCAAACTAACTTTATGTTTTATACAACATAGTGTATACATATAGAATTTAAAAAAAATCTTTATTCAAGGTTCAATGTTTTTTTACATGACATATTTTTCTTGATATTGTCTGCCAAGCATATTTACAAAGTAGTGATCCATTTATATTATTTTATTGTCTGTTGTACAGACAGTCATTTACTTGATGTGACACTGAAAACATGAGTCAGGGCAGCGTCTCAAAGACAGCTATGCACTATCATATTTATTTGTTTGAACATGAACAGGGCATTAGCCCCAGATTTGATGGTGTTGAAATAAAGTTATTGTTGTTTCTATTTGGCGCGCTTAGCAGTGGCCGCTTTCACAAAGCCTTTGTACCATTCAAAGGAACTTGTACAGATAATTGATGGTGATTATGTAACTTGGAACAATAGTAGAAAACATGCATATTGTTGCGAACAATTATATGTAACTATAAACTATCCTTCATAAGAAAGTGTTACACCAGGGGATTTAAAAAAAATGTCAGGGGAATTTAAAAAAGAATTTTATGTAAAAACCTGCCATAAGACAATACATGATGTAATGTAGATTAAAAACCATTAGTGGTTGTCACAAGTTCACTACTTTGTTGGTTCTCTTAATCTGAAATGAATTACTACAATGGTTTCACATTGCTTTTCTTTCAGCCATCTTGGAGACATCTGCCGGAATCAAGCAACTACTCTATGATCTCATACAAGGCTTCAGACATGAAGATAGCAGACAATCTGGGGTATGAACTGACTCAGTTGGGGCTAATACATTGATCTCCTAGTATTTGTACTAACATTGTAACATTGATCTCCTAGTATTTGTACTAACATTGTAACATTGATCTCCTAGTATTTGTACTAACATTGTAACATTGTAACATTGATCTCCTAGTATTTGTACTAACATTGTAACATCTTTTCTGTGCCTGTTCTTTTTACTTTTCTCTCATAGTTCTATATCTTCATTTTTGTAGTTGTATATTTTCATTATCATATATTTTTTAAGATGTCTTAACTCGTGACAGCCATATACACAAATACAAAGAGACAGTCACAGTGACGATGTAATAGACGTAGTTTGTCACAAGTTCTGTTCTATGTTGCAGAGATAGTCACAGTCACAATGAGGATGTAACAGATGTGGTTTGTCACAGGTTCTGTTCTATGTTACAGAGACAGCCACAATCACAATACCAGTTACTGTGGCTTTGTAAGAATAGACAACAGTGAACAAGCAGCTCAAGTCAATGAACAGGAGTCTGCAATCCCAGGTAAGGCATCTACAGTTGATCTTTTGATGTACTTGCACTTATGTACAGTTGCATGTGCTCCAGCCAAACCCTGGCTGCTTGTGTTTTGATTGATTCATGGCGGAAGTGGTGTATAGTTGGCAACTCTGGTCATCAGTGATTTGGCTCATGAGGTATTCAAGTTTTGCACGTAACACAAACAATGTGATGAGCTGGCGCTGGTGGCAGTAAGTCTATGACTCTCCTGCCCAGACTTCTGCCATCTGCATTCTAATTGTTGTCTTAGACTCTTCAGTGATCATGTTTTGTTGTACCATGGTGTGTGTGTGTGGTCATACAATCACAGTGGCTGTCTTGATCAGGGCATGTTTTGTTGTACCATGGTGTGTGTGTGTGGTCATACAATCACAGTGGCTGTCTTGATCAGGGCATGTTTTGTTGTACCATGGTGTGTGTGTGTGGTCATACAATCACAGTGGCTGTCTTGATCAGGGCATGTTTTGTTGTACCATGGTGTGTGTGTGTGGTCATACAATCACAGTGGCTGTCTTGATCAGGGCATGTTTTGTTGTACCATGGTGTGTGTGTGTGGTCATACAATCACAGTGGCTGTCTTGATCAGGGCATGTTTTGTTGTACCATGGTGTGTGTGTGTGGTCATACAATCACAGTGGCTGTCTTGATCAGGGCATGTTTGTCGATGATGGCACATTCTACCATTTCGAAACTTGGACAATTTTGTTCACCCCACATTGCCTCATTTCACCCAGCTGTAATAAAAGAGTACCTGGCTATAGACAGCGGTGGACACATATGACAGATTAATCTCCGTGCAGTAATTGCAGTGTGGCTGAAGTTCAGTTGGAATGGAATGGACATGTCAGCCGGGGGGTGGAGTGTAGCGTGCTTTGAGTGGTCTCATGGACTGGATACTGTGTGGTATAAGTTAAGGGCTATCCACAAAGTATGTCACTCTATTTTTGTACTTTTTAGGCCCCCCCACAACCCTTTGTCATGCTTCATAATGCAGGCCTGTACACCCTCTTAAAACTACGTTCATTTGTGAAAGGCCCCCTCTACCTATTATGCATACAACTGTTTTTCACCAAGTTTGCTGACTTTTCATGCACCATTACACACTTTACTGATCCATGCTAGAGTCCACATTCCTGTTCTGCTCAAATTCACTTGTCAGTTGAACTATATCCCAAAACTGGCATAGCAATCAATCTTATTAGTCTGATATCGACAGCTAGACGAGCAAATTTTTTAATAACGAACATAACGATCGCCATGACACCCCACCCCATGTAACACACCCCCACCTCTATGCGTGACATTCTTTATGGATGGCCCTTTACTTATTGGATAATTACTATGATGATGATACTTTTGTGTCTATCAACCTTCTGCATTGTCAGCTCACGTGTGTATGTTTTACCATGTACCAGAACCTGACAGAGAGAGGAGGAGGGAGAAGAGATCCTCCCAGTATCCTACCAAGAACACATGTCCTCTACTGGTTGTGGCTGACTACCGCTTTGTCAAGAACATGGGTCAGGGCAGCGTCTCAAAGACAGCCATTTACTTGGTATGACATTGAAAACATGGTTCAGGGCAGCGTCTCAAAGACAGCCATTTACTTGGTATGACATTGAAAACATGGGTCAGGGCAGCGTCTCAGAGACAGCCGTTTACTTGGTATGACATTGAAAACATGGGTCAGGTCAGCGTCTCAAAGACAGCCATTTACTTGGTATGACATTGAAAACATGGGTCAGGGCAGCGTCTCAGTGACAGCCATTTACTTGGTATGACATTGAAAACATGGGTCAGGGCAGCGTCTCAAAGACAGCCATTTACTTGGTATGACATTGAAAACATGGGTCAGGTCAGCGTCTCAGTGACAGCCATTTACTTGGTATGACATTGAAAACGTGGGTCAAGGCAGCATCTCAGAGACAGCTGTTTACTTGGTATGACATTGAAAACATGGGTCAGGTCAGCGTCTCAAAGACAGCCATTTACTTGGTATGACATTGAAAACATGGGTCAAGGCAGCGTCTCAGAGACAGCCATTTACTTGGTATGACATTGAAAACATGGGTCAGGGCACCACCTCAAAGACAGCTATGTACTATCATATTGATTTGCTTAAAAAGTAACAAGGATATCATTCCAGTGAGATGCATTGCAAGATGAAAACTAAATGTTGACATCTCCAAACACTTGTGTAGTAAAGGGACAGATGTTTTCTTTGTGTCGGCTGTTATCTGCTTTGTTATTGAACTTGTTGTGGATGTATTTCTCTTGCCAGATTGGTCTCATTGAGCGAGTTGACGCAATCTACAGAGCAACAAACTTTGGATCAGGATACGAAAAACAGATGGGATTTGAAATCAAAGAGGTGATTACTTTGACCATCTTTCACACTTCTTTTATCTTTTGCATAAAAGGTAGTGGATGGTCAGTGCTTTTTGATTTACTTCTAAACATTTATGAAATCAATTAGATGAAGAGATATTTAGCTGGTTTAAGTAGACAAGAAGTAACCTGACCTTTATAAGTATTCTTACTTCGATGTTACTCGTGTCAAGCGTTTCACTTATAAGCTTTGTTTATGTGCAATTGTACTACAGTGAAACTTGTCTTAAGCTCTAGGGATAGTCAACAAGTAGTCTCTTAATACAGGTGTTCACTTAATACAGGTGTTCACTTAATACAGGTGTTCACTTAATGCAGGTGGTCACTTAATATGTATATATATTATAGTTACATGAACTATTCAGCCTCTATGGCTGCAAAACAAAATAGACATATATTATTATGCTCTCTTATCTTATCTACTGATTGAGGTGTGAGAATTTACCTGAACTGGTCACTAGGTGTGGTTTGTATGTGACAGCTGCGAATCCACAAAGCTCCTTCAGTAACCGCGGGAGATTTGCCAAACTACAATATGGAGAGGGAAACTTGGGCCACAAAGGATCTTCTCGAAGTAAGCAGCACTTTATGTCTCACTCTACAGTTACATAATGAGATAAAAGAGTTTTCTGTTATGTATGAAAGGAAAGTTTTTTGTTAACTATGATGAAAATAAATATGTTGTATGTGCTATTGTGGAAAACTAGCACGGCAATTGTTTAGCATTGCAGTATTTTTTATGTTAAACTGCAACTCTTGTAGTTAGACTTTCACTACATATATTTATGTTATACTGCAACTCTTGTAGTTAGACTTACACTACATATTTCTTGTTATCAGGATACAAGTTAGTTTAGTATCAGGCAAGTAGAGACATAATTATTTATAACACATTATTGCTATATTTATCAAGTGTCACATGGACAGGTGACTAAATGTTTGGGTGGCCATGTGCCAGTTTTAATGTCACGATTAACTGAACTGATTATCATTGCAGTCACTTGTATGTGTGTGTGTACATACATATGTATATACATATGTATATACATATGTACATACATATGTATATAGATATAATAACAGGAAAAAAGTTAAATGAAATATATATGTGTCTGTATATAGTTCTTTGTATTTATAACACAAGTTGAAATGATAAATACAAAACAAAGTATACATTGACACGTGAATATGAATCACAGAAATGTTTGGCTACTTTTACAGTTTTGTTATTGGCACTTGAGAAACCACTTTCAGAGTTGAATGGGCTGTTGATGGCTAAATTCCTGCCTACGCCAGAGTGTGTGGACGGCTCCAGTCCAACGTTTCTTTAATAAAACAGGTTACATGAAGTTTTCAGTGTAAAATCTGCCAGCTAAGTAATAGCTGGTACACTTTAATAAATTAATATAATAATAAACTTGTATATAACAAACATTATAATTTCAGTAAAAATGTGCAAGATTGTATCTTTGTATTTAGTATATAGTCTTCGAATTAAATAGTGTGGTGACTTTATTTCGTTGTGACTTTTTTCACAGTCAGAACTGAATTTTTTTCCTGTCATTTTATTTCCGTGCACCATAATTATATAAGTCTAGTTGACCTCTATTTTCAAGAATAGAGTTATGTTTCAAGGGATGTTGCCTTCAGTCAGAACTGCCACTGAAAGAGACATCACATGTGCAAATTCTAATTTGTAGGTATTTAGTCGGGATGTTCGCATCAAGCAGTTTTGCCTGGCCCACCTGTTCACGTACCAGGCGTTTGAAGGCGGCGTTCTCGGACTTGCCTATATAGGGTCTGCTCGCCAGTACTCTGTTGGGGGTGTTTGTTCTCCAGGTGAATGTTGTTGTTGTCTACCTAATGCACTGTCCCGCCTGCCTAGTGCAGATACATTGGTACAACCTGTCCGCATTAGGTAACACTAGCAAAATACTCATTCCACAGGATAACTTGGTAGTTCATAAGTGACTGTCATGATAACAATACTTACAGCATTTCAGGATACAAAACACGATCGTATCACAGAAATATCCATTTATGACTTGGTGCTGCGAGCCGGTACCTTGAAGGCTTCTTTGAATTCAACTCTGAAAATTGCAGTGTAATACTGGCAGTTACAGCAGCATCTAACAATGGTTTATGTAACTTTGAACAGTCATAGAAGTGATGCATGACATTGCAAGCAGTTTAAGGGGATACTGTGAAAATTATGGTCTGCAATACAAGTGCAATCGAGGGAGGTGCTCACTCGTGTGGATATGTTTTCTGAGAGAGATTATATGTTCCGTTCCAGGGTAGACATTAGTAGTGTGTTCTGAATTTTCGAATTTTTTTTAATGTACGAACCATCTCCACGGGCCCCCAAGCGTGGCTGCAACATGTCAGCCTCATTCATGCGAAACTGACGGAACAAATAAATAAACAGCCACAAACAAAGAAGCTTTGAACTGCTCTTAGGACTTGCATGTTCTTAAGACATTTAAGAAACCATTGTTAAGTGCCTGTTTAAGGTGTGTACACATAATGCTGGCAGGTGTGAGCAGATGTATCTACACAGTTGGGACAATGTCTATCATGCACGCATCTCCTTGGTGCCCTAGTATCATAGGGTGGGGACGGAGGCTGGAGCCGCTGAGTGACACGCCCAGTGTCATCTGTGCAGTCATTTATCAAAGTGAAAATGTTTCTTTTGTTTACAGGCGTTTAGTTATGATGACTATCTGTCCAACTTTTGCCTTGCACATTTGTTCACGGCCCTCGTTAACACAGATGGCATCCTGGGGCTGTCCTATGTCGCCTCCACCCAACGCTACAACCCCGGGGGCATCTGTTCTCAAGGTGACAACCACACACCTGTTTGTCTGCTGTATCTGCCTGCCACCAGTCATCCCACCCTCCTCAGGGTGTGTGCAGAGTAGGGCTGTAATGATACACAAAACCACGATGCGATCCGTACTGTGCCTCAAATTTAATTTTCATAATTCAAGGCTTCAGAATCCTTGAAATTTGCCAGATAGTCTTTAAAAGTCTTGAATTTTAGTTTTGGTAATTTGATTATTATTGCGGATGCCAAGTCTGCTACCTACATCATTATTGTAAAAATAACTTGTATGCAAGATGATTCTAATATTATTATTTTTTGTGGCCGATATCAGAGGTTGTTTTGTGCGATTGTGTACTTGATTTTTCTTCTAAATAGCCTTAAAAATTATACGCAATTGTAAAGAAACAATATTTTTGCACCGCATTTCACTGCTGTAAATGTCTACTGAAAACAATGTTCAGAAAAAATTGTAATAACAAAAACTAGTGACGTCTCTAATGAGAGATCAAGTGATATTTTGAATTTGACTTAACTGGCACTGACTACATTACAACTGGGTACACACAAAACAGTTTCCAATGCTTGCTTTTAACATAGTTTCACCTTTCAGCAAGATCAAACTTTTGAAAATGTTTTTGCATGTATTGTATATGTATATTGTATATGTATCGCGATTCTTGGAAAATTTATTGAGTATTGCATCATGGGAAAAGTATTGCGATTCATCAATGAATTGTTACAGTCCTAGTACGGTGTCTTAAAAAGTCCTAAAAGATCTTATTCTTTAATCAAACGATGCAGTTTGATCACCAAATAACTAAATGGCTCCAAGAGGTTGTTTCAAACAAATTTCTTTGATATTTTGTATTGAAACATTCATGGAGTGTTAAATGTTTAAGTATTCTTCTTAACAATGTGTTATATCTAATCAGCCCAAAGCCGCGCACACCAAGTACTACTGCTTAGTATTCCACAGCCAACACTAATGTAGTCTAGTAGCCTCTAACAGTCACTAACAGGCTTATGACATCCCAAACTTGCTACAGTCGAACCTCGCTCTACGGTCACCTCAGTAATACTGCCACCTCACCATTATGGTTGCCCTGGGACAGTGCCAAATTATTTCCATAACAGTAAAGTGTAGGACATTAGTCCGAAGAGTGACCTTAATAGTGAGGTTCTACTATTTTTCACACACTTGTACAGCATGGGACAACTGAAATCTGTGATCAGTCTTAATGTAATCAAAATTAATCATGGTGATTAAAAATGACATATTCCACAGGGTACTCAACATACAATACTACGACAAGACTTGGATAACGTGAAAACATTATTTAAGTATATTTCACACCACATAGCCAGTGTGATATCGCTAACCCTGCACATCTACAGTTAAAAACATAATTATAATATTTCAATAGGTCCACATTTGAGGTAAATTTTTAATAAATATATTTAAAGTGAAGCACAGTGGCGGAGTGGTTAGAACATCAGACTCAGCCGGGAGAATCTGGGTTCGAATCTTGTTGCTGTAATTTCGTTCACTCAGCGTTGCCTCCATTCACTCAGTTGTATAAATGACTACCTCGCTGTAGACAGTGGTGGATATGTGAATGGATTGTCTTTGTGCAGTAATTGTAGTGAGGCTGAATGCTTCCAGGGAAGTCGAGTTGGTGTTGGAATGAACAGGTCTGCCAACAGGGGTGCACTGGTTACCAAATACTATTTGCTTGTCAAGTGCATGTATTTTGTGTCACATATAGACCTCTGTAGAGCCAGATGATAATTGTAATATCAAGACAAAATATTTTTCAATACTGCTTTTTCAACTGCACAGCCCATCTAATAGGTGCTTTTGATGGTGATTGATTACTGTTGCTTTGGTAAGCAGATGAATGCAATTGCCGAGGTGGCATTTGGGCTAAAGGCATTTCTATTGTTTAATGTGAAAGAATAAAACATAAATCAAACTGATTTGCATGTGCATTAATGTCGATGTATTACTTAAGAGGTTGTAATAAATGTTTATGCATGTTTCTTAGTGATGCATGTTTGCTAGTGACTATTCTTTGTTGATGTCTATCTGTCTGATAACCGACTGTCTGTCTGACTGATGACCGTCTGTCTGTCTGATGATTGTCTCAATAGTCGGTCAGTGTGGCTGTCTGACCCATGAGCCTGTGTCTGACCACCACATGTCTGACCCATGAGCCTGTGTCTGACCACTACATGTCTGACCCATGAACCTGTGTCTGACCACCACCTGTCTGACCCATGAGCCTGTGTCTGACCACCACCTGTCTGACCCATGAACCTGTGTCTGACCACCACCTGTCTGACCCATGAGCCTGTGTCTGACCACTACATGTCTGACCCATGAACCTGTGTCTGACCACTACATGTCTGACTTGCAGCCTACTACAAGGGCAAGAACAAGTTGTACTTGAACACTGGCTGGAGCAGCTCACTGAATCGCTATGAGCGCAGACTGCTGACCCAGGAGGCTGACCTGGTCACTACACATGGTAGGTGACTGTTGTCTGACCCGTTACTGCTTATTGTGTAGGATTACTTTGATCTCATCACCCCTCTTGGGTTGGGGGCTGGCTGGATTGGTTGGTCTTGTCACCAATCCTGATAGGTAACATCTTTAACTTGACCACAAGACATGATAGGTAATATCTTTAAGCCTCACCACCACACATAATAGGTGACATCTTTATCTCCTTCACCACACATAATAGATAACATCTTTAACCTCATCATTATACATGATAGGTGACATCTTTAACCTCGTCACCACACATATTAGATAACATCTTTAACCTCATCACTACATATGACAGGTGACATGGGGCGATTAATCTACTATGTTAATTAGTTCAATTAAGTTAATCTTAGGTTATGTTTGGTTAAGTTAACTTATATTTTGAAAGCTAACTAGTTAAGTTAATTTATGAAGTTAACTAGTTAAGTTAATGATTAAGTTGACTTACACTACATGTAAATCTGGAGTTTGTAGAATGTGCAGCTGATCAACTATTTACTCTCTTGTCACCTGTAAAATAGTTGACCAGCAGCACATCCTAGTGTTACCCACTCAGCCAATGTCCTGTTACATTATCTGTGCGTGTGGATGACATATAATTACTTTGAAAAAATATGTTAACTGAAAATTAATTGAAGTAGTTGAAGTTCACTACACATTAAGTTAACCATCAAAAGTTATCTAGTTAAGTTAATGTTAACAGGTCTACATTATGATAAATAATGCCTGTAATATTATATGAATTTGTTTACATTAAGACAACAATAACATGTATACCATTATGTTGGTAATTTCAGTTATTTTTTTTTTACTAAATCTGGCCTTTTTCGTTTCATGCTGCTGTGCGCTCCGACAGAGTTTGGTAAGTTCGCTTGTGGCCACGGTGTTACTTCATATTCTTTTCTATTCATTCTAATTCTACTAAACATCTACATTTTCATTGTTCATTTTATTTCCATAACTTCCTGTAACTTTATTTTCTAGATTCCTCATTGGCACTATGTATCAAAGACATTCCTCATTGGCACTATGTATCAAAGACATTCCTCATTGGCACTATGTATCAAAGACATTCCTCATTGGCACTATGTATCAAAGACATTCCTCATTGGCACTATGTATCAAAGAAATTCAAAAATTTCTAAGTATTATTTAGTATGAAGTCAGTCAGTTATCAACTAAAATAAAAAATTAGAATATATTGTTTTGTAGTGAGACTTAACAAACTTATAAAATACTGCATTACTTAATTAAGACAATTAGTGTATTCCAGGTCAGGCCAAGCACAAGATGTAACATCAGGCCCTGCATTTACTACAGTTTGATGTTGTTCTGCAAATAGCTGAGAGCAAAATTTCACTGATTAATCGAACAGTTTACTTTTTTAATGTCAACACAACACCTGATGACATGCTCTGGGACACAGCTTGGGATGTAAGTTTGATAAAGTTGTCACACAGACTGGGAAGTGGGCAGGGAGTAAAACTGGGAAGTGGGTAGGGAGTAAGACTGGGAAGTGGGGAGGGAGTAAGACTGGGAAGTGGGTAGGAAGTGCTAGTAAAGTATTGCCGGCCAGATTATTACAAACTGTAGATGTTCTAAAGTTGGTATTTCCTGTTGAAGGTCACAATTGGGGTAGTGAGCATGACGCGGACACTAAGGAGTGTTCACCTAATTCTGGCAGCGGGGGCAAGTACATCATGTACACCTACTCCGTGTCAGGTTACGACCCGAACAACAAGGTGGGTGCATGGCACTGACACACAGTGACAGGGAGGGAGAAATAAACACAAGTAGAGAAGTAGCCAGACAGAGAGAGGGGATGGGAGAGGGAAAGATGGAGAGAGAGTTTGGAGAGAAAGAGGATATGGAGAGAGAGGTTGGATGGAAAGATGGAGAGAAAGGGGAGATGGAGAGAGAGGTTGTATGGAAAGATGGAGAGAGAAAGGGAAGATGGAGAGAGAGGTTGTATGGAAAGATGGAGAGAGAAAGGGAAGATATGGAGAGAGAGGTTGGATGAGAGAAAGGGGAGATGGAGAGAGTGGTTGGATGGAAAGATGGAGAGAGAGGGAGATGGAGAGGAAGAGAGAGGGGAGATGGCGCGAGACAGAGATTGAGAAATAAGTAGAGTGGGAGAGAGACAGGAAGAGACAGGCAAAAATAGGTAGAGGCAGGAAGAGACAGGTAGACAGAGGTAGAGAGAGGTAGATGCAGATAGAGAGAGGTAGATACAGATAGAGAGAGGTAGAGTGGGTGGTAGACTGAGGGGAGGCAAGTAGAAAGAGGTAGACAAGAGTGAGAAAGCAACGTATAACAGCTGGAATGTCTTCTCTTGCAGGTGTTCTCCCCATGCAGCAAGAGATCTATGGGTGCTGTTCTCGCCTCCAAGTCTTCCATCTGCTTTAAAGGTAATTCCTGTCAGTGACTTTGCTTGACTATTTTATTTGGCTTGAAAGTTGGTTGAAATACATGCTTTCAAGTGTGGGCAGTTTCTTTTGGAATTGTTCCATAATGTTAGATAACATGCTGTATCTAAACAACAGCCACCCTATTTAACTAGTCTCATGCATCTTTCAAATATCCCCAAACACCTCAGATCATCTATTGAATGCTTCCCAGAGAATTCAAGATGGCGTTGGAATGAACTGGAATGGATACTGTGTTATAAGAACGTACCTTTATCTCACGACAGCTTCTTGTTCATAAACTAAGCTTAATATGAGCAAACATGCTACCTGTAGCTGTGTCCAAAATCGGGAACAAACTCCCCATCACCTTAAAACCATCTGAAACTATAATTATCTTCTGCAAAAAAAAATTTTTAGCACATTTTATTGAACATTATAATTTTTTTGTCCAATGATTTCCTCAAAACTAAACAACCCATTTGCATAAACAAGCCAGCATGTCATAGTAAATGCTAGATTTGTTCGATTTCTTTGGGAATTGTGTCTCAAATGAGGCGAGCAAACAAATTAAAATGAATGAAGTCCCACCGGTTTGATTGATTGGAACTGATCCTGGCTATTGTGTTTGGTTGATGGAAGTATACGTCATTATTCTACTGTATGGGTAGAAAAACAGCCACTACAAGAGCAGTTCTCAGTCACAACGAAACTAAAGGTCTAAAGGCGCTACTAATATGATCCACGGGCAGTTTTCGTGATGCACTAGTTCATAGTTATATATAATTGTTCACAAACATCCATATAAGTTCCTTCATACGTACATTACTGCCTCCAGGAGAATTTCCAATGTACAAACCATCCCCGTGGGCCCTGGGCACAAACCATCCCCGTGGGCCCTGGGCACAAACCATCCCCGTGGGCCCTGGGCACAAACCATCCCCGTGGGCCCTGGGCACGCCTACAAAATGTCAGCCCCATGCGAAACTGACCGAATTATGAGGGAAAAAACAAACAGCCACAGACTGTTTTTTAAAGTATATACCATATTCGACCTAGTAAGTGTACCGTACGCTTGAAAAAAAATTGGGCCATGGAAAAATGTCAAGGAATCTGTTCTTATAAACGTACAAAATGTGCTTCTCTAGACAGGTAACTGTTTAACACTAGTGGTGTCATTTGGTGACTAGTGTAGAACAACTGAAAAGTGGTGCCAACTGTTTAACACCAGATGGCGAAATGTTTCAGTTGTTCTGCACTAGTAAAATGAATAATTATGGATCCTGCTGATTAAAAAAGGGGTGTGCGCTAATTAGGACATGTATGATTAGTAGGTTGAATACAGTATTATATGTGTGTGTGTGTGTTGTAGAGAAATTAGGGAAGTTCTGTGGCAACTCCCTGTTGGAGGAAGGGGAGGAATGTGACGGAGGGGACACCATGAAGGATGGGCGTGACAACTGTTGTAACAAGGACTGCACTCTGAAGGCGCCAGCCGTTTGCAGGTTAGTTCTATGTGACAGACGTTCTAGAATTATTTCTGCAAAGTACATTTTATGTCGTCATCATTTTATGTCGTCATCATGATTATCTTTCACTGCACTTTAAACATGATTATCTTTCACTGCACTTTAAACATTATTATCTTTCACTGCACTTTAAACATGATTATCTTTCACTGCACTTTAAACATCAATTAACTGACCTCGTGTGTGAATTCTTGAAAATGACCTACTTCATTTTTTAGAGATAAAAAAATATACCCAAAGCTGATACCTCTATTTCGACCCAGCCCAACGACTAAGCGGTCAGTGTCTGTTCAGTGCCATCAAATAAAAGATCTATTGCAGCAGTACAGAAAACTTTAATAACTTAACTGATGTGAAAGTGGTCGGAAAAAATTCACTCATCACATGCGATTCTGACTTTCCTAGGAAAAGAACGTTTGGTTGTCTTAACACTATGTTATGTTTGGTGCTGTTCCAGTGATGTCAATCAGCCGTGCTGTGACATTTGTCAGTTCGCGTCAGCGGATACCATCTGTCAACAGCCTAACGACAACACGTGTGAGGGCTCCGCCAAGTGCACATATCCTTTCACTGTGTGTTGTGTTTGATGTGTCGTCTCTATGTGTGTATATGCATGTGTTTTGCAGCTAATCAAATGTGAACGCAACAGACAATATTCACAACACGTATGACACCTATCAGCTAAGAAAAAAACTAATGTTTGTGACGTTTTTGCGATATGTTTGTGATGTCATTGCAATATGTTTGTGACATCACTACAATGCCTGAAACTGGTAGATTTCGAAATTGATCATAAAAATATTTTATATTAAAAAAAAAAATTTAAAAAAGGGTTGTTTTACTTAGGTTAATGCAGTCAGTTTTATTATCTACTGTTATACAATAAACATTATAACATGTACGACACAAATCTAGTGCTAATGCGCATGCATCTCAAATACCAGAGATTTGTACTACTAGCCAACTTTCATTATTAAGATGCCGGGAAGTTAGCCAAAAGCATCAGTCGAGTTCAGTTATTTCGTGGAAAGGTTAACAATAAGTAGAAAGATGAAATGTATGAGAGAAACAAAGAAAATTATCTAAGGAGAAAGATATGTTTGTGAAAGGAACACTAGAATAAACATGACACTGAGAGCCTCTTCATGTGGTCTCTATTTTGTCACCCAAAGAAGCTAAAGTAACACTTCATGCTGAGGTGTTGAATTTAAAAATTCCACCATCGGCCTTTGTCGTGGGGCCATTTTACTGTTTGGTGAATACCACACGGAACCATCAGAGTTGATGTTCTCGATAACACCAGTGATCAGTTATCGTCATATACAGTGATGACGCGTAGGACACATAAAGCAGTGACTACACAGGCAACATAGCAACACAGTCCTTCCTTCGTCTTCAACTATTTGTCAAGTATTCTCCAAGTATCTTGGCTACATGAACTGAATAATATGCAACATCCTAATACAGGTTAAAATCTCTGTGGTCAAAACCCTAAAAACCACATCCATCAATTAATCATTTATTTTTAGCTAACGCATGAATACTTCAGTGATGTAACTAATATAATGTAACTAATGTAATCTATAGGTAGGCAGAGGTGTTTTTTTGTGTATTGTTCCACCCTTAATCATGACTAGGATATACTCATAGTCGTTAGATCTGGTAAGTCTCAATATAATGGATATCCAAAATGGTATAAACACTGTGCGGGTCAGTGGGTCATGGACATGACTCATCCTCTCACATGACAAAGTTATTGAAATTTCACCAAGGGTGAAATTTGTGAGTTTTCAGCATTTCCATTTTCACTTCAGTTAATGTTTGACGAAACATTAAGTAATTTAATAGTATGTCTGATGATTTCACAAAAAACTACATACAAAAGTTGCACAAGCAAGCTAGCATGTTGCAGTGGATACTAGGTAGGTTTGATATTGCACAAAATTAATTTGAAATTGCTCGTCTTATTTCAAATTCATTTTGCGAAAATTCAAACCTTCCTAGTATCCAATATGACATGCTAGCTCATTTGTGCAGCTTTTATGTGTAGTTTCTGTGAAACCATCAGACATACTATTTAATTCTGTATCCAGAATTAATTAAAGTGAAAATGGAAACACTGAAAACTCAAAAATTTTGCTCTTAGTGAAATTTTATAACTGGATGGATATCCACTATTTTGAGCCTTACCAGATATGGTGACTAAAGTCAATTCTTTCGATGATTTGAAAAAAATACGCACTTTTTTGTTAAACCGACTACAGATATTACTTAAACTATTCACACACTACATATTAAGAAATCAACAAACCAGATTCGCGTTAGGCTAAATCAGTTGAGGATGGTGTTTTAAAGCAAAACAAAATTCATGGGTTTGGGGCTATACCCTAAGAGTTCATAAAAATAATCATTTGCAACTACAATAAAAAAATGTCATGCTAGTGGTTTTCTCTGAATTTGTTCTTAAAGTGGGATATTCCGGTCAAGTCTCCATTTAACCAGTGAGACCAATGAGTGCCTGTGCAGTTCTCAGAACTGGGTTAACTTAGACTATCGATGTGATGTACTGAAGGTGGCAGGTATATGCACAAATAACGAAAACTCTTCAATCAAATGCGCTGCTATGTCAGAAAATGACTAGTTTACTAAACAAAGGCCAAAATATGTTACATAAGTTGAGTTTGTATGCTAACAGCATGGCCAAAATGCCATATCCTATTGACAAGTATAGGATTACGTGTTTACAAATAAACTTTCATTTGGTGAGTGAATATTGCCAGACTGCCGCACCCTTGATGTAGGGTCATCTAATATTGCCAGACTGCCGCACCCTTGATGTAGGGTCATCTAATATTGCCAGACTGCCGCACCCTTGATGTAGGGTCATCTAATATTGCCAGACTGCCGCACCCTTGATGTAGGGTCATCTAATATTGCCAGACTGCCGCACCCTTCATGTAGGGTCATCTAATATTGCCAGACTGCCGCACCCTTCATGTAGGGTCATCTAATATTGCCAGACTGCCGCACCCTTCATGTAGGGTCATCTAATATTGCCAGACTGCCGCACCCTTCATGTAGGGTCATCTAATCGTATGGTGTTAGTTATTTACTATGATGCTGTTTGTTTATAAAACTGTTGTGGTCAGTTTTCCTTGACCATTATGACTGGCCACAGTGCGGTGTGTCCAGCCCCGCCTGCAGCTGACGACGATTCCTCATGCCAAGATAGGTATGTACACATCTGGTTTTGTCACCTAACAATGCAGTTTGTTTAAGGAAAAAGAGTTAGAATTTCACAAGAATTCTTGTATAGTTAAAATATAAAAGTTATTTTTATAATGCATGAAATAAATGTTAATTTTACTCAAGTGATATTATTGTTTTTTACAGAAGGCGTGCTCTGCCATTGCATAACATGTGGCCTTTAGCACCAAGTTGTATTAGTGCCGTAATATCCCAGACCATCCAGTGTTCATACACAAGCACTGATCTCTTACACGAGTTAGAGTAAGGTTTGTGCTAAAGGTACACTGAATTATACAGCGTGTGTGGTTTGTGTTTCAGTCACTGAATGACACAGTTTGTGTTTCAGTCACTGAATGATACAGTTTATGTGGTTTGTGTTTCAGTCACTGAATTATTCAAGTGCATGGCTTGTGTTTCAGTCACTGAATTATATAGTTTGTGTGTTTTGCGTTTCAGTTACTGAATTGTACCAGTTTGTGTGGTTTGTGTTTCAGTCACTGAATGATACGTTTGCGCGGTTTGTTTCAGTGGGACTTGCATCAGTGGAAAGTGCGTGCCACTTTGTGAGGTCAAGGGCCAGATATCCTGTGCCTGTGACAAATGTAAGCATCAACTCAATAACAGAATGGTGCATATGGGCCATTCAAATGCACTGTGTGGCCTTTAAAGCAACCTAACTTTTATGCAAAGATATCAATCAGGTTTCATCATAAAATGTGGCATTCAGTATGCAAACTATCTATGGCAAATTTATATCTAACTAGCCGAGTTGCCCAGCGTTGCATGAGAGAAAAAGCAAGAGCTTATGACTCCTTGCACTGCCAAGTCAAGGTTCAGTAATGCAATGCCAATGGCAATGACATCTTCATGCCACAAAAATCATGTAGAACGGCCGGTTTCATGAAGCGTTCAGTAGATGTTTGACATAGATCACATAACAATGGTTTAAATATTGTAATTATTGTTATGTACTTTACGTCAAATGCCCACATTTGTTCCTTCGACATAATACCCCACCCCCCCGATGAATTTTTTTAATGTATGGACCATCCCCTTGGGCCCCCTGGCATGCCTACAAAATGTCAGCCCCATATATGCGAAACTGACGGAGATATGAAAGAACAGACAGACAGTCACAAACTACTTCATTATATAGAATATACTTGAGTTAGAGTTGCTGGTGTCACCATCAGTGACACATCTACTGATGGTGACATCAGTGACACATCTACTGATGGTGACATCAGTGACACATCTACTGATGGTGCTGCAGCTGCTTGAGGCTGTTGTAGAATTTCTTTCTGAATTGTGTGGTGCTGTCATGCGAGTGAAGATGTCATCTGAGTGCTGTTTTAGTGGAGATGTCATGTGAGTGAATTTCAGTGGAGATGTCATGTGAGTGATGTTTTAGTGGAGATGTCATGTGAGTGACATTTCAGTGGAGATGTCATGTGAGTGGTGTTTTAGTGGAGATGGCATGTAAGTGGTGCTGTCATGTTAGTGGTGTTTTAGTGGAGATGTCATGTATGTGGTACTGTCATGTGAGTGTTGTTGTGGTGGAGATGTCATGTGAGTGGTGTTTCAGTGGAGATGTCATGCAGTTGGTGCTGTCATGTGAGTGGTGTTTCAGTGGAGATGTCATGCAAGTTGTGCTGTCGGGAAAATAATACCAGCGAGTGTATTCCATACGAGACAGACCAACAAAGGGCCACCAATTTGCCTGAAGGGATGCCATGCATCCAGGGATACTGTGACAAGGAAGTGAGTGAATAGTCTCTATTTAACTCACATGTACCAATATTATGTTATTTTCTGGAAATTTGACAAATTATTTATATTGATGGCTTTAACTTCTTGGCATTGTGTTTCATTTGTATATCAAATGTTATCGATGTTTATTTTCTCCAACATTAATCTTATCTGAAGTTGCATTTCTGACATGTCCAGATTGTAAAATGGATGCAAATTGTGATTTACTATAGCAAATAGTATTTGATTGTCAAATTATATTTCTCAATTGTTATGTTTACAGGGAGTGTGCAAGAAACAAGTGCACGACCTTGTGCAACGATTGTGGGACATTGTAGAAAACATAACGCCAGACACACTGGGTAAGTTTCACCATTCCTCTCATTGGCTGTAGCTTATGGTGAATGTTGTTTTAGCCGACACGCAGACATATTATCGAATGGTGTGCCCGAGAACATTAATAACTCTAGACTCACAGCTCATTTATTACCACCTCGCCACAGATTATGCAGGCTGCCTGCCTCCTACTATAAACTCACAAGACATAAGTTAACTTATCCTGGAATGCCAACCTAATAAAAGGTATGTTCTTATATAGCGTCGAATTCAATCCACGGGACTGTTCAAAGTTTACACTTCACCCCCTGCATTGCAACTTCTCTGGGAAGCATTCAGCCATGCTGCAATTACATCACTTCGACTATTTGTTCACATATCCACCACTGTCTGTAGCCAGGTACTCATCTACAGCACAATGAACTGTGGCAATGTGGGGTGAACGAAATTGCCTAAGCTTCGAAATGGAAGCAAGAGGATTTGAACCTGGGTTCTCTTGATTGACAGGCCAAAGTTCTAACCACTAAGCTACCGCACCCAATTACTACAGATTAACTAAACTGTCTATCCTGCAGCCTCCAGAGGTCTGCCAATCATGAAGTGTGCATGGCTGTTCTTATTGTAATATATTCATTTAATTAATTAAGTGGTTTAAATTTGTGAAAAGGTGGCCGTGAAGATTAACAACTTGTTGTGTTACAGTACAATTCATGCGAGCCAACATCGTGGGCACAGTGATTATCCTCTCTCTCATCATCTGGATTCCTGCCAGTTGTGTCATCAGCTACGTGGTAAGTCGGCTCGCACACATTGCGTACTTTTTAATTACTTTAATTCAATGTTGCGCTCCTCATGTTCCCTGAAGTCCGGGGTGAGGCTGTCATCGATACGGGTCATCGGTTTTTTCTTCTTCCTTCACTGATCCTTCACTGCCATCTCCAACACCCGCCTCCACTCCCCCATCCCCTGCTCTCCCCTCCCAATCCTCTTCTACCTCTCACTCTGAGTGCATCAGCTCTCTTCATCCACCATTCTCCTTCAGTTCTTTCCACGTGTGCATCACACTTTATCTCACTCCTCACCAGCTTCCTCCTGAAACGTCCTTTCACACCAACCTCTAACCACTCTAATTCAATCAGTTATATAAATGTAATTAATTATGTTGCAGAATATAACTATTTTTTAATGGTCAACTATCATTTAGTAATTTTTCCAGCGTTCACGTTTTGTACCATTGGGCCATTTCATCGAAGACATGCAATTATAGTTGTTTCTCACAGTTCCTCGTTAGATGGCAGATCTGAATAGAAAAGACAGTGTGCTAAGGTATTATTATTATTACTGAAAGCTGGCCACTTACTATCAACCAAGCCCCATACAATTTTCAGCCCGATACATGCAAAACTGACAGAGATATGAGGGTACAAAGAAACGAAGGAAGACAGCCCAAATTCCGCTTTAAAATATAGAAATGTTATGTTTGAACATCTTGTTGACAGAAACATGTCATAAAGATATAGCTTACATAATACAGTGAAACCTGTCTTAAGCAAACACTCAAAAAGTCAAAAAGTGGTCTCCTACTTCAGGTCACTTAATGCAGCTAATTTAACATGTGACACTCTCTTGAAAGGAGCAGTTGACTGTGGTTATTAATCTCAGGTGGTCGTTTGAGTAGGTTTGACTACTGTTATTATTATATATTATTAATTAAAGCTATTAAGTACTGACTTTTAAGTGATCTTTCAAATAGCCATTGTTATTACAGTGTTGTTAAGATCAAGTTGTGTTTGCAGGATAATAAGATGAGTTGTTAAAATTAAGTTGTGTTTGCAGGACAATAAGATGAATTGTTGAGATCAAGTTGTTTTTACAGGACAATAAGATGAGTTGTTGAGATCAACTTGTGTTTACAGGACAATAAGATGAGTTGTTGAGATCATGTTGTGTTTACGAGACAATAAGATGAGTTGTTGAGATCAAGTTGTGTTTGCAGGACAACAAGAATGTGAGAGAAGAGGAGGAGGTAATTGAGTGGCAAGCTGCTCAGGTTAGTTGATTTAATTAATTAATCCAAGTAACAGCTCTCAGTTAACATAATAAAGGCAAATATAATGCAAATGTAATATTTAAATTTACTTGTTAAACTGTTAAAGTATTACTAATTGTGCTGCCCACATCCATGCCTCGATAAGTGGATTAGCGCACAGCACCGTGGCAGAGGCATTAGTTTTGTTTCTTGAAAATGACGCCAAGGGTGCAATTTTATCAGAGAAAGTGGGCGACAAGAACACAATAAAAGCAATCAAATGTTGGATTATGTATCATCGATATACTTGTATGAAGAGTAGTATTCAGTCCACAGACCGTTCCACTTTCACAATAGTCAACAGAGAAAACAGTCAAATTCGCTTGATGCACAACATTCCTACATTTTGCAAATATCTGATGAAAATGTATGCAACTACAGTGTATTTGTAAAAATCAACAATCAGGAAAAGTTAAAGGTGCTTAATCAATAAAAAAAATTTACTAGTCTTATTTCAAATTAATTTTGTGAAAAACCAAACCTACCTAGTATCCACTGTTGTATGTAGTTTTTGTGAAATCATAAGACAAACAAATTAGTTAATGCTTGTTCAAGCAAACTGGAGTTCAAACTGGAGTGAAAATTGAAATGCTGAAAAATCACGATTTTCATCCTTGATGAAATTTTTTAACTTTCTCATGATCAGCGAGAGGATGGACGTCACGCCCATGATCAGCATTGACCCACACAGTGTTTACCATTTTGGATATCCACTATTTTGATCCTTATCAGATCTAATGAATAAAGTCAATTCTTTCGATGATTTGAACAAAAACAGGCAATTTTTACACATGCCAACTCAAGCCCTTGTATCGTTTACTAGTAGCTGTACGGCATGTAGCATGACTGTACGGCACGTAGCATGACTGAACGGCACGTAGCATGACTGTACGGTATCATTTACTAGTAGCATGACTGTACGGCACGTAGCATGACTGTACGGTATAGTTTACTAGTAGCATGACTGTACGGCACGTAGCATGACTGTACGGTATCGTTTACTAGTAGCATGACTGTACGGCACGTAGCATGACTGTACGGTATCGTTTACTAGTAGCATGACTGTACGGCACGTAGCATGACTGTAGGGTATCATTTACTAGTAGCATGACTGTACGGCACGTAGCATGACTGTACGGTATCGTTTACTAGTAGCATGACTGTACGGCACGTAGCATGACTGTACGGTATCGTTTACTAGTAGCATGACTGTACGGAACATAGCATGACTGTACGGTATTGTTTACTAGTAGCATGACTGTACGGCACGTAGCATGACTGTACGGTATCGTTTACTAGTAGCATGACTGTACGGCACGTAGCATGACTGTACGGTATCGTTTACTAGTAGCATGGCTGTACGGCACATAGCATGACTGTACGGTATTGTTTACTAGTAGCATGACTGTACGGCATGTAGCATGACTGTACGGTATCGTTTACTAGTAGCATGACTGTACGGCACGTAGCATGACTGTACGGTATCGTTTACTAGTAGCATGACTGTACGGCACGTAGCATGACTGTACGGTATAGTTTACTGTACGGCACGTAGCATGACTGTACGGTATAATTTACTAGTAGCATGACTGTACGGCACGTAGCATGACTGTACGGTATCGTTTACTAGTGGCATGACTGTATGGCATGTAGCATGACTGTAGGGTATCATTTACTAGTGGCATGACTGTATGGCATGTAGCATGACTGTAGGGTATCATTTACTAGTAGCATGACTGTACGGCACGTAGCATGACTGTACGGTATCGTTTACTAGTGGCATGACTGTATGGCACGTAGCATGACTGTAGGGTATCATTTACTAGTAGCATGACTGTACGGCACGTAGCATGACTGTACGGTATAATTTACTAGTAGCATGACTGTACGGCACGTAGCATGACTGTATGGTATCGTTTACTAGTGGCATGACTGTACGGCATGTAGCATGACTGTAGGGTATCATTTACTAGTAGCATGACTGTACGGCATGTAGCATGACTGTAGGGTATCATTTACTAGTAGCATGACTGTACGGCACGTAGCATGACTGTAGGGTATCATTTACTAGTGGCATGACTGTACGGCATGTAGCATGACTGTACGGTATCATTTACTAGTGGCATGACTGTACGGCATGTAGCATGACTGTACGGTATCATTTACTAGTGGCATGACTGTACGGCATGTAGCATGACTGTACGGTATCATTTACTAGTGGCATGACTGTACGGCATGTAGCATGACTGTACGGTATCATTTACTAGTAGCACGACTGTACGGCACGTAGCATGACTGTACGGTATCGTTTACTAGTGGCTTGACTACGGCACGCAACAGTTATAGTTTTCGGCATAATACAATAGAAATGTGTCACTGAAATATTGTGCTCACATCTTTGTTTACGCCTAAACTGGCAGGACGGAGGTGGGACTGTTGCTTATCTGACCCCTGAATAGGGGTGCATCACGCACCCCATTAGTTTTGTTCTCTGACGTCATCATGCTTCAGGGCAATTAAGAATGGTTTTAGCAAGAGCCCTTGAAAGAAATAGCTATATGAGTGAATGACAACACAAAACTGACAAGGGATTCCATCTTTCTATTGGTCATGAATTTCTTCTGTGATATTTGATATGTACCGTATTCGTTCTATTAAATGCACAGTATGCTTGAAAAAAATTTTAGATGCAGAAAAAGTCACAAATTGTATTTTTACCAAAATCTGTGTAAAAAACAAATGAGATAAAAATCCGCCATGTGGCACCCCTGTTTTTTATTAATCCACCAGATTAACAAAACATTGCAAATGGTGTCTGTTGAGACCTGCATTGTGGGACTGCGAAAATTAGGCCCGGACACATATCAAGACTGAACAGAAGTGTCTGTCGAGATATTGAATGAAGGGACTGGGTTGGTGTTACCAGCCATTTATACATTCACATGTGTCCAAAAATATACCAGAGCTGATATTGGTGAAACTTTCGATTTACTCATACTTCTGTCATCACTGAATGTTTGAAAAAATGGGGTTGTACACTTATTAGGGCATGTACGCTAAATAGGTCTAATACCGTACTTATCATCTAGTAGTATGTAGAATTTAGGAAACATATACCTGCCTCTGTAAATTTATTATTCCACATTTTTAACATTAATCGTTGGTGAAACTGGTCTTTGTAACTGTATTGTAACTAACATGACCTATTTTGTCTAGACATCAAGCTTTCACCTACATGTACCTGGGACATGTCTATTTATGAATACAGTTACAAATGCATCATGGGCCAGGTGATATTGAATTCTGAGAAAAAGGTACATCAAATCCATTGTACACTGTGAACATTATGACTGATTCTTTGTATCCATTTCCAGAATCGTTCACTGGTGCGACAGAAAGACATGAATAAAATACGAACCATCCAAAGACCCATCAAACGCTCTGTCCATGGCACTAGAACTGCTAGACTGACACAGCAGATGAGCTCCAATGTGTAGACTGACACAGCAAAACTCACACAGCAGTTGAGATATCTTGCCTAGACCCACACAATAGTTGAGCTCTCATACCTAGACTCACACAACAATTGAGCTTTCATGCCTAGACTCACACAGCAGTTGAGATATCTTGCCTAGACCCACACAAAAGTTGAGCTCTCATACCTAGACTCACACAACAATTGAGCTTTCATGCCTAGACTCACACAGCAGTTGAGCTCTCATGCCTCGTTTCACACCACACTTGTAGACTCGCACAACAGTTGAATGAAGTTACACAAGTTTACTGGCATTAACTTGTAGCTAACTGACTCTAGTAGCTAAACACCCACAACTTACATGTACAAACTACTTCAAATGTGACTACACGGACAAATATGTTGCCAGTTGAAGAAATGGAACTTGGAACTACCAGAACCTGTCAGAAACTGTCTAGATATGTGCTGTGATTTGTGCCATAATATAATATGTACTGTGAATGTGAGGCACACTGTGACTATACAAAACGATCTACTTAAAATGTGAAACCAGGATACATAATTTCAAATATGTTGGTCTACTTCATGTAGTGGGTGTGCACAGCTCAGATCACAAAGTGTTGCATAGACCCCACAAATTAAAGGCAGGAGTTTTCACTTTTAAAGTAGCATAAATATTTTTTGAAAAATATATCCTATGTAAAAAAATCAATACACAACAAAAAAAGTAAGTCTTGTGTTTTGACTTTGAGAATCTAGTAAACTACATGACCCGGCATTATTTATGTATAATTTCTTCTGTTCATCACAGACTGAACATGATTGATGATGTTCGTGGAAATTTAGAAATATTTTGTTGCACAACTCCCAAATATATGCAACCAGAAGAAACTGCATGTGCAGTTTCTTGCAATCATGGATGGAATATTTGTAATTAAGCTTAGTGTGATATTGTAAAAGTATCTTACTTTTGTGTGCGTGCGTGCGTGCGTGCGTGCGTGCGTGCGTGCGTGCGTGCGTGCGTGCGTGCGTGCGTGCGTGCGTGCGTGCGTGCGTGCGTGCGTGCGTGCGTGCGTGCGTGCGTGCGTGCGTGCGTGTGCTTCCATGTGCGTGTATGTGAGAAAGCTTAAGTATACATTTGTGTTTTTTTACTACTTTTTTGTGTGATGGATACTTTTAATGTATTGCATGTAGGTAGTATAGAATACATTACTTTTTGGCCGTTAGATTTGTAGCAGATGCAGATTTTTACTGCAATAAACTGGCACTTGCTCCAACACTATGAATTGACATTGTTATTCCATGTATTTTGTCAGTTGTCATCAGCTTGGCTTTCTGCATAAGTATGACAGCAGATACTAATTATTTTAAAAACACCACAGAACAACAAGCCTAGCGAAACAAAAGTCATGCTTTTGGAGCTATGCACCTAAGAGTTAATTAATACAAACTAACCATTTATAAAACATCATGCCAGTGGTTTACTCAGAATTTGTCCTAAAAGGGGGAGATTCTGGTCAAATTTCAGTTTTCCTGTTGTGTTATGGCTGACATGTTGACCAGGGTACTACCGCTTGATGACTACGCAACCAGTAAGTGAACAGACCCTCAATTAGTTCTTGGAAATCCATCCAGAGCTTCCTCTTAACCGTTTCCACCGAGCACTCTGTTGTGTTATGCAGATCCGTGGGTAGTGTATTAAAAAGCTGCTGACCATGCACAGGTAGACTGGCATACCTGAGTCTATGGATAGCTTGAGGAGCGTTTCTGTTGACCTTGGGTCAGGAACTTGTGTTCAGACCATAGAGTTACATCATTAATCACCCCCCCCCCTATAAACAAGAGCGACAAGCCAGCTCACTGCAGTGAAGCGGGTGTGGACCACTGGCCTGCATTTCATTGCACGGCAGAAACAGTTGCATCCACTGCAAGACACATAGGGTAGTACTGTTTATAGTGTGAACATAGCATGTTAAAAATAGTTGTCTAACATATGTAAGTAAGTGAGTAAGTTAATGTATTTCCTCCTCACCATCATCATTTACAATATAAGGCAAACAAAAGCAATGAAGATGAGGTGGCTACCAGAGAATTATAAACTAGTAGCCATGGACGATGACACCAGGAACCAATTAACTTGAAGATTTGTCATTGTCATTTGTTCTTAATGGGGCATGGCCACCAGACTGATAAATAATTTGGGTGAGGGTGGTCCCAGCAGTTGTGTTATAAGTGTGGGCAGTTGGGTTGTTCATACATGCATTAGTGTTAAACTCTTCAAGACAAACATCTTGGAGGCTTGCTGGAGAAAGTTGTGGGACAACGAATATGGTTATTTCCAGTGTGGCTTACAGCTGTACGAATCGACAGAAGACAGGATCTAACATCTCGTTATTTTCAGGTAATTTATGTTGCAAATGTTTGTGCTGTGTTAGTGTATATGTGAATGAATGTAACAGTTTCGAAAATGTTCTGAAATATCAATATATTAAAGATACGTTTGTTTTTCTTGGGGGAGCGTACATTAAGTGTTTCCCAGTAGTCACATTTATTGGGTGCAACATAAAATGTTATAGGGGTAGGATTCAGTTTTATAAATAATGTGTGCATGCATGTATGCATATTTGTAACTCTTTTATAAAACTCTACTAGATGTCAGCTCATTAATAAGATTTTTTTTCTTTATTAAGTCATCTGCATTTAATGAGGCTCTCCCCTTTTTGGTCGTCGTTTGCCTTTTCTTCGTTGTATGAACCACTATCATGTAACTCATTCTGTATACATTGCAACATTTATTGCATTCTATGCATTTGTTTGACAAACCATGTGAAAGGTTGCCTACTAAAACAATTGACAGCTTAAATGAGAGAGCACATTTCTTTACATGAGGCGTGTCCTTGGGCAAGTTGGCCAGATAACATTCGAGAGATCTTGATCTGCAGGTGGAAATGGCTGTGATGGAGCAGCTGGGGAATGTGTTGGAAGATGGGAAAAGAATATTTTTGGGACCTTAGAGAAGAATGTCCAACAGGGCTTAATGAGATTTTGACCTCTTGCAGTCATTATCTAATACATGTATAGAGCACTTCAGAAAGTTCAGTTTCGATCATGTTTAGTGGTGCTACTGTTATAGTTAATATGTTATGGTATTTGATATACAAGGTGCATGGATAGATTGTGCATGTAATAAGGTATTAGGTATATATAGCTATATAGTAATAATCTCTTATTAGTACTGTATATCTATATATATATGATGAAGACTGGGTGCTGTACAGTATAAACACTGGGCCTCCAGTGGGTTCTTGCCGTGCAGTAGTATGAATGTCACTGGTCCATGCCCGCATCACTTTATCATGTGTCAACTGATAAGAGCTTAGCGGTCTTGTTTTACTAACGGGTGTTCTATTTATGTCTATGGTTCAGACGTGCAAGGAACCAGAATCATTAAGCATTTTCATAAACAGGGCAAAAGTCGTAATCGCATTTCATGCATTCCAAGAGAACATGTTCTACCAGTTCATTTGAGCGTTTGCACATCAGACAAATGCAAGATACAAGATACTTTATTGAATTTCTCAAAATAGAACTTTGTTTTATAAAATACATGAAAACAATACATAAAACAGTACACAATTGTGAAGAAAAAAATACTACTAAAACACGGGTCTCTCAAATTGTATTCACGGTCTACTTGGTATTCACGGTCTACTTGGTATTCACGGTCTACTTGGTATTCACGGTCTACTTGGTAGTGGCGATTCTTCGTTTCTTTCAGCCGAGCATTCCTCGCGGGCTTGTCAGTCACTGACATCTGCCTCTGGACGACGCTTCTTCTCAACGAGATAATACGTAATGCACTCCATGGACCTCTTCTCCGACACTGGCAACGTCATTCTTATACTCCATCACTATTTTACTTTCGAATCATGCAATTACTTTAATTGAAAGAACGAATGAAAGAAAGATCAACACACGCTCGGCGCCAATCAAACAGTGGGATCACGGGAGGTCAGTTGTAAAGCCTACTTCTGGCACGGCAGCAAGATAACTGGGGTCACATGAGGTCACGATGTTCACAGCGTTTGCGCGTTATTCGGTACGCTTGCGCGTGTTTGCGCAGTGCGGGTCTGCCTACTTCCGGCATGGGGATACTTTGGTATGAAGCGCCATCCATGTCAGTGAAGCGCGCATCGGATTGGTCAGTGAACGCATCGCGTCGCGCCGTTTTCTTGTCAGTGAAGCGCGCATCGGATTGGTCAACGGTCTCGACGTGTTTCCCTCGCGGTCCCGAAATAGCTGTCCGCGTTGCAGGTGTCATACTACAGTACACAATTGCATTGGTGGCCATGTTAACGATTTGTCTGATTATAAGAAAACATGACCATCAACAATTCTGAAAATTATTAACACAACTGCCATCATCTCATTGATATGTTGACCAAGTTTTGTCAAAATCACATACCTTATGCTCTTCTAAAACTCCCCGATATGCGACGCGCCCATGTTGCCTTTAGCAGAAGAATTCATTTAAATCCCTCCGCCTGTTAAACTCTTATAAAATGCATTATTTTACATCCAATAGCTTCTACAAAGAAACCTGTGAAAATGCCTGCTCAGTTGTCCCGATGTAATATCATATGAATGGTTTAAATTCACATATCACAATTTAATACGCCCTACATTCGTGTGAAACAATAAACAGGAAGGCCAACTGTGGTCTAACCCCAAATAGTTTTTTAGAAAGTGTCAAATTTTACATCAAGTTGCGGCATAATGTATATGTATACACATTATGGAACACTCCTGCTTGTCAAGTCATTATTAGTTGACAGCCAAGTCTAAACAAAGCCTTGCCCGTAATATTAGCTGAAAACAAGTAACATAATTTGATTATAGGTTGATTTTGACACTTGATAGATCATGTACACTAGATTTCCAGAGCATTGCGAACCAACGAAGCCTGCTTACTGTCTCTTTAAATATACTAATGAGTTTATTTTCAAACTAATATCCATATATAATTGCTTGATTTTAACCAAACATGGCATAACTATGTAAACAAATTGAAAATGTTTCACATTTAACAGGATTTCGGGTAAATTCAATGTGTCAGGCTTGTGAACTGTTATTGTTTATGTGACTGCTTTCACCCTTCTAGCTGATAAGATACGACGCTAACCTGCCCCATGTTGGGTGTGTCTATGTGACTGCTTTCGTACTTCTAGCTGATAAGATACGACGCTAACCTGCGCCATGTTGTGTGTGTCTATGTGACTGCTTTCATACTTCTAGCTGATAAGATACGACGCTAACCTGCCCCATGTTGTGTGTGTTTATGTGACAGCTTTCATACTTCTAGCTGATAAGATACGACGCTAACCTGCCCCATGTTGGGTGTGTCTATGTGACTGCTTTCATACTTCTAGCTGATAAGATACGACGCTAACCTGCGCCATGTTGTGTGTGTCTATGTGACTGCTTTCATACTTCTAGCTGATAAGATACGACGCTAACCTGCCCCATGTTGTGTGTGTTTATGTGACAGCTTTCATACTTCTAGCTGATAAGATAGGATGCTAACCTGCCCCATGTTGTGTGTGTTTATGTGACAGCTTTCATACTTCTAGCTGATAAGATACGACGCTAACCTGCGCCATGTTGTGTGTGTTTATGTGACTGCTTTCATACTTCTAGCTGATAAGATAGGATGCTAACCTGCCCCATGTTGTGTGTGTTTATGTGACTGCTTTCATACTTCTAGCTGATAAGATACGACGCTAACCTGCCCCATGTTGTGTGTGTTTATGTGACTGCTTTCATACTTCTGGCTGATAAGATAGGATGCTAACCTGCCCCATGTTGTGTGTGTCTATGTGACTGCTTTCATACTTCTAGCTGATAAGATACGACGCTAACCTGCCCCATATTGTGTGTGTCTATGTGACTGCTTTCATACTTCTAGCTGATAAGATACGACGCTAACCTGCCCCATGTTGTGTGTGTCTATGTGACTGCTTTCATACTTCTAGCTGATAAGATACGACGCTAACCTGCCCCATGTTGTGTGTGTTTATGTGACTGCTTTCATACTTCTAGCTGATAAGATACGACGCTAACCTGCCCCATGTTGTGTGTGTTTATGTGACTGCTTTCACCCTTCTAGCTGATAAGATAGGATGCTAACCTGCCCCATGTTGTGTGTGTGTCTATGTGACTGCTTTCATACTTCTAGCTGATAAGATAGGATGCTAACCTGCCCCATGTTGTGTGTGTCTATGTGACTGCTTTCACCCTTCTAGCTGATAAGATACGACGCTAACCTGCCCCATGTTGTGTGTGTCTATGTGACTGCTTTCACCCTTCTAGCTGATAAGATAGGATGCTAACCTGCCCCATGTTGTGTGTGTCTATGTGACTGCTTTCACCCTTCTAGCTGATAAGATACGACGCTAACTTGCCCCATGTTGTGTGTGTCTATGTGACTGCTTTCACCCTTCTAGCTGATAAGATACGACGCTAACCTGCCCCATGTTGTGTGTGTCTATGTGACTGCTTTCACCCTTCTAGCTGATAAGATAGGATGCTAACCTGCCCCATGTTGTGTGTGTCTATGTGACTGCTTTCACCCTTCTAGCTGATAAGATAGGATGCTAACCTGCCCCATGTTGTGTGTGTCTATGTGACTGCTTTCATACTTCTAGCTGATAAGATAGGATGCTAACCTGCCCCATGTTGTGTGTGTCTATGTGACTGCTTTCATACTTCTAGCTGATAAGATAGGATGCTAACCTGCCCCATGTTGTGTGTGTCTATGTGACTGCTTTCACCCTTCTAGCTGATAAGATAGGATGCTAACCTGCCCCATGTTGTGTGTGTCTATGTGACTGCTTTCACCCTTCTGGCTGATAAGATAGGATGCTAACCTGCCCCATGTTGTGTGTGTCTATGTGACTGCTTTCATACTTCTGGCTGATAAGATAGGATGCTAACCTGCCCCATGTTGTGTGTGTCTATGTGACTGCTTTCATACTTCTAGCTGATAAGATAGGATGCTAACCTGCCCCATGTTGCGTGTGTCTATGTGACTGCTTTCACCCTTCTAGCTGATAAGATAGGATGCTAACATGCCCCATGTTGCGTGTGTCTATGTGACTGCTTTCACCCTTCTAGCTGATAAGATAGGATGCTAACATGCCCCATGTTGTGTGTGTTTATGTGACTGCTTTCCCCTTCTAGCTGATAAGATACGACGCTAACCTGCCCCATGTTGTGTGTGTCTATGTGACTGCTTTCATACTCCTAGCTGATAAGATAGGATGTTAACCTGCCCCATGTTGTGTGTGTCTATGTGACTGCTTTCATACTTCTAGCTGATAAGATACGACGCTAACCTGCCCCATGTTGTGTGTGTCTATGTGACTGCTTTCACCCTTCTAGCTGATAAGATACGACGCTAACCTGCCCCATGTTGTGTGTGTCTATGTGACTGCTTTCATACTTCTAGCTGATAAGATAGCATGCTAACCTGCCCCATGTTGTGTGTGTCTATGTGACTGCTTTCACCCTTCTAGCTGATAAGATACGACGCTAACTTGCCCCATGTTGTGTGTGTCTATGTGACTGCTTTCATACTTCTAGCTGATAAGATAGGATGCTAACCTGCCCCATGTTGTGTGTGTTTATGTGACTGCTTTCATACTTCTAGCTGATAAGATAGGATGCTAACCTGCACCATGTTGTGTGTGTCTATGTGACTGCTTTCATACTTCTAGCTGATAAGATAGGATGCTAACCTGCTCCATGTTGTGTGTGTTTATGTGACTGCTTTCATACTTCTAGCTGATAAGATAGGATGCTAACCTGCCCCATGTTGTGTGTGTCTATGTGACTGCTTTCATACTTCTAGCTGATAAGATAGGATGCTAACCTGCCCCATGTTGCGTGTGTCTATGTGACTGCTTTCATACTTCTAGCTGATAAGATAGGATGCTAACCTGCCCCATGTTGTGTGTGTCTATGTGACTGCTTTCATACTTCTAGCTGATAAGATACGACGCTAACCTGCCCCATGTTGTGTGTGTTTGACTTATAAAATCGTCGGTGTCAGACTGGATAATATTATATTATTATATATATATATGTTATTGATTCCATCTAGTCAACAAAATGATTACTGGTTAAACGCCGCTACTATTTAAACTGTTTAACCGTCTCCCTTAGGAGGTGTCCTATAACCGATCTACTAAATATAAACAATGTCAAATAAATGTACATTTTAGTTTTGTACTATAACGTCTGATGTGCACGAGCTGATATTTTGCGCAATTTGATGTTCAATATGATATTTCATTGTAAATAAACAAAAATTTTAATTAGTCATATATTAAAATAGCATTCAAGAGCTTGTGGTACGCTAAAATCTACAATAAGCAATTTTTAATATCAACAATAACTGTTGCCTTTCCAAAATATCTATTCACCACATATCAATACCAATTTTGTGTTGTGTGCAGTACTTTGTAAGTGCTTGGGCACAAGGAAATGAAAGTATGCAACCCTAACCTTAGCTAACCCCATATCTAGCTAACCATAACCCTAACCCCGAAGTGGTTTGCATGAGATATTATCATTCCCATAGGCACAGGTTGATAGGAAAAGTGAACAGTTTGCTTGAAAAAAGCAGACAGCAGTAGCAATCACGAACAGCATGGTACAGATCGGATGCGAAAATGGAAATTTGGTTAAAATTAGGGGGTATGGCACCTGTATGTGACGGAGCAAGTAGCCATTTTGCACTAGAACAGTCATTGGTGATATTTTTGCAGTGGCCCAGTGCATTAGCAACATTGTGTAACACATTTGGACAGAGTAGTTGTATTTTGGTTGTGTCACAGCCACTGGAAGCACTGCGTAGATGTCACTTGCTTCAACAAACAAAAGTTTCCATGCCATTACATAATTCTGGGTCTAGACAAAAAACAAGAGCAGCTTCTCTTACTTGCAGCGTGTATTTGAATCATAGTTTGAACCATAACTGTGTTATTCTCAGCTTTAGCTTATTAAATAAAAAAAAATAATGTGTCGTACTTTTCGCAATGAAAGCTAAAATATGGCTATTATAAACGGAGTAACCCTCTACGATTCACTCGGCAGGCAACATACCTGCCAACTCTCACGCATTCGGCGTCAGTCTCACGCATTTCTATCTAATGTCACGCTCCCACGCCCAGGGCGAACTATCTCACGCATTAGCCCCATTTGAGATTGATAGTTTTATTGTACACTATATAACATCTGTTTTCGATCCTGGAATCTTTCCGAAAGCTTTGCTACCAGCAGTGGGGTCGGGCCGGAGAGCAAGCCTAGCAATATATAGAACCAGCATGCCAATTAGTCCTTCTGTATAGAAACAGCTAATCAGCGTAAGGTCCATTTCCGCATCGCTCTCGCCTTTGTCAAGTAGACGGACGGACGGACGGACGGACGGACGGACGGACGGACGGACGGACGGACGGACGGACGGACGGACGGACGGACGGACGGACGGACGGACGGACGGACGGACGGACGGACGGACGGACGGACGGACGGACGGACGGACGGACGGACGGACGGACGGACGGACGGACGGACGGACGGACGGACGGACGGACGGACGGACGGACGGACGGACGGACGGACGGACGGACGGACGACAGAGGCAGTCTCTCCTGGATGGAACTCAGACGTCTCCCTCACAATCAAGATGACCAAACCCGAATCTGCCACACCTTGTTACATGTGGGAACCGTCCAAAGAAGTCTTGGCCAAAGCAAAGAAGGCCACCAAGGAGTACAACACACAACACAAAGAAGGCCACCAAGGAGTACAACACACAACACAAAGAAGGCCACCAAGGAGTACAACACACAACACAAAGAAGGCCACCAAGGAGTACAACACGCAACACAAAGAAGGCCACCAAGGAGTACAACACACAACACAAAGAAGGCCACCAAGGAGTACAACACACAACACAGAGAAGGCCACCAAGGAGTACAACACACAACACAAAGAAGGCCACCAAGGAGTACAACACACAACACAGAGAAGGCCACCAAGGAGTACAACACACAACACAAAGAAGGCCACCAAGGAGTACAACACACAACACAAAGAAGGTCACCAAGGAGTACAACACACAACACAAAGAATGTCACCAAGGAGTACAACTCACAACACAAAGAAGGCCACCAAGGAGTACAACACACAACACAAAGAAGGCCACCAAGGAGTACAACACACAACACAAAGAAGGCCACCAAGGAGTACAACACACAACACAAAGAAGGCCACCAAGGAGTACACACACAACACAAAGAAGGCCACCAAGGAGTACAACACACAACACAAAGAAGGCCACCAAGGAGTACAACACACAACACAGAGAAGGCCACCAAGGAGTACAACACACAACACAAAGAAGGCCACCAAGGAGTACAACACACAACACAAAGAAGGTCACCAAGGAGTACAACACACAACAAAAAGAATGCCACCAAGGAGTACAACTCACAACACAAAGAAAGCCACCAAGGAGTACAAAACACAACACAAAGAAGGCCACCAAGGAGTACAACACACAACACAGAGAAGGCCACCAAGGAGTACAACACACAACACAAAGAAGGCCACCAAGGAGTACAACACACAACACAGAGAAGGCCACCAAGGAGTACAACACACAACACAAAGAAGGTCACCAAGGAGTACAACACACAACACAAAGAAGGCCACCAAGGAGTACAACACACAACACAAAGAAGGCCACCAAGGAGTACAACACACAACACAAAGAATGCCACCAAGGAGTACAACACACAACACAAAGAAGGCCACCAAGGAGTACCACACACAACACAAAGAAGGCCACCAAGGAGTACAACACACAACACAAAGAAGGCCACCAAGGAGTACAACTCACAACACAAAGAAGGCCACCAAGGAGTACAACACACAACACAAAGAATGCCACCAAGGAGTACAACACACAACACAAAGAAGGCCACCAAGGAGTACAACACACAACACAAAGAAGGCCACCAAGGAGTACAACTCACAACACAAAGAATGCCACCAAGGAGTACTACACACAACACAAAGAAGGCCACCAAGGAGTACAACACACAACACAAAGAAGGCCACCAAGGAGTACAACACACAACACAAAGAAGGCCACCAAGGAGTACAACTCACAACACAAAGAATGCCACCAAGGAGTACAACACACAACACAAAGAAGGCCACCAAGGAGTACAACACACAACACAAAGAAGGCCACCAAGGAGTATAACACACAACACAAAATAGGCCACCAAGGAGTACAACACACAACACAAAGAAGGCCACCAAGGAGTACAACACACAACACAAAGAAGGCCACCAAGGAGTTCAACACACAACACAAAGAAGGCCACCAAGGAGTACAACACACAACACAAAGAAGGCCACCAAGGAGTACAACACACAACACAAAGAAAGCCACCAAGGAGTACAACACACAACACAGAGAAGGCCACCAAGGAGTACAACACACAACACAAAGAAGGCCACCAAGGAGTACAACACACAACACAAAGAATGCCACCAAGGAGTACAACACACAACACAAAGAAGGCCACCAAGGAGTACCACACACAACACAAAGAAGGCCACCAAGGAGTACAACACACAACACAAAGAAGGCCACCAAGGAGTACAACTCACAACACAAAGAAGGCCACCAAGGAGTACAACACACAACACAAAGAATGCCACCAAGGAGTACAACACACAACACAAAGAAGGCCACCAAGGAGTACAACACACAACACAAAGAAGGCCACCAAGGAGTACAACTCACAACACAAAGAAGGCCACCAAGGAGTACAACACACAACACAAAGAATGCCACCAAGGAGTACAACACACAACACAAAGAAGGCCACCAAGGAGTACAACACACAACACAAAGAAGGCCACCAAGGAGTACAACTCACAACACAAAGAATGCCACCAAGGAGTACTACACACAACACAAAGAAGGCCACCAAGGAGTACAACACACAACACAAAGAATGCCACCAAGGAGTACAACACACAACACAAAGAAGGCCACCAAGGAGTACAACACACAACACAAAGAAGGCCACCAAGGAGTACAACTCACAACACAAAGAATGCCACCAAGGAGTACAACACACAACACAAAGAAGGCCACCAAGGAGTACAACACACAACACAAAGAAGGCCACCAAGGAGTATAACACACAACACAAAATAGGCCACCAAGGAGTACAACACACAACACAAAGAAGGCCACCAAGGAGTACAACACACAACACAAAGAAGGCCACCAAGGAGTTCAACACACAACACAAAGAAGGCCACCAAGGAGTACAACACACAACACAAAGAAGGCCACCAAGGAGTACAACACACAACACAAAGAATGCCACCAAGGAGTACAACACACAACACAAAGAATGCCACCAAGGAGTACAACACACAACACAAAGAAGGCCACCAAGGAGTACAACACACAACACAAAGAATGCCACCAAGGAGTACAACACACAACACAAAGAAGGCCACCAAGGAGTACAACACACAACACAAAGAAGGCCACCAAGGAGTACAACACACAACACAAAGAATGCCACAAAGGAGTACAACACACAACACAAAGAATGCCACCAAGGAGTACAACACACAACACAAAGAAGGCCACCAAGGAGTACAACACACAACACAAAGAATGCCACCAAGGAGTACAACACACAACACAAAGAAGGCCACCAAGGAGTTCAACACACAACACAAAGAAGGCCACCAAGGGGTACAACACACAACACAAAGAAGGCCACCAAGGAGTACAACACACAACACAAAGAGTGAACATGACTACAGCAGTTTCCACAATATGTGAATAGAAACAACGCAATATTTGTCATTATAATACTTTGTTTCTTGAATGTGATGTTACTTCTAATTATTTGCCTGTGGGAAACTTGTTATCGGAACAACATCCTGCTGCTTAAAATATACCCTTCGGAAGTCAGAAAGACTAACACAACGTATGTACATTTAATCTTGTATATACACATTTAATATTGTATTTCCACATTTCGCGCATTAGTAAATGAAATACTCTCTTTAAACTAACAAATATGGCTACTAAAAAACATAATTTTTTCAACCGTGGAATACTGGAAACAGCTGCATTTTGGTTCTACATTATAAAAAAATTTCGGGGGAGGCCCCGACCAACTAGAGGGGGCAAAGTCCCCTCTCGTGCTCTCCTCTCAGCGCCTTCGGCGCTGGGCGGTGCTTCACCCCGTGCTCCGCAATCAATTCTTGGGATCATGCCTCAGTTACGAATGTAGGGCACAGTTAATTTAGATGTGTAATTTAAAAAAAATCATATCATCTGACATAACTGCATTTGAGCAGGCACATTGGCAAGTTTGCTGGTAGAACATGTTGACAGTGTAACTGTGGATATTTAGATGATAGGCGGAATGTTTTCGCCACAAGGCACGTATGCGTAGTAATTCATGCAGAAAGTGGTAAAAATTGACGGGTATGGCACGTTCAGGCATTTTAAATGAGTTAGAAGTATGAGACTTTGACTAAACTCGATCAGCATGTCAATGAGATGATGACAACGGCAGGTAAGAATTTTCAGAATTTTTGATGGTCCCGTTTTCTTATAATCATGCAAAACGTTAACATGCTCGCCAATGGGAAACGTAACAGAAGGCTGAACCAAAATACTCACACATTGCAAACTCTGGGGGTTAGCAGCTCTGGGGAAATTTAGGATGATTTCAGGAGAAGAAAAAACTCGGTCGACAAAACAAAACCTCCACTTGCCATCTGGAACTTGTTGTTTGTGATGGCAATCTTGTTAAATCTTGTTAAATGTGGATCAAAACAGTACTGCCCTCTAGCGAGTAATGCAGAGACGGTGATTTAAGAGAGATTGAGACGATAGTATCATTGGTAGACAACAGTTGTTGCGAAGTTGACGATGAGGTGTGTGAGCTCTCTGTCAAGTTAAGCGTTAATATATGGGTCACTTATACATTCGTATTCAACGTTTTTTGTGATCAAGACCCATTTGCCGTATTGATGGCTAAATTTAGATGATTTTTGGGATGTGCGACACTGCTCAAAAATTCCAACACGAATAGTTTTACTCACGTTTTTTTAATGAACACATGATTTCATGGGTACAAGGGTACATTAAATAACAGAGTATTTAGTGGAATACACAGCATGGCATATACACACATAAAAAGGTATTGCATGTAATATGAGCAGGCAAACAAACACAGGTGCAACTAGATAACTACATAAAATATGATCATGGTTTAAAATAATACAGTCGTATATTGATGTCTTCTATGAGCAGTTTTGCCCTACACCGGGTACAATCGATTACGTTATTGAACCACGTACAAGCAATACTGAGATTGTTATATCTAAAATAAGATCCTGAAAATTATACTCAGCGACGGACAAGTGGGGGTTTGTAAAATTGGAGAAGTATTGTTCAAAACATCTTTAGCATAATTTATCCATCTACAATGATTATAATACATTGCGTCATGGGACATATCCTCTATATTCATAGTAGTGCTTTCTCTCCATGAGTGCATAATTATTATATCATGTACTCTGATACTTCTTTAATGTCTAAATTGAATCGAGCAAATTGAACGGAGCTGTGTTTGAGTGTGTGTCAATCAAATCAAATCAAATCAAATGTATTATTTTACATCTTACAGGGTATAAGAGTACATACAAAACTAAATGTAATTTTCACTGATAATTTGACATATATATATATATATATATATATATATATATATATATATATATATACGTGCACAAAAAACAAACACACATAAACATATGACAATATTATATATATATATATATATATATATATATATATATATATATATATATATATATATATATATATATATATATATATATATATATATATATAATATTTTCATAAATTATGTTTGTATTGAGTAATAGTAAAGTTAATAATATATATATATATATATATACATAATTATATATATATATATATATATATATATATATATATATATATATATATATATATATATATATATATATATATATATATATATATATATATATATATATATATATATATATATATATATATATATATAATATTGTCATAAATTATGTTTATATTGAACAATAGTAAAGTTGACACGTAACGTGGATATGACCACAACATTAGCACATGAATATTACGGTACTGCCACGTAACCATAGTTTGTCTGATTGAGGCAACATAAATTTGCCAAATGTCACAAGGGAATCAACGGCAAATCGAATGTCAAAACGACGTAAACACCAATTTCCTTGTTTAAACTATTCATATCACAGCGAAGTGTCAGTGTAGTCCTACAAACAGAACAAATCTTACTTGTATGATATAAGTAACTTATAACTTATTATTTGTAATATCATTTTAGCATATGCAGCTACATTTTGTAGATCTATGACACTCAGTGCCAAGCGCACGTTGCTAAACTTGGGCTTGCTGTATTCAGCGCGCCGACGCGTTCGCGCGTTTGCACTTTGGCGGTAAAACTCATGCTTCTTTATTCAATTTGGGATAATCTCACGGTGTACGGCTTTAGTGCCAAAATGTACCGCCAAACCGTAATTCCAGGGGTAAAAAGTTAAATGTACTCATTTCGAATCCAAATATACCAAACATAGAAGATGCACCAACATTAAGTAAATAATTGATACCCTAAAATTTCTCCGCCAGGATTGGAACTCCTCTCACACTCCCCCTAGCGACCGCGGTGCGAGACTCGCGACGCGATGTACTGGGCACGGACCACAGTCACTTTTCCCATAGACGACCATTATAACGTTCTTGCGCCATATTGAATTTTTTTTTTTAATTCACAGCAAATGACAGACCCACTAAGACACCTGGTGTGTGAAATTCGTGAAAATTATATACCTCCTTTTCGCACAAATTGTTTCAATGCATGACACCCCTGCATTCCTGCCATGAAATTCCCCGGTTTCCAAAATATGAGTATATCCTGCCTGATGGCCACTGTGTCCTTACGCAACTGGTATACCAACTGACAAATGGCATCATTTCAAAGCTTAGATGTTACTGTGCACAAAAACATCACTTCCGCTCACTCATCCACACAATTTCTGCTCTCACAAATAAACCCTAACTGCACAATAATTTAACAATAATTCAGGCGGATACAACATTCCATCGAGAGACGACAGAACCTGAGGCTGAAAACAGGGAAATCATAATTATAAACTATAAGAGGCTGTTCACAACTGTCCACGTTTACCTGTTCGTACAAAGCGTACCAATTCTCAGACCGCCTACCTGAATAGTACTTTAAAATGTTGATAATTGTCCATATTAAAAAAAATCGATGTAACAATGTCGGGATTATAGTATATGTATAGGACATACAATAATAGCAGTTACAATATGTTTACAAACATTTATCGTTAATGATTATGTTAAAGTGTTGCGTTTGTCTAACAATTCTACGGTGTTACTTCACCTTAGTACGGTGCGTACGATTAGGTGATTGTGGACAATTGTGAAATAACCCTAACTGTTGGACATTGGCTTATCGAGAGTGCAACACTTTTTCATGTATGTGTAACCCACCCTTCTGAGATATTTGTCAATTTTGTTTTTAAAGAGATTCATAATCTGTAGATACGGCGTTCCATTCATTTATTGTGCTTTGTGATAACGAGGCCTTTCTGAGTCTACATTGATCATTCACTAATGTTACCTCGTGTCCTCTAGTTCTACTATTTTTGTTGAGATAACCACATTTCTATAAATATTTTCATCCCCATTCAATCTCTTAAACACACCAGTTTGATCTCCTCTTAAACTCCCTGTCTGTAGGGTTGTTAAACCACATTCAATCTCTTAAACACACCAGTTTGATCTCCTCTTAAACTCCCTGTCTGTAGGGTTGTTAATCCACATTCAATCTCTTAAACACACCAGTTTGATCTCCTCTTAAACTCCTTGTCTGTAGGGTTGTTAAACCACATTCAATCTCTTAAACACACCAGTTTGATCTCCTCTTAAACTCCCTGTCTGTAGGGTTGTTAAACCACATTCTTTTAGGCGTTCTTCTTATCCAAGGACTCTCAGTTCTTGAATAATTTTAGTTGCTCTCCTCTGTATTCATTCTAGCTTATCTATATCTTAACCTCAACTGATGTATGATATGTATAATTAGCAATAGACATACCCACCTTTGCCTTCAAAATTAGACTACAAATATATGTAAATTACTGCATCCAATAAATATTAATCGATGATCGTATGTACAAACTGTACATTAATGAATAGGCCAAGTAGTTATCAGTAGAAGTAAATATTGAATGACATAACAAACACATCTAGGATCAGAACATTCCAGTATTGGCTCTGTCCGAAATGTTCCTAGTACAGTCACTTTTAAATTTACTGATACGACAACTAACACACATTTGTGTCAGTGTCAACAAACCTATGTACCACTTACTCAATTCTTAAGTTGGAGCGTGCCTCCATTGTGCTTATGATGTGACTTTCAATGTCATCTGACAACGTCTCGTTCCATCCAGTACTGTAAACAAACGTTGTGTTATTATTGTTGTCAAAGCTGTGTATATGTCAGCATATTGCACATGTTAATTATGTGAAACTCTGGGAAACATAATAATAAAATTGTGTCGCATAAAATATATTTAGGCAATAAACTGATTTGATTTGTCAATTTCTATAAATTTGCGAAGTTTTTACGCGACATACAGCGATGCGTTTTGACAGAATCGTCAAAAATAAACATCGTAGACACGTTTTATTTATACGGACATTAATTCGATCAGTTGCACCATAAAGAGCCAGTTTAGGTGGATGTATAGAGGTAAATATACAGAACGTGACGTGTTTGTTACCTGAGCCGTGTCATTTCTTGACAGTTCGATCTGATTGTCTCACAGACGACGCCGAAGCCGTCCTCTGCTAGGTTACAGTTTTGCAGTCTGTAAAAAAACACTTTGATGACTGTATATTGACTGTGTGAGTTTACTTGGAATAAAGTTGAACGTGTAATATATAGTTAACAATTATTTGTGCGATGACGCCAACAAGTCATAGACAAGTAGTTGAAACAATTGAACGCCTGACATCAGTTCATATGAGCAATTCTCAAAAGGTCGCCGCAAAACTGTTACACACTTATAACATTTAAAATGTTGTCTTCATTAGTTTTTCAGTTTGGATGTGTACGTCCATCATAACTGTACATGAAAGTAATGATGAAAACGGAGTGGTTCAAGGCAGTACAACGTTATTACGGATCTGTATTTCTTGAATGCGTGGAGCGTTATTATTTGTGTTACCAACTTATCAGTCAGACTTTGTCATAGTGATGTGTTACCAACTTATCAGTCAGACTTTGTCATAGTGATGTGCTCACCGGGCCATAAATTTCCATTTACTTTTCCAAATGCTATTTTCATGGGCATACTTCAGTGGTGCCTGGAATTACACGTTATTATGACAAAAACTAGTAACGTTACGGGTCACGTTTTCAAAAATAAATGAAAAATAATATGTTGCACACATTATGTCAATAATTCACACTTTGGTTAGCCGAAAGGCAAAGCTAATTTGTTTTCACTACAATCTTACAACTCCCGGGTCTCACCGCGTGTGACGTTGTTGAACGTTGTTGAACGTTGTTGAACGTCGTCGCAGGCAAACAACACAACCAACAGCAATGGAATATCTGGTGTTATCTCTTTATTGTGTTCATAATCATTCATGAGATATCTGGTGTTATCTCTTTATTGTGTTCATAATCATTCATGAGATATCTGGTATTATCGCTTTATTGTGTTCACAATCATTCAATCAAAACAACACATTTTGGTTCATTCCCATTCAAAAGATACTGTGCTCAGAGACGACCTTTTGAGAATTGCTCATATGTATAACGATTTTATAAACGTTTGCGTTTATTAATCATTTCACGACGGACAACATATGCTGACATCAAACTTTTCATTTTCTTTTTCATTTTCTTTTCATCAAACTTTGGCAAATGTCTATATTTACCTTAGTTCTTGAAGCTGTGGCATTTTCGCGAGTCCACGACAGAGGTGTTTCATATTAGCGCCGGCGGTGTAAGTAAACACTTCAAGCGGAGTGAAACCTACTTCGCCGCCGACACTTGAAGAAATAATAATACAGTGTATGATAGATTGAAAACGTGTACAGAAAAGTATATTCCTGAATTAATACAAGACAATGATTTAACAAGATTTAACACGATTTAACAATATTGCCACCCCAAACTATCAGTTCCAGGTGGAAAGTGAGTCCAACAATTTGTGTATCTATTTGTATATATAGCCTGCCGTTATTAGATACATGTCAGTTTTGCCTTTAAATGCTGCTATCATTTACACAATCTGTAGATAATTTGTTCCATTCATTTATTGTCCTCTCTGAGAATGAGTACTTTCTGGTATCCAACCTACACTGATCCTTCTCTAATGTTACTTCATGTCGTCTAGTTGTACTAGTTTCTTAAGTAAGAACAAATATTTATATCAATATTTTCATACCCATTCAATATTAAAAAATTGCTTTAAACTCCGAGTCTCTAGGGTTGCTAAACACAACATTTTAATCTTTCTTCATAACTAAGGGCAGGCCCGTCCACAAGGTTTTGAAAATGGGGTTTCGGGCCTACACTATCAGCCGGAGATTTATGGGATGATTACTGAAAATGTTACAGTTATAACAAATTATCTCTAAAGGGGGTTCTTCCGAACCCCCGGAACCACCACTTAGGACGGGGATGCTTACGGTTTCTCAGTTCTGGAATCATTTGTATGATAGATTAAAAAAATGTACAGAAAATGATATTCCAGAATTAATACAAGAGACACAGGGGTAGTGTCTAATCCACGAGTCGCTAATTATCGTTTATCATGATATTTTATAGTGTGTATAAAGGTATGAACTACATAACTCATAGGGCACGCTACTCTCGTTTGCCGCCATGTTTGTTTTATGCAAATTTGGCCCTAATTACCCATAAATACTCACTTCCAGCCCCCAACGACACGCTGTCCACTATCGCATTTCACACATAAACACATCCGAAAGTGAAACCGAGAACAAACAACAACACATTTACTTATGTTATTTATTAAAACAACTACCATTAAAATGTGATAATGCTAATACCAATGGTTTATTTTATAATGACATTTAACGTGCTATGGTGTGAACAACTTGGGGGCCGGAAGTGCATTATCTCGTCAACTATAGCATCGAAACGAGAATCACTTGTATCCCCTATTGAGTCATTTTACAAACAGCGACGTTTCCACCAGGTGATGCATTCGTCTCTCAAATTCACGTTTTATAATTAAATGCATTTTCAGACAGTAAATATCTACCACACCATCATCTACGACCCCACGGTCGGGTCATCTACGACCCCACGGTCGGGTCATCTACAACCCCACGGTCGGGTCATCTACGACCCCACGGTCGGGTCATCTACAACCCCACGGTCGGGTCGTCACAGTTTATTTGTGTTCGAAATTCACCCCGCTATTGCCATTTGTAAAAACAACCGAATTACCCTTTGTAATTATTAGGTACAATTATCCGCAACTCTACGCCAACAATTACTTAACATTGTTGACAACGTCAAACGTCTTTCCTGCGACTGTTCCAACTTATGTAATACAAGGGCAACTCATCGCTAGACATTACTGTAGCTGCAAGTATTACGTCGCAATCACGATATTGACTGGCAACACCATGCACCAAGGAATAGATGGATATTTCTGTGATACCGTTGTGTATTCCGAAATTTGAAATTTGGTAAATACGAACTACCAAGAAATCGCGGAGGATGGAAATTTTTGCTAAAAATATTAGTATAATATATATATATATATATATATATATATATATATATATATATATATATATATATATATATATATATATATATATATATATATATATATATATTATAAAATATTCAACATATGTCGGTTTTGTTTACTTACTCTAAGACAGTGACATCCCTGGCTTCTCCTGAGCAGAGGAGAGACACCAGTGCCGGCAGGGTGGTTCCGGTTAGTTTTGTTTACTTACTCTAAGACAGTGACATCCCTGGCTTCTCCTGAGCAGAGGAGAGCCACCAGTGCCGGTGGTTCCGGTTAGTTTTGTTTACTTACTCTAAGACAGTGACACCCCTGGCTTCTCCTGAGCCGAGGAGAGCCACCAGTGCCGGTGGTTCCGGTTAGTTTTGTTTACTTACTCTAAGACAGTGACACCCCTGGCTTCTCCTGAGCCGAGGAGATACACCAGTGCCGGTGGTTCCGGTTAGTTTTGTTTACTTACTCTAAGACAGTGACACCCCTGGCTTCTCCTGAGCCGAGGAGAGCCACCAGTGCCGGTGGTTCCGGTTAGTACACCACTAAGGTTTAACTTTCCGTCAGACACGAAATAGTGCGATACGTCGGACCAGAGCCTGGGACTTTCGAACTCCTGTATCTCTCGCATGACACGAAGGGCCTGTTGCTTCTTGTCCTCGGCCGATTTTCCCCTTCCTGTACAATTGAAATACACTGTGACAGGTAGCAGATTCTGATTAGTATGATTACTCGTCTCTTTGTCGGGAGCTAGAATTCATAATTACGCTCCTATCTACACAAACTACTTTATACACAATTTTACACCTGCATACCATTACATACCCGTCCTCATTGAGGGTTCCGGAACCCCCTTTTGAAATAATTTTATTTAACTGTAAAAAAAATTCAGAAATCACCCCAGAAATGTCTGGTTGATTGTATATGTTCGAGCCGCTTTTTCAAAACCATTAGGACGGGCCTGTAGTATATTGTTTGTTTCAGTTCACTTGCTTAAGCTGTGAAGGTATATTTCATAATAACTTATATATATTTTGTAAATAACAAGCAGTATGACTGCGAACTTCTGCGATACAATACCAGGTTTTGCCATATCTTGGATAATTTCTTCGTGTCCTAAAATGTAAGACAAATAACAACCATTGTCATCGCCATCTCATTTGTGTTTATCATAATGGTAATTTATATGAGACAGGTGGACTATTAGGAGAGTAATTTCGACCCAGAGCAATATGATTCTATTAAGCGGCTGATTCACTAACGCAGGTAACAAAGTTGGCTCACAATGACAACACATTAACTAATATTTGCTATGTGTTTAATAAAATAGTTCGCACTTTTATTTTAAAAATCATCGAAAGAATTGACTTTGTTTATCATATCAGGTAATTTGAGAACGTGTGAACAGCTTTATGTTATAATATATGTACAGGTCGGCTACATAAAGACAATTTTGCCGTTTTGTAGCTTAATGTCGGTTCGGTCGAACAAAAACCTATTTTACTATTTTGTCCCATGATTTCGTCAAACCTAAATGGCAAATTGCACAAACGAACTAGCGTGAATTATTTTATGATAGATAGGACCGGTTGTCTGCGAAACCAGTCCGAAACGAGACGAGCAAAAATCGAAATGCGGAAGTAGCTTTAAGACAAGTAATCATACCATTTTCTCCAACTTCAGCGTTTTCGGGTCCAATAGATACCGGTTGTCCTTCTATAAATACAACAAGTCGTGCTTAACGTCACGGAATTACCTTAGCTGTGGCTGTCATGCTAAATGCACGGCCTTTTAGAGAATAGCTAATCTGTTAAAACGACACTCAATAATGTTCGATGTTCGTCACGACTGAACAATGCACAGGTAGAAAATAGTTTCTCCAGCACGTTCACTGATACTGACTGTAATAAGTATATAACGCATTGAACATCCTGTAATCTCCAGCACGTTCACTGATATTGACTGTAATAAGTATATAACGCATTGAACATCCTGTAATCTCCAGCACGTTAACTAATACTGACTGTAATAAGTATATAACGCATTGAACATCCTATAATATCCAGCACGTTCACTGATACTGATCTGTAATAAGTATATAACGCATTGAACATCCTGTAATCTCCAGCACGTTCACTGATACTGATCTGTAATAAGTATATAACGCATTGAACATCCTGTAATCTCCAGCACGTTCACTGATACTGATCTGTAATAAGTATATAACGCATTGAACATCCTGTAATCTCCAGCACGTTCACTGATACTGATCTGTAATAAGTATATAACGCATTGAACATCCTGTCATCTCCAGCACGTTCACTGATACTGATCTGTAATAAGTATATAACGCAATGAACATCCTGTCATCTCCAGAACGCCGTATCTTTAGACTAAATGCTAAAGCTAAGGTAATGCCGTAACTTTAACCACCTCCTCTTTCTCGATTTGTGTAAAGATCTCGTAAACACCTGCTCAGACTAGGCGGGTGCGAAAGTAAACTAAGTGAACGAAACTGTAACTAACCTTCCATGTACAAACACGATGACTTCAAATAAATGCCATGAACATAATGTAAATACGATAGTATATCGGTAAATGTAAACGTAACTTATTTTGCGCGGTCTCCGGTCCATGTGACCGCAAAAACGCTTTGCACTGCACGTCTGGCTGACCTGTTCATTCCATCGCCAACACGATTATACCCACACTGCAATTACCGCGTGAAGAATACTCTTTCATATATATCCTCCACTGTTTGAGGCCGTGTACTCATTTGTATAGCTAAGTGAACTTGAGCAACGTTAATTGCTTAAGTTTCGAAGCGGAAGCAGTTGGACTCGAACCCTGGTCCTCTGTACTGACACCGGCGATCTTAACGCCGACCTACTGTTTGAGTTGGCGAAATGCGACCTTAATGTCGTTTCATTATTATGAGAGGAAAAAAAACTGACGTATGTAAACCGCCCCTGCCACCTTCACTTTACTGAGAAACGTAAACTTCGAGCAAGCAAATAATATATAAAACACTGTCAAACATACTTAGCTTTCTCCGCGCCTCATTCTTCATGTGCCGTATTTGCTCCTCCATCTGTTCGATTTTCTCTTAGGCATATGCATGGATGTGTGTGTATGTGCGTGTGTGCGTGCGTACGTGCGTGCGTACGTGCGTGCGTACGTACGTACGTATATAGTGTGTATGTGTGTATGTATGCATTGCATGCATGTATATATTTTTGCATGTATGTTATGTGTTACTCCTTCTAGACGCTTTGCATCTCGGACGCCAAACTTTCAGGGGTTCATCTACGACCCCAGGAAGGAGACGTAACACTATTATTCTTTTCTCGAAATGCCTGGTTTTCGACGATTGTTCCAAGTTACGTAAACCGTCCCATGCACAGTTGCAATGACATAACAAGAATAACCAACACTGGCTTTACCTAGCCAACCGATCGGTAATACCACTTCGACACTTTTGAATTCAATTTGTGGCTGTGGTGATATGTTGCGTGGGGCTGCAGAACTTACCATCGTTCTTTTGATTTACTGATTTCAGTTTTTCTTGTAACTGTCTCACTTTCTCCTTTTCAGTTTCGATTTGTCCTGAAACGAATTCAGTCTGACGTGAGTGTCGACGTTTCGCTATCACTTTACGAGTCACCAATGAACTATCGATATATTATACATTTGTGTCGAAATGTCACTACGAACAAACTCATAACCGACGGTGAAACATGATTAAAATATTAGTATTATATTCAATACTGATGTGTTGAAAATAAATACATACCATTAAAGATCTGTTTGGTAGATTCTAGATCTTCTTCCATCCGTTTTAATTCCGCTTTTGCAAGCCTGATTTGCACTGAAACGAATTCCATCCAATGTGATTGTTCACATTTTACCTGTATTGAACAATATTACTTGGATATATTATCGAGCATTTAATGTAACAGTTTTGTAAGCGTTAATGTTGTTTTTCGTACATATGCGAAAACATTGACTAGCTAGCCGAACGTACAATACAACATGAAATGTACATTTCACATGAAATTACCGTTGAAATTCTGCTTGCATTTTCGCCTTTTTTCTCTTGCTTTTTCTGCTCGCTCCGTCTCATGTCCAAGTTGGTCTAAAACAATAATGTTTGATCTACACTGGAACAATTCGTGTGCGTGCGTGCGTGCGTGCGTGCGTGCGTGTGTGTGTGCATAACTCAAAGTGTCCTAATATGCGTCTTACTAACATTACATATGTATTTGTTTTGAACATCGGAGTTTTTACAATGAAACTAACCATTTATATGCATGCAAGTTTATTAAGGATGATGTAATTCTATCCGTAGTGTTTTTAAACTTAATGACAACAATATTCCACTCATTGACAATACCTTGGAAAACTTACCTTTGAAAGTCTTTTCTTCGTTCTTGAAGACACATATTTGCTCTTTCAGTTGTAGGATTTCCTCTGAAACATATTGATTTAAATGCCATCGTCATCAATTGCCAATATTCATATATATATATATATATATATATATATATATATATATATATATATATATATATATATATATATATATATATATATATATATATATATATATATATATATATAGACAAAGACATATGTGGTCTGTTTGTGAAGGGTACGAGCAAACTTTCATCAAATATCGACATAATTTCTGCAAACTTGCATCGAACATTGCTACGATCACACCGGTGCTAACACGCATTGTGAATCTGTCGATCGAGTCCTCAACAGTGCCAGCTGTTATGAAACACGCTGTCTTGTCACTCTTGTTAAAGAAGAGTGGTGTTGATCCTCAAACACTGTCCAACTACAGACCGATATCCAACCTTAGTTTCATATCAAAACTCCTCGTATGTTGCATCGGAAATCCGACAGCACATGGACGTGAACGATCTCTTTGGTGTCTTTCAGAGTGCATATCGTCCTGCGCACAGCTGTGAAACAGTCCTTGTTCGGAAACAGTACGACATTATTCGATGGATACTCGGAAAACCGTGATATTGGTGTTGCTCGATCTCAGTGCCATCAATACTTTCGATCAACGTATGCTTCTCGACAAACTGCACGACATTGGCATGTGTGACACGACATTGGCATGTGTGACACGACATTGGCATGTGTGACACGACATTGGCATGTGTGACAACGCACACCGCTGGATACTGTTGTCTTTCGCAGCGAACGAAAGCTGTTCAAGTCGATAACTTAACTTCAAGAAGTTTTGAATTATGTTTTGGTGTACCGCAAGCAGGGTTGTTTGATTTAAATAATTTGATTTAAATCATTGAATTAATCACACCCTTTGGGTGCGTCATGGTTTTCACAACATGCCCACATTGTAAATATTACCAGTGTTCTTTTCTTAAACACAACCTTTAGATGCGTCACGGCTTTCACAACATGTCCACACTGTAAATATTACCAGTGTTCGTCTCTTAAACACACCCTTTGGGGGCGTCTCGGCTTTCACAACATGCCCACATCGTAAATATTACCAGTGTTCGTCTCTTAATCACACCCTTTGGGTACATTATGGGTTTCACAACATGTCCACATTGTAAATATTACCAGTGTTCGTCTCTTAATCACACCCTTTAGGGGCGTCTCGGCTTTCACAACATGCCCACATTGTAAATATTACCAGTGTTCGTCTCTTAATCACACCCTTTGGGTACATTATGGGTTTCACAACATGTCCACATTGTAAATATTACCAGTGTTCGTCTCTTAATCACACCCTTTAGGGGCGTCTCGGCTTTCACAACATGCCCACATTGTAAATATTACCAGTGTTCGTCTCTTAATCACACCCTTTGGGTACATTATGGCTTTCACAACATGTCCACATTGTAAATATTACCAGTGTTCGTCTCTTAAGCACACCCTTTAGGGGCGTCTCGGCTTTCACAACATGCCCACATTGTAAATATTACCAGTGTTCGTCTCTTAATCACACCCTTTGGGTACATCATGGGTTTCACAACATGTCCACATTGTAAATATTGCCAGTGTTCGTCTCTTAATCACACCCTTTGGGTACATCATGGGTTTCACAACATGCCCACATTGTAAATATTACCAGTGTTCGTCTCTTAATCACACCCTTTGGGTACATTATGGGTTTCACAACATGTCCACATTGTAAATAGTACCAGTGTTCGTCTCTTAATCACACCCTTTGGGTACATCATGGGTTTCACAACATGTCCACATTGTAAATATTACCAGTGTTCGTCTCTTAATCACACCCTTTGGGTACATCATGGGTTTCACAACATGTCCACATTGTAAATATTACCAGTGTTCGTCTCTTAATCACACCCTTTGGGTACATCATGGGTTTCACAATATGTCCACATTGTAAATATTACCAGTGTTCGTCTCTTAATCACACCCTTTGGGTACATCATGGGTTTCACAACATGTCCACATTGTAAATATTACCAGTGTTCGTCTCTTAACCACACCCTTTGGGTACATCATGGGTTTCACAACATGTCCACATTGTAAATATTACCAGTGTTCGTCTCTTAATCACACCCTTTGGGTACATCATGGGTTTCACAACATGTCCACATTGTAAATATTACCAGTGTTCGTCTCTTAATCACACCCTTTGGTCGCGTCACGGCTTTCACAACTTGACCTCATGGTGTTTATACAGACTCGTGGCAATATAGGCAATATATAGGTGTCGACTCGAAACGACATATATCGAAAAGTTCTCGATATAATGCAATGATGCGATATACGTCGTATAGCTTACATGCACGGCTACGTTTTTCCCGCTGCATGCACGAACATTCGACCGTTGGGTCACGATCTGTTTGCAGGGTGAAAATGTGGGATCGTGTTTCTTTTCGTGGGCGTGGAAAATTCCATGACTTCGTTCGAACATTCCAGAAAGCGGCGGTATTTTTTTTTTTACCTTAACCTTTTGACCTTTCTGGTTTTTGTTGCATGTGTTTATGGGTTTCTGAGAGTAGAGCTAGATCATCTGCAAAATCCAGGTCTTCTAGTTGTGTGAACAAGTTCCACTGAATTCCAGTGTTCTGTGGATCTTTTCATTGTCCAGTCTATGGCTATCAGAAAGAGCAGTGGAGATAGCAAGCAGCTCTGTCGTACTCCAGTTCCAATCTGGAAGCCTTCTGAAACTTGTCCATTAAAGATGACATGACCAGTGAAACCTTCGTACATGTTCTTTATTAGGGTAACAAATTTTGTAGGTAAACCATAGTGCCTCAGGAGCTTCCATAGAACTGTCCTATTTATACTATCGAATGCTTTTTGGAAGTCCACAAAGTTTATATAAAGGGAGCTATGTCATTTATGCATTGTTCAACGATAATCCTGAGTGTAGCAATATGATCTGTGCAGGATTTATCCTTTCTAAAGCCAGCTTGTTCCTTTCTTAGCTTCTTGTCAACTGTTTCTTGTATCCTATCCAGGATGATACGGCAGAGAATTTTACTGGGCACTGATAGAAGCATGATCCCTCTCCAGTTCTTACATTAACTAAGGTTGCCTTTCTTGGGGATTGTATCTAGCATACCTGTCTTCCACTCAGTTGGTATTTCCTCTTTATCGCAGATCTCATTTAGCACGCTGTATAAAATGTCTGTGGTGGCCCCAATATCAGCTTTTTAGACGTCAGATGCTATATTGTCAATTCCAGGTGCTTTGCCTAGCTTCAGCTTTTTGGTGGCTCTCTTGATCTCCTCTTTGGATATCCTACCACAATTAATGTTAAGGTATTCATTTGTTTCCTCAATGTCTGGGATTTAATCTGGTGGAGGCCTATTCAAGATATCTTGGAAATATTCTTTCCAGCGTTGTAACCTGTTCCGTAGTGTGATTCCCAGTTCCTGTCGTATTTTAGTATTTTGAAGTTTTCTTATCTCAAACCTTCATTGTACCTTGTTATCCGTCTTCTTCTTTGCTGCTAGCTTCATCCCGAATTCACCCACAAGGACGTGGTGGTCGGAGCTAATGTCAGCTCCTCTTTTCACTCTGACATCTAGAAGCACTCTCCTCCATTTCTTGGTGATTGTTATGTGGTCAATTTGGTTTTCCGTCTGTAAATCCGGGGATATCCATGTGGCTTTGTGTGTATGCTTGTGTGGAAAGAGAGTTCCTCCGATTATCAGTTCATTGAGAGTACAGAAATCTGCAAACAGGAGACCGTTCTCATTCATCTGTCCCATACCTTCTTTCCCCATTGTGCCTTTCCAATTGTCATTATCCTTTCCAATCTTGGCATTCATATCCCCCATAACAACTTGGATATCCCTCTTCGGTAGTTTTTGGATGACTGTTTGTATATGTTGGTAGAAGGTCTCTTTCTCTTAAAATTCAGCAGAGTTGGTTGGTGCATAGCAATGTATAATGGTGATGTTCCGACCTTTTGATGTAAACCTGGCTGTGATGATTCTCTCCGAGACTGGTTCCCATTCAATGAGACTTTTTGCTGCATTCTTTCAGAGGAACAGCCCTACTCCATGTGTGTGCGCGTCTTCTTCTCTCTCAATCCCAGAGTACAAGTAAGTTTCTCCAGAGCTAATTGTAACCTTCCCAAAGGTGTTCCATCTGCTTTCACAGATTACAATGATGCTCAGCTTGTATCTTCTCATTTCTTGGGCGAGCTGTGCCAATTTTCCTGCCTGGTACAATGTCCTGACATTCCAACATCCAGTTCTAACTTTTGACTTGAGCTGTAGCAGACTCTTCCTCCCTTGGACTTCCTGTCGGCTTTCACCCAAGGGATTCATACGCACCCTTCCAGGACAGCCTGCTTTGCTCAGATCGAGGTGTGGTTGAGTATTCATGGTTTCGGTTTCTGTAATCTATTTCAATAACAACTGAGTGGGTAATTAGCCCAAGCCGCTGTGCCCACAAGTTTTCCGCAGTGGTCGTAGACCATTTTTCTCCCGGGCTCCATGATCAAGAGATGTGGCTGGACTGTGCTTCGTCTGACCACTCGCCCCAGACCTGCCCGGTATGGTTGGACCTGCCAGGAGTTGGGGGTAGGGGTACACAAGCCTCCTTACCACAACAAGGTAACAGTCCACAAGGAAGCTCGACGTTAACAAACCTATGATAAACATAGGAATCTCAGAACGAGTGAGCCGCATGTTTTCTGGGAGGACTTATGGAATGCCGTTCATATAACCTCCGAGGTAACGCACGGCAGTAATTGCATGTTGGCAAACAATAGGACCGAGTCAGACAGAGTGGTAAGGAAGAAGGGGGGGTCGTTAAAAAGGGTCACCTCAACAAATGAAAGAGGTAATATACACTCAAATCATCATCTCAAACAATTATTTAAGAGATCATTAAAAATGCTTAAAAAAGAAATACCTGATCATCATTTGATCAAATTAAGGAGTCATATCAAACAACTTAGGGGAAATCTCAAAATGCAATGTGATATTATATTAGAAACTTAAGCTTAATCGCAAAAATAATTAAATAAGATATTAGCTGAAACAATTAAGGTATTATCTAAAAAAATGTCAAGGGTAATTTCAGTCAACTAAAATGTTCATCTAATCGATTAAAGGGCAACTAAAGTATTTTAAAATGGTACTAAAATTAAGGGATTTTATCAAAAACAAGTTAAGGGATAATTTAAAAAGGAATCATTAAGGGGTCATTTAATAATGAACTAGTAGATCATCTCAAAACATCAAGTGGTCTCGAAAAAAGTTAAATAAATTAAGGGGTCACCTCATAAAATGAATGGGCCTTCTCAAAAAAGTTAAAGGATCGTCACAAAATATGTAAGAACAAGTTAACTAGCTAACTTGATCGCCTCAAAAAATTAAAGGATCATCTCCAAAATTAAAGGTGTCTTCTTAAGAAAGTTAAGGGATCATATTATAAAGTGTAACTAGTCATTACAAATGAACCAGCTGATCGTCTATATTAATTAAGGGATCATTTAATAAATAATGGAGTCTTCCCAAGCGGTCACTTCATATAATTCAGGGAAATCTAAACATATAAGGATTCATAACAAAACACAAACTTGAGTGGTTATAACAAAATTATGTGGTCACATCGAAAATATACTAAATTAAACGGATTTTAAAAATAAATTAAGAATCATTTTGAAAAATGTAAGGGTCATTTAATAAAGTAACTAGCTCATCATCTGAAAAAATTAAGTGGGCTATCAAAACATTAAGGAGTCATCTAAAAAATGTAGTAAGAGGGCCATCTAAAAAACTAGCCTCTTATTTTACGTTTTGAGGTGATCGCTTTTTAATTTAAAGATACCCTTTAGTTTTGGGGATTACCTCTTAATTTCGTAAATTTTAGACGTACCCCTTAATTTTATATTTTGCTTGATTATCCCTTAAATGGAAACAAAAGGCAATTTTTTGGGGTGATGCACCTAAAAGAATAAATACAAATTAACCGTTTACTTATTATCGTCTTTCTAGCGCATTTGAGCAGGTTTTTAACCCGAAAACATGGAGCGTTATCAATGTGTAATAATAATAATAATTATACATAAGAAAACGTTCGTCTCGCCAAACTGCAAACGTGCGTCAATTGACAACATTATTATTCAAAATGACCAGTTCGGTTCTTATGTCCTGATCATTCATCACTAGTTTGTATCGCCCTACATACGTTTGCAATACATTACAAGCTATGAAACTTCATTGTAAAACACACCTTGACTTTTCTGCAGTTCGTTCTTCGAGGCACTCATTTGCTCAGTCAGTTGTTGGATGTCCTCTGAAACATATTCAGTTACATATCGTTATTCATAACTTGACGGTTCAAATTATATCTTTCTTCGGTGTTATTGATCTCATTTAAATGTTTTTTCTTCGTATATTTGGTGAAGCTTAACTTTTCTCTGGGAATATGGGAATGGTCATGCGTATACATCCAATTGTCTGAATTATTTAACCTTTCACAATAATTATATGTTTACATATTTCATCATAATTTGCTTACGGTCGTGTTTTTGTTTGAACGATACCAATTCTTCTTTTGACTTTCTTTCTTCATTCCTCGCAAGTTCCATTTGTTCTGAAACGAATTCAGTCCTGTGTGATTTCACGCGTTTGCTAATCACTAAAATACTATATAATTATCAGTACGCTTATAAAACTATATTATTGGTTGTTATTTGTGACGAAATTCAGCACACTGGTGACTGTAACTAGATGACGAGACTGCAGTCGTCGGTGACTTCACGGGGAGTTACCCAGCCTCATGAAAAACGTTTATATTGAGACGTCTTGACCATTAAATTTGAACACCAGAATCATAATTATTGCCAGATATATATATATATATATATATATATATATATATATATATATATATATATATATATATATATATATATATATATATATATATATATCTACGCATCAGGTCGTACCAAACTCTAAAAGTCCATCAAGTGGTACAATCCTTATAAAAATGTCCAGTTTCGTTTTTATCTACTGGATTATTCATCAGTAGTTTGTATTACCCTACAACATACATACGTTTGCAATAAAATCTATGAAACCTGATTGCAAAACACACCTCGACTCTTCTGCAAGTCGTTCTTCAAGGCACTTATTTGCCCATTCAGTTGTTGGGCGTCCTCTGAAGCACATTAAATTACATGCCATTATTCATAACAAATATTGTGTGTGTGTGTGTGTGTGTGTGTGTGTGTGTGTGTGTGTGTGTGTGTGTGTGTGTGTGTGTGTGTGTTTGTGTGTCTTTGTGTGTGTGTGTGTGTGTGTGTGTGTGTGTGTGTGTGTGTGTGTGTGTGTGTGTGTGTGTGTGTGTGTGTGTGTGTGCGCGCTGGTGTGCGTGTGTGTGTTATCTTTTTTCGGTATTATTTATCTTATCTGTATATGTTATTTTCGTCATATTTTGGTGACGGCATCACTTTTCACTGAATCCATTGATGGAAAAGCGCCTTACTTCTCATTTGATCTTAAATTAATTGGTGAAGTTATTATTTGACTTATTTAGCTTATTATTTATTCAACTTATTTTATTTAACTTAATATGTTCTTATAATATTATCCAGGTACTTACCTTCAAATTTTTGCTTGAACGGTTTTATCCCTTGTTGTAACTGGTTTATTTGCCCTGAAACGAATCCAGTTATTGCCCGCGACTAGTGGTTACTTTTCAGTAAATACAATTATTATCAAATAATAAAAAAATTATATAAAATTTAATTTATATATATATATATTATATAGATTTAAAAAATAAATTGTTCACATGTTTTCCATTATTGTTGATTTAATCAATTTATAATAAGACAATTCTACATAGCTGAAATTACAGTTTTATTTATCACTATACATGCGTTTGATTTCCATGTTCTTTGAAAAAACACACATCTAAATCTATGAAACTTCATTGGAAAACATGTAATATGCGTTCATTTGTAAATGGTATGTACATACTGAAAATTATTATAACTTTTACGAAAACATGCAGTAATACATAACTCAAAATGTACCAATGTACGTTTGCATTACATATCTCCATACGCATTTGTGATAACATTAATAGTTACAATTAAAGTAGCCATTGTTAGAACCAAGGCTTAACAAGCTCAGTCAGGCTGACTTGCAAATTATTCTGTCCACACATCGATAATTCTGTCCACACTCATCTTTGTCCCCAGGGACTGGTTTCTCTCTCGATAATTCTGTCCACACTCATCTCTGTCCCCTGGGATCACATCGATAATTCTGTCCACACTCATCCCTGTCCCCAGGGATCACATCGATAATTTGTGGGTAAACATCTTTTGTGGGATTTATTCATTAAAATTATGCCCCTATTAGATACACAGGTGTACCCCGTTAGTGCATAATATGACAATAGTTAAGGTTATTATTGCACCCCCTCGGTCACACACACACTTATTGACAACACGATGATTCACAGTTAATTGTAATACCATTCTCCCAAAAAAACACTCCTTTTCGGGTTCGCGAGACCCCTTTCATCCTTTTGCAAAACACCGCTTTCTTCGATTTTTTAACAGACAAGCGTCCCAGAAAAACAATAACAACCTCCATCCTGGTCTTACTCACTAATGCGGATGTCATACATCAGGTCTTGCCTCTTCATTAATTTCATGGCGTCGCAGAGTTCATTGAACTTTGCGTTGAAATCTACTGGTTTCTCTCTCCACTTCTTCAGTATGTTGAACGTGGTTTCCACCGGTTTAGCCTCGTCTATCATTTCTAGCACCGTGGAGGGATCATTCTTCATATTTAAGAAGTCGATGAGTTGCAAGTGTTGGTTGCTTAGCGCACTCGAGTGAGCATTTAACTGCTCACTGAGCTTCATTAAAAACCTGTCGTGCAGTTGATCTACAATAGGAAGACAAACTGCAGTCATTACATGAATATGACGCCGGTTTATATGTTACATTAGAAGAAATTTTATTTTACGTTAATATTATTACAGTTAAATATTAGCACTTTTGTGCTGAACGTTATGTGTATGTTTATAAATTACGTCTAGAACATTCTTTTAACATTGTAATCAGATCACACGGTATCATAACGCAGAGTGTGCATGCGTGCGTGCGTGCGTGCGTGCTTGCGTGCGTGCGTGCGTGCATGCGTGCGTGCATGCGAGAGAGAGATATATTATTCGGACGCGGCTCTATACTCTACGTGAGCATGTACGCGTGCGCACGTGCGTGCGTATGTGCGTGCGTGACACGATGATTGACAAGCACTAAGAAGCGTATATATAGTGTTCGTTATTGACGTCGTTGCAACTTGTTTGAATTGAACAATAAGTACAGTACAATATTATTCAATCATCACTGCCGTACCATTTTGAGCAGCGGTGCCGACGGTGCTTTCCTTGAACTCAGCCATGTCTGATCTGTAATCAAGATATTTGCATCACGATGATTATTGTCATGCATTCCTGATTAGTCATACAGAAATAACAGTGCTGCCACACCGTGGCTAGCACAGGCGCTAAACCTAACTCTCTACCGGACCGCCACCTGGTGGCCAAGTTGGACATAACGGTTTCGTTACTGGCGTATCTGAATGCAATATTTGGGGTACGACCACTGTTGACCTTCCTATTTATTGTTTCACGAATGTAGGGCGTATTAAATTGCGATATGTGAATTTAAACAATTCATATGATGTGACATAAGTGCAATTGAGCAGGCATATTCACATGTTTGTTCGTAGAAGCTATTGGCTGTGAAATGGTGCATTTTTTAAAGAGTTTAACAGGCGGAGGGATTTATTGGAATTTTTCTGCTATGGGCCACGTGGGCACATGAATACATGGCTATTTTTGTCAAAATTTATGGGCATCGCACGTCGGGGCGTTTTAAAAGAGCTGGAAGCATGTGAACATTTTGTCAGCATGTCAATGAGATAATGGCAGTTGCTGTGAAACATTTTAAGAATTTTTGATGGTAACGTTTTCTTATAGTCAGACAACACGTTAACAGGGCCACCAATGCAATTGTCAACAGTGGTCTTACTCAAAAACGTCAACAGTAGTCCGTAGACATATATATGACATTGCGACAACGGCAGACTCACCCAAAACACAAACCACTGTTTTTGCGCACTGTTTGTTCAGAGGAATCGACACCAAGCCCACTGCACGACTGTGCGAAATATCCCTTCGTAAGATAATGCATAGTATAAAGAAGAATTTGAAGAAAAAAAGACAAGGTAACGCCCATGACAGTATATATATAGGTAGTGTTGTCCAGTCATCAAGGTGCCAACGTCCTCTATTATCACTCGCCCAGAGTTGTATATAATGGATATTATGAGCGCAAGAGGACTGTGTTGCTGATTCACAATGCCGACACTCAACCCGCCCGAAAATCTGGATTTTAGGTGCTCATCCAATTGGCCGGAGTGACAGTGACAAGTTCCGGCGAGTTTATACACACACGCACGCACGCACGCACGCACGCACGCACGCACGCACGCACGCACGCACGCACGCACGCACGCACGCACGCACGCACGCACGCACGCACGCACGCACGCACGCACGCACGCACGCACGCACGCACGCACGCACGCACGCACGCACGCACGCACGCACGCACGCACGCACGCACGCACGCACGCACGCACGCACGCACGCACGCACGCACGCACGCACGCACGCACGCACGCACGCACGCACGCACGCACGCACGCACGCACGCACGCACGCACGCACGCACGCACGCACGCACGCACGCACGCACGCACGCACGCACGCACGCACGCACGCACGCACGCACGCACACCACACCACACCACACCACACCACACCAACACCTCTCCCCACACCACACCACACCACACCACACCACACACACACACACACACACACACACACACACACACACACACACACACACACACACACACACACACACACACACACACACACACACACACACACACACACACACACACACACACACACACACACACACACACACACACACACACACACACACACACACACACACACACACACACACACACACACACACACACACACACACACACACACACACACACACACACACACACACACACACACACACACACACACACACACACACACACACACACACACACACACACACACACACACACACACACACACACACACATGTATATATAATATGTATATATGTATGTATGTATATATATATATATATATATATATATATATATATATATATATATATATACATCTAGCAATATATATATATATATATATATATATATATATATATATATATATATATATATATATATATATATATATATATATATATATATTGCTATTTGGTATGTTGACACAACTCGGCCTGGGTGGGACCGTAGCGGACATTCTACCGCGTGGGTGTAATATGTCATCAGTGGCTTCATAAAGCTGATACCGAGTGGCTGCATGCGATGGTTTGCATGCTTCAGGAAGTGTTCGAACCACATCACAAAGATTGCATCCATCGTGTCTCGTGCGCTATTGTGATTGACGAGGGGAGTGCTCGGTCCATCAGCTCGTTTTTCATCCTCTTCCTCGGGAGGATGAACAATGGTGGTATAAATGATCCAGCAGCAGCAAATTTCTACCGTGACAAAGTGTCCCCTCCCGTCTCGTCTACGTTGCAGACACGATCTGACCTCTCCGCGTCTTGCACCATTTCTTGCACCATTTCCAGCTGAAATTATGCTGAATGCCGTTTGTTTATGCATAATATAATCATATGCGACTCTCTTTAGTTGCCGCAGGGTGAAAGCAAACAAAACATGCTCTCCATACGTGTGATATGCGCAACGAGTTCTAACTCCGTCGCTGGTGAAAACACAGGTCGGAATCTGCCCAGACCCTTTTCTGCTGCAACCACAATATCTCCCAGGCACTCTATTGCATCTTCGTTGCAGTGTGTAGCGGGGAACCCCAAACTGCTTAACAGCACGCTTGAGCCCCATGACACAGCCTCGATAGCCAACTGCATGTTGGCATCATTCCATATGTGGTGGTTCGTTTTTCGTTTGTATGCACCCATGAAGGAATATTTGTAACGGAACCAGTTAAAAAAAGATTGCGTTGACTTGGTTAATGCATTGTAATTATTAATTAATTAACTAATTAACACAAGTTTGTGATATAACTTACATGATCAGTTATACATATTAACATTATCAAAGTCTATAATTATGTTAGTACATTATAGCAACGCCTACGGTGTAACCACATTATCAGCATCTGCGGCCGAAGTGGGTCCCATGGGATCTACATATTCGGACCTCTTCTCAGTGCGTAATGGTAATAAGCAATGAGGAAATTATCCCCTCTACCTTTTAACGTTGATGTGGACAATCTGAGTGTACAACTACACATCAAATATATTGGTTGTAGTTTTGGTAAAAGGAGGACAATCACCTGATTTACACATGTGATTTACTTTTGTTTGTTCCTTCCGTCAGGGGGCTATAAACTTGACTTGATTTATGTTACACACAAGGCTGTGAGCACGACGTTCAATACAACGCCACCAAATCTCTGATCATTTATTTAGACGCTAGAAATGCATATTTTTTAGAGAAAGTACATTTAGGAAAACGAAGTTAAACTTCGCCATCTTGGACATGTTATTTGTAAAGAGGTAACTGATGAGGGTGACATTCAAGCCGAAGTGAGACTCATCTACGCTACGAGCAACATGTTGCGCAAACAATTTCACTTTTGTTCATCTGCTATAAAGAACAAGCTATTCACCGCCTATTTCGGAGATATTTATGCGTGCGCTTTGTAGAAAAACAGCTTTTCAGCACCTTGTAGTGGCTTATGGCAATTTTTCAGGATTCTTAACAGGCTGCCTATGAGAAATAGAGCTAGCCACGTGTTTGCTACGGCCAATGTCAACTATTGTAAGGGCGTCGCCAGAAATAAAATTTATACCTTAATGACTAGTATTGACAAATCGCTTAATCCTATTATTCACAACATTGCAATTAGCGACTTGTATTGTACGTCGAAATTGCGGATTCAGGGAATTACATCTTTGCATATTTAAAAAATATACTGTGTTTATTTATATATTTATTTTCTATGGATATAATGCTTATTGTCTGAAATAAGCATTATGTTTATCGTCATGGGTGACGTTGGGAGGAAACGCCACTTATGGGTTCACGCATGATTATCGACAGACAGCCCTCGTGACTCCCTGCAAAAGTGATCATGACAGGGGTATTCTTGGGGCGTGTTACGGGCGCTGATCCGTCGCCTCGTTGGAATACTGACTGACATACTGATAATGGACCGACCATTTAAAGTTGAGCCACGTATCCATACAGCCATGCACGTACAACTATTAGCAAGCCTTGAGCCTGAACAGCTGGTCATCAAATAAGTGAACTTGTTGGGAACACTAAAGTGTACAACAATAGGCGTGGAATAGATGTAGTTAGTACCAATAGAACATTTGTGAAATTTCACTTACTTATTTGGTATAAATTAACATACACATAGTTACATCTAAGTAGTTTTCAACATACTAAGTTTGCTGTTGTTCATGTAAATATCTCGACATTGTATATAATAGCCACATTGTTTGAAAATCTAACTTACCGATTTTATAGGATTAGATATTATATATTTTTTAAAAGACCAAATTTAGAACATATTTCAGCCTGAAGCATGAAGACAACATGTGCTAGGCACAATACCGCATCCATCGTTTACATAAAATTTAATATGTTTAGCACAGCACTTTTTAAACGTATTACTTAAAATCATCGACACGGAGATTATATGTCACTTTGTTGAACACCGTTTGATTCACAAAAGAGGTCAGAGGTCGTGGCACCCCGTGTAATATAACACGTTTGGGTTGTATACGAGAACACGTACGACCAAAACAGGCACACATCGGTTAAGAAGGTTTTTTAAAGTGTCCAATGGTTAACTCTATCAAATGCTTTACATGCATCTAAATATCATGTATACACTGGGCTGTGGCAGTTTATATAGTATTTAATAAAATTTAACGCATATTATATAATGATCAGCGGAATGACATATATTGAATCCGAACTGATTGTTAGTTGCTCCCAAGTATCCATTACACTACCACAAAAGTATCCATTACACTACCACAAAAGTATCCATTACACTACCACAAAAGTATCCATTACACTACCACAAAAGACTGGCAATAAACAGTTATACGTGTCCAGGCATGTTTAACATGTTTAACACTTAGCGCTAAGACCACCGTTGCCACACGATTTGCCGATATTCAGTTTATTGATGGTATTTTGCACAAGACTTTGTCGACACAAATCTTCACCAGGGCATTGTCTACAACATGCTTGCTATTGTCAGAGTTTCCAGCTCAGTCATGACTGAAAATGTTGTTTCCACATATCATATACATCACAAGGATCACTGACACCATTCACTGAGGCGGCAAGAAGTGCAGCTTTGTAATACGTTTTGAATAGTTTCAATGTGTGTATTTATAGCCGGGTTCTTTGAATGGCGGCCTACACGAGCTCGTGTAGCTTGTGTCCATTAGTGACAAAATACTAATGCCACGGCGATCTGCGTATTCTGTCGACTCCGCTTAACAGAATCACGAATAACAAATTCAGTATAACCAAAATGGCTGGGATGGACTCATTCCGTATTCAAAATTAGAATCAAAAGTAAATTTACTTGATCCGAACTGTACACGCATTAAATAATAATATATCAGTATATAATTGTACGTAATAAAATATTACCGTATACAGAGAGGATCATGGAGACTCCCATAAAGACTTATTAAAAGTCGATACCGTAGGAGCCACCCGTCGTATTATTTTATTTTTGCTTCTGGAGAATGAAAAGAATATATATATATATATATATATATATATATATATATATATATATATATATATATATATATATATATATATATATATATATATATATATATATATATATATATATATATATATATATATATATATATATATATATATATATATATATATATATAATTATCAACATTAAAATATAGTAAAGTCCACCGTCAATGAAAACTTCATGTATAATGTTGTAACTAAGGCCATGTTCACATCTAATTTTCAGCCGAATTACGATGCGCATCAACTAATTCGGCTTTGTTCACATACACCGAATTAAGCCTGATTAAACCGCCAACCGAATTAGTGCATCAGAGGGCGTGGTGTGCGGTTCGCGTAATTTTTTTTCCTAACAATGTTCCGGGCTATTAAAAAAAATGGGCGGAGATTACTCGATGATGCTGGGTTGAGCGACAGCGCGAGTGACCTAAACAGAAGAATATTATGGGCTAGAACTATAAATAATAATCGTCGGCTACGTTGCACGTGTGTTGGCGGAGATTACTCGACGATGCTGGATGAGCGACAGCGCGAGTGACCTAAATAGAAGAATATGGGCCAGGCTAGAACTATAAATAATAATCGTCTGCTACATTGCACGTGTGTCCGTGTGTTCGCTACATAATTGTAATAACGATATGTTACATACATAGCTAGGCCTATATACTTGCGTTCGTGTTTGTATGTTCGTCAGAAGTTTACAATAAAAATCAGGAAACTGAAGTTATAGAACTGTGTGTGTGTGTGTGTGTGTGTGTGCGTGCGTGCGTGCGTGCGTGCGTGCGTGCGTGCGTGCGTGTGTGTGTGTGTGTGTGTGTGTGTGTGTGTGTGTGTGTGTGTGCGTAATGTGCAATTATATAATTTTATATATGCATACACCAGTGACATGTGTCTTGTGTGCACTGACTATAAATTGTTGCAAATAACATATCAGAACAATTCAATGAATGCGAGGGAATTCGCGTTACAGTCGGCGGAATGCACATCACGTGATGATCCGTCACAGTCCTCTTTGTAAAATCTCCGCCCATTTATGTTAATAACCCGGAACGTTGATAGGAAAAAAATTTCGCGTCCGGGTCGTATGCACTCATACATCGCGAGACTACGGCCCTCTGTTATGCAGCAGCGCCGCCATCGCCGAATCAAGGCAAACGGAGCGTTCACATTGGCTAATCCGCATCCTAATTCACCTGTTTTCCCGCATTAAAATTCGGGTAGCTTAATGCGGATTAAGGGTGTTCGCTACCCGAATTGGGATCCTCATCCTAATGCGGATTAACGTTGTATGTGAACACGGCCTTAAATTAGGGTCTGTAGTCAAACTTTACTGTGCAAAAATACGCCGCTTAACAGAATCACGTCCGCTGCCTAAAACTATGGGCAGTTGCGCAAAATAACAGGCTTTCCTGGAAACCCCAAGGTTTTGGAGCTATATATGCAGTGTTTTGTGAATAAAAGTCAGACCAATTATGGTAGCTAAACAGTGGAAAGTCCAGTGGCTTTTGTATCCCACAAAGTTCCTCGCTGGTGTTTATTTCGTACAAGCCACTTCGTGGTATCTAAACTCGGCATGGTATAAATACACTTCTATACGTATGTGATGACGACGCCAAACACTAATCGAGTGCAAACTACTCCTACTCACGTTACTCACCCTACACGGTTTGGCTCCGTCATAACTAACGGGCCTGTTGAGTCGACACTAATCGACTAGCATGCTACGTTCCGCTGATGCCGCTGCGCTCAGCTGATGCCGCTGCGCTCCGCTAATGCCGCTACGCTGCGCTCCAGCTGATGCCGCTGCGCTAAGCTGATGCCGCTGCGCTCCGCTGATGCCGCTGCGCTCCGCTAATGCCGCTGCGCTAAGCTGATGCCGCTGCGCTCCGGTAATGCCGCTACGCTGCGCTCCGCTGATGCCGCTGCGCTCCGCTAATACCGCTACGCTCCGCTAATGCCGCTACGCTCCGCTAATGCCGCTACGCTCCGCTGATGCCGCTGCGCTCCGCTGGTGCCGCTGCGCTCCGCTGGTGCCGCTGCTGATTCGACGTGATATGTTCGCTGATATACAATAGTGTCCTTCACTGGTCTAGAATTTGAGCCCAAACCCAACATGACATAAGCTGTTAGAATCTAGACAAGGTGCAGTCCGACATAAATACTTAAAGCCGAGCTCAGCCTAGAAGCTAAAATATTTAGCGTTTCCAGCAGACAGTCATTATCTTGAGAGAATGAATGAATGAATGAATGAATGAATGAATGAATGAATGAATGAATGAATGAATGAATGAATGTTTATTTCCATATATAAAGTTTGAACATTTATTGAAATAAAATTAATATTTCGTATTGCTTGTGGAAATGGATACAACAGAAGTGATATACTTATTAAACACTATCCCCATTCGTAAAAAAAGTTATGTCAATGCTACCTACCATAATATCCATATAAAACTATGAGAAAAAGATGCATAATTTTTGTACAACAAAGTGTTATCATTAATACAAAATTACAGTACACATTATATTCATAAAATACCATATTATTATTTCTACATTCTAAAAAGTACACAGATCAGACATGTGTGAATTACAGGGTGAATAAACAGTTGGGGTGGGCTGATCAATCAGACAGAACGGAACTGGGGGAAAGGCCTTGACAATAGGATATCCACTGGTAGGGTGATACGTTGATGGTTAATAATGTCTGCAAAACAGCTGTCTAAATGAAGCATTTTGAATGGCACGTTGCAGCCAAGTGAAATTATAAGACCATTAGATATGTGAATATGTACGTTTGCAAATGCACATAGCATTCAGAGAAAAGTAACATAACATAAGTTTGGAAAAGTAATGAAATAAGAGCAATACACAACAGCAGGTTATAGGTAAGTCGATATTAGACACGTTTTTTGTTCGTACTGGGGAAATGTGTATCATTCACCTATGAGGAAGACTCATTAGTCCGGAATAACCATTGGGGACCAATATGTATGGATTACTTAAGGTTTTCCCAGTACATAGCACAACGTCCTTGTTTGTCTCGCATGTGGCCATTCGCAGTGAATGACACCCTATGGCATATACTAATGTTAATTATTAAGCAGTCAATACGCACACGAACAACGCTTGAAAAGATCGGTCCTCCGCTTACTCCATTGACAACTATTGTCGTTCTTCACACACCGCCACTCACAATAATCATCACGTGTACAATGCACTGCTCACGTACACCTGTGGTATACGATTCTGACAATACGTCCAACCAAAATGGTAACGTTATACATTCCCAATACGTGAATTCAGGTGGCGTCCGGCCTTCTTAAACATTTCAATATACACGTGTTTGCTGTTTTTTTTTTTATTTCGCCATCAGTACGGCAGCACAAGTCGTGAACAGACTCACCAACATCTGGAAATCCACTACTCTCCACACCAAGACAAACTATACATATCCAACTGTTTCAGAAACACAGGGGATAAACAAGAAGGTAGACTATGAAGGTGGGAAGGTGCCACAAACATATCCTCATAATATATTTGGGAACACCACGTGACCAACAAGCGCATCTCTTTGCTTCACCTCATCAACAACATCTCAGAACGCACCAACATCAACAACATCGTTGATGAGGTGAAGCAGAGGTAGAGATGGTTTGAACATTTCCTCTGCATGAGCAAAAATAGTATTCCACATGCAACGTTCAGATGGGCACCAGCTGGGAAAAAGGAGAAGAGGCAGATCAATGGGCACCTGAGAAGAACTGTAGAAGAAGAGACGGAACTTGCTGGGAAGACCTGAAATGAACTCAGCTTGCTTGCCCAAGAAAGCGAGTGAGTGGGTGGGTGGGTGGGTGGGTGGGTGGGTGGGTTGGTGAGTGAGTGAGTGAGTGAGTGAGTGAGTGAGTGAGTGAGTGAGTGAGTGAGTGTAGATTTCTGGTGTGCGTCTCACACCCTGAAATAACTGATGAACAAATATACGGAAGCTTGAAGCAGTCTTGTAAAGTACACTAAACCGTGTTCACTCTGTAGAAACTTCGTAGGCTCAACAACCAAACGAGTGATTATCAAACATTACCGAATGCGTTAAGTAAATGCTCTCTTACGTAACAAAGGTATGACTAAAGGGTATCATAATTGTAAAAAAAAAACATTTGAGAAAGAGGCCAGTGGTTCGTTAGACGGCACTTGCTTGATGATATATGCTCCCTAAACAGCCCATCACGGCTAAACTGAAATGTAGAGAGTTCATAGACAGAGACCAGCAGCTACTGTGAGTCCGTTACACATTTACCCCTGTGTGTAATCTCTTCCGAAAGGCACGGGCAACGTGGGATGAACGAAATTGCCCAAGTTTCGAAACGGCAGCGCGTGGATTCGTACCATGGACTTATCGACTGACAGTCGGTCGTTCTACCGCCAGGCAATGGCGCTCACAATGCCAACATGCAATGTTACATGTAAAGTAAATACTAATATGTAGTGATGCAACTTACTAGCTATCTGCGCAGCGTTGATGTTATGTCGCACAATGTGTTTTGCAGATTCTGCTCAATTCAGGCGTCCGTCGGACCACGCATATTGTTACGCGAGGCAGGAGAACCATATATCAGTTTGCCACATAACCACTGAACGACGGTATTGCGTTTAAACGTTTGCTAGATAACACGTTCTCGCAACCAGGAAGTTTGGCGAAAACGAGGTGAGTGGGTCGTATCAAAATTACTCATTCGTGAAATATTGATTAAGTCACCGAAATAAATAAATTGTATTGCTTTGTTCATAAATGATTTTGGGCAATGGTGTAGTTATGGGGGAGGGGTTGGGCTATGGTGTAATTATGAGGGAGGGGTTGGGCCATGGCCACTTTTGGGTTTGTTATGTGATTGTTTTTTGCGTGAATAACTACATGGTAGTGTGGCAATCTAACGGATGACTAAGTTTGTTCCCCTTGACCCCTCTACGAGATATTAAGTACGCCACTGCGTGGACAATGTTTATTAAACTACCATTGATCAATTGGCTATTTATTGACGATTTCCGTTTCTCGTATTACAGTGGACTCCGCTTAACAGAATAACGTGTAACAGAATAACGTATAACATAATCAGCTGTTTAGTAGAATAAAATGTATTGCCTGGTGCAGTGTAGTTGCCAATATTCTAGTTATGACAGCCATGGTTTTATATTGATTATCTAAGACACACACGCTTACTTGCACGAAAACACACACGCGCGCGCGCGCGCGCACACACACACACACGCACGCACGCACGCACGCACGCACACGCACACGCACACGCACACGCACACGCACACGCACACGCACACGCACACGCACACGCACACGCACACGCACACGCACACGCACACGCACACGCACACGCACACGCACACGTACGGATTCATTCCCAATTCCAGCTGTATTGAAATGCACCGCTTAAGTTAATCAGCCGCGTAATGCAATCAAATTGCTCTGGCGTCATAATAAGTATTTGGTCATTGTCTTGAATACGCGAAGATTGTGACTGTTGTCGGTTCCTGCTAAACATAGGTATATTATTTAGTTATCTACTTTAACCAACCATTAGTGTTATGTACAGTTCATTCAACATTGTTTTCAATAGTACAGCTGTATGTACCAGCCACGACTGGCTTAGTATAATGAATGGTTGCATTTAATACGCATGCACATATTGAACGCATTCCATATTAATTTTCGTGGACGGTTGAGTTTGAACAAATGCGCTGACTGCTTCATTGCTAATCTGAAATTGCGCTTTATAAAACAATGTTGTGGACAAAAGGAGAACCAATATATCTAACAAGTCGGTAAAACAAGCACAGATAGACGCACGCACGCAAACATGCAAGAGCACACACTCGCACGCACGCACGCACGCACGCACGCACGCATGTACACATTCACGTATTTGCTCACGTACATGCTCAACTAGTATCTAACATCCTAGCCGCCAGGGGCTTCTGACTTCAGCAGTACCCCCGGCTGATTAACCTGCTCAAACGTGGAACTTACTGTTTTGGAGTTAACCAATAGCAGCCGTCGTTACGATCTCAGGGGCTGGCGTACGGCGACTTAACTTTAATTGACAGCGGACCGGTCGTGGGAACAGTCTTTGAAGTAGTTTGCCAGTTTAGCGAACGGCGCATCTAGTTCTCAGACACACGTTGACCAGGACAGGACGTGGGACGGAGTACGAATGATTCAGCGTAAATCCACGCATGGCGTGGGATAAACTGACAAATCCACGTTTCAATGGGTTTAATGGAGACCGGAGAGGGTTGGCGTAATTTTCACTTAAATAAATTGTCTTAAGGTAAAGTAGATAGGGTACATCCACTTGATATTCGTATGTTCCCTATTCCGCGATTTCCTACCAGTTGTAGTATTTATGATATTGCCCATTATCTGACCCCTCCTCAACTGCGCCAACCTGCGGTGTAGGTTGGTGCACCCCGTGGGGTACGTTGGTGCACCCCGTGGGGTACGTTGGTGCACCCCGTGGGGTACGTTGGCTCATCCCATTAAATACATCAAAATGGTTAGCAAACAGTCATTTAATTAACTCACGGCACTGGATAGACCACGCATGGGCTTTAAAACAAAATAATCACAGTTGTGGCATATATAATATCGATAACTCCCCGTGCACTATACGTGCAACCGTTAGCTACACACAGTTTTTTGGAGCAATTTATCTCCGGACCTATTTTTGTCAAATATCACCGGGGCACTGGGCGTCGTCGATGGACTGAGCTTCACCGATGAGTCAGGCTTCAATACTGACTAGGGCGACATCTGCGTGAATTTGGGGGGGGGGGGTTGGCCTGTCGGTAAGATGCCAAATCCCCATGATAACGCATGCGCCACCTGGCCCCGACAAAATGCGCCAACCCGCCCCGACCTGGCCGGCCTCTGTTTGCATGACACAACAAATACAATGCTCGGGGCGATACGATTTAGTTCCTTTCGATGTGTGCCAAAATGTCATACCTTCATCATGTTCCCCTGCACAGTACATGACCAGTAAGTACCCATGGTGTAAAAGACATCATATTTAAATTTTATTCCTCAACGTTGTGAAAAAGCTCAAATCCGTAATAACTTTTTTGTAGCAATTTTACCGCAGTAGGATTAGTGCATTATTTATTCAAACGGATCGAGAAAAAAAATTAAATCCGCCCCATACACCAACACGCCCCGGTCTCCCCTACCTGCCAGGGGTACTCCAGTACTACCTCCCCTGGTTAGTGCCAGGGGTACTCCAGTACTACCTCCCCTGGTTAGCGGGGATGGTGTCTAGAACCGCACCATATCACAATATCACTACCTCCACTAGAGACACATGCGAATAATATCAAGCTATCAATTTTAAAGCAAATATAGGCAGTTTATACTTCTAAAGTACATATAACATTTACTTACATCATGCTTTATATTCCTCCCCTTCCTTCTCATGTCGGTTATTGGGTCGAACTCTACCGACTCCAACCATCTGTCTCCAGTCGCCTCTATCCCTCATTGCCGTTTGGAACTCTACCAGTTCTAGTCCCACATCTACTCTTAATAAGTCAATAAATGTTAATGCTGATCTGTGTTGGCTTGCTCTTCCATGTGGTGGTTGCCCTAGAATGGTCTTTGATGCCATTTCATCATTGTGTTTGAGTAGCGAATACAGACATACACACGAACTAACTGAGAATTAACAGTTACTGTAACAACGTTCGACGAATCACCGTGTACCTCTTCCAGACATTTCACTTCACAACACTTGCTTTTAACATTTCTCTGATTCAGTTTCACACCAAACTCAAGCACCATATTCAGTATGTCTAATGATGCCGTCATGCGGCATCTCATAGATGCTGGGATTAATATATCTACACCTGGTAACGCAAAACCTCGAATCGTCCAGCTTGGCGAGCCCGGCTTCGCGGTGTACGTTTGTTTTGTCTGGACGAGACTAATTTCACGCTAGCTTTCCTAAAACACATTTCCTACGATTTGATTTTCTTCAACATTTCACAGCACATAATATATTATATCCTTTATTAACGCACGTGATGTAATTCGACAAAATCACATCACTTTAAGAAAAACAGACCCAAAACAATGTCGGCCCAGTTCGGTGAATTATTTTTAAATGTTGGTACGTAACCATAGAATGAAAGATCTAACGAAGTAGTAAAGAAAACATTAACTTTACCAACTTATCCGATGTGGAAGTACTCGGAAAAAATTACCTCACTAAACAACCACGGAGGCAGAAGGTGGAGTTTTCTACATGTCGGATAAAGACGACACAGTGGGCGATTTGAGTGTTGAACCACTCTGTGGTTTTTGTTGGCCACAGACCACACGCCAACGGCACGTGGTTAGAGCGAATCAACTGAGAGAAATCAGGTTTAGGCAGGTATTTGTGAATGGGAGGGAGAACATCACATAGCACTTAGACGCTGTACCAACTGGGGTGGGCTGGTCATTCAGGCAACTGTGAATTGGAGGGAAGCTTAGACGATATAATGTCCTCTGGTAGGGCGATACGCTAATGGCTATTCATGGTTCTACAAATTTATGTTGAAGGTAAACATTTTGGGCTGGCAACATGCAGGCAAGTATACCTAGTATGCATCTATGATTACTGTGTACATCCAGCATGAAGAGGAAGATAAAATAGCCTCAGTTTGGGATCCTTTTAGAATGCCGACCTGAATCAAAATCAAGCCAGTTTTTGTGATGCATAAAATGTTGTATAAACGTTTAAATAATGATAGCGTATAAAGGGAAACCTAATGATTTAGTATAAAACACTGCATAAATAACAAATTAGTGCATATACATTACGTACGGAGTTGCCCGGTTTTGTTAGGAAAACCTACACCATGCAAATCTTCAGCCACAACTTTACAATCTTTTCTGAAACTACAATTTTTAAAAGTGATCAACCCCATCAAATGCTACATGAACAAGTGTTTTATGTAAAAAGTCTTTATTGGATGAGCAAATAATATATTTCCAACAAAGTTACAAAACAAAAAACAAGTCAACATACTGTTTAGAATTGATTGCATATGATAATGTTCCTCAGATATAATACTTGTGACTTTAGAACTGTTATTAAATATGTAAACAATACAAATTAGCATGTATTATTTCAATGATGACTTCCATCAAGTGCTTAAACGTACAAAAAAGTCACATACGAATGTAATCTGCATTTCTACCAACACAGAATGTAATTGCTAATGTTAATTATGAATTAAATTAAAGTTAATTGTTTATTTAATTGAAGAATTTTGGAGGTTAATTTAATTTAACTGACCTGAGAAATGTGTGATATTCCCCAGGTACTTATGCCAGCAGTGAAAACCACGATGGAGCTGAAAAATCAGCACCTATTTTTTCCCAAAAATTATGTGAGTTTTCTCACGGGCTCTGCGATGATGTGGCGGAGTAAACCGTTTACCACATATAGTGCAAGTGTGAGGTATATATTACATGTGCGACTCACAAAAATTCAAGCAGATGCATTAGTTATTGCCTAAAGTATGTAACGTTATGGAAGTATATTAATGAGTTGCATTATGTGTGACATAGTTGTTACGTGTGTGATGTGTATGAAATTGACCTAGAAATGGACAATACTATTAGTTAATATTGACTGCTGACATAATAGTATAACATTTTAATACGTTGTAATAAAACAACATAATAAGGTAAGTAAATTGTGATAAAAAATCAATTATGTGACACATTTATTTATTATGCCTTAGGTAATACAAACAATACAATGTGATCCATTTAATCTTATCTTTATTCACCAAACTCACAAACAAAGACAGCATTTGACAAACGGAATATCTATAGTGCTAAACCTCATTATGGAACTTAATTATCAAACATGTAGATTTTAAACATTAAACATACATACATATATATCTAACAAAGAGATATATAACCTGTATATGTTTTCATAACAAAGAGATATATAAGTAGTAAATTAGTCAAGATTTTTTTTCTTAATGCAACTATAAAAAGTCACCTTTCAGACTCACTTTGGCTGGAATTGCCCTCAAAATAATGTTAATAATTACATGTTGTAGTCACCTAGATTAGTAGTCAAGATACTGGTAACTAGACACCATATACTTGTTCTGATGTCTAGTGCAATGCAAAAATACAATTAATATACATTAACATGGTGGTAGTTCTCACAGATTTAGGTTTTGGTTGGGATAATTCGGTAAGCCAATAGTTCAGTGTGTGTGTGTGTATTCGTACAACTACAGCTAAAACAACAACAGGGGTGTATGTAACATATTTCCTGTTTAATAACAAAATTAATAGTATAGTAAATACTCACAAATGCTGAATATAATTACAATCTACCAACATCCAATATTTTCATCACTATCAAATCATAGTTTGCATAATAACCCAGTCTCTTACGAACTTGCTGCAAGCTAGTCACAGCGAATGCAATCAAGCGTGCAGTGGCGAGTGTACTTTAGAGTGTGCTCGGGCGAATGCAGTCACGCATACAGCGTGGAGTAGCGATGGAGGAATCACAAGGCTTCAGCGCATCTTGTTGCCGGCAATCGTCGCCCAGTCTGGACAACGAATAGTTCTCAAAGAGGCTATCGATGCATAATCGACGACGGAAGTGATGAAATAACGGCGAAATAACCGTCTCTTGAATCAAGAATAATGCACCGACAATTATTGTCCTTGCACGTCAAAACTCTTAACACGAGACATGGGTATAATCACATTACCTTACTCGGTGAATACATTCTGTTCGAACGAACATTGCTTCACATTTCCATGTCTCGGAGACAATTTATCGATTCACGATCCAGTTCGTGAATAATCAAACGTCTCAGATGTCTGATTTATCTCAATTGTCTGACCAAAACATCCGGCGTCAGCTGTTTTCTACTTCTTCTACCACCAATAACAATTGTCGTCTCATAATAAACCAACCAATCATTTTAATGCATACATAACTCACGTAGACCACGGAAAGACTTGCATGGTTGCCTATACATCTTGTAAGTTGACTTGTGAAAATTACGTAACATTCAAATCAAATATATCCTACATAAAATCTACATCATAAGAATCTATACAATAATGACGAGGTACAACAAAGTGCATCTCGTATAAGATTTATAACAGAAAAAGCACTTTATAAATTTCCTTTATTTCTACCCATTGACAGTGTCGAAAGTGAGAACGTAAACATATTTACTTCACCATGATGCTGTCAGCGACACAAATCAATAACTGCTACTATATAGATATTTGTTCTCCACCTGCTAACACATGGATAAACAATATAAATAAACAACAAGTTTTCCAATGATACCAAACATGACAACATTTCGTTTATCTGTTACACCTGTAATCCGTTGTAAAAATGTTCTGAAACCTTGATTGGCCATTGGTCGCTATTCGGCGCCACTAACACAACTCTCAATCACTAAGTAGTATCACTAGGTGGCTTAAGTAAACAAACAGATTCTATACAGGTCATTCTAAAAAAATGGGGAATATCGTTGTTATAGCCAATCTATCGACTATGATTCCTATCGAACATTTTCAAAATCCGTTTGTCTTATAACTCAACTTATCAAACGATAGCCAGGTAAACAAAATCAATAATGTTAGTTAATTAGGCATGGCAAAAATTGCTGACCTGCCGATTTACCGTTATTTTCCAGATGACGCTTTGCACAAGTGACTTTGTGATTAGGCAGGAATAAAATGATTATTTTCGCATGTCGTTGATAACACCACAATTTTCCGACACACACTTGGAAGTCTCATCATACGTTTTAATGTGTGTTCTGATGTTTTTCCATGTCATCACTTTCATGGAGAATCACTTTTTGTAATTATCTGCACAAATACCCGATAAATAAGTCAGTAGATGGCGGCACTGAAACTGTCGACACTCGCTCACGATTCAACGTTGCATCACGACGACGTAAGTTTTACTATGGTTCGCCTTACTTTTCCATGTCGTCAAGGCAATAAAATACAATACTTTATGAAGATATATTAACACTTTGTTTTCCATGTGAAAGTGCTGGCGCGTAGCAGTTTAAAAGTACTGGATGGGTTCACTAAAATTATAGTGGGATAATTAAAAATATCTACATAATAATTATAATACATCCCTATGATTATATTTGCTCATGACAATGAATATTTTAACTGGGATTTGAATATTAATCTATATATAGATAGACAAAAGACAAATGACAAACATCTTAGCCAAGTTTTACTGAAATTTCATTACTCCTTACGGGTCAAATAGTGTTTTTCTCCAAATTTAGCAGAAATGTGGCCTTATTCCAGGAAATCCACAGATGCATGAAGCAAGGCATTGAGCCTGAAAGTAGACAATAGTTGAAGATCCCAATGTGTACTAAGCAGGAAGATAGATACACATTAGGATAGGATATCTGACATTTGTAATCGTATATTTTACCAATGATTGATACTTTACTCAGCACAGAAATGTACTCAACAGTGGCATGAAAGAATAACTGTTCAGAGGACTGATGAGTATTAGGGGACCATACAACACATGTCTGGAGGAATGCGTTATTAAACAGTGGTCGCATACAATTGCAAAGTCCAAAAAATATATAGTGTTTAGTATTTGTTCAGACCACCCATCCACCCGCCCACCCGCCCACCCACCCGCCCTGGGGTAAAAAGTCAAATTATTGGCAATGATAGTCTTGCATAATCGGTTTACAGCATAAACTTATAGTTCATAAAAACAATATGGCTAATACATCTCTGTTGTCACAGCTGGGGTTAAACACCCCTGTGAATTTAAGCCCCATTATCCCTACTTATTTTCATTTATTATACCTAGCTACTTCATAGAAGTTAAAGATGGGCAAGTGGTCTGATATGTAGATATTCATATGGCATATTCTTGATTGCTGGTTACTATATTATGTATGAGTTAATAATGGTAAAAATAGTTTTAGTTTTGTAAACCTGGATTTCACACTAGCATGTTATGAAAGTAGCATTATGTGAGATATACTAGCATGGGATAAAAGTATAGCAAGTTGATCACTAGCTTGTTTAAATATCATGATGAAGCATTTTAATTCTGTGTGTGTTGTCTGCCATTGCAGTATTATATAAAGAGCTATATAGTTTAGCTAATTGTGCTTGTAAATCTTCAGTTTGCATTTAATGTTGTTAATATTGTGTTGTTATTTGAAATATTCATGCTTCTAAAAAGAAGTGCGTACTTATATTCATTTTAATACCTACTTAACAAGTGATATATTGGGAAGTGGTCTGACATGTGTCATTATTTTTAGTATACTAGAGTTAATGGAATATTCACACAGTTTGCATTTTGTCTATTTAGCACAATATCATTTTGTACTGTGTTATTATGTTATGTACAAGTTAATAATGGTAAATACATGTAAAATATTGTGTTAGTTCTATAAACATGGATTGTATGAGCCATTTCCCTAACTGTATTATTAAAGCTCTAGTTTATGTGAATAAGTGTAACGACAATGGCTGTGCATATAAACAGTGCTGCAGACTGCTTCAAGGTGTGTCGTAAGATATACAGATCTGATATTAATATTTTTTGCTAATAATTGCACCAGTTATTAAATTTCTGGTTATGTTATATATACTAACAATTACAATCGTAAACATACATATATCATTAGAGCAAACCGCATTGCAGCCAACAGGGGAAGGCAGTGTAAGTTGAGCCACTGGTTAGTTGAGCCACCCGTTTCCCAAAGAACTACAACAGCGACAGTTACGTCGTACCACCCAGTGATTGAGCATGTTATTAGAACACGACTGACATACAATCAGTGCTATTTGTCACAACGGTCAGAAAATGTTAGTTAAAAGTATGTTTTTCGAAACTCTGTGATTGTGATTAATATCTGCTGGTGTGTAAACTATCAGTGCATGTGACCAGACTTTATTGTCTGTGCACTTACAAATTGTTTAACTATGCACAGGAAAGGAGATTATTTACATCACTTTGCGCATTAATGAGAAGTTAATTAAAAAAGCTTAATTGTTGAAACGGGGTTAGTTGAGCCACCCAAGGCCCAAGAGAGGATTACTTGAGCAGCAGTTAAAGAACGAAGACGAGTGTTCTTTACCCCAAAGTACAAAGTACATCAAGGAATACTTTTTCTGAGCACCTTGGGGCATCGAATAGCTACAAGGCAACATATTAGCAGTTAGTTATACTGGTTGCGATTGGCCTATAAATCTATATTAATTGTGTCAACTTATTAATTAAGCGCGTAAACTTGTCAGAGATGTGTTGTACCCATCGGGTATATGTGTTGGCTGAGTTGTTATGATTTTTTTTGTACAAGACCTACGTAAGTTATACAAATAAAGCATTTATGCAACATACACTACACTGTGGCTCAAGTTACCCCACACCAATAGTTAGTTGAGCTACCTTACCAAACCTATTTTAATCAGCTGCATATCTATGCATACTAGATACATTATCTTGGTATAAAATGATCTACTAATAATCATATTTTATGTGAGTAAAAACAGTTTTGAGTTAGGCATATAATTATTGTGCCATAGATATCAAAAAGAACGAAAAATGGCTCAACTAACACTCTCTTCCCCTATAGCCAGCAGACTCCATGTGCACTCATCCCGACGTAGACTTCAGCCAAAATTGGTTTCTTATGTCATACAACAATTAGAAAATAACGGCTACTCCTAGTTCTGGCACAGGGATAATTTTGGCAAGCTACAACATAGATCGATAATGCAGAAACCTTTGCATCCAAACATCATTTCATGGGAATGGAATTCACAAATGAAAACTTGCATACCCTGGGGACTAAGGTGTCCGGATTAACGGCGTTCCACTATATGTATGTATGTATGCACACACGCACGCACACATGCATGTATGTATATTGGCAGTAGTGATACTAACTGATACTGAAACTACATTTTCGCCATGCATCTAAAAAAAACACTTAATATCTAAGCATATTTTTCAATAAAAATAACTTTTGACATGTAGTATTTAAATGGGACACAACGTTATTGCCGTTGACTGTAGCTAGTTAAGGCAATGGCATAATAGCAACCTTCATTTTTGGAACAATGACAGTCTTGTGTAGCTCCAACACATGAGATTCTGTAGGTGAGAAACGCAGAAGCAGGGTCGGCCTACCAACCCCCTGTGCTGTCATTGTCACCATGGTCATATCAGCATCAAACACAAAGTCAAGACTCGATCCAAGGTAGTTGATACCTGTGAAGTTCATCTGGTTGCAGCTAGGTGGCAAGACAGGGTCAATAGTTAGATGATGCTCATGGAGACGGATTCCTCCGTAGCCGAATATGATGGACTGGAGGAAGCCACCCTGGCCTGTGTTGAAGTTTGTCACACCGCCTGAGTTTATCTGTTCCGTCCACACCTGCCAAAGTAAACAAAGCTCTGACGGAGAAACAAAACAAAAACACAAGATTGAAAAAGACTGTCATCAAAAGCAAAAATGTCAATGGACAAGGAAGCCATTGACATATCAACAGTGCAACAATTATTCATATATGTGTAATTGTGAGATATTTGTCTATTTTGTTTTTAAACATATTCATGATGCTAGCATTGACATAATTGGTACATGGTAGATACTTTTCAATTAATCTATAATTTTTTGTGCATACTTGTCAAAAACCAAGATGGAAATACAAATTCATTATTGTAAACTTAAATCTATATTTAACAACGGATCAATATTATCATTTAAAAATATTATTATATTTAAAATGGATCGTTCTTATCCATGCCACACTGCTAACAAAGTAACAATAACCAGTGAATTCAACAAAATCACAAAGAACCTCCGTATCAACAGTGGCAGAAACCAAATGGAGATGAAAAATAGACTTTCTTGTCAATAAACACAAAACATTTTATTAACATAAAATACATTATTTCCAATATCAGGAGAAACAGGAAACATACAAACATACATAATGCAATCATTAAAAATGTTAGCCGAATGAGGAGTACTGAAGAAATGACTTAGTAGTTGATAGTAGATGGTAATTTATAGACTTAGTAATGATATTTGAACCAAAATATTAATAGTGTTAATATGACTCATGTTATAAACAATGATAATGTTGCTAGTAAAGCTAATTTGTAATATATTCAATACATGTAATTAATTAAACTGAACATTTCATAAAATCATTAATTTTAAAGAAATAATTACAATTCGTACAACAAACAAATACACCCTTATTTGTAAATCATAGTATAATAACACAATACATGCATGTCACTATTCATTGGGAATTCTACCTGAAAATCACTTGAAATGTACATGTAACTTTTCCGGAGCATTTCTGCAGCTTTGTTGTGTTGTAGGAGTTCTAGCCAGCCAATGAGAAACATAGACCACGTCATTGCTGGGCCATCTCTGCTGGTCACCTGGATCAAAGGTCAGCACGGAACATTATAAAGGAGATTAACTGAAGTGCATTTCTACATGGTACCTCATGCGAAATATGAAATAAATAATAACTGTTCCATCACAGGTGGCAACACACACACGCACACACATATTATCATTCTGTTATTGTCTTGTAAGACAATGTTGAGCGTATCATAATGTTGAGAGACTTGTAGTATTTGTTCTGGGATGAAACAAATAAAAGGTTTTGTCTCCCCTGAGGAAAAAGCATTCACAATATCTCCACAAATTTGGGGGTACAGCTGCTCTGGCAGTACATAACAAATTCTTGATTTTATGACTGTATGGCAAATACTGAGAAGAATTCATTACAAGAGCCATTACTTGTTCATAGATGTGCAGATCATTCTGTCGCACTTTGGTAGACATGGTATACATGAGAGGGAAGCCAATCAGTATGACATCTGCCTGTTTCACTATTGTACCTTGAAGAAAACATGTACATTAAAGGGAAGCCAATCAGCATGTCTGCCTGTTTCACCGTTGTATCTTCAACAAGACATGTTGTACATGACAGGGAAACCAACCAGTATGAGATATATCATCATTACGTCATGATGAGGGGGTTATTAACTTCTAAATGTATGATAACATTCTGCAGTGAATATTTTGATTCAAATGTATAAATGGTTTGACATCCACTGAATTTCATACATATACGAAACTGGAAAATAAGTTTATCGCCTGTATGACTGTGATGGAAATAACTGTTCAATGAATGTCACTGGAGTGGACACATCAGTTTGCAAAGTCAATAAACATACAGCATTATGTATCATTGGGTGGTGGTCATCAGTTAAATCATATTAAGCTGTCCATTTTTACATGTGATGCACATAATATTATAGACATGAATTGTTATGAGTGAACCAATATATTGCCTGAGGCCGGTCTCCTGTCCAAGTATTCAATTCAGTGGAGTATTGTGATTATGCTTCGATATAAAAAGGATGGTCATTTGATTGGCAATTTGTGCATTATCTTGAAGTGCCACACCACATATTGGGGCAGTGGGCGGTGGTTTGAACCAGTACTAAACACTCTGCTTTTTTGAAATTGGACCACTTACCATTCACGTAGCCATCATACTCCGGGTGGTAATGTGCACTGCTGTCATATGGCACATACATGTTGTCTGCGTAGTGTTTGTAATGATGTGTTGACGTTGTGTTAAGCAGATTCATAGCCGTGTCAGCAGCAAGGAGTGTCAACTTGGCAATGACATTTGTGTAGACACTGTTGTTGACATTCCAGTGCCACTCGTCGGGAGACTGAATCCCTGCAGGGAAAAAGGGGTGTGAGGGGGACACAGCTCATTAATTCATTGCATAGAAACAGGGGTTTGAGAAAGGAAACACAGCTGATCAATTCATTGCAGGGAACCAGGGGTGTGAGGAGACATAGCTGATCAATTCATTGCAGGGAACCAGGGGTGTGAGGAAGGAGACACAGCTGATCAATTCATTGCAGGGAACCAGGAGTGTGAGGAGAGACATAGTTGATCAATTCATTGCAGGGCACCAGAGGTGTGAGGGAGGAGACACAGCTGATCAATTCATTGCAGGGAACCAGGGGTGTGAGGAGAGACATAGCTGATCAATTCATTGCAGGGAACCAGGGGTGTGAGGAAGGAGACATAGCTAATCAATTAATTGCAGGGAACCAGGGGTGTGAGGGAGAAGACACAGCTGATCAATTCATTGCAGGGAACCAGGGGTGTGAGGGAGGAGACACAGCTGGTCAATTCATTGCAGGGAACCAGGGGTGTGAGGAGAGACATAACTGATCAATTCATTGCAGGGAACCAGGGGTGTGAGGGAGGAGACACAGCTGATCAATTCATTGCAGGGAACCAGGGGTGTGAGGGAGGAGACACAGCTGATCAATTCATTGCAGGGAACCAAGGGTGTGAGGAGAGGCATAGCTGATCAATTCATTGCAGGGAACCAGGGGTGTGAGGAAGGAGACACAGCTGATCAATTCATTGAAGGGAACCAGGGATGTGAGGAAGGAAACACAGCTGATCAATTCATTGCAAAGAACCAGGGGTGTGAGGAGAGACACAGCTGATCAATTCATTGCAGGGAACCAGGGGTATGAGGAGAGACACAGCTGATCAATTCATTGAAGGGAACCAGGGGTGTGAGGAAGGAGACACAGCTAATCAATTAATTGCAGGGAACCAGGGGTGTGAGGGAGGAGACACAGCTGATCAATTCATTGCAGAGAACCAGGGGTGTGAGGGAGGAGACACAGCTGATCAATTCATTGCAGGGAACCAGGGGTGTGAGGGAGGAGACACAGCTGATCAATTCATTGCAGGGAACCAGGGGTGTGAGGAGATACATAGCTGATCAATTCATTGCAGGGGACCAGGGGTGTGAGGAGAGACATAGCTGATCAATTCATTGCAGGGAACCAGGGGTGTGAGGGAGGAGACACAGCTGATCAATTCATTGCAGATAACCAGGGATGTGAGGAGAGACATAGCTGATCAATTCATTGCAGGGAACCAGGGGTGTGAGGAAGGAGACATAGCTAATCAATTAATTGCAGGGAACCAGGGGTGTGAGGGAGGAGACACAGCTGATCAATTCATTGCAGGGAACCAGAGGTGTGAGGAAGGAGACACAGCTGATCAATTCATTGCAGGGAACCAGGGGTGTGAGGAGAGACATAGCTGATCAATTCATTGCAGGGAACCAGGGGTGTGAGGGAGGAGACACAGCTGATCAATTCATTGCAGGGAACCAGAGGTGTGAGGAGAGACATAGCTGATCAATTCATTGCAGGGAACCAGGGGTGTGAGGAAGGAGACACAGCTGATCAATTCATTGCAGGGAATCAGGGGTGTGAGGAGAGACATAGCTGATCAATTCATTGCAGGGAACCAGGGGTGTGAGGGAGGAGACACAGCTGATCAATTCATTGTAGGGAACCAGGGGTGTGAGGAGAGACATAGCTGATCAATTCATTGCAGGGAACCAGGGGTGTGAGGGAGGAGACACAGCTGATCAATTCATTGCAGGGAACCAGGGATGTGAGGAGAGACATAGCTGATCAATTCATTGCAGGGAACCAGGGGTTTGAGGAAGGAGACACAGCTGATCAATTCATTGCAGGGAACCAGGGGTGTGAGGAGAGACATAGCTGATCAATTCATTGCAGGGAACCAGGGATGTGAGGAAGGAGACACAGCTGATCAATGCACTGCAGGGAACCAGGGGTGTGAGGGAGGAGACACAGCTGATCAATTCATTGCAGGGAACCAGGGGTGTGAGGAAGGAGAAACAGCTGATCAATTCATTGCAGGGAACCGCGGGTGTGAGGAGAGACATAGCTGATCAATTCATTGCAGGGAACCAGGGGTGTGAGGAAGGAGACATAGCTAATCAATTAATTGCAGGGAACCAGGGGTGTGAGGGAGGAGACACAGCTGATCAATTCATTGCAGGGAACCAGGGGTGTGAGGGAGGAGACACAGCTGATAAATTCATTGCAGGGAACCAGGGGTGTGAGGGAGGAGACACAGCTGATCAATTCATTGCATGGAACCAGGGGTTTGAGGAGAGGCATAGCTGATCAATTCATTGCAGGGAACCAGGGGTGTGAGGAAGGAGACACAGCTGATCAATTTATTGAAGGGAACCAGGGGTGTGAGGAAGGAAATACAGCTGATCAATTCATTGCAGGGAACCAGGGGTGTGAGGAGAGACACAGCTGATCAATTCATTGCAGGGAACCAGGGGTGTGAGGAGAGACACAGCTGATCAATTCATTGAAGGGAACCAGGGGTGTGAGGAAGGAGACACAGCTAATCAATTAATTGCAGGGAACCAGGGGTGTGAGGGAGGAGACACAGCTGATCAATTCATTGCAGAGAACCAGGGGTGTGAGGAGAGACATAGCTGATCAATTCATTGCAGGGAACCAGGGGTGTGAGGAAGGAGACATAGCTAATCAATTAATTGCAGGGAACCAGGGGTGTGAGGGAGGAGACACAGCTGATCAATTCATTGCAGGGAACCAGGGGTGTGAGGGAGGAGACACAGCTGATCAATTCATTGCATGGAACCAGGGGTTTGAGGAGAGGCATAGCTGATCAATTCATTGCAGGGAACCAAGGGGGGTGAGGGAGGAGACACAGCTGATCAATTCATTGCATGGAACCAGGGGTTTGAGGAGAGGCATAGCTGATCAATTCATTGCAGGGAACCAGGGGTGTGAGGAGAGACACAGCTGATCAATTCATTGAAGGGAACCAGGGGTGTGAGGAAGGAGACACAGCTAATCAATTAATTGCAGGGAACCAGGGGTGTGAGGGAGGAGACACAGCTGATCAATTCATTGCAGAGAACCAGGGGTGTGAGGAGAGATATAGCTGATCAATTCATTGCAGGGAACCAGGGGTGTGAGGAAGGAGACATAGCTAATCAATTAATTGCAGGGAACCAGGGGTGTGAGGGAGGAGACACAGCTGATCAATTCATTGCAGGGAACCAGGGGTGTGAGGGAGGAGACACAGCTGATCAATTCATTGCATGGAACCAGGGGTTTGAGGAGAGGCATAGCTGATCAATTCATTGCAGGGAACCAGGGGTGTGAGGAAGGAGACACAGCTGATCAATTCATTGAAGGGAACCAGGGGTGTGAGGAGAGACACAGCTGATCAATTCATTGCAGGGAACCAGGGGTGTGAGGAGAGACACAGCTGATCAATTCATTGAAGGGAACCAGGGGTGTGAGGAAGGAGACACAGCTAATCAATTAATTGCAGGGAACCAGGGGTGTGAGGGAGGAGACCTAGCTGATCAATTCATTGCAGGGAACCAGGGGTGTGAGGAAGGAGACACAGCTGATCAATTCATTGCAGGGAACCAGGGGTGTGAGGAGAGACATAGCTGATCAATTCATTGCAGGGAACCAGGGGTGTGAGGGAGGAGACACAGCTGATCAATTCATTGCAGGGAACCAGAGGTGTGAGGAGAGACATAGCTGATCAATTCATTGCAGGGAACCAGGGGTGTGAGGGAGGAGACACAGCTGATCAATTCATTGTAGGGAACCAGGGGTGTGAGGAGAGACATAGCTGAGCAATTCATTGCAGGGAACCAGGGGTGTGAGGAAGGAGACACAGCTGATCAATTCATTGCAGGGAACCAGGGTTATGAGGAGAGACATAGCTGATCAATTCATTGCAGGGAACCAGGGGTGTGAGGAAGGAGACACAGCTGATCAATTCATTGCAGGGAACCAGGGGTGTGAGGGAGGAGACACAGCTGATCAATTCATTGCAGGGAACCAGGGGTGTGAGGAGATACATAGCTGATCAATTCATTGCAGGGAACCAGGGATGTGAGGAAGGAGACACAGCTGATCAATGCACTGCAGGGAACCAGGGGTGTGAGGGAGGAGACACAGCTGATCAATTCATTGCAGGGAACCAGGGGTGTGAGGAAGGAGACACAGCTGATCAATTCATTGCAGGGAACCACGGGTGTGAGGAGAGACATAGCTGATCAATTCATTGCAGGGAACCAGGGGTGTGAGGAAGGAGACATAGCTAATCAATTAATTGCAGGGAACCAGGGGTGTGAGGGAGGAGACACAGCTGATCAATTCATTGCAGGGAACCAGGGGTGTGAGGGAGGAGACACAGCTGATAAATTCATTGCAGGGAACCAGGGGTGTGAGGGAGGAGACACAGCTGATCAATTCATTGCATGGAACCAGGGGTTTGAGGAGAGGCATAGCTGATCAATTCATTGCAGGGAACCAGGGGTGTGAGGAAGGAGACACAGCTGATCAATTTATTGAAGGGAACCAGGGGTGTGAGGAAGGAAATACAGCTGATCAATTCATTGCAGGGAACCAGGGGTGTGAGGAGAGACACAGCTGATCAATTCATTGCAGGGAACCAGGGGTGTGAGGAGAGACACAGCTGATCAATTCATTGAAGGGAACCAGGGGTGTGAGGAAGGAGACACAGCTAATCAATTAATTGCAGGGAACCAGGGGTGTGAGGGAGGAGACACAGCTGATCAATTCATTGCAGAGAACCAGGGGTGTGAGGAGAGACATAGCTGATCAATTCATTGCAGGGAACCAGGGGTGTGAGGAAGGAGACATAGCTAATCAATTAATTGCAGGGAACCAGGGGTGTGAGGGAGGAGACACAGCTGATCAATTCATTGCAGGGAACCAGGGGTGTGAGGGAGGAGACACAGCTGATCAATTCATTGCATGGAACCAGGGGTTTGAGGAGAGGCATAGCTGATCAATTCATTGCAGGGAACCAGGGGTGTGAGGGAGGAGACACAGCTGATCAATTCATTGCATGGAACCAGGGGTTTGAGGAGAGGCATAGCTGATCAATTCATTGCAGGGAACCAGGGGTGTGAGGAGAGACACAGCTGATCAATTCATTGAAGGGAACCAGGGGTGTGAGGAAGGAGACACAGCTAATCAATTAATTGCAGGGAACCAGGGGTGTGAGGGAGGAGACACAGCTGATCAATTCATTGCAGAGAACCAGGGGTGTGAGGAGAGACATAGCTGATCAATTCATTGCAGGGAACCAGGGGTGTGAGGAAGGAGACATAGCTAATCAATTAATTGCAGGGAACCAGGGGTGTGAGGGAGGAGACACAGCTGATCAATTCATTGCAGGGAACCAGGGGTGTGAGGGAGGAGACACAGCTGATCAATTCATTGCATGGAACCAGGGGTTTGAGGAGAGGCATAGCTGATCAATTCATTGCAGGGAACCAGGGGTGTGAGGAAGGAGACACAGCTGATCAATTCATTGAAGGGAACCAGGGGTGTGAGGAGAGACACAGCTGATCAATTCATTGCAGGGAACCAGGGGTGTGAGGAGAGACACAGCTGATCAATTCATTGAAGGGAACCAGGGGTGTGAGGAAGGAGACACAGCTAATCAATTAATTGCAGGGAACCAGGGGTGTGAGGGAGGAGACCTAGCTGATCAATTCATTGCAGGGAACCAGGGGTGTGAGGAAGGAGACACAGCTGATCAATTCATTGCAGGGAACCAGGGGTGTGAGGAGAGACATAGCTGATCAATTCATTGCAGGGAACCAGGGGTGTGAGGGAGGAGACACAGCTGATCAATTCATTGCAGGGAACCAGAGGTGTGAGGAGAGACATAGCTGATCAATTCATTGCAGGGAACCAGGAGTGTGAGGAAGGAGACACAGCTGATCAATTCATTGCAGGGAACCAGGGGTGTGAGGAGAGACATAGCTGATCAATTCATTGCAGGGAACCAGGGGTGTGAGGGAGGAGACACAGCTGATCAATTCATTGTAGGGAACCAGGGGTGTGAGGAGAGACATAGCTGAGCAATTCATTGCATGGAACCAGGGGTGTGAGGAAGGAGACACAGCTGATCAATTCATTGCAGGGAACCAGGGTTATGAGGAGAGACATAGCTGATCAATTCATTGCAGGGAACCAGGGGTGTGAGGAAGGAGACACAGCTGATCAATTCATTGCAGGGAACCAGGGGTGTGAGGGAGGAGACACAGCTGATCAATTCATTGCAGGGAACCAGGGGTGTGAGGAGAGACATAGCTGATCAATTCATTGCAGGGGACCAGGGGTGTGAGGAAGGAGACATAGCTAATCAATTAATTGCAGGGAACCAGGGGTGTGAGGGAGGAGACACAGCTGATCAATTCATTGCAGAGAACCAGGGATGTGAGGAGAGACATAGCTGATCAATTCATTGCAGGGAACCAGGGGTGTGAGGAAGGAGACATAGCTAATCAATTAATTGCAGGGAACCAGGGGTGTGAGGGAGGAGACACAGCTGATCAATTCTTTGCAGGGAACCAGAGGTGTGAGGAAGGAGACACAGCTGATCAATTCATTGCAGGGAACCAGGGGTGTGAGGAGAGACATAGCTGATCAATTCATTGCAGGGAACCAGGGGTGTGAGGGAGGAGACACAGCTGATCAATTCATTGCAGGGAACCAGAGGTGTGAGGAGAGACATAGCTGATCAATTCATTGCAGGGAACCAGGGGTGTGAGGAAGGAGACACAGCTGATCAATTCATTGCAGGGAACCAGGGGTGTGAGGAGAGACATAGCTGATCAATTCATTGCAGGGAACCAGGGGTGTGAGGGAGGAGACACAGCTGATCAATTCATTGTAGGGAACCAGGGGTGTGAGGAGAGACATAGCTGATCAATTCATTGCAGGGAACCAGGGGTGTGAGGGAGGAGACACAGCTGATCAATTCATTGCAGGGAACCAGGGATGTGAGGAGAGACATAGCTGATCAATTCATTGCAGGGAACCAGGGGTTTGAGGAAGGAGACACAGCTGATCAATTCATTGCAGGGAACCAGGGGTGTGAGGAGAGACATAGCTGATCAATTCGTTGCAGGGAACCAGGGATGTGAGGAAGGAGACACAGCTGATCAATGCACTGCAGGGAACCAGGGGTGTGAGGGAGGAGACACAGCTGATCAATTCATTGCAGGGAACCAGGGGTGTGAGGAAGGAGACACAGCTGATCAATTCATTGCAGGGAACCACGGGTGTGAGGAGAGACATAGCTGATCAATTCATTGCAGGGCACCAGAGGTGTGAGGGAGGAGACACAGCTGATCAATTCATTGCAGGGAACCAGGGGTGTGAGGAGAGACATAGCTGATCAATTCATTGCAGGGAACCAGGGGTGTGAGGAAGGAGACATAGCTAATCAATTAATTGCAGGGAACCAGGGGTGTGAGGGAGGAGACACAGCTGGTCAATTCATTGCAGGGAACCAAGGGTGTGAGGAGAGACATAACTGATCAATTCATTGCAGGGAACCAGGGGTGTGAGGGAGGAGACACAGCTGATAAATTTATTGCAGGGAACCAGGGGTGTGAGGGAGGAGACACAGCTGATCAATTCATTGCATGGAACCAGGGGTTTGAGGAGAGGCATAGCTGATCAATTCATTGCAGGGAACCAGGGGTGTGAGGAAGGAGACACAGCTGATCAATTCATTGAAGGGAACCAGGGGTGTGAGGAGAGACACAGCTGATCAATTCATTGCAGGGAACCAGGGGTGTGAGGAGAGACACAGCTGATCAATTCATTGAAGGGAACCAGGGGTGTGAGGAAGGAGACACAGCTAATCAATTAATTGCAGGGAACCAGAGGTGTGAGGGAGGAGACACAGCTGATCAATTCATTGCAGAGAACCAGGGGTGTGAGGAGAGACATAGCTGATCAATTCATTGCAGGGAACCAGGGGTGTGAGGAAGGAGACATAGCTAATCAGTTAATTGCAGGGAACCAGGGGTGTGAGGGAGGAGACACAGCTGATCAATTCATTGCAGGGAACCAGGGGTGTGAGGGTGGAGACACAGCTGATCAATTCATTGCAGGGAACCAGGGGTGTGAGGAGAGACATAGCTGATCAATTCCTTGCAGGGAACCAGGGGTGTGAGGAAGGAGACATAGCTAATCAATTAATTGCAGGGAACCAGGGGTGTGAGGGAGGAGACACAGCTGATCAATTCATTGCAGAGAACCAGGGATGTGAGGAGAGACAAAGCTGATCAATTCATTGCAGGGATCCAGGGGTGTGAGGAAGGAGACATAGCTAATCAATTAATTGCAGGGAACCAGGGGTGTGAGGGAGGAGACACAGCTGATCAATTCATTGAAGGGAACCAGGGGTGTGAGGAAGGAAACACAGCTGATCAATTTATTGCAGGGAACCAGGGGAGTGAGGAGAGACCTAGCTGATCAATTCATTGCAGGGAACCAGGGGTGTGAGGAAGGAGACACAGCTGATCAATTCATTGCAGGGAACCAGGGGTGTGAGGAGAGACATAGCTGATCAATTCATTGCAGGGAACCAGGGGTGTGAGGAAGGAGACATAGCTAATCAATTAATTGCAGGGAACCAGGGGTGTGAGGGAGGAGACACAGCTGATCAATTCATTGCAGGGAACCAGGGGTGTGAGGGAGGAGACACAGCTGATAAATTCATTGCAGGGAACCAGGGGTGTGAGGGAGGAGACACAGCTGATCAATTCATTGCATGGAACCAGGGGTTTGAGGAGAGGAATAGCTGATCAATTCATTGCAGGGAACCAGGGGTGTGAGGAAGGAGACACAGCTGATCAATTTATTGAAGGGAACCAGGGGTGTGAGGAAGGAAATACAGCTGATCAATTCATTGCAGGGAACCAGGGGTGTGAGGAGAGACACAGCTGATCAATTCATTGCAGGGAACCAGGGGTGTGAGGAGAGACACAGCTGATCAATTCATTGAAGGGAACCAGGGGTGTGAGGAAGGAGACACAGCTAATCAATTAATTGCAGGGAACCAGGGGTGTGAGGGAGGAGACACAGCTGATCAATTCATTGCAGAGAACCATGGGTGTGAGGAGAGACATAGCTGATCAATTCATTGCAGGGAACCAGGGGTGTGAGGAAGGAGACATAGCTAATCAATTAATTGCAGGGAACCAGGGGTGTGAGGGAGGAGACACAGCTGATCAATTCATTGCAGGGAACCAGGGGTGTGAGGGAGGAGACACAGCTGATCAATTCATTGCATGGAACCAGGGGTTTGAGGAGAGGCATAGCTGATCAATTCATTGCAGGGAACCAAGGGGGGTGAGGGAGGAGACACAGCTGATCAATTCATTGCATGGAACCAGGGGTTTGAGGAGAGGCATAGCTGATCAATTCATTGCAGGGAACCAGGGGTGTGAGGAGAGACACAGCTGATCAATTCATTGAAGGGAACCAGGGGTGTGAGGAAGGAGACACAGCTAATCAATTAATTGCAGGGAACCAGGGGTGTGAGGGAGGAGACACAGCTGATCAATTCATTGCAGAGAACCAGGGGTGTGAGGAGAGACATAGCTGATCAATTCATTGCAGGGAACCAGGGGTGTGAGGAAGGAGACATAGCTAATCAATTAATTGCAGGGAACCAGGGGTGTGAGGGAGGAGACACAGCTGATCAATTCATTGCAGGGAACCAGGGGTGTGAGGGAGGAGACACAGCTGATCAATTCATTGCATGGAACCAGGGGTTTGAGGAGAGGCATAGCTGATCAATTCATTGCAGGGAACCAGGGGTGTGAGGAAGGAGACACAGCTGATCAATTCATTGAAGGGAACCAGGGGTGTGAGGAGAGACACAGCTGATCAATTCATTGCAGGGAACCAGGGGTGTGAGGAGAGACACAGCTGATGAATTCATTGAAGGGAACCAGGGGTGTGAGGAAGGAGACACAGCTAATCAATTAATTGCAGGGAACCAGGGGTGTGAGGGAGGAGACCTAGCTGATCAATTCATTGCAGGGAACCAGGGGTGTGAGGAAGGAGACACAGCTGATCAATTCATTGCAGGGAACCAGGGGTGTGAGGAGAGACATAGCTGATCAATTCATTGCAGGGAACCAGGGGTGTGAGGGAGGAGACACAGCTGATCAATTCATTGCAGGGAACCAGAGGTGTGAGGAGAGACATAGCTGATCAATTCATTGCAGGGAACCAGGGGTGTGAGGAAGGAGACACAGCTGATCAATTCATTGCAGGGAACCAGGGGTGTGAGGAGAGACATAGCTGATCAATTCATTGCAGGGAACCAGGGGTGTGAGGGAGGAGACACAGCTGATCAATTCATTGTAGGGAACCAGGGGTGTGAGGAGAGACATAGCTGAGCAATTCATTGCAGGGAACCAGGGGTGTGAGGAAGGAGACACAGCTGATCAATTCATTGCAGGGAACCAGGGTTATGAGGAGAGACATAGCTGATCAATTCATTGCAGGGAACCAGGGGAGTGAGCAAGGAGACACAGCTGATCAATTCATTGCAGGGAACCAGGGGTGTGAGGGAGGAGACACAGCTGATCAATTCATTGCAGGGAACCAGGGGTGTGAGGAGAGACATAGCTGATCAATTCATTGCAGGGAACCAGGGATGTGAGGAAGGAGACACAGCTGATCAATGCACTGCAGGGAACCAGGGGTGTGAGGGAGGAGACACAGCTGATCAATTCATTGCAGGGAACCAGGGGTGTGAGGAAGGAGACACAGCTGATCATTTCATTGCAGGGAACCACGGGTGTGAGGAGAGACATAGCTGATCAATTCATTGCAGGGAACCAGGGGTGTGAGGAAGGAGACATAGCTAATCAATTAATTGCAGGGAACCAGGGGTGTGAGGGAGGAGACACAGCTGATCAATTCATTGCAGGGAACCAGGGGTGTGAGGGAGGAGACACAGCTGATAAATTCATTGCAGGGAACCAGGGGTGTGAGGGAGGAGACACAGCTGATCAATTCATTGCATGGAACCAGGGGTTTGAGGAGAGGCATAGCTGATCAATTTATTGCAGGGAACCAGGGGTGTGAGGAAGGAGACACAGCTGATCAATTTATTGAAGGGAACCTGGGGTGTGAGGAAGGAAATACAGCTGATCAATTCATTGCAGGGAACCAGGGGTGTGAGGAGAGACACAGCTGATCAATTCATTGCAGGGAACCAGGGGTGTGAGGAGAGACACAGCTGATCAATTCATTGAAGGGAACCAGGGGTGTGAGGAAGGAGACACAGCTAATCAATTAATTGCAGGGAACCAGGGGTGTGAGGGAGGAGACACAGCTGATCAATTCATTGCAGAGAACCAGGGGTGTGAGGAGAGACATAGCTGATCAATTCATTGCAGGGAACCAGGGGTGTGAGGAAGGAGACATAGCTAATCAATTAATTGCAGGGAACCAGGGGTGTGAGGGAGGAGACACAGCTGATCAATTCATTGCAGGGAACCAGGGGTGTGAGGGAGGAGACACAGCTGATCAATTCATTGCATGGAACCAGGGGTTTGAGGAGAGGCATAGCTGATCAATTCATTGCAGGGAACCAGGGGTGTGAGGGAGGAGACACAGCTGATCAATTCATTGCATGGAACCAGGGGTTTGAGGAGAGGCATAGCTGATCAATTCATTGCAGGGAACCAGGGGTGTGAGGAGAGACACAGCTGATCAATTCATTGAAGGGAACCAGGGGTGTGAGGAAGGAGACACAGCTAATCAATTAATTGCAGGGAACCAGGGGTGTGAGGGAGGAGACACAGCTGATCAATTCATTGCAGAGAACCAGGGGTGTGAGGAGAGACATAGCTGTTCAATTCATTGCAGGGAACCAGGGGTGTGAGGAAGGAGACATAGCTAATCAATTAATTGCAGGGAACCAGGGGTGTGAGGGAGGAGACACAGCTGATCAATTCATTGCAGGGAACCAGGGGTGTGAGGGAGGAGACACAGCTGATCAATTCATTGCATGGAACCAGGGGTTTGAGGAGAGGCATAGCTGATCAATTCATTGCAGGGAACCAGGGGTGTGAGGAAGGAGACACAGCTGATCAATTCATTGAAGGGAACCAGGGGTGTGAGGAGAGACACAGCTGATCAATTCATTGCAGGGAACCAGGGGTGTGAGGAGAGACACAGCTGATCAATTCATTGAAGGGAACCAGGGGTGTGAGGAAGGAGACACAGCTAATCAATTAATTGCAGGGAACCAGAGGTGTGAGGGAGGAGACACAGCTGATCAATTCATTGCAGAGAACCAGGGGTGTCAGGAGAGACATAGCTGATCAATTCATTGCAGGGAACCAGGGGTGTGAGGAAGGAGACATAGCTAATCAGTTAATTGCAGGGAACCAGGGGTGTGAGGGAGGAGACACAGCTGATCAATTCATTGCAGGGAACCAGGGGTGTGAGGGAGGAGACACAGCTGATCAATTCATTGCAGGGAACCAGGGGTGTGAGGAGAGACATAGCTGATCAATTCCTTGCAGGGAACCAGGGGTGTGAGGAAGGAGACATAGCTAATCAATTAATTGCAGGGAACCAGGGGTGTGAGGGAGGAGACACAGCTGATCAATTCATTGCAGAGAACCAGGGATGTGAGGAGAGACATAGCTGATCAATTCATTGCAGGGAACCAGGGGTGTGAGGAAGGAGACATAGCTAATCAATTAATTGCAGGGAACCAGGGGTGTGAGGGAGGAGACACAGCTGATCAATTCATTGAAGGGAACCAGGGGTGTGAGGAAGGAAATACAGCTGATCAATTTATTGCAGGGAACCAGGGGTGTGAGGAGAGACCTAGCTGATCAATTTATTGCAGGGAACCAGGGGTGTGAGGAAGGAGACACAGCTGATCAATTCATTGCAGGGAACCAGGGGTGTGAGGAGAGACATAGCTGATCAATTCATTGCAGGGAACCAGGGGTGTGAGGAAGGAGACATAGCTAATCAATTAATTGCAGGGAACCAGGGGTGTGAGGGAGGAGACACAGCAGATCAATTCATTGCAGGGAACTAGGGGTGTGAGGGAGGAGACACAGCTGATAAATTCATTGCAAGGAACCAGGGGTGTGAGGGAGGAGACACAGCTGATCAATTCATTGCATGGAACCAGGGGTTTGAGGAGAGGCATAGCTGATCAATTCATTGCAGGGAACCAGGGGTGTGAGGAAGGAGACACAGCTGATCAATTTATTGAAGGGAACCAGGGGTGTGAGGAAGGAAATACAGCTGATCAATTCATTGCAGGGATCCAGGGGTGTGAGGAGAGACACAGCTGATCAATTCATTGCAGGGAACCAGGGGTGTGAGGAGAGACACAGCTGATCAATTCATTGAAGGGAACCAGGGGTGTGAGGAAGGAGACACAGCTAATCAATTAATTGCAGGGAACCAGGGGTGTGAGGGAGGAGACACAGCTGATCAATTCATTGCAGAGAACCAGGGGTGTGAGGAGAGACATAGCTGATCAATTCATTGCAGGGAACCAGGGGTGTGAGGAAGGAGACATAGCTAATCAATTAATTGCAGGGAACCAGGGGTGTGAGGGAGGAGACACAGCTGATCAATTCATTGCAGGGAACCAGGGGTGTGAGGGAGGAGACACAGCTGATCAATTCATTGCATGGAACCAGGGGTTTGAGGAGAGGCATAGCTGATCAATTTATTGCAGGGAACCAAGGGGGGTGAGGGAGGAGACACAGCTGATCAATTCATTGCATGGAACCAGGGGTTTGAGGAGAGGCATAGCTGATCAATTCATTGCAGGGAACCAGGGGTGTGAGGAGAGACACAGCTGATCAATTCATTGAAGGGAACCAGGGGTGTGAGGAAGGAGACACAGCTAATCAATTAATTGCAGGGAACCAGGGGTGTGAGGGAGGAGACACAGCTGATCAATTCATTGCAGAGAACCAGGGGTGTGAGGAGAGACATAGCTGATCAATTCATTGCAGGGAACCAGGGGTGTGAGGAAGGAGACATAGCTAATCAATTAATTGCAGGGAACCAGGGGTGTGAGGGAGGAGACACAGCTGATCAATTCATTGCAGGGAACCAGGGGTGTGAGGGAGGAGACACAGCTGATCAATTCATTGCATGGAACCAGGGGTTTGAGGAGAGGCATAGCTGATCAATTCATTGCAGGGAACCAGGGGTGTGAGGAAGGAGACACAGCTGATCAATTCATTGAAGGGAACCAGGGGTGTGAGGAGAGACACAGCTGATCAATTCATTGCAGGGAACCAGGGGTGTGAGGAGAGACACAGCTGATCAATTCATTGAAGGGAACCAGGGGTGTGAGGAAGGAGACACAGCTAATCAATTAATTGCAGGGAACCAGGGGTGTGAGGGAGGAGACCTAGCTGATCAATTCATTGCAGGGAACCAGGGGTGTGAGGAAGGAGAAACAGCTGATCAATTCATTGCAGGGAACCAGGGGTGTGAGGAGAGACATAGCTGATCAATTCATTGCAGGGAACCAGGGGTGTGAGGGAGGAGACACAGCTGATCAATTCATTGCAGGGAACCAGAGGTGTGAGGAGAGACATAGCTGATCAATTCATTGCAGGGAACCAGGGGTGTGAGGAAGGAGACACAGCTGATCAATTCATTGCAGGGAACCAGGGGTGTGAGGAGAGACATAGCTGATCAATTCATTGCAGGGAACCAGGGGTGTGAGGGAGGAGACACAGCTGATCAATTCATTGTAGGGAACCAGGGGTGTGAGGAGAGACATAGCTGAGCAATTCATTGCAGGGAACCAGGGGTGTGAGGGAGGAGACACAGCTGATCAATTCATTGTAGGGAACCAGGGGTGTGAGGAGAGACATAGCTGAGCAATTCATTGCAGGGAACCAGGGGTGTGAGGAAGGAGACACAGCTGATCAATTCATTGCAGGGAACCAGGGTTATGAGGAGAGACATAGCTGATCAATTCATTGCAGGGAACCAGGGGAGTGAGCAAGGAGACACAGCTGATCAATTCATTGCAGGGAACCAGGGGTGTGAGGGAGGAGACACAGCTGATCAATTCATTGCAGGGAACCAGGGGTGTGAGGAGAGACATAGCTGATCAATTCATTGCAGGGAACCAGGGATGTGAGGAAGGAGACACAGCTGATCAATGCACTGCAGGGAACCAGGGGTGTGAGGGAGGAGACACAGCTGATCAATTCATTGCAGGGAACCAGGGGTGTGAGGAAGGAGACACAACTGATCAATTCATTGCAGGGAACCACGGGTGTGAGGAGAGACATAGCTGATCAATTCATTGCAGGGAACCAGGGGTGTGAGGAAGGAGACATAGCTAATCAATTAATTGCAGGGAACCAGGGGTGTGAGGGAGGAGACACAGCTGATCAATTCATTGCAGGGAACCAGGGGTGTGAGGGAGGAGACACAGCTGATAAATTCATTGCAGGGAACCAGGGGTGTGAGGGAGGAGACACAGCTGATCAATTCATTGCATGGAACCAGGGGTTTGAGGAGAGGCATAGCTGATCAATTTATTGCAGGGAACCAGGGGTGTGAGGAAGGAGACACAGCTGATCAATTTATTGAAGGGAACCTGGGGTGTGAGGAAGGAAATACAGCTGATCAATTCATTGCAGGGAACCAGGGGTGTGAGGAGAGACACAGCTGATCAATTCATTGCAGGGAACCAGGGGTGTGAGGAGAGACACAGCTGATCAATTCATTGAAGGGAACCAGGGGTGTGAGGAAGGAGACACAGCTAATCAATTAATTGCAGGGAACCAGGGGTGTGAGGGAGGAGACACAGCTGATCAATTCATTGCAGAGAACCAGGGGTGTGAGGAGAGACATAGCTGATCAATTCATTGCAGGGAACCAGGGGTGTGAGGAAGGAGACATAGCTAATCAATTAATTGCAGGGAACCAGGGGTGTGAGGGAGGAGACACAGCTGATCAATTCATTGCAGGGAACCAGGGGTGTGAGGGAGGAGACACAGCTGATCAATTCATTGCATGGAACCAGGGGTTTGAGGAGAGGCATAGCTGATCAATTCATTGCATGGAACCAGGGGTTTGAGGAGAGGCATAGCTGATCAATTCATTGCAGGGAACCAGGGGTGTGAGGAGAGACACAGCTGATCAATTCATTGAAGGGAACCAGGGGTGTGAGGAAGGAGACACAGATAATCAATTAATTGCAGGGAACCAGAGGTGTGAGGGAGGAGACACAGCTGATCAATTCATTGCAGAGAACCAGGGGTGTCAGGAGAGACATAGCTGATCAATTCATTGCAGGGAACCAGGGGTGTGAGGAAGGAGACATAGCTAATCAGTTAATTGCAGGGAACCAGGGGTGTGAGGGAGGAGACACAGCTGATCAATTCATTGCAGGGAACCAGGGGTGTGAGGGAGGAGACACAGCTGATCAATTCATTGCAGGGAACCAGGGGTGTGAGGAGAGACATAGCTGATCAATTCCTTGCAGGGAACCAGGGGTGTGAGGAAGGAGACATAGCTAATCAATTAATTGCAGGGAACCAGGGGTGTGAGGGAGGAGACACAGCTGATCAATTCATTGCAGAGAACCAGGGATGTGAGGAGAGACATAGCTGATCAATTCATTGCAGGGAACCAGGGGTGTGAGGAAGGAGACATAGCTAATCAATTAATTGCAGGGAACCAGGGGTGTGAGGGAGGAGACACAGCTGATCAATTCATTGAAGGGAACCAGGGGTGTGAGGAAGGAAATACAGCTGATCAATTTATTGCAGGGAACCAGGGGTGTGAGGAGAGACCTAGCTGATCAATTCATTGCAGGGAACCAGGGGTGTGAGGAAGGAGACACAGCTGATCAATTCATTGCAGGGAACCAGGGGTGTGAGGAGAGACATAGCTGATCAATTCATTGCAGGGAACCAGGGGTGTGAGGAAGGAGACATAGCTAATCAATTAATTGCAGGGAACCAGGGGTGTGAGGGAGGAGACACAGCTGATCAATTCATTGCAGGGAACCAGGGGTGTGAGGGAGGAGACACAGCTGATAAATTCATTGCAAGGAACCAGGGGTGTGAGGGAGGAGACACAGCTGATCAATTCATTGCATGGAACCAGGGGTTTGAGGAGAGGCATAGCTGATCAATTCATTGCAGGGAACCAGGGGTGTGAGGAAGGAGACACAGCTGATCAATTTATTGAAGGGAACCAGGGGTGTGAGGAAGGAAATACAGCTGATCAATTCATTGCAGGGAACCAGGGGTGTGAGGAGAGACACAGCTGATCAATCCATTGCAGGGAACCAGAGGTGTGAGGAGAGACACAGCTGATCAATTCATTGAAGGGAACCAGGGGTGTGAGGAAGGAGACACAGCTAATCAATTAATTGCAGGGAACCAGGGGTGTGAGGGAGGAGACACAGCTGATCAATTCATTGCAGAGAACCAGGGGTGTGAGGAGAGACATAGCTGATCAATTCATTGCAGGGAACCAGGGGTGTGAGGAAGGAGACATAGCTAATCAATTAATTGCAGGGAACCAGGGGTGTGAGGGAGGAGACACAGCTGATCAATTCATTGCAGGGAACCAGGGGTGTGAGGGAGGAGACACAGCTGATCAATTCATTGCATGGAACCAGGGGTTTGAGGAGAGGCATAGCTGATCAATTCATTGCAGGGAACCAAGGGGGGTGAGGGAGGAGACACAGCTGATCAATTCATTGCATGGAACCAGGGGTTTGAGGAGAGGCATAGCTGATCAATTCATTGCAGGGAACCAGGGGTGTGAGGAGAGACACAGCTGATCAATTCATTGAAGGGAACCAGGGGTGTGAGGAAGGAGACACAGCTAATCAATTAATTGCAGGGAACCAGGGGTGTGAGGGAGGAGACACAGCTGATCAATTCATTGCAGAGAACCAGGGGTGTGAGGAGAGACATAGCTGATCAATTCATTGCAGGGAACCAGGGGTGTGAGGAAGGAGACATAGCTAATCAATTAATTGCAGGGAACCAGGGGTGTGAGGGAGGAGACACAGCTGATCAATTCATTGCAGGGAACCAGGGGTGTGAGGGAGGAGACACAGCTGATCAATTCATTGCATGGAACCAGGGGTTTGAGGAGAGGCATAGCTGATCAATTCATTGCAGGGAACCAGGGGTGTGAGGAAGGAGACACAGCTGATAAATTCATTGAAGGGAACCAGGGGTGTGAGGAGAGACACAGCTGATCAATTCATTGCAGGGAACCAGGGGTGTGAGGAGAGACACAGCTGATCAATTCATTGAAGGGAACCAGGGGTGTGAGGAAGGAGACACAGCTAATCAATTAATTGCAGGGAACCAGGGGTGTGAGGAGAGACATAGCTGAGCAATTCATTGCAGGGAACCAGGGGTGTGAGGGAGGAGACACAGCTGATCAATTCATTGTAGGGAACCAGGGGTGTGAGGAGAGACATAGCTGAGCAATTCATTGCAGGGAACCAGGGGTGTGAGGAAGGAGACACAGCTGATCAATTCATTGCAGGGAACCAGGGTTATGAGGAGAGACATAGCTGATCAATTCATTGCAGGGAACCAGGGGAGTGAGCAAGGAGACACAGCTGATCAATTCATTGCAGGGAACCAGGGGTGTGAGGGAGGAGACACAGCTGATCAATTCATTGCAGGGAACCAGGGGTGTGAGGAGAGACATAGCTGATCAATTCATTGCAGGGAACCAGGGATGTGAGGAAGGAGACACAGCTGATCAATGCACTGCAGGGAACCAGGGGTGTGAGGGAGGAGACACAGCTGATCAATTCATTGCAGGGAACCAGGGGTGTGAGGAAGGAGACACAACTGATCAATTCATTGCAGGGAACCACGGGTGTGAGGAGAGACATAGCTGATCAATTCATTGCAGGGAACCAGGGGTGTGAGGAAGGAGACATAGCTAATCAATTAATTGCAGGGAACCAGGGGTGTGAGGGAGGAGACACAGCTGATCAATTCATTGCAGGGAACCAGGGGTGTGAGGGAGGAGACACAGCTGATAAATTCATTGCAGGGAACCAGGGGTGTGAGGGAGGAGACACAGCTGATCAATTCATTGCATGGAACCAGGGGTTTGAGGAGAGGCATAGCTGATCAATTTATTGCAGGGAACCAGGGGTGTGAGGAAGGAGACACAGCTGATCAATTTATTGAAGGGAACCTGGGGTGTGAGGAAGGAAATACAGCTGATCAATTCATTGCAGGGAACCAGGGGTGTGAGGAGAGACACAGCTGATCAATTCATTGCAGGGAACCAGGGGTGTGAGGAGAGACACAGCTGATCAATTCATTGAAGGGAACCAGGGGTGTGAGGAAGGAGACACAGCTAATCAATTAATTGCAGGGAACCAGGGGTGTGAGGGAGGAGACACAGCTGATCAATTCATTGCAGAGAACCAGGGGTGTGAGGAGAGACATAGCTGATCAATTCATTGCAGGGAACCAGGGGTGTGAGGAAGGAGACATAGCTAATCAATTAATTGCAGGGAACCAGGGGTGTGAGGGAGGAGACACAGCTGATCAATTCATTGCAGGGAACCAGGGGTGTGAGGGAGGAGACACAGCTGATCAATTCATTGCATGGAACCAGGGGTTTGAGGAGAGGCATAGCTGATCAATTCATTGCATGGAACCAGGGGTTTGAGGAGAGGCATAGCTGATCAATTCATTGCAGGGAACCAGGGGTGTGAGGAGAGACACAGCTGATCAATTCATTGAAGGGAACCAGGGGTGTGAGGAAGGAGACACAGATAATCAATTAATTGCAGGGAACCAGAGGTGTGAGGGAGGAGACACAGCTGATCAATTCATTGCAGAGAACCAGGGGTGTCAGGAGAGACATAGCTGATCAATTCATTGCAGGGAACCAGGGGTGTGAGGAAGGAGACATAGCTAATCAGTTAATTGCAGGGAACCAGGGGTGTGAGGGAGGAGACACAGCTGATCAATTCATTGCAGGGAACCAGGGGTGTGAGGGAGGAGACACAGCTGATCAATTCATTGCAGGGAACCAGGGGTGTGAGGAGAGACATAGCTGATCAATTCCTTGCAGGGAACCAGGGGTGTGAGGAAGGAGACATAGCTAATCAATTAATTGCAGGGAACCAGGGGTGTGAGGGAGGAGACACAGCTGATCAATTCATTGCAGAGAACCAGGGATGTGAGGAGAGACATAGCTGATCAATTCATTGCAGGGAACCAGGGGTGTGAGGAAGGAGACATAGCTAATCAATTAATTGCAGGGAACCAGGGGTGTGAGGGAGGAGACACAGCTGATCAATTCATTGAAGGGAACCAGGGGTGTGAGGAAGGAAATACAGCTGATCAATTTATTGCAGGGAACCAGGGGTGTGAGGAGAGACCTAGCTGATCAATTCATTGCAGGGAACCAGGGGTGTGAGGAAGGAGACACAGCTGATCAATTCATTGCAGGGAACCAGGGGTGTGAGGAGAGACATAGCTGATCAATTCATTGCAGGGAACCAGGGGTGTGAGGAAGGAGACATAGCTAATCAATTAATTGCAGGGAACCAGGGGTGTGAGGGAGGAGACACAGCTGATCAATTCATTGCAGGGAACCAGGGGTGTGAGGGAGGAGACACAGCTGATAAATTCATTGCAAGGAACCAGGGGTGTGAGGGAGGAGACACAGCTGATCAATTCATTGCATGGAACCAGGGGTTTGAGGAGAGGCATAGCTGATCAATTCATTGCAGGGAACCAGGGGTGTGAGGAAGGAGACACAGCTGATCAATTTATTGAAGGGAACCAGGGGTGTGAGGAAGGAAATACAGCTGATCAATTCATTGCAGGGAACCAGGGGTGTGAGGAGAGACACAGCTGATCAATTCATTGCAGGGAACCAGAGGTGTGAGGAGAGACACAGCTGATCAATTCATTGAAGGGAACCAGGGGTGTGAGGAAGGAGACACAGCTAATCAATTAATTGCAGGGAACCAGGGGTGTGAGGGAGGAGACACAGCTGATCAATTCATTGCAGAGAACCAGGGGTGTGAGGAGAGACATAGCTGATCAATTCATTGCAGGGAACCAGGGGTGTGAGGAAGGAGACATAGCTAATCAATTAATTGCAGGGAACCAGGGGTGTGAGGGAGGAGACACAGCTGATCAATTCATTGCAGGGAACCAGGGGTGTGAGGGAGGAGACACAGCTGATCAATTCATTGCATGGAACCAGGGGTTTGAGGAGAGGCATAGCTGATCAATTCATTGCAGGGAACCAAGGGGGGTGAGGGAGGAGACACAGCTGATCAATTCATTGCATGGAACCAGGGGTTTGAGGAGAGGCATAGCTGATCAATTCATTGCAGGGAACCAGGGGTGTGAGGAGAGACACAGCTGATCAATTCATTGAAGGGAACCAGGGGTGTGAGGAAGGAGACACAGCTAATCAATTAATTGCAGGGAACCAGGGGTGTGAGGGAGGAGACACAGCTGATCAATTCATTGCAGAGAACCAGGGGTGTGAGGAGAGACATAGCTGATCAATTCATTGCAGGGAACCAGGGGTGTGAGGAAGGAGACATAGCTAATCAATTAATTGCAGGGAACCAGGGGTGTGAGGGAGGAGACACAGCTGATCAATTCATTGCAGGGAACCAGGGGTGTGAGGGAGGAGACACAGCTGATCAATTCATTGCATGGAACCAGGGGTTTGAGGAGAGGCATAGCTGATCAATTCATTGCAGGGAACCAGGGGTGTGAGGAAGGAGACACAGCTGATAAATTCATTGAAGGGAACCAGGGGTGTGAGGAGAGACACAGCTGATCAATTCATTGCAGGGAACCAGGGGTGTGAGGAGAGACACAGCTGATCAATTCATTGAAGGGAACCAGGGGTGTGAGGAAGGAGACACAGCTAATCAATTAATTGCAGGGAACCAGGGGTGTGAGGGAGGAGACCTAGCTGATCAATTCATTGCAGGGAACCAGGGGTGTGAGGAAGGAGACACAGCTGATCAATTCATTGCAGGGAACCAGGGGTGTGAGGAGAGACATAGCTGATCAATTCATTGCAGGGAACCAGGGGTGTGAGGGAGGAGACACAGCTGATCAATTCATTGCAGGGAACCAGAGGTGTGAGGAGAGACATAGCTGATCAATTCATTGCAGGGAACCAGGGGTGTGAGGAAGGAGACACAGCTGATCAATTCATTGCAGGGAACCAGGGGTGTGAGGAGAGACATAGCTGATCAATTCATTGCAGGGAACCAGGGGTGTGAGGGAGGAGACACAGCTGATCAATTCATTGTAGGGAACCAGGGGTGTGAGGAGAGACATAGCTGAGCAATTCATTGCAGGGAACCAGGGGTGTGAGGAAGGAGACACAGCTGATCAATTCATTGCAGGGAACCAGGGTTATGAGGAGAGACATAGCTGATCAATTCATTGCAGGGAACCAGGGGTGTGAGGAAGGAGACACAGCTGATCAATTCATTGCAGGGAACCAGGGGTGTGAGGGAGGAGACATAGCTGATCAATTCATTGCAGGGAACCAGGGGTGTGAGGAGAGACATAGCTGATCAATTCATTGCAGGGGACCAGGGGTGTGAGGAAGGAGACATAGTTAATCAATTAATTGCAGGGAACCAGGGGTGTGAGGGAGGAGACACAGCTGATCAATTCATTGCAGAGAACCAGGGATGTGAGGAGAGACATAGCTGATCAATTCATTGCAGGGAACCAGGGGTGTGAGGAAGGAGACATAGCTAATCAATTAATTGCAGGGAACCAGGGGTGTGAGGGAGGAGACACAGCTGATCAATTCTTTGCAGGGAACCAGAGGTGTGAGGAAGGAGACACAGCTGATCAATTCATTGCAGGGAACCAGGGGTGTGAGGAGAGACATAGCTGATCAATTCATTGCAGGGAACCAGGGGTGTGAGGGAGGAGACACAGCTGATCAATTCATTGCAGGGAACCAGAGGTGTGAGGAGAGACATAGCTGATCAATTCATTGCAGGGAACCAGGGGTGTGAGGAAGGAGACACAGCTGATCAATTCATTGCAGGGAACCAGGGGTGTGAGGAGAGACATAGCTGATCAATTCATTGCAGGGAACCAGGGGTGTGAGGGAGGAGACACAGCTGATCAATTCATTGTAGGGAACCAGGGGTGTGAGGAGAGACATAGCTGATCAATTCATTGCAGGGAACCAGGGGTGTGAGGGAGGAGACACAGCTGATCAATTCATTGCAGGGAACCAGGGATGTGAGGAGAGACATAGCTGATCAATTCATTGCAGGGAACCAGGGGTTTGAGGAAGGAGACACAGCTGATCAATTCATTGCAGGGAACCAGGGGTGTGAGGAGAGACATAGCTGATCAATTTGTTGCAGGGAACCAGGGATGTGAGGAAGGAGACACAGCTGATCAATGCACTGCAGGGAACCAGGGGTGTGAGGGAGGAGACACAGCTGATCAATTCATTGCAGGGAACCAGGGGTGTGAGGAAGGAGACACAGCTGATCAATTCATTGCAGGGAACCACGGGTGTGAGGAGAGACATAGCTGATCAATTCATTGCAGGGCACCAGAGGTGTGAGGGAGGAGACACAGCTGATTAATTCATTGCAGGGAACCAGGGGTGTGAGGAGAGACATAGCTGATCAATTCATTGCAGGGAACCAGGGGTGTGAGGAAGGAGACATAGCTAATCAATTAATTGCAGGGAACCAGGGGTGTGAGGGAGGAGACACAGCTGGTCAATTCATTGCAGGGAACCAGGGGTTTGAGGAGAGGCATAGCTGATCAATTCATTGCAGGGAACCAGGGGTGTGAGGAGAGACACAGCTGATCAATTCATTGAAGGGAACCAGGGGTGTGAGGAAGGAGACACAGCTAATCAATTAATTGCAGGGAACCAGGGGTGTGAGGGAGGAGACACAGCTGATCAATTCATTGCAGAGAACCAGGGGTGTGAGGAGAGACATAGCTGATCAATTCATTGCAGGGAACCAGGGGTGTGAGGAAGGAGACATAGCTAATCAATTAATTGCAGGGAACCAGGGGTGTGAGGGAGGCGACACAGCTGATCAATTCATTGCAGGGAACCAGGGGTGTGAGGGAGGAGACACAGCTGATCAATTCATTGCATGGAACCAGGGGTTTGAGGAGAGGCATAGCTGATCAATTCATTGCAGGGAACCAGGGGTGTGAGGAAGGAGACACAGCTGATCAATTCATTGAAGGGAACCAGGGGTGTGAGGAGAGACACAGCTGATCAATTCATTGCAGGGAACCAGGGGTGTGAGGAGAGACACAGCTGATCAATTCATTGAAGAGAACCAGGGGTGTGAGGAAGGAGACACAGCTAATCAATTAATTGCAGGGAACCAGGGGTGTGAGGGAGGAGACCTAGCTGATCAATTCATTGCAGGGAACCAGGGGTGTGAGGAAGGAGACACAGCTGATCAATTCATTGCAGGGAACCAGGGGTGTGAGGAGAGACATAGCTGATCAATTCATTGCAGGGAACCAGGGGTGTGAGGGAGGAGACACAGCTGATCAATTCATTGCAGGGAACCAGAGGTGTGAGGAGAGACATAGCTGATCAATTCATTGCAGGGAACCAGGGGTGTGAGGAAGGAGACACAGCTGATCAATTCATTGCAGGGAACCAGGGGTGTGAGGAGAGACATAGCTGATCAATTCATTGCAGGGAACCAGGGGTGTGAGGGAGGAGACACAGCTGATCAATTCATTGTAGGGAACCAGGGGTGTGAGGAGAGACATAGCTGAGCAATTCATTGCAGGGAACCAGGGGTGTGAGGAAGGAGACACAGCTGATCAATTCATTGCAGGGAACCAGGGTTATGAGGAGAGACATAGCTGATCAATTCATTGCAGGGAACCAGGGGTGTGAGGAAGGAGACACAGCTGATCAATTCATTGCAGGGAACCAGGGGTGTGAGGGAGGAGACACAGCTGATCAATTCATTGCAGGGAACCAGGGGTGTGAGGAGAGACATAGCTGATCAATTCATTGCAGGGGACCAGGGGTGTGAGGAAGGAGACATAGCTAATCAATTAATTGCAGGGAACCAGGGGTGTGAGGGAGGAGACACAGCTGATCAATTCATTGCAGAGAACCAGGGATGTGAGGAGAGACATAGCTGATCAATTCATTGCAGGGAACCAGGGGTGTGAGGAAGGAGACATAGCTAATCAATTAATTGCAGGGAACCAGGGGTGTGAGGGAGGAGACACAGCTGATCAATTCTTTGCAGGGAACCAGAGGTGTGAGGAAGGAGACACAGCTGATCAATTCATTGCAGGGAACCAGGGGTGTGAGGAGAGACATAGTTGATCAATTCATTGCAGGGAACCAGGGGTGTGAGGGAGGAGACACAGCTGATCAATTCATTGCAGGGAACCAGAGGTGTGAGGAGAGACATAGCTGATCAATTCATTGCAGGGAACCAGGGGTGTGAGGAAGGAGACACAGCTGATCAATTCATTGCAGGGAACCAGGGGTGTGAGGAGAGACATAGCTGATCAATTCATTGCAGGGAACCAGGGGTGTGAGGGAGGAGACACAGCTGATCAATTCATTGTAGGGAACCAGGGGTGTGAGGAGAGATATAGCTGATCAATTCATTGCAGGGAACCAGGGGTGTGAGGGAGGAGACACAGCTGATCAATTCATTGCAGGGAACCAGGGATGTGAGGAGAGACATAGCTGATCAATTCATTGCAGGGAACCAGGGGTTTGAGGAAGGAGACACAGCTGATCAATTCATTGCAGGGAACCAGGGGTGTGAGGAGAGACATAGCTGATCAATTCGTTGCAGGGAACCAGGGATGTGAGGAAGGAGACACAGCTGATCAATGCACTGCAGGGAACCAGGGGTGTGAGGGAGGAGACACAGCTGATCAATTCATTGCAGGGAACCAGGGGTGTGAGGAAGGAGACACAGCTGATCAATTCATTGCAGGGAACCACGGGTGTGAGGAGAGACATAGCTGATCAATTCATTGCAGGGCACCAGAGGTGTGAGGGAGGAGACACAGCTGATCAATTCATTGCAGGGAACCAGGGGTGTGAGGAGAGACATAGCTGATCAATTCATTGCAGGGAACCAGGGGTGTGAGGAAGGAGACATAGCTAATCAATTAATTGCAGGGAACCAGGGGTGTGAGGGAGGAGACACAGCTGGTCAATTCATTGCAGGGAACCAGGGGTGTGAGGAGAGACATAACTGATCAATTCATTGCAGGGAACCAGGGGTGTGAGGGAGGAGACACAGCTGATAAATTTATTGCAGGGAACCAGGGGTGTGAGGGAGGAGACACAGCTGATCAATTCATTGCATGGAACCAGGGGTTTGAGGAGAGGCATAGCTGATCAATTCATTGCAGGGAACCAGGGGTGTGAGGAAGGAGACACAGCTGATCAATTCATTGAAGGGAACCAGGGGTGTGAGGAGAGACACAGCTGATCAATTCATTGCAGGGAACCAGGGGTGTGAGGAGAGACACAGCTGATCAATTCATTGAAGGGAACCAGGGGTGTGAGGAAGGAGACACAGCTAATCAATTAATTGCAGGGAACCAGAGGTGTGAGGGAGGAGACACAGCTGATCAATTCATTGCAGAGAACCAGGGGTGTGAGGAGAGACATAGCTGATCAATTCATTGCAGGGAACCAGGGGTGTGAGGAAGGAGACATAGCTAATCAGTTAATTGCAGGGAACCAGGGGTGTGAGGGAGGAGACACAGCTGATCAATTCATTGCAGGGAACCAGGGGTGTGAGGGAGGAGACACAGCTGATCAATTCATTGCAGGGAACCAGGGGTGTGAGGAGAGACATAGCTGATCAATTCCTTGCAGGGAACCAGGGGTGTGAGGAAGGAGACATAGCTAATCAATTAATTGCAGGGAACCAGGGGTCTGAGGGAGGAGACACAGCTGATCAATTCATTGCAGAGAACCAGGGATGTGAGGAGAGACATAGCTGATCAATTCATTGCAGGGAACCAGGGGTGTGAGGAAGGAGACATAGCTAATCAATTAATTGCAGGGAACCAGGGGTGTGAGGGAGGAGACACAGCTGATCAATTCATTGCATGGAACCAGGGGTTTGAGGAGAGGCATAGCTGATCAATTCATTGCAGGGAACCAGGGGTGTGAGGAAGGAGACACAGCTGATCAATTCATTGAAGGGAACCAGGGGTGTGAGGAGAGACACAGCTGATCAATTCATTGCAGGGAACCAGGGGTGTGAGGAGAGACACAGCTGATCAATTCATTGAAGAGAACCAGGGGTGTGAGGAAGGAGACACAGCTAATCAATTAATTGCAGGGAACCAGGGGTGTGAGGGAGGAGACCTAGCTGATCAATTCATTGCAGGGAACCAGGGGTGTGAGGAAGGAGACACAGCTGATCAATTCATTGCAGGGAACCAGGGGTGTGAGGAGAGACATAGCTGATCAATTCATTGCAGGGAACCAGGGGTGTGAGGGAGGAGACACAGCTGATCAATTCATTGCAGGGAACCAGAGGTGTGAGGAGAGACATAGCTGATCAATTCATTGCAGGGAACCAGGGGTGTGAGGAAGGAGACACAGCTGATCAATTCATTGCAGGGAACCAGGGGTGTGAGGAGAGACATAGCTGATCAATTCATTGCAGGGAACCAGGGGTGTGAGGGAGGAGACACAGCTGATCAATTCATTGTAGGGAACCAGGGGTGTGAGGAGAGACATAGCTGAGCAATTCATTGCAGGGAACCAGGGGTGTGAGGAAGGAGACACAGCTGATCAATTCATTGCAGGGAACCAGGGTTATGAGGAGAGACATAGCTGATCAATTCATTGCAGGGAACCAGGGGTGTGAGGAAGGAGACACAGCTGATCAATTCATTGCAGGGAACCAGGGGTGTGAGGGAGGAGACACAGCTGATCAATTCATTGCAGGGAACCAGGGGTGTGAGGAGAGACATAGCTGATCAATTCATTGCAGGGGACCAGGGGTGTGAGGAAGGAGACATAGCTAATCAATTAATTGCAGGGAACCAGGGGTGTGAGGGAGGAGACACAGCTGATCAATTCATTGCAGAGAACCAGGGATGTGAGGAGAGACATAGCTGATCAATTCATTGCAGGGAACCAGGGGTGTGAGGAAGGAGACATAGCTAATCAATTAATTGCAGGGAACCAGGGGTGTGAGGGAGGAGACACAGCTGATCAATTCTTTGCAGGGAACCAGAGGTGTGAGGAAGGAGACACAGCTGATCAATTCATTGCAGGGAACCAGGGGTGTGAGGAGAGACATAGTTGATCAATTCATTGCAGGGAACCAGGGGTGTGAGGGAGGAGACACAGCTGATCAATTCATTGCAGGGAACCAGAGGTGTGAGGAGAGACATAGCTGATCAATTCATTGCAGGGAACCAGGGGTGTGAGGAAGGAGACACAGCTGATCAATCCATTGCAGGGAACCAGGGGTGTGAGGAGAGACATAGCTGATCAATTCATTGCAGGGAACCAGGGGTGTGAGGGAGGAGACACAGCTGATCAATTCATTGTAGGGAACCAGGGGTGTGAGGAGAGACATAGCTGATCAATTCATTGCAGGGAACCAGGGGTGTGAGGGAGGAGACACAGCTGATCAATTCATTGCAGGGAACCAGGGATGTGAGGAGAGACATAGCTGATCAATTCATTGCAGGGAACCAGGGGTTTGAGGAAGGAGACACAGCTGATCAATTCATTGCAGGGAACCAGGGGTGTGAGGAGAGACATAGCTGATCAATTCGTTGCAGGGAACCAGGGATGTGAGGAAGGAGACACAGCTGATCAATGCACTGCAGGGAACCAGGGGTGTGAGGGAGGAGACACAGCTGATCAATTCATTGCAGGGAACCAGGGGTGTGAGGAAGGAGACACAGCTGATCAATTCATTGCAGGGAACCAGGGGTGTGAGGAGAGACATAGCTGATCAATTCATTGCAGGGAACCAGGGGTGTGAGGAAGGAGACATAGCTAATCAATTAATTGCAGGGAACCAGGGGTGTGAGGGAGGAGACACAGCTGGTCAATTCATTGCAGGGAACCAGGGGTGTGAGGAGAGACATAACTGATCAATTCATTGCAGGGAACCAGGGGTGTGAGGGAGGAGACACAGCTGATAAATTTATTGCAGGGAACCAGGGGTGTGAGGGAGGAGACACAGCTGATCAATTCATTGCATGGAACCAGGGGTTTGAGGAGAGGCATAGCTGATCAATTCATTGCAGGGAACCAGGGGTGTGAGGAAGGAGACACAGCTGATCAATTCATTGAAGGGAACCAGGGGTGTGAGGAGAGACACAGCTGATCAATTCATTGCAGGGAACCAGGGGTGTGAGGAGAGACACAGCTGATCAATTCATTGAAGGGAACCAGGGGTGTGAGGAAGGAGACACAGCTAATCAATTAATTGCAGGGAACCAGAGGTGTGAGGGAGGAGACACAGCTGATCAATTCATTGCAGAGAACCAGGGGTGTGAGGAGAGACATAGCTGATCAATTCATTGCAGGGAACCAGGGGTGTGAGGAAGGAGACATAGCTAATCAGTTAATTGCAGGGAACCAGGGGTGTGAGGGAGGAGACACAGCTGATCAATTCATTGCAGGGAACCAGGGGTGTGAGGGAGGAGACACAGCTGATCAATTCATTGCAGGGAACCAGGGGTGTGAGGAGAGACATAGCTGATCAATTCCTTGCAGGGAACCAGGGGTGTGAGGAAGGAGACATAGCTAATCAATTAATTGCAGGGAACCAGGGGTCTCAGGGAGGAGACACAGCTGATTAATTCATTGCAGAGAACCAGGGATGTGAGGAGAGACATAGCTGATCAATTCATTGCAGGGAACCAGGGGTGTGAGGAAGGAGACATAGCTAATCAATTAATTGCAGGGAACCAGGGGTGTGAGGGAGGAGACACAGCTGATCAATTCATTGAAGGGAACCAGGGGTGTGAGGAAGGAAACACAGCTGATCAATTTATTGCAGGGAACCAGGGGTGTGAGGAGAGACCTAGCTGATCAATTCATTGCAGGGAACCAGGGGTGTGAGGAAGGAGACACAGCTGATCAATTCATTGCAGGGAACCAGGGGTGTGAGGAGAGACATAGCTGATCAATTCATTGCAGGGAACCAGGGGTGTGAGGGAGGAGACACAGCTGATCAATTCATTGCAGGGAACCAGAGGTGTGAGGAGAGACATAGCTGATCAATTCATTGCAGGGAACCAGGGGTGTGAGGAAGGAGACACAGCTGATCAATTCATTGCAGGGAACCAGGGGTGTGAGGAGAGACATAGCTGATCAATTCATTGCAGGGAACCAGGGGTGTGAGGGAGGAGACACAGCTGATCAATTCATTGTAGGGAACCAGGGGTGTGAGGAGAGACATAGCTGATCAATTCATTGCAGGGAACCAGGGGTGTGAGGAAGGAGACACAGCTGATCAATTCATTGCAGGGAACCAGGGATATGAGGAGAGACATAGCTGATCAATTCATTGCAGGGAACCAGGGGTGTGAGGAAGGAGACACAGCTGATCAATTCATTGCAGGGAACCAGGGGTGTGAGGAGAGACATAGCTGATCAATTCATTGCAGGGAACCAGGGATGTGAGGAAGGAGACACAGCTGATCAATTCCTTGCAGGGAACCAGGGGTGTGAGGAAGGAGACATAGCTAATCAATTAATTGCAGGGAACCAGGGGTGTGAGGGAGGAGACACAGCTGATCAATTCATTGCAGAGAACCAGGGATGTGAGGAGAGACATAGCTGATCAATTCATTGCAGGGAACCAGGGGTGTGAGGAAGGAGACATAGCTAATCAATTAATTGCAGGGAACCAGGGGTGTGAGGGAGGAGACACAGCTGATCAATTCATTGAAGGGAACCAGGGGTGTGAGGAAGGAAATACAGCTGATCAATTTATTGCAGGGAACCAGGGGTGTGAGGAGAGACCTAGCTGATCAATTCATTGCAGGGAACCAGGGGTGTGAGGAAGGAGACACAGCTGATCAATTCATTGCAGGGAACCAGGGGTGTGAGGAGAGACATAGCTGATCAACTCATTGCAGGGAACCAGGGGTGTGAGGAAGGAGACATAGCTAATCAATTAATTGCAGGGAACCAGGGGTGTGAGGGAGGAGACACAGCTGATCAATTCATTGCAGGGAACCAGGGGTGTGAGGGAGGAGACACAGCTGATAAATTCATTGCAGGGAACCAGGGGTGTGAGGGAGGAGACACAGCTGATCAATTCATTGCATGGAACCAGGGGTTTGAGGAGAGGCATAGCTGATCAATTCATTGCAGGGAACCAGGGGTGTGAGGAAGGAGACACAGCTGATCAATTTATTGCAGGGAACCAGGGGTGTGAGGAGAGACACAGCTGATCAATTCATTGAAGGGAACCAGGGGTGTGAGGAAGGAGACACAGCTAATCAATTAATTGCAGGGAACCAGGGGTGTGAGGGAGGAGACACAGCTGATCAATTCATTGCAGAGAACCAGGGGTGTGAGGAGAGACATAGCTGATCAATTCATTGCAGGGAACCAGGGGTGTGAGGAAGGAGACATAGCTAATCAATTAATTGCAGGGAACCAGGGGTGTGAGGGAGGAGACACAGCTGATCAATTCATTGCAGGGAACCAGGGGTGTGAGGGAGGAGACACAGCTGATCAATTCATTGCATGGAACCAGGGGTTTGAGGAGAGGCATAGCTGATCAATTCATTGCAGGGAACCAAGGGGGGTGAGGGAGGTGACACAGCTGATCAATTCATTGCATGGAACCAGGGGTTTGAGGAGAGGCATAGCTGATCAATTCATTGCAGGGAACCAGGGGTGTGAGGAGAGACACAGCTGATCAATTCATTGAAGGGAACCAGGGGTGTGAGGAAGGAGACACAGCTAATCAATTAATTGCAGGGAACCAGGGGTGTGAGGGAGGAGACACAGCTGATCAATTCATTGCAGAGAACCAGGGGTGTGAGGAGAGACATAGCTGATCAATTCATTGCAGGGAACCAGGGGTGTGAGGAAGGAGACATAGCTAATCAATTAATTGCAGGGAACCAGGGGTGTGAGGGAGGAGACACAGCTGATCAATTCATTGCAGGGAACCAGGGGTGTGAGGGAGGAGACACAGCTGATCAATTCATTGCATGGAACCAGGGGTTTGAGGAGAGGCATAGCTGATCAATTCATTGCAGGGAACCAGGGGTGTGAGGAAGGAGACACAGCTGATCAATTCATTGAAGGGAACCAGGGGTGTGAGGAGAGACACAGCTGATCAATTCATTGCAGGGAACCAGGGGTGTGAGGAGAGACACAGCTGATCAATTCATTGAAGGGAACCAGGGGTGTGAGGAAGGAGACACAGCTAATCAATTAATTGCAGGGAACCAGGGGTGTGAGGGAGGAGACCTAGCTGATCAATTCATTGCAGGGAACCAGGGGTGTGAGGAAGGAGACACAGCTGATCAATTCATTGCAGGGAACCAGGGGTGTGAGGAGAGACATAGCTGATCAATTCATTGCAGGGAACCAGGGGTGTGAGGGAGGAGACACAGCTGATCAATTCATTGCAGGGAACCAGAGGTGTGAGGAGAGACATAGCTGATCAATTCATTGCAGGGAACCAGGGGTGTGAGGAAGGAGACACAGCTGATCAATTCATTGCAGGGAACCAGGGGTGTGAGGAGAGACATAGCTGATCAATTCATTGCAGGGAACCAGGGGTGTGAGGGAGGAGACACAGCTGATCAATTCATTGTAGGGAAACAGGGGTGTGAGGAGACACATAGCTGAGCAATTCATTGCAGGGAACCAGGGGTGTGAGGAAGGAGACACAGCTGATCAATTCATTGCAGGGAACCAGGGTTATGAGGAGAGACATAGCTGATCAATTCATTGCAGGGAACCAGGGGAGTGAGGAAGGAGACACAGCTGATCAATTCATTGCAGGGAACCAGGGGTGTGAGGGAGGAGACACAGCTGATCAATTCATTGCAGGGAACCAGGGGTGTGAGGAGAGACATAGCTGATCAATTCATTGCAGGGAACCAGGGATGTGAGGAAGGAGACACAGCTGATCAATGCACTGCAGGGAACCAGGGGTGTGAGGGAGGAGACACAGCTGATCAATTCATTGCAGGGAACCAGGGGTGTGAGGAAGGAGACACAGCTGATCAATTCATTGCAGGGAACCACGGGTGTGAGGAGAGACATAGCTGATCAATTCATTGCAGGGAACCAGGGGTGTGAGGAAGGAGACATAGCTAATCAATTAATTGCAGGGAACCAGGGGTGTGAGGGAGGAGACACAGCTGATCAATTCATTGCAGGGAACCAGGGGTGTGAGGGAGGAGACACAGCTGATAAATTCATTGCAGGGAACCAGGGGTGTGAGGGAGGAGACACAGCTGATCAATTCATTGCATGGAACCAGGGGTTTGAGGAGAGGCATAGCTGATCAATTCATTGCAGGGAACCAGGGGTGTGAGGAAGGAGACACAGCTGATCAATTTATTGAAGGGAACCAGGGGTGTGAGGAAGGAAATACAGCTGATCAATTCATTGCAGGGAACCAGGGGTGTGAGGAGAGACACAGCTGATCAATTCATTGCAGGGAACCAGGGGTGTGAGGAGAGACACAGCTGATCAATTCATTGAAGGGAACCAGGGGTGTGAGGAAGGAGACACAGCTAATCAATTAATTGCAGGGAACCAGGGGTGTGAGGGAGGAGACACAGCTGATCAATTCATTGCAGGGAACCAGGGGTGTGAGGGAGGAGACACAGCTGATCAATTCATTGCATGGAACCAGGGGTTTGAGGAGAGGCATAGCTGATCAATTCATTGCAGGGAACCAGGGGTGTGAGGGAGGAGACACAGCTGATCAATTCATTGCATGGAACCAGGGGTTTGAGGAGAGGCATAGCTGATCAATTCATTGCAGGGAACCAGGGGTGTGAGGAGAGACACAGCTGATCAATTCATTGAAGGGAACCAGGGGTGTGAGGAAGGAGACACAGCTAATCAATTAATTGCAGGGAACCAGGGGTGTGAGGGAGGAGACACAGCTGATCAATTCATTGCAGAGAACCAGGGGTGTGAGGAGAGACATAGCTGATCAATTCATTGCAGGGAACCAGGGGTGTGAGGAAGGAGACATAGCTAATCAATTAATTGCAGGGAACCAGGGGTGTGAGGGAGGAGACACAGCTGATCAATTCATTGCAGGGAACCAGGGGTGTGAGGGAGGAGACACAGCTGATCAATTCATTGCATGGAACCAGGGGTTTGAGGAGAGGCATAGCTGATCAATTCATTGCAGGGAACCAGGGGTGTGAGGAAGGAGACACAGCTGATCAATTCATTGAAGGGAACCAGGGGTGTGAGGAGAGACACAGCTGATCAATTCATTGCAGGGAACCAGGGGTGTGAGGAGAGACACAGCTGATCAATTCATTGAAGGGAACCAGGGGTGTGAGGAAGGAGACACAGCTAATCAATTAATTGCAGGGAACCAGGGGTGTGAGGGAGGAGACCTAGCTGATCAATTCATTGCAGGGAACCAGGGGTGTGAGGAAGGAGACACAGCTGATCAATTCATTGCAGGGAACCAGGGGTGTGAGGAGAGACATAGCTGATCAATTCATTGCAGGGAACCAGGGGTGTGAGGGAGGAGACACAGCTGATCAATTCATTGCAGGGAACCAGAGGTGTGAGGAGAGACACAGCTGATCAATTCATTGAAGGGAACCAGGGGTGTGAGGAAGGAGACACAGCTAATCAATTAATTGCAGGGAACCAGGGGTGTGAGGGAGGAGACACAGCTGATCAATTCATTGCAGAGAACCAGGGGTGTGAGGAGAGACATAGCTGATCAATTCATTGCAGGGAACCAGGGGTGTGAGGGAGGAGACACAGCTGATCAATTCATTGTAGGGAAACAGGGGTGTGAGGAGAGACATAGCTGAGCAATTCATTGCAGGGAACCAGGGGTGTGAGGAAGGAGACACAGCTGATCAATTCATTGCAGGGAACCAGGGTTATGAGGAGAGACATAGCTGATCAATTCATTGCAGGGAACCAGGGGAGTGAGGAAGGAGACACAGCTGATCAATTCATTGCAGGGAACCAGGGGTGTGAGGGAGGAGACACAGCTGATCAATTCATTGCAGGGAACCAGGGGTGTGAGGAGAGACATAGCTGATCAATTCATTGCAGGGAACCAGGGTTGTGAGGAAGGAGACACAGCTGATCAATGCACTGCAGGGAACCAGGGGTGTGAGGGAGGAGACACAGCTGATCAATTCATTGCAGGGAACCAGGGGTGTGAGGAAGGAGACACAGCTGATCAATTCATTGCAGGGAACCACGGGTGTGAGGAGAGACATAGCTGATCAATTCATTGCAGGGAACCAGGGGTGTGAGGAAGGAGACATAGCTAATCAATTAATTGCAGGGAACCAGGGGTGTGAGGGAGGAGACACAGCTGATCAATTCATTGCAGGGAACCAGGGGTGTGAGGGAGGAGACACAGCTGATAAATTCATTGCAGGGAACCAGGGGTGTGAGGGAGGAGACACAGCTGATCAATTCATTGCATGGAACCAGGGGTTTGAGGAGAGGCATAGCTGATCAATTCATTGCAGGGAACCAGGGGTGTGAGGAAGGAGACACAGCTGATCAATTTATTGAAGGGAACCAGGGGTGTGAGGAAGGAAATACAGCTGATCAATTCATTGCAGGGAACCAGGGGTGTGAGGAGAGACACAGCTGATCAATTCATTGCAGGGAACCAGGGGTGTGAGGAGAGACACAGCTGATCAATTCATTGAAGGGAACCAGGGGTGTGAGGAAGGAGACACAGCTAATCAATTAATTGCATGGAACCAGGGGTGTGAGGGAGGAGACACAGCTGATCAATTCATTGCAGAGAACCAGGGGTGTGAGGAGAGACATAGCTGATCAATTCATTGCAGGGAACCAGGGGTGTGAGGAAGGAGACATAGCTAATCAATTAATTGCAGGGAACCAGGGGTGTGAGGGAGGAGACACAGCTGATCAATTCATTGCAGGGAACCAGGGGTGTGAGGGAGGAGACACAGCTGATCAATTCATTGCATGGAACCAGGGGTTTGAGGAGAGGCATAGCTGATCAATTCATTGCAGGGAACCAGGGGTGTGAGGGAGGAGACACAGCTGATCAATTCATTGCATGGAACCAGGGGTTTGAGGAGAGGCATAGCTGATCAATTCATTGCAGGGAACCAGGGGTGTGAGGAGAGACACAGCTGATCAATTCATTGAAGGGAACCAGGGGTGTGAGGAAGGAGACACAGCTAATCAATTAATTGCAGGGAACCAGGGGTGTGAGGGAGGAGACACAGCTGATCAATTCATTGCAGAGAACCAGGGGTGTGAGGAGAGACATAGCTGATCAATTCATTGCAGGGAACCAGGGGTGTGAGGAAGGAGACATAGCTAATCAATTAATTGCAGGGAACCAGGGGTGTGAGGGAGGAGACACAGCTGATCAATTCATTGCAGGGAACCAGGGGTGTGAGGGAGGAGACACAGCTGATCAATTCATTGCATGGAACCAGGGGTTTGAGGAGAGGCATAGCTGATCAATTCATTGCAGGGAACCAGGGGTGTGAGGAAGGAGACACAGCTGATCAATTCATTGAAGGGAACCAGGGGTGTGAGGAGAGACACAGCTGATCAATTCATTGCAGGGAACCAGGGGTGTGAGGAGAGACACAGCTGATCAATTCATTGAAGGGAACCAGGGGTGTGAGGAAGGAGACACAGCTAATCAATTAATTGCAGGGAACCAGGGGTGTGAGGGAGGAGACCTAGCTGATCAATTCATTGCAGGGAACCAGGGGTGTGAGGAAGGAGACACAGCTGATCAATTCATTGCAGGGAACCAGGGGTGTGAGGAGAGACATAGCTGATCAATTCATTGCAGGGAACCAGGGGTGTGAGGGAGGAGACACAGCTGATCAATTCATTGCAGGGAACCAGAGGTGTGAGGAGAGACACAGCTGATCAATTCATTGAAGGGAACCAGGGGTGTGAGGAAGGAGACACAGCTAATCAATTAATTGCAGGGAACCAGGGGTGTGAGGGAGGAGACACAGCTGATCAATTCATTGCAGAGAACCAGGGGTGTGAGGAGAGACATAGCTGATCAATTCATTGCAGGGAACCAGGGGTGTGAGGAAGGAGACATAGCTAATCAATTAATCGCAGGGAACCAGGGGTGTGAGGGAGGAGACACAGCTGATCAATTCATTGCAGGGAACCAGGGGTGTGAGGGAGGAGACACAGCTGATCAATTCATTGCATGGAACCAGGGGTTTGAGGAGAGGCAAAGCTGATCAATTCATTGCAGGGAACCAGGGGTGTGAGGGAGGAGACACAGCTGATCAATTCATTGCATGGAACCAGGGGTTTGAGGAGAGGCATAGCTGATCAATTCATTGCAGGGAACCAGGGGTGTGAGGAGAGACACAGCTGATCAATTCATTGAAGGGAACCAGGGGTGTGAGGAAGGAGACACAGCTAATCAATTAATTGCAGGGAACCAGGGGTGTGAGGGAGGAGACACAGCTGATCAATTCATTGCAGAGAACCAGGGGTGTGAGGAGAGACATAGCTGGTCAATTCATTGCAGGGAACCAGGGGTGTGAGGAAGGAGACATAGCTAATCAATTAATTGCAGGGAACCAGGGGTGTGAGGGAGGCGACACAGGTGATCAATTCATTGCAGGGAACCAGGGGTGTGAGGGAGGAGACACAGCTGATCAATTCATTGCATGGAACCAGGGGTTTGAGGAGAGGCATAGCTGATCAATTCATTGCAGGGAACCAGGGGTGTGAGGAAGGAGACACAGCTGATCAATTCATTGAAGGGAACCAGGGGTGTGAGGAGAGACACAGCTGATCAATTCATTGCAGGGAACCAGGGGTGTGAGGAGAGACACAGCTGATCAATTCATTGAAGGGAACCAGGGGTGTGAGGAAGGAGACACAGCTAATCAATTAATTGCAGGGAACCAGGGGTGTGAGGGAGGAGACCTAGCTGGTCAATTCATTGCAGGGAACCAGGGGTGTGAGGAAGGAGACACAGCTGATCAATTCATTGCAGGGAACCAGGGGTGTGAGGAGAGACATAGCTGATCAATTCATTGCAGGGAACCAGGGGTGTGAGGGAGGAGACACAGCTGATCAATTCATTGCAGGGAACCAGAGGTGTGAGGAGAGACATAGCTGATCAATTCATTGCAGGGAACCAGGGGTGTGAGGAAGGAGACACAGCTGATCAATTCATTGCAGGGAACCAGGGGTGTGAGGAGATACATAGCTGATCAATTCATTGCAGGGAACCAGGGGTGTGAGGGAGGAGACACAGCTGATCAATTCATTGTAGGGAACCAGGGGTGTGAGGAGAGACATAGCTGAGCAATTCATTGCAGGGAACCAGGGGTGTGAGGAAGGAGACACAGCTGATCAATTCATTGCAGGGAACCAGGGTTATGAGGAGAGACATAGCTGATCAATTCATTGCAGGGAACCAGGGGTGTGAGGAAGGAGACACAGCTGATCAATTCATTGCAGGGAACCAGGGGTGTGAGGGAGGAGACACAGCTGATCAATTCATTGCAGGGAACCAGGGGTGTGAGGAGAGACATAGCTGATCAATTCATTGCAGGGGACCAGGGGTGTGAGGAAGGAGACATAGCTAATCAATTAATTGCAGGGAACCAGGGGTGTGAGGGAGGAGACACAGCTGATCAATTCATTGCAGAGAACCAGGGATGTGAGGAGAGACATAGCTGATCAATTCATTGCAGGGAACCAGGGGTGTGAGGAAGGAGACATAGCTAGTCAATTAATTGCAGGGAACCAGGGGTGTGAGGGAGGAGACACAGCTGATCAATTCTTTGCAGGGATCCAGAGGTGTGAGGAAGGAGACACAGCTGATCAATTCATTGCAGGGAACCAGGGGTGTGAGGAGAGACATAGCTGATCAATTCATTGCAGGGAACCAGGGGTGTGAGGAAGGAGACACAGCTGATCAATTCATTGCAGGGAACCAGGGTTATGAGGAGAGACATAGCTGATCAATTCATTGCAGGGAACCAGGGGAGTGAGGAAGGAGACACAGCTGATCAATTCATTGCAGGGAACCAGGGGTGTGAGGGAGGAGACACAGCTGATCAATTCATTGCAGGGAACCAGGGGTGTGAGGAGAGACATAGCTGATCAATTCATTGCAGGGAACCAGGGATGTGAGGAAGGAGACACAGCTGATCAATGCACTGCAGGGAACCAGGGGTGTGAGGGAGGAGACACAGCTGATCAATTCATTGCAGGGAACCAGGGGTGTGAGGAAGGAGACACAGCTGATCAATTCATTGCAGGGAACCACGGGTGTGAGGAGAGACATAGCTGATCAATTCATTGCAGGGAACCAGGGGTGTGAGGAAGGAGACATAGCTAATCAATTAATTGCAGGGAACCAGGGGTGTGAGGGAGGAGACACAGCTGATCAATTCATTGCAGGGAACCAGGGGTGTGAGGGAGGAGACACAGCTGATAAATTCATTGCAGGGAACCAGGGGTGTGAGGGAGGAGACACAGCTGATCAATTCATTGCATGGAACCAGGGGTTTGAGGAGAGGCATAGCTGATCAATTCATTGCAGGGAACCAGGGGTGTGAGGAAGGAGACACAGCTGATCAATTTATTGAAGGGAACCAGGGGTGTGAGGAAGGAAATACAGCTGATCAATTCATTGCAGGGAACCAGGGGTGTGAGGAGAGACACAGCTGATCAATTCATTGCAGGGAACCAGGGGTGTGAGGAGAGACACAGCTGATCAATTCATTAAAGGGAACCAGGGGTGTGAGGAAGGAGACACAGCTAATCAATTAATTGCAGGGAACCAGGGGTGTGAGGGAGGAGACACAGCTGATCAATTCATTGCAGAGAACCAGGGGTGTGAGGAGAGACATAGCTGATCAATTCATTGCAGGGAACCAGGGGTGTGAGGAAGGAGACATAGCTAATCAATTAATTGCAGGGAACCAGGGGTGTGAGGGAGGAGACACAGCTGATCAATTCATTGCAGGGAACCAGGGATGTGAGGGAGGAGACACAGCTGATCAATTCATTGCATGGAACCAGGGGTTTGAGGAGAGGCATAGCTGATCAATTCATTGCAGGGAACCAGGGGTGTGAGGGAGGAGACACAGCTGATCAATTCATTGCATGGAACCAGGGGTTTGAGGAGAGGCATAGCTGATCAATTCATTGCAGGGAACCAGGGGTGTGAGGAGAGACACAGCTGATCAATTCATTGAAGGGAACCAGGGGTGTGAGGAAGGAGACACAGCTAATCAATTAATTGCAGGAAACCAGGGGTGTGAGGGAGGATACACAGCTGATCAATTCATTGCAGAGAACCAGGGGTGTGAGGAGAGACATAGCTGATCAATTCATTGCAGGGAACCAGGGGTGTGAGGAAGGAGACATAGCTAATCAATTAATTGCAGGGAACCAGGGGTGTGAGGGAGGAGACACAGCTGATCAATTCATTGCAGGGAACCAGGGGTGTGAGGGAGGAGACACAGCTGATCAATTCATTGCATGGAACCAGGGGTTTGAGGAGAGGCATAGCTGATCAATTCATTGCAGGGAACCAGGGGTGTGAGGAAGGAGACACAGCTGATCAATTCATTGAAGGGAACCAGGGGTGTGAGGAGAGACACAGCTGATCAATTCATTGCAGGGAACCAGGGGTGTGAGGAGAGACACAGCTGATCAATTCATTGAAGGGAACCAGGGGTGTGAGGAAGGAGACACAGCTAATCAATTAATTGCAGGGAACCAGGGGTGTGAGGGAGGAGACCTAGCTGATCAATTCATTGCAGGGAACCAGGGGTGTGAGGAAGGAGACACAGCTGATCAATTCATTGCAGGGAACCAGGGGTGTGAGGAGAGACATAGCTGATCAATTCATTGCAGGGAACCAGGGGTGTGAGGGAGGAGACACAGCTGATCAATTCATTGCAGGGAACCAGAGGTGTGAGGAGAGACACAGCTGATCAATTCATTGAAGGGAACCAGGGGTGTGAGGAAGGAGACACAGCTAATCAATTAATTGCAGGGAACCAGGGGTGTGAGGGAGGAGACACAGCTGATCAATTCATTGCAGAGAACCAGGGGTGTGAGGAGAGACATAGCTGATCAATTCATTGCAGGGAACCAGGGGTGTGAGGAAGGAGACATAGCTAATCAATTAATTGCAGGGAACCAGGGGTGTGAGGGAGGAGACACAGCTGATCAATTCATTGCAGGGAACAAGGGGTGTGAGGGAGGAGACACAGCTGATCAATTCATTGCATGGAACCAGGGGTTTGAGGAGAGGCATAGCTGATCAATTCATTGCAGGGAACCAGGGGTGTGAGGGAGGAGACACAGCTGATCAATTCATTGCATGGAACCAGGGGTTTGAGGAGAGGCATAGCTGATCAATTCATTGCAGGGAACCAGGGTTGTGAGGAGAGACACAGCTGATCAATTCATTGAAGGGAACCAGGGGTGTGAGGAAGGAGACACAGCTAATCAATTAATTGCAGGGAACCAGGGGTGTGAGGGAGGAGACACAGCTGATCAATTCATTGCAGAGAACCAGGGGTGTGAGGAGAGACATAGCTGATCAATTCATTGCAGGGAACCAGGGGTGTGAGGAAGGAGACATAGCTAATCAATTAATTGCAGGGAACCAGGGGTGTGAGGGAGGCGACACAGCTGATCAATTCATTGCAGGGAACCAGGGGTGTGAGGGAGGAGACACAGCTGATCAATTCATTGCATGGAACCAGGGGTTTGAGGAGAGGCATAGCTGATCAATTCATTGCAGGGAACCAGGGGTGTGAGGAAGGAGACACAGCTGATCAATTCATTGAAGGGAACCAGGGGTGTGAGGAGAGACACAGCTGATCAATTCATTGCAGGGAACCAGGGGTGTGAGGAGAGACACAGCTGATCAATTCATTGAAGGGAACCAGGGGTGTGAGGAAGGAGACACAGCTAATCAATTAATTGCAGGGAACCAGGGGTGTGAGGGAGGAGACCTAGCTGATCAATTCATTGCAGGGAACCAGGGGTGTGAGGAAGGAGACACAGCTGATCAATTCATTGCAGGGAACCAGGGGTGTGAGGAGAGACATAGCTGATCAATTCATTGCAGGGAACCAGGGGTGTGAGGGAGGAGACACAGCTGATCAATTCATTGCAGGGAACCAGAGGTGTGAGGAGAGACATAGCTGATCAATTCATTGCAGGGAACCAGGGGTGTGAGGAAGGAGACACAGCTGATCAATTCATTGCAGGGAACCAGGGGTGTGAGGAGAGACATAGCTGATCAATTCATTGCAGGGAACCAGGGGTGTGAGGGAGGAGACACAGCTGATCAATTCATTGTAGGGAACCAGGGGTGTGAGGAGAGACATAGCTGAGCAATTCATTGCAGGGAACCAGGGGTGTGAGGAAGGAGACACAGCTGATCAATTCATTGCAGGGAACCAGGGTTATGAGGAGAGACATAGCTGATCAATTCATTGCAGGGAACCAGGGGTGTGAGGAAGGAGACACAGCTGATCAATTCATTGCAGGGAACCAGGGGTGTGAGGGAGGAGACACAGCTGATCAATTCATTGCAGGGAACCAGGGGTGTGAGGAGAGACATAGCTGATCAATTCATTGCAGGGGACCAGGGGTGTGAGGAAGGAGACATAGCTAATCAATTAATTGCAGGGAACCAGGGGTGTGAGGGAGGAGACACAGCTGATCAATTCATTGCAGAGAACCAGGGATGTGAGGAGAGACATAGCTGATCAATTCATTGCAGGGAACCAGGGGTGTGAGGAAGGAGACATAGCTAGTCAATTAATTGCAGGGAACCAGGGGTGTGAGGGAGGAGACACAGCTGATCAATTCTTTGCAGGGAACCAGAGGTGTGAGGAAGGAGACACAGCTGATCAATTCATTGCAGGGAACCAGGGGTGTGAGGAGAGACATAGCTGATCAATTCATTGCAGGGAACCAGGGGTGTGAGGGAGGAGACACAGCTGATCAATTCATTGCAGGGAACCAGAGGTGTGAGGAGAGACATAGCTGATCAATTCATTGCAGGGAACCAGGGGTGTGAGGAAGGAGACACAGCTGATCAATTCATTGCAGGGAACCAGGGGTGTGAGGAGAGACATAGCTGATCAATTCATTGCAGGGAACCAGGGGTGTGAGGGAGGAGACACAGCTGATCAATTCATTGTAGGGAACCAGGGGTGTGAGGAGAGACATAGCTGATCAATTCATTGCAGGGAACCAGGGGTGTGAGGGAGGAGACACAGCTGATCAATTCATTGCAGGGAACCAGGGATGTGAGGAGAGACATAGCTGATCAATTCATTGCAGGGAACCAGGGGTTTGAGGAAGGAGACACAGCTGATCAATTCATTGCAGGGAACCAGGGGTGTGAGGAGAGACATAGCTGATCAATTCATTGCAGGGAACCAGGGATGTGAGGAAGGAGACACAGCTGATCAATGCACTGCAGGGAACCAGGGGTGTGAGGGAGGAGACACAGCTGATCAATTCATTGCAGGGAACCAGGGGTGTGAGGAAGGAGACACAGCTGATCAATTCATTGCAGGGAACCACGGGTGTGAGGAGATACATAGCTGATCAATTCATTGCAGGGCACCAGAGGTGTGAGGGAGGAGACACAGCTGATCAATTCATTGCAGGGAACCAGGGGTGTGAGGAGAGACATAGCTGATCAATTCATTGCAGGGAACCAGGGGTGTGAGGAAGGAGACATAGCTAATCAATTAATTGCAGGGAACCAGGGGTGTGAGGGAGGAGACACAGCTGGTCAATTCATTGCAGGGAACCAGGGGTGTGAGAAGAGACATAACTGATCAATTCATTGCAGGGAACCAGGGGTGTGAGGGAGGAGACACAGCTGATAAATTTATTGCAGGGAACCAGGGGTGTGAGGGAGGAGACACAGCTGATCAATTCATTGCATGGAACCAGGGGTTTGAGGAGAGGCATAGCTGATCAATTCATTGCAGGGAACCAGGGGTGTGAGGAAGGAGACACAGCTGATCAATTCATTGAAGGGAACCAGGGGTGTGAGGAGAGACACAGCTGATCAATTCATTGCAGGGAACCAGGGGTGTGAGGAGAGACACAGCTGATCAATTCATTGAAGGGAACCAGGGGTGTGAGGAAGGAGACACAGTTAATCAATTAATTGCAGGGAACCAGAGGTGTGAGGGAGGAGACACAGCAGATCAATTCATTGCAGAGAACCAGGGGTGTGAGGAGAGACATAGCTGATCAATTCATTGCAGGGAACCAGGGGTGTGAGGAAGGAGACATAGCTAATCAGTTAATTGCAGGGAACCAGGGGTGTGAGGGAGGAGACACAGCTGATCAATTCATTGCAGGGAACCAGGGGTGTGAGGGAGGAGACACAGCTGATCAATTCATTGCAGGGAACTAGGGGTGTGAGGAGAGACATAGCTGATCAATTCCTTGCAGGGAACCAGGGGTGTGAGGAAGGAGACATAGCTAATCAATTAATTGCAGGGAACCAGGGGTCTGAGGGAGGAGACACAGCTGATCAATTCATTGCAGAGAACCAGGGATGTGAGGAGAGACATAGCTGATCAATTCATTGCAGGGAACCAGGGGTGTGAGGAAGGAGACATAGCTAATCAATTAATTGCAGGGAACCAGGGGTGTGAGGGAGGAGACACAGCTGGTCAATTCATTGAAGGGAACCAGGGGTGTGAGGAAGGAAACACAGCTGATCAATTTATTGCAGGGAACCAGGGGTGTGAGGAGAGACCTAGCTGATCAATTCATTGCAGGGAACCAGGGGTGTGAGGAAGGAGACACAGCTGATCAATTCATTGCAGGGAACCAGGGGTGTGAGGAGAGACATAGCTGATCAATTCATTGCAGGGAACCAGGGGTGTGAGGGAGGAGACACAGCTGATCAATTCATTGCAGGGAACCAGAGGTGTGAGGAGAGACATAGCTGATCAATTCATTTCAGGGAACCAGGGGTGTGAGGAAGGAGACACAGCTGATCAATTCATTGCAGGGAACCAGGGGTGTGAGGAGAGACATAGCTGATCAATTCATTGCAGGGAACCAGGGGTGTGAGGGAGGAGACACAGCTGATCAATTCATTGTAGGGAACCAGGGGTGTGAGGAGAGACATAGCTGATCAATTCATTGCAGGGAACCAGGGGTGTGAGGAAGGAGACACAGCTGATCAATTCATTGCAGGGAACCAGGGATATGAGGAGAGACATAGCTGATCAATTCATTGCAGGGAACCAGGGGTGTGAGGAAGGAGACACAGCTGATCAATTCATTGCAGGGAACCAGGGGTGTGAGGAGAGACATAGCTGATCAATTCATTGCAGGGAACCAGGGATGTGAGGAAGGAGACACAGCTGATCAATTCATTGCAGGGAACCAGTGGTGTGAGGAGAGACATAGGTGATCAATGCACTGCAAGCAACCAGGGGTGTGAGGGAGGAGACACAGCTGATTAATTAATTGCAGGGAACCAGGGCTGTGAGGAGAGACATAGCTGATTAATTAATTGCAGGGAACCAGGCGTGTGAGGAGACATAGCTGATCAATTCATTGCACACCTACTAAATCATACAGATTTCCCGGAAGCAATTGTGATTTGTGGGAGATATATGGTATACCTTGTTTAAATACAGATTTATTTGATATGGAGAAATCTTGACAGTACTTGTGTTCATCACACAAGTATAACTTCAAGTAACAAACTTAGCAGGTTTAATTTGAAGTAAGTAAGTATTCCGTACCTGATAAATGGCAACACACGATTGGAATAGGAATGCAATAAGCCAGTTAACCAATGAAAAATGTTATATGGCTTTATACAGAATTTCAAATACAAAATATGGATTTAAAAAAATGGCAGGTCAGCATTGTTTTTTTTTCAAATACAGGTATAATGCTTATTTCCCAAAGCAGGCCGTAAATATTAACATTACTCTAACATTTCACACAATTTCACAAAGAATCACATGTACAGAGTATGACCTCCAAACACAAGCTCCAAATCTTAAATGCAGAATAGCTACTTTTTATTTTAGACAAATGTGTTCTGGATAATAAACTAAGTAGTCGCATCATTTGGAATTTGACATCAATTTAGTCTCAAGTGGTTATACTCCAAACAGCCCAAACTTTGGCTAACCAGGAGTTTGTGGTGGACTGTGCGCATGCGCTGTGGATGGTACATTCGACTAAAAGACTAGTAACTTTAATGTTGCTGAAATGGTTTTATCTTATAGTTTTATTTATTTTATGTATAGGATGTGAAACGAAAATTTTTAATAGGTTGGTTATATGTATGGATACTGTCGCTGTCTTGCCACATGCACACATAGACATAATCTCCATACCCATACCGTGGATAAGTTTACGCTGAGCACTGTGTTTTAAAGGCAGTTTAGGTGAGAAGGTGTGGTGAAAGGGAGTTCCATAATAGCTTCTTGAAATGATTTTGTGTTTTTTATGTTGGTAATTTTTGGTGGAATCATATTCCATATGCGAATGGCTCTGGGATAAAATGAAAAGACCATTGCATTTATGCGACACTTGGGGGCTATGTATTGTCCACGGGTTCGAGAGCGGGTTAGTAGGCCTGGAGGAGGGGTGATCTCAATAATCTTATTTAGAATTTTGTAGAAGGTTGTGGCTTGTTTAATGATGCATCTTCGATCAAGGGTTGGCCATCCAAGGGCAGTAATTAGATCTGCTGGATTTGTGTTCCATCTGTAATCATTTTTAACAAATCTGGCAGCAGAGTGTTGCACTCTTTCAAGGCTTTTAACTTGTGAAAAAGTGTGGGTATTCCATATGGGTGAAGAGTACTCGAGTTTTGGCCGGATTAGCATGTTGTAGGCTGTTTGTTTAACTTCGGGTTTACATGGGCCAAGAGTTCGTTTAATCATGTCCAAAAATGTCGAAGATTTTGAAGTTATGTCAGTGACGTGATTTGTCCAGGTTAATTTGGAATCCAATTTTACTCTGAGATATGAGTGGCTGTATACAGTGGATAATGGCTGGCCAGAAAGCGAGTACTTGTGTGGGCTGGGTTTAGTTTTGTTTGTTATTGGAAGGTGGACACATTTAGATACATTAAATTCCATTTGCCATTTGTCTGACCATGTTTGGAGATGGTTTAGGTCAGTTTGGAGAATTTCGTGGTCGGTTTTGGAAGAAATGTTACGATATATAATACTATCATCTGCAAAAAAGCGTATAGAAGATTTGATGTTCCCATTTATGTCATTTATGTAGAGTAAGAGTACAGGTCCTAGAACTGAACCCTGTGGGACACCAGATGTGACATCTGTGATGTCTGACAGGGCACCGTTAACTGAGACTTTAATTAGCAACTTCTCTTCACCAAGTTGTGCGAACTGTCTAATTCTAACTCAGAGAGAAAACAGAATTCACAAACGTCATTAAAAGTGTGTCGAGTTTAAATTAGCAGATATCCAAATTGATACTTGGATTTTGACTGTTATTCAGTAGATGCTTTTATAATATCAAATCTGAATCAACACATTAAAAACAACTTTTATTTATGGTGAAACCTTGATTTTGTAAAAGATAAAGCTTCGTGAGTAAATTTAGAATATATTTGAATTTTTATTGAATATTTGAATAGTAAATAAATCTCATGTCATTTTGTTACTACGTCAAATATAAAAATAATTGTATGGGACCCACCAACTTGTTTTGTCTTTTTGGGTCTAAGAAATTTCAAACAATTAAAGTTTCACTAGTTTTATTTCAGGGTAGTTGGCCACCTTAAAGTCAAGTCTCAAGTCAAAGTCCAGTCATTTCTCGGATTTCCAAGCCGAGTCCCAAGTCACCAGAGTTCATGAATCGCTATTATTGTTGTTGTTTGTCTGCGGTAAATTTAGGGGGAAATGTAAGTGGATGCTGCCCCGCCATAATATTAGCCAATCATAGTAAGTACTTAATAATTACTGTACTTGATGCGGCCTGTCACAACAATATGGTCTCATTTTGCATACGTTTTGAAACCACCTGACTTGTTGGCAAGTCATAAACTGGCAAGTCAAGTCAAATCTCAAGTCAATGACCTCCAAGTCCAAGTCAAGACTTCAGTCATCTCTCTGAATTCCAAGTCAAGTCGCAAGTCATGAAAATGGGTGACTCGAGTCAGCCCCTGTGACTCGAGTCAACAAGTCTGTCAATTTAATATGTATTTTATTTACATGGTTAAATAATAATGATGTTATTTACCGGAATACAAAATAAATTGTTGTATCAATACATACTGGTACAGCTGTATTATGAATCAATTCATCCAACTGCCTTGTATTTGTATCAAAACTGAATCCATAATCCACTTTAGGAGTGTTTATTCAAACTTACCATGGACTCCATAAAGACCACTGGTCGTATTGAGAGTCAACATGCTGATCCAGAAATCACCAAGTCCCATCAGGATCTCACCGAATCCTTGATCAGTAATTAATGACTGATCCCCAGTAGCCCTGACATACTGCATGATAGCAAGAGCCACATCACCAGAAATGTGCACCTCCTGCTTGGCTTCAATGTTGTTAGGACACGTCTCTGTTCCTGGGTCAAAGACAACATTGTTACAACTCTAACTCTGTGTCAGTGTTGTAAGGCAGGTGTCTATTCCTGGGTCAGAGACAACATTATTACAACTTTAACTTTGTTACAACTTTAACTTTGTATCATACATACAGTACTACTATTGCTAAGTCAAATACATTAGTGTGCATCTGTAAAATACAATGTTGTCTCGTTGTGTAGGCAGATTCGGCAAATGCAGATGCCTTTGACAGTAAAGAACATGTTTCACTGAATGGAAGCAAGGAATATTTGTCACAAAATCCAGACCACTGGATGTCAGTTTAGCGGCATCGGCAATGTACATCTGTTGGACTGGGATGAGGGGCTCTACACGAGCATGTTGTCTCATAGCAGTGATTGCTGTTGTTACCTCGCACTGGGCTATGTCTGCAGGGTTCTCCTGCTCACCACTCAACTTTACAAAATCACCAGCCATGTTTGTTGTAAAAATGTCTCAATGCAACGGGAAATAGTTAATGGTCCCCTCCAGTTCCCTCCTGAAATAGTTAATGCTCCCCCTCCTGAACTTTAGAATTAAAAACGTTGTTGCAACAGCACAAGTTTGACTGTCAAACTTAGTACCTATAATGGAAATACAAACTAGTTATGATGGGAAGTAGCTATAACGGGAAGTAGCTATAATGGGAACACTCCTTCTATATGCCACAAACAACCATTTCAAAGAAGATATCTCCCCCTTGGCCTGATATGTTACTGGGGAATGGGTGTGATTGAGCCAGGAAGCTAGGAAATGTTACTGGGGAATGGGTGGGATACAGCAAGGAAGCTGGCAAATGTTACTGTGGAATGGGTGGGATAGAGTCAGGAAGCTGGGAAATGTTACTGGGGAATGGGTGCAATAGAACAAGGAAGCTGGGAAATGTTACCAGGGAATGGGTGGGATAGAGCAAGAAAGAAGAGAAACGTGGGGGAAATGTTCATATTTCAGGTGAGATTTACCCGTGAAAGCTGATTCCCATGGGTACTGAAGTCCACTGTGGTTATTCAGCAGTGCATTGTTCGCAGCACTGACCCGTGTACGTTTGCGAGTGTCCAGCAGTATCCGGCCAAGGTCCGAGTGAAGGAGCAGAAGTGGAGGGAACATCCACATCTCCTGATCCCAGAATACATGGCCCATGTAGGACTGGGAAGGGAATAGAGAATAAGTTAAGGTTGTTCTGGTGGTTCTTTACTAAATGTGATGTTCAAAAACATTTATTTTTAACAAGATTTAACATGATTTAACATCCAAAGCAACATGCGCCAGACAAGTGGATAATGGCCAGTCATGGTTTATTGAGAGTCAAACTATAGTTAACCCTATGAGATCTGTCAATTCAGTTTCGTAACATTTTGACATGTCTAACATTAAACAGTCATTTGATAATTTGTCTCATTAATTTATTTTTCTGTGCAAGAATGAATACTTTCTTATCCAATCTACAAGACAAGACACTGTTTTTTTACTAAATCTTTATTTAATCTTTTTAATCTTGCTTTTCAACCATAGCTTCTTAGCATCTGTCTCCAATATGTTAATGACTGGGAATTGATTACAAGAATATTTATTTTGTCTAACCCTTTATGTTGATGCGTCTCTTAACTCTAGTTGCGGAGGACGTAGGCACCTTAGAAATTGTGTACATTGTACATATTGTATTGTATTAAAATGACAGTTCTCTAAATAAATTCTCCTTCAGTTCACCAAATGTCTACCTACATTGCATCCTCTGCCAGGCATTTCCAGTCTTACTTACATCAATGGTGCTCCTCCCTCCCCATGCCAAGCCACAGGGACTGAGTCCCACGAATGGCCAGAGGGGATCTGGCTTCCAGGGCACGTTGCTAAGTAGGTTGTAGTAACTACCATAGATAGCCCTGGCAAGGATGTGGTTTCCTGTGACATCTATCCTTCCATCCTGCCAGCGGTGCAGCCAGGACTCTGTGTGCAGATGTCTCAGCTGGGCTGACTGCACCAAGTCACGGCCTGAAAGACATGCCAGAATATCTGTCTCATATTACAAGGGAAAGTAGTTGGTTCTCACGTTGTTTTGTACACAATCCAACTGGTACACAGTTTATGTTAATAACTGTTACCCAACATGCCAGCCAGCCAGCCAGCCATCCAGCCAGCCTGCCTGCCTGCCAGCCAGCAAGCCCACCTGCTCGCCCACCCACCCGCCCGCTCGCCTGCATATATGGAGTGTGAAGGCCTACCAAGCAGGTAGGCAGCCTTTGCCTTGGCCCTGTTGGTGTGTATTGCTGTCAGAAATGTCCATGTTGTATGTAGAGATCCAGGGATAGATGTCAAAGTGTTGGGAACTTTGTCGAAGTACACGTGAACAGGGGTGTTCCCAGATGTAGCTGTCTCAGGCTCCTTGATACGACCCCACTTGTATCTGTAAGTTACATGGCAACATGACTACTAATGGAGAACCTCAGACACAGCAATACTGAATTAGGTTAGATATGTCTAAAACACAAGTAATCCAAAACAATATGTTGTCTCAAAACAAGTGTTCACATAAGACAGTTGGTCACAGTAGACAGATGGTCACAGAAGACAGGTGGTCACAGAAGATAGATGATCTCAGACGACATGTGGTCATGGAAGACAGGTGCTCACAGCAGACAGGTGGTCATGGAAGACAGGTGGTTATAGAAGACACGTGGTAATGGAAGACTGGTGGTCATGGAAGACATGTGTTCACAGAAGACTAGTGGATACAGAAGCAAGCCAGCCAACCAGTACAGGTGGTCATGGAAGACAGGTGGGCACAAAAAAACAGGTGGTCACAGAAGACAATTTGTCATAGAAGACCAGTGGATACAGCCAGCCAGCCAGCCATCACAGGTAACCATGGAAGACAGGTGTTCACAGAAGACAGGTGTTCACAAAAAACAGGTGGTCACAGAAGACAGATGCTCGCAGAAGACAGGTGGTCACAGAAGACAGGTGTTCACAGAAGACAAGCAGTTTCTTGTAATATAAGACAGGTCTCTCACCTACCTGACATTTGAGATTGCACTGTGTTCCTCTGTGAAGTCAATGTCTTCACTGACATACCACTCACTCACATTCAAATGGATCTGAACGCTAGCAGCAGTAGAACAGTTCTGGTCTAGTTTTATGTCCATCACCAGCAGTGGAAGAATGGTTCTGTGTGCGTAGATCATCTGCGTCACTACCACCTGTCTACTTGTGTGTGTCTCTAGGTAGGTACCTGAAGGGAACAAATTCATATGTTATGATCAATTTTATACAAGTTACGTTTGGGAAAAGACAATATATGTGAATCAATTAACCAGATGTATATAGTTGACAGCTGTAAATGTGAGATTTTAATTGTGCAATGGTTACTGGTTGATTTAATTATATGACATCTTGTTTATATATTCATTTATTTAAGTATAGGGATATCTTTCTTAAAATGTTCATAAAGTTGGGAGAATAATTTAATATCGATTTTTTTTTAACCACAACTATAAAGTTGACTCACTACTACCAATGATGAATCGAGATGAGGGGGGACACAGACTCAGCTACGTACAGGACAGTCTACTTATCATACCATCTGGCAACAAGAAGAACTAAGTTTTCCCAGGATTCTGTTCCTGAAGAAGGCAATCAACGGTTGTTGAAACATCATTGTGAGTAAACTAAATAGTTGTGTTTAAATGAAAAACATTATTTAAAATGTGAGAATATCTGTTACTAAATACCTGCTTCTTCTTACAGTTAGCTTTAGTAGCCAATCATTGTCACTGAGGTTGGGACAATGACCAGTAGTAAGGGACTCATGCTTTGGCCTGAGTTTAAACCTACCCGTGTACAGTGGTAACAACAATACCTTTGGACACATCGAGAGTAAACAGGCTGCGATAGGAAGATGACGGCGTCGTGCCAACAAATGTCACATGACATGTTGATGGTATGGTTGCCCGGTGACTGTGTGTTGCATGACCATTGTACAATCCATTCATGTGTATTATGTTGCCACGGGCAACGAGGCCAACATGCCCATTTCCTAAGCTCGGGTATAACCTTGGGTCACCTGGAAGCCTGAATTGTTTAACACCATATCTGTCATATCCAGTTGATGCCAACATGTTTCAAATGTCCCTCAATCAGTCTGAGCTACCCCAAGTCATGATATTTTCTGAGATTAAACAATGTGATGGTACCCCTCTACATAAAACATTGTACTATAAAAAATAATAGTATTGAAATCAGAGTGAAACAAACTGATATTTCACTGTTTACACACAAGGTTAAGTGGTGCAGATTTGTATTTCTCAACAATGTTATTATTAACACACTTGGGTTTTCTTATTTAGGACTATTTTCTCCCTGGGAACATAGGCCATCAACACAAGTTCCCAGTTATGTCCTGTTCTGGGCCATCTGTCTATCTCTGTGAGTTTGTTGCAGGTGTAGCCCATCTTCTTAATTTCCGTGCCAATGTCTTGCTGCCAAGTGATTCTAGGCCGTCCTCTTTTCTTTTTTGTTGGGGGTTCCATGGTAGTTCTTGTCTGGTGATACCAGACCAATGGGGGTTCTATGGTAGTGCTTGTCTGGTGATACCAAACCAATGGGGGTCCCATGGTAGTGCTTGTCTGGTGATACCAAACCAATGGGGGTTCCATGGTAGTGCTTGTCTGGTGATACAAAACCAATGGGGGTTCCATGGTAGTGCTTGTCTGGTGATACCAAACCAATGGGGGTCCCATGATAGTGCTTGTCTGGTGATACCAAACCAATGGAGGTTCATGGTAGTGCTTGTCTGGTGATACCAAACCAATGGGGGTTCCATGGTAGTGGTTGTCTGGTGATACCAAACCAATGGGGGTTCCATGGCAGTGCTTGTCTGGTGATACCAAACCAATGGGGGTTCCATGGTAGTGCTTGTCTGGTGATACCAGACCAATGGGGGTTCCATGGTAGTGCTTGTCTGGTGATACCAAACCAATGGGAGTTCCATGGTAGTGGTTGTCTGGTGATACCAAACCAATGGGGGTTCCATGGCAGTGCTTGTCTGGTGATACCAAACCAATGGGGGTTCCATGGTAGTGCTTGTCTGGTGATACCAGACCAATGGGGGTTCCATGGTAGTGCTTGTCTGGTGATACCAAACCAATGGGGGTTCCATGGTAGTGGTTGTCTGGTGATACCAAACCAATGGGGGTTCCATGGCAGTGCTTGTCTGGTGATACCAAACCGATTGGGGTTTCTTATCGTGTGACCAATACATCCATTTTCTCATCTTGATTCCCTTTTCCTTTCACAGAGTGTTGTTAACCTTGTCATACCATTTCAGATTTATCAGTGTGCACAGGCGTCTATCTATCATATTAATGGAAGTCTGCATCCTGGGTTTCAGTGTTAAATCTACTTTGTCATTCTCCATTCTCCAAGGTCAACATTGACTTAACATTTCAGTTAAAAATCTCCAGTTTGGTAGTCAACTTGTTCTACTTTGCCTTTCAAACTTTCCGTATGAAGGACTTGTAATCTTAGCTTCTTTCTCAACAACATTCATGGCAGTTTACAGATGCAGTTTGTACACAAAATATTTGTTTTGTTTAAGGAAAATAATCCCAATTCTATTGTCAACTGATATATTTACAACAATTATTTGGTTAGCAGTTGATAATTGAGCATTTGACCTGCTGACAAAATAAATACCTGATGTGCTAATCTGTTATCTGTATATAAAAACCATGCCATTCAGCATTCAATATAAACGTGATATTTGAGTTGAAACATTCAAACAAATAATGGTCAAATTATACTGACATATGTGGTTGTTTTACACACATTTGTGTGATCATGATTCATAATGCTTGAACAGATAATATACTTTATACTAAGTAATGTTATATACTTTATACTAAGTAACATTATATACTTTATATTAAGTAACATGATATACTACATATTAGGTAACATGATATACTTAATACTGAGTAATGAGATATACTTTACACTAAGTAACATGATATACTTTACACTAAGTAACTTGATATAATTTATACTAAGTAATGTGGTATACTTTATACAAATAACGTGATATACTTTATACTAAATAACTTGATATACTTTATAATAGGTAACATGATTTTACAATAAAAACAATCATATTTTGCACCGACTAACAATATATGAATATTTAATATTCAGATGACAAGAGGCACTTGACAATGTGACAATAATAATTACACAGGTGATATGCTGATGACACAGGGTATATATTTAACATAATTATATCTGACATACTTATCCACTGTGAATGTGTAGACATCAGGATCAACATTTGGCAATGTGTGTTCAATGTCGTCTAGAGAGGTCTGATGGTGGTAGATCTGTGACGAATGGACCACTGTGGGGAGACCATCTCCTCTGTGCATTGGTTGAATGTCTTCACTGTATGAAGATACCTGAGTAAATAAATAAATGTTTGACAAGAAAGGCAATTGTTTACATAGCTCACATTAAAGTTCCTCTTCAAATCATTTAGTCCACCATGAATCAGGTTTGTTGATGTTCAAATCTGATGTGCATGAATAGTTTAAGTACTATGGATGGTCGGCTCAAAAAGAGTGCAGGTATTATAATTGAAAGGATTGACTGTGATCGTTAGATCTGGTAACTTGCAAAAGTGTGAATAGTTTATATAGCCAGTCCACATTTACCCTTTTATGTTGAATTTTAACCGGATCCGTAAAAAAATTATTTAATAGTTTGTGCGATGCTTTCACCAAAATAAAATAAAAAAATTTGTACAAATGAAGTATTATCTTGTAGTGGACACTAGGTGGTTTGATTTTTCACAGAATGTTACTAAAACGAGATGAACACAAGTATTTATTTCAGGAAGAACCTTTAACATAATCAGCGCATTCGGTAACCCCACTCTCAGTGACACCACTCTCACTGCATTCAGTGACATCACTCTCAAAGCATTCAGTGACATAACTCTCAATGCATTCAGTGACTCTGACGTTATCCTCAAAGCATTCAGTGACATCACTGTCAATGCATTCAATGATATCACTCTAATGCCTTAGGTAACATCACTTTCAATGCATTCAATAATATCACTGTCAATGCAATCAGTGACATCACTGTCATTGCATTCAGTGACATCACTGTCAAAGCATTCAGTGACTTCAATCACAATGAATTCAGTGACATTAATCTTCATGCATTTAGTAATATCACACTCAATGCATTCAGTGACACTACTCTCATTGCATTCAATTACATCACTATCAATGCTTTAGGTAACATTACTTTCAATGCATTCAGTAACATCACTCTCAATGCAATCAGTGATATCAGTCTCAATGCAAACAGTGACATAACCCTCAATGCATTCAGTGACACCACTCTCAATGTATTCAGTGACATAACTCCCAATGCATCCATTGACATCACACTCAAAGCATTCATTGACATAACTCTCAATGCATTCAGTGACACCACTCTCAATGCATTCAGTGACACCACTCTCATTGCATTAATTTACATCACTCTCAATGCCTTAGGTAACACAACGTTCAATGCATTCAGTGACATCACTCTCAGTGCATTCAGTGACATCACTAACAATGCAATCAGAGACATCACTCTCAATGCTTTCAGTGATATCCCTCTCAATGTATTCAGTAACATAACTCTCAGTGCAATCAGTAACATCAATACCAATGCATACATCACTCTCAGTGGATTCAGTAACACACACTCTCGATACATTCAGTAACATCAATATTGATGCATTTAGTAACATCACTCTCAATTAATTGAGTGACATCACTCTCATTGCAATCAATGACATAACTCTCAATGGTTTAGGTAATATAACTTTCAATGCATTCAGTAACATCACTCTCAAAGCATTTAGTATCATCACTCTCGTTGCATTTAATGACAACACTTTCAATGCATTCAGTAAAATCACAATGCATTTAGTAATATCGCTCAATGCATTTGATAACATCACCTTCAATTCAGTAACACCCATACTCAATGCATTCAGTAACACCCATACTCTCAATGCATTCAGTAACACCCATACTTTCAATGGATTCAGTAACACCCATACTCTCAATGCATTCAGTAACATCACTCAAATTTCAATGCATTCTTAAACTTAATGAGGAATGCTGATACAAAGTGTCTTCTTCAAGTGTATCTGGCATGACTGTGAAGATGTAAGAGAATCACATTAATAACGTTTTTAAAACATTAAAAGACGCCTAAGAGAAAATCAGTAGGACAAGCTTTTGAAAAGTAAATCATATACACCAATGGCAGTCCATACGCAGACTAAGTTGCATCTAATGGATGCCAAGTAGATGTAGTCATACCTGCCACCAGTAGGTGAGTTTCACTGTGAAGAGACAGACGAGTACCAGCGATGTCAGCATGATGGAACGCAGCAGTACCGACATAATTGACATTGCTGGCAAAAGACAAACAAGAATTTAATCTGCAACAATAATACTGGTTACACAGCATAGAACATAGTGAATATAATTAAGTCTTGTAATGTTAGTGACTAAAGTGTTATTTCACAAATTTTGAAGGCACGAAAGTTGGCATGGGATACTGAAATTGGAAAGTACAGGCAAGTCCTAGTTGTAGCAGTGATAATGTTGTCGCAGAGAATTAAATACACGATAATTAATATGTTTTAATTATGTTGCTGGATATATTTAGATTAGAAATGAATAAGTATATAGTACATGCAATGTTAATTCAATGCTGTAAGAATTAATTATAATTTAGTGGGTATAACTATTAATTTGAACAACATGTGTGAAAGGAGGTAACATTGTACAACTACTGATAGCCAAGATCAGTTAACAATATACAAATTATCAATTTAAGCAGTATGTTTCTTTGTGTCAAATTAAACTGACTTCCTTGGCGTGGACTAGTCTAAGGAAAACATTTTGTTTTGGTGCACTGCCGAGCTTGGGTTTCCTGAGGATTTTAGCGCAATAAAGTATTGTATATTTCAAACTTTCTATATCCATATATATATATACATATATAATATGCCTGTGGCTAGATGAGTTGGCAAGTAGGACCCATTGTTTGATGAAACAACTGGTGAGCTGTCTGTCTTGAGTTTGGATCCAGTCTAACTCCCAGTCATGAGAAGACCACAACACCAAACGAGCCATCACACCAGAGTGAACCATTCATGCTAATTGTTTGCTTTCATTTTTTTATTTATTAAATATTAAAATATATCCTGTACATACATCATATGTGAAATACAAAGTATATTAAAATATAAGAATTACACACCTGCTAGCAAAATTCATTGGCCCAATGGCAATGCACTACCAATATGTATAACTTCTTCATAGGGTGTCATTGGCCCAATGGCAATGCACTACCAATATCTATATCTTCTTCATAGGCTGTCATTGACCCAATGGCAATGCACTACAAATATGTATATCTTCGTCATAGCCTGTCATTGGCCCAATGGCAATGCACTACCAATATGTATATTTTCTTCATAGGCTGTCATTGGCCCAATGGCAATGCACTACCAATATGTATATCTTCTTCATAGGCTGTCATTGGCCCAATAAACTTTGCTGGCTGGGAAAAGGAAGTGTTAACACTTATTTCTGTTGTGGTCCCATATTGGTGGTCTTGCATGGTTAGGCCCATATAATGAAATTTACATACCCGACTGTGTGGTATGTAGGAACAGTGACATATCCAACTGTGTGGGATGTAGGAACAGTGATTAGAACATCAGATCAGACTGTGTGGGATGTAGGAGCAGTGGTTAGAACATAAGATCAGACTGTGTGGGATGTAGGAGCAGCGGTTAGAACATCAGATCAGAATGTGTGGGATGTAGGAGCAGTGATTAGAACATCAGATCAGACTGTGTGGGATGTAGGCGCAGTGGTTAGAACATCAAATCAGACTGTGTGGGATGTAGGAACAGCGGTTAGAACATCAGATCAGACAGTGTGGGATGTAGGAGCAGTGGTTAGAACATCAGATCAGACTGTGTGGGATGTAGGAGCAGTGGTTAGAACATAAGATCAGACTGTGTGGGATGTAGGAGCAGTGGTTAGAACATCAAATCAGACTGTGTGGGATGTAGGAGCAGTGGTTAGAACATAAGATCAGACTGTGTGGGATGTAGGAGCAGCGGTTAGGACATCAGATCAGACTGTGTGGGATGTAGGAGCAGTGATTAGAACATCAGATCAGACTGTGTGGGATGTAGGAGCAGTGGTTAGAACATCAAATCAGACTGTGTAGGATGTAGGAGCAGTGGTTAGAAAATCAGATCATACTGTGTGGGATGTAGGAGCAGTGGTTAGAACATCAGATCAGAATGTGTGGGATGTAGGAGCAGTGATTAGAACATCAGATCAGACTGTGTGGGATGTAGGAGCAGTGGTTAGACCATCAAATCAGACTGTGTGGGATGTAGGAGCAGTGGTTAGAACATCAGATCAGACTGTGTGGGATGTAGGAGCAGTGGTTAGAAAATCAGATCATACTGTGTGGGATGTAGGAGCAGTGGTTAGAACATCAAATCAGACTGTGTGGGATGTAGGAGCAGTGGTTAGAACATCAGATCAGAATGTGTGGGATGTAGGAGCAGTGGTTAGAACATCAGATCAGAATGTGTGGGATGTAGGAGCAGTGATTAGAACATCAGATCAGAATGTGTGGGATGTAGGAGCAGTGGTTAGAACATCAGATCAGAATGTGTGGGATGTAGGAGCAGTGGTTAGAACATCAGATCAGAATGTGTGGGATGTAGGAGCAGTGGTTAGAACATCAGATCAGAATGTGTGGGATGTAGGAGCTGTGGTTAGAACATAAGATCAGACTGTGTGGGATGTAGCAGCAGTGGTTAGAACATCAGATCATACTGTGTGGGATGTAGGAGCAGTGGTTAGAACATCACATCAGTCTGTGTGGGATGTAGGAGCAGTGGTTAGAACATCAGATCAGACTGTGTGGGATGTAGGAGCAGTGGTTAGAACATCAGATCAGACTGTGTGGGATGTAGGAGCAGTGGTTAGAACATCAGATCAGACTGTGTGGGATGTAGGAGCAGTGGTTAGAACATCAGATCATATTGTGTGGATTTTAGGAGCAGTGGTTAGAACATCAGATCAGGCTGTGTGGGATGTAGGAGCAGTGGTTAGAACATCAGATCAGACTGTGTGGGATGTAGGAGCAGTGGTTAGAACATCAGATCAGAATGTGTGGGATGTAGGAGCAGTGGTTAGAACATCAGATCAGACTGTGTGGGATGTAGGAGCAGTGGTTAGAACATCAGATCAGACTGTGTGGGATGTAGGAGCAGTGGTTAGAACATCAGATCAGACTGTGTGGTATGTAGGAGCAGTGGTTAGAACATCAGATTAGACTGTGTGGGGTGTAGGAGCAGTGGTTAGAACATCAGATCAGACTGTGTGGGATGTAGGAGCAGTGGTTAGAACATAAGATCAGACTGTGTGGGATGTAGGAGCAGTGGTTAGAACATCAAATCAGACTGTGTGGGATGTAGGAGCAGTGGTTAGAACATAAGATCAGACTGTGTGGGATGTAGGAGTAGCGGTTAGAACATCAGATCAGAATGTGTGGGATGTAGGAGCAGTGATTAGAACATAAGATCAGACTGTGTGGGATGTAGGAGCAGTGGTTAGAACATCAAATCAGACTGTGTGGGATGTAGGAGCAGCGGTTAGAACATCAGATCAGACAGTGTGGGATGTAGGAGCAGTGGTTAGAACATCCGATCAGACTGTGTGGGATGTAGGAGCAGTGGTTAGAACATAAGATCAGACTGTGTGGGATGTAGGAGCAGTGGTTAGAACATCAAATCAGACTGTGTGGGATGTAGGAGCAGTGGTTAGAACATAAGATCAGACTGTGTGGGATGTAGGAGCAGCGGTTAGAACATAAGATCAGACTGTGTGGGATGTAGGAGCACTGGTTAGAACATCAGATCAGACTGTGTGGGATGTAGGAACAGTGGTTAGAACATCAAATCAGACTGTGTGGTATGTAGGAGCAGTGGTTAGAACATCAAATCAGACTGTGTGGGATGTAGGAGCAGCGGTTAGGACATCAGATCAGACTGTGTGGGATGTAGGAGCAGTGATTAGAACATCAGATCAGACTGTGTGGGATGTAGGAGCAGTGGTTAGAACATCAAATCAGACTGTGTGGGATGTAGGAGCAGTGGTTAGAAAATCAGATCATACTGTGTGGGATGTAGGCGCAGTGGTTAGACCATCAAATCAGACTGTGTGGGATGTAGGAGCAGTGGTTAGAAAATCAGATCATACTGTGTGGGATGTAGGAGCAGTGGTTAGAACATCAGATCAGAATGTGTGGGATGTAGGAGCGGTGATTAGAACATCAGATCAGACTGTGTGGGATGTAGGAGCAGTGGTTAGACCATCAAATCAGACTGTGTGGGATGTAGGAGCAGTGGTTAGAACATCAGATCAGACTGTGTGGGATGTAGGAGCAGTGGTTAGAAAATCAGATCATACTGTGTGGGATGTAGGAGCAGTGGTTAGAACATCAAATCAGACTGTGTGGGATGTAGGAGCAGTGGTTAGAACATCAGATCAGAATGTGTGGGATGTAGGAGCAGTGGTTAGAACATCAGATCAGAATGTGTGGGATGTAGGAGCAGTGATTAGAACATCAGATCAGAATGTGTGGGATGTAGGAGCAGTGGTTAGAACATCAGATCAGAATGTGTGGGATGTAGGAGCAGTGGTTAGAACATCAGATCAGAATGTGTGGGATGTAGGAGCAGTGGTTAGAACATCAGATCAGAATGTGTGGGATGTAGGAGCTGTGGTTAGAACATAAGATCAGACTGTGTGGGATGTAGCAGCAGTGGTTAGAACATCAGATCATACTGTGTGGGATGTAGGAGCAGTGGTTAGAACATCACATCAGTCTGTGTGGGATGTAGGAGCAGTGGTTAGAACATAAGATCAGACTGTGTGGTATGTAGGAGCAGTGGTTAGAACATCAGATCATACTGTGTTGATTTTAGGAGCAGTGGTTAGAACATCAGATCATACTGTGTGGGATGTAGGAGCAGTGGTTAGAACATCAGATCAGACTGTGTGGGATGTAGGAGCAGTGGTTAGAACATCAGATCAGGCTGTGTGGGATGTAGGAGCAGTGGTTAGAACATCAGATCATATTGTGTGGATTTTAGGAGCAGTGGTTAGAACATCAGATCAGGCTGTGTGGGATCTAAGTAGATAATATCTACTGGCGATCAATCGTCTATCCACTTAGTGATTTCTTCCAAAACACATATTTGTTAAGCATGACCTCGCTTTTACGAATCCATGTTGAGATGAATTTAATAATGCATGCCTAATAAGGAAGTCCACTGTATGGTCTTTAATTAACCTTTCTAATAATTTACAAATCACTGATGTTAAAGTAACTGGTCTGTAATTTTCTAACTTATTTCCCAAACCAGTTTTTAAATAATGGCATGATGTTTGCGTCTTTCCATTTCAAAGAAAAACTCCTTCTTTTAATGACAAGTTGAACACTCCTGCAAGTGGTATACTGATTTGCTCTACTGTTTCCATTAGTAGTCTTGGAGGAATTACATCCACTCCAGGTGATTTATTATCCTTCATTGCTTTAATTTTCTTAGCTACCATTTTCTGGAGTTACAATTAACAGATTTAGATGTTAACGAGCTAATATCCTCTCTGGTAAACACTGAACTGAAGTAACCATTTAGGTCTTCTTCCATTAAAAAACCTTGTGATATTATATTTCCAGCACTGCTTCCAGTAGTCCGACCTTGTCTCGTATACTTTGTTTACTCCTGACATTATGCATAAAAACTCTTGCTGTCTTTTTTATGCTACCAGCTAGTTTTTGCTCATAGCTTCTTTTATATTGTCTAATTTCAGTCAATGCTGCATTAAGTACCTCTTTGTAATTTGCACAGTCTTCATCCTTTCTGGTACGCCTATAAACCCTCCACATAGTTTCTTGAACACTATTTTTTTTAATAGCTTCTTTTGACAAGTGTTTCTTTCTAGACCGTTTTTTCTTTGTTTTCTTCAAGAAATTTTCTTCAAGAAATTCTTTTTGTGATGACAAAACTATATCTATACATTCTCTCCCCTGGTTGGTTCTAGCACGTGCTGAGTAAGGAAGCTATCTTGGATTAAAAATATAAATTGTTGGTCCTCACACCCTCTACTCTCTAGAGATTTCCATTGTATGTTCCCATTATGATACATTCCCCTTTACTCACTTCCTTTATAACGTTTTGTATTTTTTTATCCTATTCATTTATGTTTGGACTTCGGTAAACTAATCCAATAGTTGATGTTGAATTTCCTGAAATTACTTTGCACCAAACAGCTTCATCGCAATCTGCTTCCCTTTCTAATTTTATTTCATAAACCTGAACAGATTCTAACATATAAAACAACTCTCCTTCTTCCTATTCGATATCTCCTAAACATTTGATCTCTCCTAAACATTACGCGTCACTCATACTGATTTCAATAGCAACTTTCTCTGGTGTGTTGCAGCACTGAACAACTGAAATGATATAAAATATCTGGTTACATCTGGAGTGTGACAGACACATGTAATGACCACCTAAAGTTCTTAAAAATGACATTGGAATTACTTTGGCAATGTGTAGTTTATCAGGGAATATTCAAGAGCTTATTAATCATCAGTTCATACAAGGAATTTAAAGAAAAATACTGAATGAATGATTGACGGTAAAAGAGGCAGACTGAAATCCATATGGACAGACAACTACAAGGCATGGATGGTGAACAGTCTTCCACTTTCTTCTGGAAAAAAACGGAAGAAACCAGAAGATACCGAAAAACATCATGACAAAGCTTTGGAAGAAAGTAAACTAATATAAAACAGAAAAAATATTCAGTTTTCAGTATTGGTTTATTAAAATTAAGGTACACTGTCATTATTAACACCAATATTGTTGGAATGTTATTTAAGTAATATATTTTATAAAATACTACATAAAATACACTGAATTACATTTTAATGTAGTGTTGTTGAGCTAAGCTAAGGTGTCTGCCTGTTTAGCCAGAACTGTTTAATGATTATAGTACTAGGACAACACAAAAAGTGTATGCATTTATTTCCATGTTCGTCCTTTTGCACATTACTTGGGTTATTAGTCACCTAAAAGCAAAAGCCAGTATGGTTCTCTTTCTCGAGTTTCATCACCCGCCATAAGCCATGTGGTGTATGCCACAATGACACATTTAATCCATTCAATATCCATCGGAACAATGCCCATCAATAAATCTCCACTATATCATAGTTTTATGTTATGTATTTGTGTTTAATACGTCATAACTGGGGCAAAATATAAACTGAAAGATGTGTTTAGAATCACCATGTGCTTATTTCACCCAGGCCACATTCAATCATTTATTCTTTAGTTTTAAGTCTTAACAGGCAGTTCAATGCACACAAATAACATAGTACAGCATATCATATGTAATCTATCTGAATGAATAGTAGTAAGCAATTAAAGTAAATTATGCATATTTGTTATATGCACTGGACAAATGAAACGGACCATGGCTAAATGACAACATGGGCAGTATGATTTATTTCTCAGTCTTACCAAAGTAACTGACATTTGGAAGTTTCTTTATCAAGTGGCATGCCACAAATGCTTACAGCTTATAAGTCAAGAGATAAAACATTTTATGCAATGATGTTATTTAATTAAAAAAAAAACATTAAGCCATATTCATAAATAATATTACTTTCGGGATCTCGGCCTGTTTTGGTGATCTCGGCCTGGTCTCTGGTAATCTCGGCCTGGTCTCTGGTGATCTCGGCCTCGTGTTGTAATACATAATTATTAAGTTTTTATGCCACTTTTATGCAATGTTGCGATATGTGTATGGATGGTCGTTATGTCACAAGTCACATATGACGTAGACGATATTTCATAGATTTGGAACGTTATGTCACAAAACGCCTGGACGATTTGTCACAAATTTATTTTACGTTTTTATTTTGTTGTTCACGCACTGAACATAAATCGATGATTATTTGTTGTAATGTTGGCAGGGACTCTGTCGTATATCTGCGTGTTTTAGACGTTACTTGTTATCGACCATGCATCGTCGAGTGCTATAGATGGTACTCGCACTGCATAATTCATCGAAATCAAATAGAGTGATGTATGTTAGGCAAACCTAGTTTCATTATTATTTTAAGTAAAGTTCATTATGTTTGCAGTCTCCATCCTTCATGTTAATTTGTGTTACATATACATGATGTGTGATTCGTATATTGTATGACATTTGATGGAAATGTTTTGGTAGTAATTAATACAACCAAAAAAGAAAAAATCAGGCAAATATGAAAACAACATTTCATTTATTAAGCATATGCTTGTTTTTTATTAAAATTTCTGCATAATTAAAATTCAGATCTGCCACCACACATATAATTCCAACATGTAACCTTCTAATGGAACACACTAATATAAAACACTAAAGGACCATACTGATATATAAAGACTAATGGAACATAATATAGCAACAAAGACTAAATGGAACACTAACATCAGAGAATAGTGGAACACACTAGTATAAAAGAATAATGGTACATACTAATAAAAAAACTAATGGAGCACACTAACATCACATAATAATGTATCACACTAATAACAAAGACTAATGGAGCACACTAACATAACAGAATAATGGAACACACTAATATCAAAGACTGATACATATACAAACAACATGATGAAAAAGTGTTATTGTATATACACCTTTGTGATCAAAGTGAAGCCATGTTTATTTAGAAACCGTTAATGTTCACTGCTCTGTCTCATAGAATGGACATACAATGCTTCACATTTACAACCGCGGTCGCTACGAGCCATTCACACCCAACCCTGACCGTTTGACTCCATAGGAGTGTTGGCCAGTAACAATACAAGACAAGACAAGGATTCAATCAGTTGGAAACGTTGTGTAGATCAAAGACCATAGAAGCTTGCCTTCGTTACAAACATATTATGTCCGTTATTATCGATATTTCTCTGTACACTTTGTATTTAAAAATTCGGTTGAACAGTTTATAGGCAGAAAACAAGGCATTCCGAGGACATATTGAGTAAATTATACAACTATATTTATTTATAAGGTATAAACACAATTTCGTACAGCGACCATAGATATCGAACAATAAGTACACACTACAACTATAATTATTTCGAAGGCATAAACATTCTTATTTATGTATCGCAACACGAGGCCGATATCACCACCGAACAGGCCGATATCACTAGGGCCGAGATCCCGAGAGGCCGAGATCACTGGCAACGACACTGACATTTGAAAAGATGGCGGCAATGAATGCGGATGTTCGGGAAAATGGGACCCGTTACCTGAACTGAAGCGGTGCTTACCATGAAGGCTTAATATACTTGATCACATCAACTAGTTTTACGCATAACTATGACATTTATAATAATTTAGTACATATCGTCTTTTGGGGACATAACGCTCCTTTTTGAGATATATCGTCCGCGGTTTGTGACGTCATAAGCGACGTGTGACATAAGATAAGTGACTCGTGACATAACGTCTATAATTCGCTATTAGTAGTAGCAGCAATCGCTGAAACTGCCCTAAAACACAAAGTTTAACAATCATATGTGCCATTTGTGCACCTAAAGTGATGTAGTATGTCTTGAAAGCGAGATTAGAGTGAAACGTCTAAGCCGTAACGTGTATAACAAGCTTTTAATGGTCCGTGATAGTTAAGCTTACTAAATGTACGGTGGGCGACAATAAAGGTGTTTTAGTGACAGCTACACAATAAGATATTAGCATACTGAAAGCAGTTTCCGCTAAGTTGTTTTGTTCAGAAGTACAACAAGCTCTTTCTCGTACCAAAATGATGTAGATCTGGAGGTTACTTCAGAAACTACGCGTACACAGATATCCTACACGTACGTGACGTGCGCCTCGACGATTGGCCATAAGTTGCGCCATCTATTGCATATTGGATGCGGCTATTAGTATGACAGCAGATCAGGCTCACCTTTAATTATTTAAAGGCATGCCTTTAATTAATTAAAGGCATGGCTTTAATTATTTAAATACGCATATGTAAAGTCAAAGGCGTGGTTGTAACATTAAAAGCATGCCTTTAATTAATTAAATGCGCGTATGTAATGTTAAAGGCATGCTTTTAATTTATTGAGTACGCATTTGTAAGGCTAGAGATAAGCCTTTTATAGTTTGCCATATCTTAACCCAGTTTTTATCTATTCTGTTTTTTTAAATGTTAGTAGAGTGTGTAGATATAATATTGTTGGACAAGGAATTCCATACATCCACCACCCTTTGACAAAAAAATCGGCATCTGCATTGCTTCGTACATTGTTGTTTGTTAATTTTTTTTATTGTGGCCTCTGAGGTTATTTAGATTAATGTAAACAATCTGATCTGGTCTATGTTAATTGTCTGTCCCGGTTAACAACAACAAAATTATCTAAATCAGCTTGTAAGATTTCAGATTTAATTTTTTTTCTGAATATGTTGGTGTCGTCAGCAAACATTTTTACATTACTATTTACTGTCTGTGGTATATCATTACATTTAATTCCATCACTTTACAGGCTAGATTAAGAAGGAATTATTTGCAACTGTCCATTTTATTTCTGGTAATATTTGTTCATGTTTTAGGTGACAGCTAGCTACCATTCTCTGAGACAAAGTCTCAAAGACAACAATGTCAAAACTAATTCCCAAGACATGTGAGGCCATCTACAAATGTCATTATTGTAATTTCACTGCAGGAGGTCTTTAAAGGTAACAGTAAGTTTATGAAATTATAACAGAAGTTACATACAGAGTTATAAATGATTTATTTTGACAACATCATGAAAAACATGTAGAATCATCACACTTCTTGAATAATATACAGTGTCAGGTCAAATACTAAAATAAATATTAAAATAGCTAATAAAAACACCAAGAAAAAAATATTTAAAAAAAGCATACCTAGAAAATAGGATTTCACATACAACTGTATTTTGAAAAATACGTTTTTGGAGAAATAAACATACTTTTAAATCTAGGCTTCAGAGAGTGGTCCACGCAGATAATACTGATGAAAATTCACTGTTGTTTATTGAACGTACACATTACAAAGCTGCACCAGCGAATGCATGAGTTAAAAATAAAACGTAAAAAATTAAATACATTCTGTAATCGAGTATATAGTTTGTAATAAAAAGTGAACGCTGGATATAATTATGTAAAAAAATTGTAATTGTGCTTGCAATCATTAATGTGATTACTTTAGCTATATAACTGAATAAGTTTATTAAAAAAATTGTCGACAATTACACATGATTACTGAATATGATTAATCCATCTCTGGTCATTTCATCTGAAATCACTGAATATAATTGGGGTGGCTCAAACAGTTTGGTCCCATATTTATATTGACATGTCAAAATCAGTAGTCACGTGAATGTTCAGAAGCAGCTAAAATTTCTGAAATGTGCACTTTTATGAGCAGCTCTTTTTGAGACCCTGAGTCACTTACAACTAATCATCGTCAGCAAACTCGGACAGTTGTGCTTCTAGCACCAACTGTAGCACCTGACCCTGGACCTGCTTCCACAGTCGGTCACTGCGAGTCGCATCTAGCTCATTCGCCAGATGCTTGGCAAATATAAGTAAGTGGCTGTCTTCTGTTCTGGCAGGTGATGCTGACGTTGATGCTGGTGGTATTATGCTTGCGTCATTGACACTGACATCCTGAAAAGAGACATTATATTAATGCATGTGGCAAAGTGTGTATTTGTAATATCACTGCTGTCACAGGTACCCTCTACAGAAGAAGAATGGCGAGCCATTGCAGAGGAATTCAATGACAGATGGCAGTACCCGAACTGCATCGGAGCGATGGATGGCAAACACGTCGCAATTCATGCACCAGCCCACAGTGGTTCACTCTACCACAACTACAGGCAGTTTTACAGCATTGTTTTGTTAGCTGTGGTTGATGCTAATTACAAATTCATTCTCGTTGATGTCGGATAAAATGGCCGAGCTTGTAATGCTGGCATATATGCCAAGTCCCAAATTGCATCAGCTGTGGAACGTAATACCCTCCACATTCCACCACCTCAACCTCTGCCGGGTAGGGTGAATGATGTTCCATTCGTCATCATAGGTGATGAGGCATTTCCTATGAAGCCATTCTTAAAGAAGCCATACCCAGCCAAAGTCCTCACTGATTATGAGCGAATTCATAATTATAGACTGAGTGGAGCCCGCAGAGTGTCAGAGAATGCGTTTGGAATTCTTGTACATGCATTTGGCACCAAGTAACTGCACAGTTGTAACAAACGCATGCATTGTGATGCACAATTTTTTTTGTCGAAGAAGGATGCATCTTTCACCAACAATCATTTTGACCATGTCCTGTCACAACCACGTTGCCGAAATCTTGTACAGCTGGGAGGCAACTGAAACCAAGGGGCAGCACATGAGATTTGCGATGAATTTTGCGATTACTTTAATATAAATGGCCATGTTGACTGGCAGTGGGATATTCCTATTTAGGTTGAAAGTTCTCAGAAATGCAGGCTGAGGTCCACAAATGTGTTGGTTAAATATTTTTGATACCAATGTTCAACTACTAGTACACAACTTATCTGTAAAGTTACCTGTTGCTCAATATAGGGCGGCTCTTATGACATTGACAAATTTGATTTAGGGAGTCACTGACTCCTGTACCTGCTTTATTTACAATAACGTGCGATTGTTTTGATATAAAGGTGTCTTGTTGAGGCAGTTTGTCTGTATCAGTACGTAGTGCTGAATTGAATGTTATGCCACTCACTGTCGTGAGTAATAAAACGATGGGAATTGAATCTTCATCTCTTTTTCTCTTAATGTCTGCCCTGATTAGAGACAAACATTAAATAAATACAAACTCTGATGCATCTAGAATGCTTTAACCGTGTTAGTTGGATAGAGCGTGATGAAAAACCTTACCACAGACGCCAACATTTGCCCTCTAGCATAAGTGGTTCAGAAGTTATTATAGTTAATCAAACGGTTGCCACCATCTTGAATTCTGCGTTTAGCTCAAGGCGGATTCGCGGTGATTTTTATATGTTACTCTAGAACCTTTCATGGATCTGTGATGCAAAAATCAGCTTTTTGTATTGCACTTTTATGTTTTAACTAAAACTCCTGGACTAACATAGATAATGAGGATTCTAACTGTCTTTATGATACTTGTATATATGCAGTGAACGTATTATATGCTTGCTAGTAATGTCATGACCAAATTGAAGTACAAACAGACACTATGTTATCAAATGTCATGACCAAACTGAAGCACAAACAGAGACACCATGTTATCAAATGTCATGACCAAACTGAAGCACAAACTGAGACACCATGTTATCAAATGTCATGACCAAACTGAAGCACAAACAGAGACACCATGTTATCAAATGTCATGACCAAACTGTAGTACAAACAGAGACACTATGTTATCAAATGTCATGACCAAACTGAAGTACAAACAGAGACACCATGTTATCAAATGTCACGACCAAATTGAAGCACAAACAGAGACACCTTGTTATCAAATGTCATGACCAAATTGAAGCACAAACAGAGACACTATGTTATCAAATGTCATGACCAAACTGAAGCACAAACAGAAACACCATGTTATCAAATGTCATGACCAAATTGAAGCACAAACAGAGACACTATGTTATCAAATGTCATGACCAAACTGAAGCACAAACAGAGACACCATGTTATCAAATGTCATGACCAAATTGAACCACAAACAGAGATACCATGTTATCAAATGACATGACCAAATTGAAGTACAAACAGACACTATGTTATCAAATGTCATGACCAAATTGAAGAACAGACAGACACTATGTTATCAAATGTCATGACCAAACTGAAGCACAAACATAGACACTGTTATCAGATATCACAGTTAGAAGCTGAAGAATAAATACATGGATCAGAATTATGCTTCGGACTGTTAGATCAAACTAGTGGATCAGACAGATGGATCTTCAAGTGAGATAGCTAACCTACCAGCCTATGTCTTGCCTCATATCCAGTGTTTCTACGTGCACCTTTTAGTCACGTTTCTGCGACGCCGTGTGCATCAACAGGGCTATGTCTGCGAGAACGGTTACCTACAACAGTAACAAAATGGTTCACAATCGTTCACAAAGATTACCTATTCATAAAAAGCGCACTAATAAGACCCCCTGACAAAGTGTTGTTTGAATAAAGTGCAGATCCTTCAACATAAAATTGATTCATGAACATATTTGTGTCATTTGTTTGCATCACAAATTTTTTGGGCATACCAGTCACAAGTTACAACATGCTAATGTTCAGTCAATAACCTTAATTTAATGTTGCACAAATTAAATGATTTTGTCTGACAGGTATACTGTCAACAGTAGCAACAAGGTTACTACAGCATACAAACAACATTCCTACCTTATTGGCCTCTGTAAATTCTGTAATATCTTCTTTTAGATACATCTCCACCAAGTAATTTTTGTACAAATCTTAAACAGAGACTTACATGGCATGACAACAACAGAAACAGCTTCTGTACTACTCGGACACAAACAGCATATGTACTACTCTGACACAAACAGCATCTGTACTACTCCGACACAAACAGCATCTGTACTACTCCGACACAAACAGCATCTGTACTACTCCGACACAAACAGCATCTGTACTACTCCAACTACTCTTACATGGCAAGACAACGACAGAGGCAGTGTCTGTACTACTCCCACACAGTGACTTATAAGGCAAGACAATGACAGAAGCAGCATCTGTACTATTCAGACACGGAATAACAAGGAATGACAACGACAGAGGCAGTTTCTGTACTACTCAGACACACTGACCTACAAGGCATGACGGTGACAGAGGCAGCATCTGTATTACTCAGACACAGGGACTTACAAGGCATAACACCGACTGAGGCAGCATCTGTACTACTCAGACAGAGACTTACAAGGCTGGACAACGACTGAGGCAGTGTCTGTAATCTTCAGGCCTTCTTCATCCAACACCTCACCTCACTTCACCTATCCTCTTCGGGCCCAGTGGCCCATAAGGCGGAAGTGAATCTCCTCCATCTTGTTCTGTCAACTGCTACAACTATGGCTTCGTTCCAGCTATTCCACCCAAGTATACGCCTTTCATTTTCAATAGTTGATCGCCACGTTGTCTTTGGTCGCCCAACCTTTCTTCTACCTTCAGGCGTCCAGTTCAGTGCAGTCTCACAATTGCTGTTCTTCTCCATTCGTAGGATATGTCCTACCCACTTCCATCTTCTTAACTTGACCTCAGTGCTGATTGTCTTCAATTTTGTTTTTGCCAGAATATCTCGATTTGATACAACGTATGGCCATCGAATTTGAAAAATGTATCTAACTTTCTGTTGTCTCCTTCGTTAATTTTCCATGTTTCACTTCCATACAACAACACTGGTTTAACAAGTGTGTTAAAAAGCCTCAATTTCGATCTCAATGTGTATATATTTGAACTCCATATCTGCTTTAGTGTCATGAAGGATACCCTCGCTTTACAAATTCTGTTAACAATGTCATCGCCGCCTCCTCCTTGCTTACTAACGTTCGCACCAAGGTAGTTATACTTGTCCACTTCCTTTAGCTCTTGATCATCGATTAGTATTCTGTTTTCGCACTTGTTGTTTAACCTCAATATTTGAGTTTTCTTTTTATTTATTCTTAGTCCTGTCCTTGCTGCAAATTGATTCAGTTGTCTTGTCTTTGTTTGCATGTGTGTGTAGCATGATGACATGAGTGCTATGTCATCAGCAAAGTCCAGGTCCTCTAGTTTTGATGTGAAGTTCCATCTTATTCCTGTTTTGTTTCCCGCTGTTGTGTTTCTCATTATCCAGTCCACTACTATCAAGAAGATAAATCCAGACATTACATCTCCTTGTTTAACTCCAGTTTTGATCTTGAACCACTCAGATTCCTCACCTTCGTCTAACACTGCACATTAACTATCTTCGTATAATATCTGTACCATGTGGATTATCTTGCATGGAATTCCATAGCTCTCCATAATTTTCCATAGACTCTCTCGGTGCACTGAGTCAAATGCTTTTTCAAAATCCACAAACGTGATGTATAGAGTTGCCTGCCATTCCACTACCTGTTCTATAATATTTCGTAAAATAAATATCTGTTCTACTGTGCCTCTCCCACTTCTGAAACCTGCTTGTTCGTCTCTCAACTTGCTGTTAACTCCATCTCTTATTCTGTCAATGAGTACTCTTCCGAATACTTTACTAGGAACATATGTCAAAGTAATTCCTCTCCAATTCCCGCACTCTGTCAGGTCACCTTTCTTCGGTATTTTAACGATCAGTCCCTGCTTCCACGTTTTTGGCACTTTCTCTTTTTTCCAAAATGTTCTGAATAATTTGACAAGCCATTTCTCTGTTGTATTCATGTCTGCTTTTAATAATTCTGCTGTAATTTCGTCCTTGCCCCCTGCTTTCCCGTTTTTCATCTTCCTTAGCGCTGTTCTAATTTCTGCCTTTGTTATTGGGTCAGTGCTGATTTCGTTTATGATCGGATCTATCTCCACATCTGTTACAGGGTCATCAGGTATAGGTCTATTAAGGATTTCCTCAGTGTTCTTTCCATCGCTTCCTTCTGGCCAATCCTTCCGTTATTAAGTTTCCACCTTTGTCTTTCACTGCATTTGTTGTCTTACGTTTGTCATTACTGAGGGTTTTTGTAATATCATACACTTCTTTCATTCTTCCATTATGTGCTGCTTCCTCTGCTTCCATGGCAAGGTGGTCAACCCACTTCCTCTTGTCTTGTCTCATGCTCTTCTTCACTTCTTTGTCTTTACACCTATATTTATCCATGTAGTTCTGCTTAATCCTGTCTGATTTTGTCTGCTCGATGTTGTTCTTCAGTCGTTTTCTCTCTTCTACTAACTCCCACGACTCCTTGCTGATCCATGGTTTTTGCCCTTTCTTTTTGTACCCCAGTACTTCTTGAGCTGTTTCTTTGTATGCATCCTCAAAGTCTTGCCATTGTTTCTCAACTTCTCCAACACAGTCAGGTCAAATATGTAGCGTCCAACCACATGGTTAGTGAGGGCCAGCACAGACTGCTCATCTGAGTTATTCAGAATGACCTACAACAGGTAGAATGGGGTCAGTTAAATAGTGTGGCTGTTGTTATGATTGATTCATGTTGTTAGTTAAGTCTAACTGAGGGGAGAATGAAAGAAAACTGCATAGGATGCAGTTATGTAGGTGCCTGTCATTAGAAGTCAGCAAATACAGGTATTACTGCATCACCTTCCCTTACTTACCCCAGCTGCCTCACCCTCCCATACCCCAGCTGCCGCATCCTCCCTTACTTACTCAGATGCCCTTACTTGCCCCAGCTGCCTCTACCCCCGCTGTCACGCTCACCCTTACTTAGCCTAGATGTCGTGTTGTAAGTGTTGATTGGCATTGTAATTTCCTGGTCGGATAACAAAGTATTATTGTATTGTATTGTTTCACCCTCCCTTACTTACCCCAGCTGCTCCACTCCCTTATGTACACCAGCTGTCTCACTCATGCATCACCCTTACTTACTTACCCCAGCTGTCTCACCCTCCCTTACTTACCGGAGCTGCCTGAATGCCGTACTTACCATAGCTGCCTCACCCTCCCTTACATACCCCAGCTGTCTCACCCTCATTTACATACCCCAGCTGTCTCACCCTCCCTTACTTACCCCAGCTGCCTCACCATTTTATTTACCCCAGCTGCCTCATTCCCTTACTTACCTCAGCTGCCTCACCCTCCCTTACATGCCATAATTGCCTCACCACCTTACTTACCCCAGCTGCTTCACCCTTCCTTACTTACCCCAGCTGCCTTGCCCTCCCTTACTTACCCCAGATGTCTCACCATCCCTGACTTACCCCAGCTGCCTCACCCTCCCATACTCGAGCTGTCATGCCCTCCTTGCTTACGCCTGCTGTCTCACCCTCACTTACTAACCCCAGATGTATCATCCACCATTACTTACCACAACTGTCTCACCTTTCCTTACTTACCCCAGCTGCCTCACTCCCTTATTTACCCCAACTGCCTCACCCTCCCATACCACAGCTGCCTCACACTCCCTTACTACCCCAGCTGCTTCACCCTCCCATTCTTATCCCAGATGTCTCACCCTCCCTTACCACAGCTGCCTCATACTCCCATACCCCAGCTGTCTCACCCTCCCTCACTTACTGCAGCTTCCTCACCTCCTTACTTACCCTAGCTGTCTCATCCTCCCTTAATTACCTTAGCTGCCTCGTTCCCTTACTTACCCCAGCTGCTAAACTGTTCTCATTCTTCACCCACTTGTATGACACAATGCCTTTGTCATCATTTGACTTGGAGCCATCGAGGGTGACCAGCGAGACTGGCATGTGGACGGCCTGGTCACCCCCGGCATCAGCCACTGGGGCCTGGTTCGTATCTACAACAATCACACAACCCAAGTGCTGCACATGGGAGAAAAGGCAGCCCCTGCAAGAGCTTATGACCCAGTCTAGTTTTGGTAGGGCAATGCCAATGAAGGATACAAAGTCACGCCTCCAAAGTCATGTACAACTGCCAGTTTCACGAAGTGTTTGTACCGTACGAAGAAACATGGACATTTCACTGCTCTCAGAATAATCATAAAAAACACAGCATAGCATTGTTAACAATTGTATACAACTACGAACACCTATTGTTCCAAGTTACATAACCTACGTCAAGCATCCACATTAGTTCCTTCATAAGATCTCACCCTCAGGGGAGTTTCGATTTCTTGTTACTGTATGGACCATTCCAATGGCCCCCCAAGCATGCATACAACATTTCAGCCCCACACATGTGAAACTGCTGGAGATGTGAGGTAATAGTGGGCCCACTGGGGTGACTATTAAAAAAATACCAGTATTACATCTCCAACTTGGGTTCATATTCGAAACCCTGAAAGTTTGGTGCCCAAGATGGAAAGTGTCTAGAAGTGTCTCCCAAGACATGACTCTGCATTAGCCACATGTGAAATGTGGCTAGAGTCAGCAGGCATGGGCATTTAACTTGGAAAGTTAATTAAATTAACCTCAGACATTTATCAGGTAAATTAAATTAACATCCCAAATTATTAAATTAAATTAAATTAGCAATTAACTTTCATTCAATTAACAATTAATTTCAATTAACTTCAGTTAAATTACCATGTTGACTGGGAGGTTAAATTCTTCATACACACTGGGCTTATCGGTAGATGTAGTGAACAGAAATACAGGTGGAAAATGAATGTCTTCAAAGATTGTTACTATCAGAGCCACCACCAATTCCTGGTCAAGTCAATTAGCTCAACTTGCCAACTATTGTTTGTTTCACTTTGATTCTGCATCCAACATCTGAAATGATAAGAAATATCTGGTTACATATTGTGATGGACACAAACCCGTAGATTTTTTTAAACAAAATTCAGTAATTTTTTACGATTATCAAACAATAACACTTCTCGTGAAGTAACGATTTTTTTTCTAATCACAACTATTGAAATTTACTTACTCAATGTGTCGGCTGCCGTCGGTGGCCTTCACCAGGAACCGAATTCTGGGACGACTAGTTGAGTGATAAAATCTCAGTAGATGGGATTAGAAGATAATTATTACCTCAGTATTATCTACCAACCGGATGAACATTTTCACGATTAAACATTTCATCTCTTCACAGTTATATTAAAGGACCGTCCTCAATAAATTTTTTTTGCCCGTTTCAAATAAATGTTGCGAAAATGCAAACCTACCTACAATCCACTACGACATGCTAGATTGTTGGTGCAACTTTATATGTAGTTTTTGTGAAATCATTAGCATTATTTAATGCTTGATACAGCATTTATTGCAGTGAAAATGGAAATGCTGAAAACTGAGGATGGAAGTCATGCCCATGATCAGCAATGACCAGATAAAGTGTTCACCATTTTGGATAGCCACTATTTTGAGCCTTACCAGATCAAACAACTAAAGTCAAATGTTTCAATGATTAACAAAAAAATATGCACTTTTTTATTAAACCGATTGCGGATATTACTTGAACGATTCACACACTACATATTAGGACATCAACGAACCGGATTTGCAATAGGCTAAATCAATTGAGGATGGAGTGTTAAGGAAAGCGTTACACGGTTCACTTCTATATCATTTATCGAGCCATCCCCACACGTGTTTTTGGGGCCAACCTCCCACCTTAACTAAATTTCAACTCAATTGTAAACAACGTCGGCAAGTTTAACCTGCCCCCCTCGGGTTTAGCTAAACATACACTTTGGGCTAAACTGGGTTAAACCCGGGTTAAATTATTTTTTAGGATTATTTTATCACAATATGAAAGAATAAAGCTGGTCTTAGTTGGCAAGTTGAGCTAATTGACTTGACCAGGAATTGGTGGTGGCTCTGTAGTTCTGATAATTGATTTAACTTTTGGGGCTAGAGGGTGAATTATCCAGTTATTGACAGTGAACACAAGTGCTGCTTGCTGAGAGGGTGGATTACCACCTGCCAGTCTCCAAGGTTCAATACCCCCTTAACTTGCAAACTGACACCAGACTATACTGGTGCAGGTTGTCTGGCTAGAATCACTACACTTCTTCAGAAGAAGACTCGCCTAGCAATTCAAGGCACTGTCCATTGTGGGGGCAACAAACGCATTTTATGGCTATGGCTAACTGATAAAAGTCCCTTTTATTATGGACTTCCTGGCCTAGTTTAAGCAAATAAAATTGTACTAGCTAGACACTACTAAACAACTGACATTAGTATTTCAGTAGTAAACATTATATAATGTTCATATATTATTTTTTTTATTTAATAAAACTGCTTTACAGTTTATTTGTTTTTCGTCTTTGTTATAAGATTATGTTTTTCTTCTCTAAACTTAGCGGGCCGCGGGCTTACCCGTCTTTGGCCCGCGGGTATGGGCCGGACCTGGAAATTGCGGGCCGGGGCCAAACATTCACGGTCTGGGTCGGGCATGGGCCGGGCCTAAATTCTAGTTTGCGGGCCTGGGTCGGGCCTGGCTTGAAAAATTGTTGCGGGCCTAGACTCTAACTGCTAATTGTGGGCCGGGTTTGGGCTCAAATTGTAGGCCCGCGCAGGGCGCCATTGTGTACGTGCGTGCGTGCGTGCGTGCGTGCGTGCGTGCGTGCGTGCGTGCGTGCGTGCGTGCGTGCGTGCGTGCGTGCGTGCGTGCGTGCGTGCGTGCGTGCGTGCGTGCGTGCGTGTGAAGGGGAGTGCTCACATTGTTGAATTCCTAGCCACTGAAGGGAACTGTGACAGTAACTCAGATGACATATGAACAAAACAGAACATACTGTGACATCTGATGAGAACTGTTCGATTCGATAGATACATTTCAACATTTCTTAGTGTTGATTATGGCTATGCTTGTTGATTGACCCATTCAAACCTTGTTCTTGAATACTTTGTACTTTGTGTTGAAATGTCTGGCTTGTAATCTGAGAAAGCTAAACACGTATCAATAAAAACAAGGCTCGTTCTGCACATAAATGCTGCCTTTTCATCAACTGACTATTAAAGCAGCACAATTTGTGTAATAACTCCTTGTCAATCACTTTACACAATCTTGTAGAAGCTTAGAATATCAACTATAACCAATTTAAGTCACCTAGTTCCTCTGGAGTTAGCAGTTCTGAACACAAATTAATTCCGAATAAATTGCCTGACCGCCATTTTGTAAATGGCCGCAGTAGTTAGCAGAGGTTTTTGGGACCTCTTATCAAGCGCATCAAAAGATCAAAGTAAAACGACCCTAATATCGCCCACCGCTAATGAGTGCGCGCAGCCAATCAGAAAGCAGCACTAGACCTTGGAGCGCCCCCTGGCGGCGGCGGCGGCGGCTCAGCGTGGCGCGCATGCGCGTGCCGCGCCCCTAGCGACCGGAGGAGGAACGAACAGTGACCGGTGGTCATCTATGATGGACATAGGAACAAAGAAAATACACGTAATATCACCCACCCACCACCACCCACCCACCCACCCACCCACGACAACACGTGACCGTGACCTCGACGGAGTGACCAGTCCGAGTGGTTAGCTAATGACAACTGGACGTCCGAACGACTGGAGTTAACTGTAAGCCGAAGCGTTTATCCAGCTGTGAGCCATAGCGCGAGATCAAAGGACGCTAATCTGTACAATGTAGCAAGTTAGCTGAGCTAATAAGCGATAAACAGCAACTAAGTTGCAGTGACGACATTGATGTGGGACCGCTGTATGTTATAGCCTGTTATATGTAGTGGACATAATACGTGATAAAATTAAAACCGATAAAGATAAGACGAATGTGTAAAAGTGAATAAATAGTCGACATGCATGGCTACAATATAACCGCTGGACGAGGGAAATCGGACCGTTCGTTAAATAAAATGTAGCAGGACGAAAATGGACATAAAATATAATATAATATAATATAATGTGCCAACACGCAGTTGGAGCAAGAACGCAATACAAGACGGGAATATAAGGTGATGCAAATTTAATAAAACGAAAAAAGAACAAGTACAAATATAAAAGCTAGTAGTAGTAGTAGTAGTAGTAGTAGTAGTAGTAGTAGTAGTAGTTATAATAAAGTCAAGTTCATGTTGGAACGGTGTTTAATACCGCCAACAACAACGGTAGTTAATAAAGTCAAGGACATGTTGGAACGGTGTTGAATGCCGTCAGCAACGATCGTCGGATGGCGCGAGTGGTCAACTTGCGCGCCAACGCAATGCGTAACGATACAGATCGACGACGCCGGAAGAGTGATGGGAGATGGACGGGACCGAGGTGAATGTGACGGAAAACGTTTGCGGACAATGGGGCGTGGATGAGGACCAACTCATGCATCACCCGCTCCCATTTGGTCATATGAGCCCGGAAGGCCATCACCTCGACCTCGTGGGCGTCGGTGGCGGTGTCTATGGCGGCTATGTCGTCGTCCCACTCTCCGGCGTCGTCGAAGTCCTCGTCGGCAGCGTGAGCGTCGGTGACGGCTGCGTCGATGGCGGCCAAGTCGTCATCCCACGACTCTGTGGAGGCGGTCGAGGTATTGCGAAATCCATTCGCCGTAAACTCAATGGCAGTCATGACGTGGCGCCAACGGCTGGCATGTACGCCGAAGGCCGACAGGAGACCGGCGTCGTAGAGCGCCTCCCGAAACAGGACGGTCGCCTGGCAGCTCCGGCGTAGGGGGGCGTCCTCCATCAACTCTATGAGCACGCACGCCCAGTTGAAACATGGAATGCTGTAATAAGTAAAGGACACAATCAGAGTCACAATATGCAAAGGCATAAGTTAAACAGGTATGAGCTATGGAGAGCTATGAAAGTAACAAAATAGAAATAAATAAATAAATAAATAAATAAATAAAAGAAATACTCACACAATACCCTGCAATAGAGGTACCGACTGCAGGAGTTCCGCGACGAGGACGAACTCCATGCAATCGTGCAAGGCGAATACAGACATTGTGCTAACGGTGTCGACGGCAATGGTGGTTGTTATGACGACACGACGAACCCAGACGTCTTATATAGAGCATGCTAGAACTTACATCAGCCTCGGAACAATACCACACTAATCAGAAAAGAGATAAGCGGCCGGCAGAAAAGAGATAAGCGGCCGGCAACTGTCAGCCTACCGACACCTGGCATCCATCACGCAAGGAAAAAGCAGGGGGTTACGTACTCTACAGTGCTACAACGACGCGTAGTTAAGACAGTAACTGTACATGTTAACGTCATAAAGTCACCATGAACCAACCTATACGGTTTAAAGGCGGTAAACAGTTCCTGTCCAATTTCTACGCCTGCAGGATACACGCCTGTAATAGAGAATTCACCAGTGTCGAAAGCGCGTATCAATGGCGGAAGTGCATGCATCATGACGACATGCAGACGGCGCAAAGGATGCTGGCCACGCGCACGGGTCTACAGGCGAAACAGCTCAGCAAGTACATACGAGAAAAGGAAATGTTACGCGCAGAATGGACGAGACAACGATATGCATTAATGTATGGGTTAGTGACCGTTAAATATCGCGATCCAACCCTACGTAAACGACTGTTGGACACTGGGCATTCCCAGTTGCAGGAATGGGTCAAGAGTCGGGAAGGATACTGGGGTGCACTGACATACAGTGGTCAAGCCGGTCAGAACATGCTAGGTCATATAACCATGCTAGTACGCGAGGCCATACGATTACATCAGACTCCAGAGTACAGCCAGATGGCAGACATCCAGCGGCCGCATCGCGCGATCGACCAAGGGTCGGACGCAGATACCAGACATGCAGCATCAGCATCGGCGTCACGCGCTCGACCAAGGGGCGACGATAAGAAAGCGCGCCACAGTCGGGGAGAGGGCTATATAAGCCCGACTCGGAGTGATCGAGGCATACAACCGCTCTTCGCTTCACAGACGACTTCGAAACCCTTCACGAACAGCACCAGCAGAGACGTAGAAATGGCCGCCACCACCGTCACCAAGACAACCAGCGACCAGGACGCCGAGATGATGACCACTCTGAGCCAACTCGAGAAGCAGGTAGGTAACGGTACCTATATAATAAGACGACCGTTAACCATAGTACAAATCGCCGTTCAAGAGAAATTTATCGTTTATCCATCATGTCAGCAGTGCAACAAACGGGTCATTCCCGAAAACAACGGCTATGTGTGTCCCATTCACCGATGGCAGCGGGGTGTAGTGTATCGGTTCGCCATGCGTGTCCTCCTACAAGACGCCATCGGCAGCGAAGTGTGGGGAACCATATTTAACGACAAGGCTGTCCAGTTGCTAGGATACACGGGGAACGATTACATAAACATGACGTCAGATGCAGAGCGGTATGCAGCACTGGACATGCTGCGGGGGGCCCGAGTCATGGTGACCATTCGTAAACGTATGGCAGGACCGTACGTAAATTACACGGTGGCCAACATGGAAGTAGTCACAGTGTGAACCATTCCGTTGACAGGCTGGCTCGATCGTCGCTGCGGCAGCCACTGCAGTGGCAACCGGAAGCGGCGATGACATCATCGACGGAGATGGACGCGCTAAGGTAATGCAATGGTTACAGGCTAACAGCACGGAAATACTGTTCTCCTCCTCGGTGGACAGCGGTTCGCCGCCACCACTGATTGTAATATCAGATGACGACCAGGGGGAGAATAGTGCGTCGTCGGCGTCACATTATAGCATTAGCAGTAGCGCTGATATGGAGGCTACTGTTAGCGGTCTAGATAGGTTACGTGATAGATCCGAAGCCATGACCAATGAAAACATATTCTATAAGGCGCTAGAGGCCGCCAGTGTGCGATATGCCAGTGACGAGGTTGAACGCATAATGAATCTAAACGATGATAAGGATCGTTACGTGCCATCGACCAGCATGGTCATGCACGTCTTGCGGTGGCTATCTATAGATGTCATCGCAACGTGCGGGACCATGAAATGGCGTAACCGAGTGACCGAATTGGTTAGAAAGAGTATGTACGAAACATACGACAATAACGATATGCAGGGCGACGCGGAATAATATAACCCACGTAATGTAACCGATGCGTTCTGTTCAATAGATGGGACTGGAGCAACTCCAGAACGCGTATAAACGCGACCTGGCGGCGCTGTACGACGACACCGAGGATAAGGTGTCACAAGCGGCGAAGAGGCTGAAGACATCCTCGATGACAACCTCGTTCTACCCACCATCACCCCTGAGCAATGCCGACTCGCCACCGGCAAACCAAGAGGCGTTGCTACCACCGTGGACCGTCGAATCGGAGTCTGATGAGTCCGTGGAAGACGCGTTCATCATAAACACCCCTCCCCATTACTACAGTGAGGATGAGGATGCGATTGCCTCATCCCCCGAGCCCGCGAAAGCCGACGATGCGGACTTCGAATTTAGTCCCGCGTCGCCACCACTCGTCCAGCGCAAGCAGGACGACGACGACGACGACGACGACGACGACGACGCATCCCTGACGACCCTCTATGTATTCCCTGATAAAACCGTCGTATTGACCCGCGACGGTGAACAGGTGGACATCCCCGATCAACGTACGATCACACACCCGGAGCCGCAGCCGCAGCCGTCGACGGCGCATGCCCACGAAGAGGACGACGACGACGCCTCCGACGACGAAGAAGAAGACGCGGACAAGACGGGCAAGGTGTGTTTCCACAAAATGCAACTGCACCTCGCACGTCTTATTACTAAACTGTGGCGGAGAACCGCCCCTGCCACGGTGGAAGAGGTGACGGTCGACGTGTGTCGGGCACTGGCCGGCACGGTACTCTCCGCCGAGTATCAAGAGCACACAATGCGATACGTGCGATGTGCCATCCGTCAACCGCGGGCAATAACGCGACCGCTTAGGTAGTAGGTGTGGTTGTTGTTGATGGTGATTAAATAGGTGGTAATTAGTAGTAAACGTAATAATTGTATTATTAGTAATATTAACATTGGTGTTATGTAGAGTGAAGAGTATGACGACGAGGCACCCGTCCTCCCAGCCAGCATTCGGGAGCTATCTGGAGTAGTGTTCTCCGCGTATATGACGTCGTCAACAGAGTATTATTATTAGTAGTAACAGTAGTAAACATAACCTAGTTAGAAGTAGTTGGTGTATGACGTAATATGGAGTGATATATTGGTATCCTTTAATTTGTCTGTAGGATGACGTACCTGTGTCACCGATTGAACTGCGTAGACGTGCATGCCGACAATTAGTGGTGATGATACTTGAATATATGATATCAACAAACGATGAACAGTAGATCTATTGTGTTATGTAGGAGCAGGAGAGGGAGGACGAGGTGCCAGCAAGGGACGAGATGAGACGTCCATTACATGATTTAATGAGCGACATTGCTGACCACATTATTGAAATTAGTAAAGATAATAGAAAACATTATATCAGTATACGAATACAGTAGACGCATTTCTTGTTATGTAGGAGGAGAGGGAGGAAGAGGTGGAGGAAGCACCCGTGCTAGCAAGGGATGAGAGAAGACGCACAATACATAATTTAATACAGGGAATTGTTGATTTCATGCTTGAAACCTCCGCATTTCAATAAGCACCGTTTACAACGGACTAATAGTAGGTAGTGTCTCTCTCTCTCGTCTGTATTGTATGTATGTATTCGCGCACATATTGTATTTGCAAGACATATAGTAATACATATATATATATATAAATATACATACCAACCTATATATATTACATCATTGTACGGAACCTCTGTCGCGGTGTAAAAACCCACAAGTTAATAATCATTGTACTAGCCACTGGCGTGTCGATAACCGACCGTAAGCTAGGGGTCACTGGCGAGGATGTAACATTCCCACAAACCCACAAGTAATCAACATCATCATCATAGTAATTATATAGGTCTAACCGTGTATATGTATATGTATATATTATGTATATCGCTATGTCTTTATATACGCAATAAAACGTCTTACAATGAACGAAACGTGTTGTGAGTGGTGTTGTCATGAGTTGAAATATAACCCGTAGCCATGGATAGTGGGACACACAGTTGCCAATACCACCATAGGTGATACACCCTTCACCAATAACCTCCACCATCACCACCACCACCACCACCACCACCACCACCATCACCACCACACGTACTATATAGCTGTACTAAGAACCGCACTCTCTCAGTTGTAGACACGTAGAGCAGAGCAGAGCAGCATGAAAAGACACCAATGTCGTCACTGCGGACAGGTGCTCGACACCTATGCAGCGCTCAAACGCCACCTAGTGAGTCATGCGACACCGACAGTGATCGAACATACGTATTCGGTGGCGCCACCACTAGATGTGCCACGGGAGGTGCCACCTAGCGAACAGGCAAAGCGAACTAAGTATTCCTGTAAATGTGATGCAACGTTCGACATATGGGACGATCTACAACACCATGTGAGGTCCGTATGTCGTCTTAGCAGTAACCGTAGCAGTAGCAGTAGCAGTAGCAGTAATAGAAAACAGACCACAGTGTACACATGTGCGAAATGTGGAATGACGTTCACTAGACGCAATGACCTGACCAGACACGTACGAAATGCGTGTACCGCCGACGACGACGACGACACGACGCCACCATCGCCTAAGTTATCAATCAGGGAAGACACCACACCCAACCATCCACTCGTTACCGATGCCGACCCTATAGACCCACCTGCCCGACTCCCCTTCGCCGACAACCTGTCGCCGGAACTGTTAGATGTCGTACGAGCGCACTGGTCGACCATACGGACACGTGTAACGAGAGGTCCTCTTCAGTGCAGGTACGATTACAGAGTAACGACGCTGGACACGACCGTTCTAGAGCCGTCGTTGAGGAACGTGTTCCAGGAACAGACCAACGCGTTCAAGATTAACCTCAGTTACGGGTTCGTTCTGAGGAACAAGAACACGGATCAATACAAGTACTACCATCCCTCGTGCAACTGCTGTGGACGCTACCTGGACGAGCCCAGTCTCATCACCAACAGCAAGGACTTTGATAAGTTCCTCGAACGCATCCGCGAAACCGACGTCTTGCAATGGGCCATCAATCAAAGACCGGATTCGGCGTGGGTGTGCGAACTCGTGACCAATGTCACATTTTTCGTCAATCGCATCATCGATCACCCGATAGGATGTGTAGGAATGACCGACCTTCCCATGTACATCAAGAGGAACAAAGCCGTCATCGCATTGGAAAAGGAGCCCGTCCATGCCAAGAGGTACAATGACAACCTGTGTCTCTTTCGATGTCTGGCCCTGCATCGCGGATGTGAACGGCGTCGATTGGAACCGGCTGTGGAGACGCTGTACGCGACGTACGCCCAAGACGGCGTACCCATGGCAGCATTTGCCGGGGTCACGATGGACGACCTCTATCGTGTCGAGACCACGTTCGAAACGAACGTGTGCGTGTACCGTCTCGTAAAACCGGATGGAGATGAGGCGGAGGAGGAGGATGGTGGAAAGTCGACCGCAGAACTCGTTCGTCGCTCGGTATGTAAGTACCCGGACACACTCTACCTCAATCTGCACGGGACGCATTTTTCCTACATCCAGGATAGACGCAAGTACTGTCACTCGTACAGATGTCGGAAGTGCGGTGACTCGTTGTGGAAAGACGCATGGCATCTACGCAACCACGAGAGCACGTGTACGGGGGGTGTGCGCCGAGTCTATCCTGGTGGCGTGTACCATTCGACTCCATCGGTGTTCGAACGTCTGGCAGACGAGAACATCCGAGTGGCCGAAGCGTTGCAGTACTATCCGTACCGAGCCACCTTCGACTTCGAGTGTTGGTTCGACACCGAACACCTTCCGGCGGACAGTGCCCAGGTTCACTGGGTTGCGCGTCACGTCCCGTTGAGCGTCAGCGTGGCATCCAACGTACCCGGACACGAACAGGTGACATGCATCGTCACGGACGGAGACGTCAACAAGTTGGTGAGCACCATGATGACTGTCCTACAAGCGATGAGTGAGGCCGCGTACGACAAGATCAAAGACTCGTACGATCATGTGCTGGAACAACTCGCAGAAGAGATGTCGAAATGGGACGCACGGGAGGAGGCTGCACGGGACGCAGCTGCACGGGAGGCCGGCGAGAAGAAAGGGCGAGCGGCAACCAATCCGTACAAAACGCTGATGGGACAAATGTATGGATGGATGCGTCAGTTACCCGTCGTCGGGTTCAATTCGGGGAAGTATGATCTCAATGCCATCAAACAGTTCCTCATACCGTACTTCCTGACGACTTCAAAGACCGACGTGGAACAGGACGAGGCCGCGGACGAGAGGGAGCAGGAGGGCAACAGGAAAGTCGAGACCGACGGCATCGGGTCAATGTTCGTAATCAAACGCAACAACACTTTCATGTGTCTTTCGACGGATCAGCTGAAATTCGTAGACATGATCAACTACATAGCCCCCGGATTCAGCTACGACAAGTATCTGAAAGCGTACGGATGCGAGGTGACGAAAGGTCATTTCCCGTACGAGTACATGGACAGGCTGGAGAGACTCGACGACACCGCACTTCCACCGAAAGAGGCCTTCTTCAGTCGACTGAAGAACGAAGGGATTTCAGACGAGGATTACGCCAGTTGTCAGGAGGCCTGGCGCGTCAATGGCATGACGACGTTGCGCGACTTTCTCGTCTGGTACAACAACAGGGACGTGGTTCCCTTTCTACAGGCCATCGACAGACAGTTCGCGTTCTATCGACAACGGGGAATAGACATGTTCAAGCAAGGTATCAGCGTACCCGGTCTGACCCTGCTGTACCTGTTCAACGACCTGCCAGAGAAGACCTACTTTACCATCTTCAACGAGAAGAACAAAGACCTGCACGACCTCGTCAAAGCGAACATTGTAGGCGGGCCTTCGATCATCTTTCATCGCTATCACGAGACAGGGGTCACCACGCTACGTCGGAACGAGTACGGAGAGGCGGCTCGTCCCTGTCGAGCGATCGTCGGATACGATGCGAACGCACTGTACCTGTGGTCGCTCATGCAGGACATGCCTATAGGATGGTACACGCGACGACGAGCGGAGAAGGACTTCCGCCCCGAATCGGCGCAGCTGTACGGACAGATGGCCGGAGAATGGTTGACGTGGGAATCCGAACGCACGGGACGGTCCATACGGCATCAGATCAACGGACGAGAGAAGCGCATAGGCAAACATCGGGTGGACGGATGGTGCAGCGAGACGAAGACGGCTTATCAGTTCCAAGGTTGCTTCTTTCACGGTTGCTCGTGCAACCGAGAGGAGGTGAACGCCGTCAACGGGAAACCCATGGCGCAACTGCTCGCCGAGACCCGAAAGACCACCGCCTACCTACGACACTTTGTCACGGTCGTCGAGTTGTGGGAATGCGAGTGGAAGGAGATGAGACGAACACCGGCCGTACGCAAGTGTGTGGATGCAGCATTTCCCCGACGTCGACACGTGCAATGGACGATGACGTCACAACAGATCCTGAACGGAGTGCGTGCCGGAACCGTGTTCGGCATGATCGAGTGCGACGTACGCGTACCGGAAGCGTTGCGCGCGCACTTTGTCGAGATGCAGCCCGTTTTCAAGAACATCGGTATGCAACGGGAGGATCTCGGTCCGTTCATGCGCCGATACGCCGAAGAGCACGACATAATGAAGACTCCGCGTCGCATGCTCGTGGGTAGTTATTGCGGCGACAAGATACTGCTCGCAACGCCACTGCTGCGATGGTATCTGGACCACGGTCTCGAGGTGCTGCACGTGTACCAGGTCGTCGAATACGATCCCGTTCCGTGTTTCCGGCGGTTCGGCGATGCAGTGTCCAAGGCCCGACGCGAGGGCGACGTTCACCGAGACAGGACCATCATCGCGGACACCATGAAGTTGCTGGGGAACTCGGGCTACGGAAAGACCATCACCAACGTCGACCGACATCGTGACGTCAGCTACTGCACGGAGAAGGCGGCATCGCTCCTCGTCAACGATAAACGATTCCGTCAACTCGACATGGTCGTCGACGACGCGTACGAGATAGAACTGAACAAGAAGACCGTCAAGTACACCCTACCCGTACACGTGGGATTCTTCGATCTGCAGTACGCCAAGTTGCGCATGTTGCAGTTCTATTACGATTTCATCGTCAGGTACGTGGAGCGCCCTCTGTTCGAGTACTGCGAGATGGATACGGATAGTGCCTATTTAGCCTTGGCCGCCGAGTCCGTCGACGACCTCGTGACCCCGACACTGCGAGACCATTATTTCCGCCATCGGTCGGAATGGCTGCCGTCCGAATGTTGCGACGACCATCGGAACGACTACGTGCGCTGTCGTCTCGCCAACAGACCGTGGGTCGGCGACGAGGCGTGTTGCAAGGCGCGCAGAGCGTTCGACAAGAGGACGCCGGGTCTGTTCAAGGTCGAGTGGTCCGGTGCGGGGTTCGTGGGGTTGTGTAGCAAGACGTACTACTGTTTCGGCGCCACCGACAAGTACAGCACCAAAGGGTTGAGCAAACGGCACAACACCATAGACAAGGACGCGTTCCTGGAGGTGCTCACCAACCGTCGGAGCGGAGGCGGTTCGAACCGGGGTTTCCGGGTGCATAACTCCACCGTCATGACGTACGTGCAGAATCGGGATGCACTCACCTTCTTTTACGCCAAACGCGTGGTGCACGAGGACGGGGTGACCACGGGTCCGGTGGACGTATAGTAGAAAAGGCGATGCACGCTGCATTCGTTGCACACGCAATCATGGATGCGCGATGGAAACACCCCTTCACGTGCATCGTCGCCGGACCGACGGGGTGCGGCAAGAGTACTTTCGTGACGCGTATGTTGCGTCACGCCGCTGCGATGATCGATCCACCTCCCCAGCAGATCACGTGGTGTTACGGAGAATGGCAAGAGGCTTACGCAACGACGGAATTGGGTCACGTGCGATTCGAGGAAGGGTTACCGACTGCGGCCATGTTCGATCCGACAACGAGGAACCTCATCGTCATAGACGATCTCATGGCAGAAACGGACGAACGGGTCACGACCTTGTTCACTAAAAAAAGTCACCACAGGAACACGTCCGTGCTGTATCTCGTACAGAACCTGTTCCCTAAAAACAAGGAGAGTCGCACCATCAGTCTGAATTCGCAGTACATGGTGGTGTTCAAGAATCCACGTGACTCGTCGCAGATGGCGACCTTGGCTCGGCAGATGTATCCGGGACGCGGCAAGTTCGTGCAAGCGGCGTTTAAAGACGCCACGGCGGTACCGTACGGTTATCTGTTGGTCGATCTCAAACAGGACACGCCCGAGGACATGCGTCTGCGTACGGCCATCTTTCCAGACGACGGTGTTCAGTACGTGTACTTGCCGAAGGTATAAAACGACCGAGTGTGTGGATAGTCTCTTCATTCGCATCATGTCTGCCCGGGTGAAGAGACACATCGTGTGCATACAGGCCCTGGCCAGAGTCAAGAACAACAAAATTAAAAAGGCCATCATCGCCAACGCCGACTCCGATCTGCTGTGTGCACTAGCCGAGTGTGCATACAACATACTAACAAAAAACATTCCATTGTCCCCTTTACAGAGGCAACGATTGAATAAATACAGGACGAAGTTACGCGCGTTGGCTAATAGACGAACGCCAGCTGCCAGGAGAAGACGTCTACTGCTGCAACCACAGGTTGGTGAGGGACAGAGCGGCGGTTTCCTATCGGCCTTCCTAGCACCGTTGGCCAGTTCGGTCTTGCTACCCTTGCTCCGAGAGGTGCTGAACAAAAGGAGGTAGATACATGGAGCACGCACGCAAGATGGCCTTGGTGGACCCGCGACTGTTGGACACGCTTCGGTCACCCCCACCCCCACTCGCGACCGACACCTTAGGCAGGAAGGTGCAAGCCCTCGATGACGAGATGAAGACCATCCTGGATAGAACGGACCTAGACGACTGGACCAAGGTGACCCTGTATAATCAGGTGTTGCAGCGTTACAACGTCTTGGCCGATAAACGCATCAAGGAACCGCTACGCGTGGTCACGGTGAACGAGTCGGAGGTGGCGTCGGAGTCGGGGTCGGCGGGTACAGCACCAGCTCCTATTAGCGGACTGGAGGCCACCGTCTTGGCCACCGTTCCCAAGACCATGCAGGCCAAAGCCAGCCGTTTGATGGAGCATCTCAAGAGAGATATCGCGTGGACCGCTCGCGGTGAACTGATACACGAGGGCGTGCCGGTTGTCGGAAGTAACGTGGTGGATCTCGTTAATGATCTGTTGCGTAAGAGACAGACCGCTCCGACGGGTTGGCTGCCATTCGCACGACAACTCCGTGCCATCAACCTACCCATGATGTTGGTCGGTAACGTCGCCAGAAGAGCCTACATACGTCCGGAGCCGTCGATCTCTCCCTCTCGTCGGTCACGTACTCCTCTGCGTGCTGCTGCTGCTGCAGGTAGTGCACGAAGATCGCTAAGTTGGACACCCCTCGCCCGTCAGAGCCGTCGAATGGAACATACCATGCCCACCCCACCCCCCGAATCACGCAAGGCTCTGTCGTCATTGGCTGGTTGGGACAACCTATAGGATGGTACGCTGCGTGTCCGTAGCACAGTGTTCGTCATGTCGCCCGATCCACAGGACCTCGTGTACCGTTCCATCGTCGGTGTGATATTTATCAGTGGACTTTACATGATGGCTCACGGTATACTCCAAAGTTTTATGCTACAGGAGTTATTCGAACCTCCATCGCTCGACGAATGGACCATTCCTCGTCAACCCACCCACCCTCCCCCAGCATCGCGCAAGGCTTCGTCGTCGTCATTGGTTGGATGGAAGAACGTATAAGGTGGTACGACGCGTATCCGTAGCAGTCATGCTCATCGATCCACAGGACACGTACCGATCCATCGTCGCTGCGCTATTGTTCGAAGGACTTACCGTGCTGGGAGACGTTGCAGCCGACATTCTTCTACAACAGCTGTTATTCCGACTATGGTTACTCCGCTAGACCGTTGTTGTTCCACCGCTGTCATTGTGGGTGCCATAGTGTGCGTCCTAATACACGTCGGCGTGCTCCTCGTCATTCGTCAACAGTGGGAATCCGAAGTCAACGTCACCGCCCCCGTCAACACATCGATCCTCCACCTCTTTTGATGACTCAGAGGGGAGAAGAACGCTCCATGAGCGAGGTCTACTTCGATCCCACGAAGGTAGGCAGTTATGGCGGCGTCGCTGGCTTGCGACGCGTCACGCGTCTGCCACAGAAGGCCGTCACAGCATGGTTGTCGGCACAGGACACCTACACCTTACACAAACCAGCGAGACGTCATTTCAAGAGACGACAAGTCATCGTGGGTGGTATGCATCAGCAGTGGCAGGCCGATCTCGTGGACATGTCGAAGGTCAAACGCTTCAACGACGGTATGGCCTTTCTCCTCACGATGATCGACGTCTTCTCGAAAGTGGCCTGGTGTGTTCCCATGAAGAACAAGTCCGCGGCGTCGTTGGTAAAAGCGCTGCAATCCAAGTTCGTCGACGTTTGCCCCCAGACCTTGCAGACGGATCAAGGCAGAGAATTCCGGAACAAATCCGTTCAGGCACTATTGAAGCGTTACGACATCCATTACTTCTACACGCACAACGCGGAGACGAAGGCAGCCGTCGTGGAACGGTTCAACCGAACGTTGAAGACGCGCATGTGGCGCTACTTCACGAAACACCAGACGTGGCGGTACGTCGACGTCCTTCCGGACTTGCTGCGATCGTATAACAATGCCCGCCACCGCATGATCGGTATGGCTCCGTCACAGGTGAATGCACAGAACCAAGAAGAGGTGTGACAACGTCTGTACGGTCACGACGGTAAGGGCGTGCCCAAGTTGCACGTGTCGGATCGCGTGCGTGTCAGCAAGTACAAACGCACGTTCGAAAAGGGCTACGAGACGAACTGGAGCGAAGAGTTGTTCACGGTACACGAGGTTCACCCCTCCGACCCACCCGTGTATCGCTTGCGGGACGATCTCGGCGAAGTGCTGGAGGGTACCTTCTACGAACTGGAGCTGCAGAAGGTGACGGTACCCTTTGATAAGGTGTACCGTGTTGAAGCGGTACTGAAACGCCGTACGGTTGGTAAACGTAAGGAAGCTTTGGTGAAATGGTTCGGCTATGGCTCCTACTACAACAGCTGGATCGATGCCAAGGGACTCGTCAACTATAAAGCCTAGTCGCGTACATGACGACACTGCATTCGAGGAATGACACACGACGCGACACCATCACCACCACCGCCCTGCCTCACCACCATAGACGAGGAGGAGACGGATTGTACTGACGCTGCACCGAACGAGCCAGACAGCACTCCCTGGCATATTTTCGGTACCGCGTGTCCCAAAGAGGAGATCGTGTTTCTGTGTCAGGTCGTCGTCCTGTACACGGTCATTCTGATCAGCATTTACAACCTGACGACAGGTCGCGGCGATTCTAATCTGTGGACGGCTCTGTTGAGTAGTTCGTTGGGTTACCTACTGCCCAATCCCACGTTGAGACGCAATGGCGACTGATTTCTACATGACGCTGCCTAGCAACGCTTCCATGAAGATGCACCCCGACAACACCTTGACCCATTACGTCACGGCCTTGCCCCAACGCATCGATCTTACCGGCGAGTGGGAGTGTGGGTTGGCCGAGGTCCAGTATCCGCACACCTGGTACAACGTCACGGATAGCGACGTCTGGTTCTTCCTCAACACGATCGATGCTACGGACTCGTCCATACGTTCGAAGTTGCCGTGTGGGTATTACGACGATCCGTTTACGTTGCTGTATCACGTCAACAAGGGACTGTCCAATATGCGGACGTATGAGACACAGGCTCAGATCAGTTATAGTACCGTCACTCAGAAAATGACGTTACACATGACGGCGAACACCATGTTCACCATACCGTACCACAGCGCGGTGGCGACCTTGTTGGGATTCCGCGGACCCGTAGCCAGCCCGGCGGAGTTGGAGTCGGGTGTGTCGTCTCCCGTCCTCCCCATCGACACCCACCATCCCGACTCGTCGTACCCCTTCCACATCGAGGCCGACGATGTGGTGAACCTGACGCAGGGGTTCGACACCCTCTACATCTACACGGACGTCGTGGAGCCGCGTAATGTGGGCGACACTCTCGCACCTCTGTTGCGCGCCGTTCCGATCAGCGGACGTAACGGCGACACGGTGTCCGCTCGTTTCACCAACGTGCTGGCGGTGCGCTGCCCTACTTCGCCGGTGCGCAATACCAGCGAGGTCACGGACTGGGCAGTCTGTTCGGCAGTCTGTTGCGCAGCGCCATGCCGCTCATCAAGAGAGGTGCCGTGGCGTTGGGCAGGGGAGCGTTGAAGACCGGCGTTCGCATAGCCGGCGACGTCTTATCGGGTCAGAACATAAAAACGGCTGCCAAAAGACGCGTCACCGACGCCATCGGCAGTATTCGAGCCCCTCCTGGTAAACGTATAAAACGAACGGCCGCAAAGGCGACATTCACTGCAGTCAAGCGCCGCCGCAAGAAAAGGACGTCCCCGAAACGCGCTGCCGACATATTCGACGCTGACGACAAAGATGGCGTTCGTGCATAGACAGTCGTGCGAGGGAGTCAAGACCGAGCTGGATCTCTTTACCGTACCCCCCACTCAGACCTGCATCGTCGAGAGTCACGTGGTGGAACATCAACCCACGGCCTCTCTGGACTCTGGAGGACCGATAGAATTCTTCATCCCCGGATCGGGAGACGATTACATGGATCTCGCCAACACGATGCTACACTTGCAGGTGAAGGTGACGCGAGCCAACGGTAACCCTATCGACGCGGGCGAACCCGTGGGACCGGTGAACAACTGGTTGCATGCGCTGTTCAGCAATGTCGACCTCTCCCTGAACAACACGCAAGTGACCTCTTCGTCCTTCAACGCGTACCCGTATCGAGCCTTCATAGAGACGCTGTTGAGTTACGGATCCGACGCCAAGTCGACGCAGATGACGAATCAGCTGTGGTACAAGGACAAGGCCAGTCGCATGCACGCCACCGAGCTAGCCGCCGGACCCGATCCTAACCCCGGGTTCGTGACTCGTCGAGAGTACATATCCAACAGTCGCGTGGTCGACATGATAGGTCGTCTCCACGTGGATATGTTTCTGCAGGATAAATTCCTGATCAACGGCGTCGACGTCAAGTTACGCCTGGTGCGCAGTAAGCCCGAGTTTGCGCTGATGGCTGCTGGAGCGAACGAGTACTTGATAACCGTCGTCAACGCGTCCTTGTTCGTCAAGAAGGCCACCATCGCTCCGGCCGTGCAGAAGGCTCACATCTTGGCTCTCGCTAGGACCACGGTCAAGTATTCGTTACGACCCGTCGAAACCAAGGTGTACTCCATTCCCACGGGTGCTCTGTCGCACACGCACGAGAACCTGTTCCTCGGCTCCCTGCCGAAACGTCTCGTACTGTGCTGCATCGACAACGACGCCTACAACGGCACGTACGCCACAAACCCGTTTCACGCCAAGAACAACGACATCAGCTTCGTCGCCGTGTACGTCGACGGTCGTCAGATACCCGCCAAACCCTTCCAGCCCAACTTCGCAGACAACCTCTTCGCCAGGAGCTACGCGAGCATGTTCACCTCGACCGGCAAGGTGTGGCAGGACGAGGGGAACTGTCTGACACGCGAAGAGTACCGAGACGGCTACACCTACTTCTGTTTCGACCTGACCCCCGACCAGTGCGACGGTCCCTGCTTTAATATGGTACAAAAGGGCAACCTGCGCTTAGAATTTCATTTCCGTGCAGCGCTTCAGACCACCGTGAACGTCGTCGCCTACGCAGAATTCGAGTCCGTGCTGGAAATCGACAAGAACCGCAACGTCATCTACGACTACTGAGATGGACACCCTGCAGATCGCCCGTCTACTGGCGATGGATCCGAAGACCGCATCCGTCTTTGGTGGCGTCGTACCCCGAGATGGACTGCCTGCAACAATTGACGCTCTGCCGATCGCCTTCGTGTGCAACACCGACGACGCCGACGAACCGGGCGAACACTGGATAGCACTGTACCTGTCCTCCGACGGGCGCGGCGAATACTTCTGTTCGTACGGTCTGCCGCCTCGTCACGCGGCGTTCCGCACCTTCTTGAACAAACACTGTTCCGAGTGGACTCATAACAGCACGAGACTCCAGAGTCCTCTGTCTAACGTTTGCGGACAATATTGCGTCACTTATATCATGCTTCGTTGTAACGGCGCTCCTATGAGAACTTTCGTCAACGCTTTCCACACCGATCTGGTCGCTAACGATTGTCGCGTGTTCGATTGGATTAGGCTGCTAAAAAAGGGTATACCGTACTATAACGTGTCATACTGAGCCTCTGGCGCGGTGGTCGCTCCACCCGTAAGCTCGCCCTCGAACCTCTGGCGCGGTGGAGACACCCGTAAGTTCGCGACCTCTGGCGCGATGGTCACCATTCGCAAGTCGCCTCGACTTCATCATCATCATCTTCATCATACCCGGCTCGTTGTATCCAATCGCATACGATCGCCTCGTTTGTACTGCTGCTGCTGCTTTGTTGTATTTAATAAAATACGTGTGCACCGTACGATTGCGTTCGTCTCCTTACTGGGTCAACGACCCTTCGGCACATACACGTAACTAGGTCACTGTTCGTTCCTCCTCCGGTCGCTAGGGGCGCGGCACGCGCATGCGCGCCACGCTGAGCCGCCGCCGCCGCCGCCAGGGGGCGCTCCAAGGTCTAGTGCTGCTTTCTGATTGGCTGCGCGCACTCATTAGCGGTGGGCGATATTAGGGTCGTTTTACTTTGATCTTTTGATGCGCTTGATAAGAGGTCCCAAAAACCTCTGCTAACTACTGGCCGCCATGGCCGTCTGGGAAAAAAATTACGATGGCTCAATATCTACATCTGTTTGTTATAATATCAGTCTACATGTGAGCCAAATTTGGTGCTTTTATCACAAAATACACAATATGTTTGGTATGCCGCCTCACTAATGTGAATTCAACCAATGAGCTGTGGCAGCAGTTTGAAATGTAAGACAACATTTTGTGATGGCGTTTTAAAAATAACTAAAATGATTCATAATTCACAGAATATCGCATGAACTAATCAACCTATACCAATACAACTTGTTGGAACTGTTCTCTGTAATGTGTAGATAACATAACCATAATTAGAACATACATGTAAACATATTATTGATGGTTACAGACCAAACAGTGCATTAAGCTTATAAAGTAACAATTTGTTCAATAAGTCACTTGTGAGCGGGTTTTCAGGCACCGATCATGTGCTAGATACACATCTATCAGCTAAAATTGTTAATATTTTTGGTATTTATGCATTTCAGTGTTCATATCAGAGCTATGACTTGTCTAGTTGTCATAATTCTCTGTAGCTGCGCTAGTGTCTAGAATGAACTACCCATCACTTTGAAATCATCAGAAACTATATTCCGTAAAAAAACTGAAGATATTTATTCCAAATTGCATTTCCACCTTAAATCTTCAATGGCCACTTGTTGATTTGCTCCGATTATGACTTTTGCACGTCCCTGTTTATGAAACTGCTGATGTTTCTGGTTTGTTGCGCCTCTGGGCTCAGGTTCCTGAACATTCATGAGTTTTTACTTCAGACCTAAACAAATCAATATGGGGTAGGAAATATTGATCTGTAACTTTTATTAGGCATAAACCAGTCACATTAACTATAAAATGTATACATGTTCTAATTATGGTGATATAATCTACACATGGAAACAATTCTGCCAAATATTATCGACATATAATTTAATTAGTTCATGGTATATTAATCTTATATTAATATATATATATTAATGGATATATGTAAAAATATATATTACATGTGCGACTCACAAAAACAAAAATTCAAGCAGATGCATTAGTTATTGCCTAAAGTATGTAACGTTATGGAAGTATATTAATGAGTTGCATTATGTGTGTGACATAGTTTTGTTACGTGTGTGATGTGTATGAAATTGACCTAGAAATGGACAATACTATTAGTTAATATTGATTGCTGACATAATAGTATAACATTTTAATACGTTGTAATAAAACAACATAATAAGGTAAGTAAATTGTGATAAAAAAATCAATTATGTGACACATTTATTTATTATGCCTTAGGTAATACAAACAATACAACGTCATCCATTTAATCTTATCTTTATTCACCAAATTCACAAACAAAGACAGCATTTGACAAACGGAATATCTATAGTGCTAAACCTCATTATGGAACTTAATTATCAAACATGTAGATTTTAAACATTAAACATACACACATATATATCTAACAAAGAGATATATAACCTGTATATGTTTTCATAACAAAGAGATATATAAGTAGTAAATGAGTAAAGATTTTTTTTCTTAATGCAATTATAAAAAGTCACCTTTCAGACTCACTTTGGCTGGAATTGCCCTCAAAATAATGTTAATAATTACATGATGTAGTCACCTAGATTAGTAGTCAAGATACTGGTAAGTAGACATGCTATACTTGTTCTGATGTCTGGTGCAATGCAAAAATACAATTAATATACATTAACATGGTGGTAGTTCTCACAGATTTAGGTTAGGTAAGTCAATGGTTCAGTGTGTGTGTATTCGTACAACTACAGCTAAAACAACAACAGGGGTGTATGTAACATATTTCCTGTTTAATAAAAAAATTAATAGTATTAGTAAACACTCACAAATCAAGTATGCTGAATATAATTACAATCTACCAACATCCAATATTTTCATCACTATCAAATCATAGTTTGCATAATAACCCAGTCTCTTACGAACTTGCTGGCGTCGCTTCTAGCCAAGCTAGTCACAGCGAATGCAATCAAGCGTGCAGTGGCGAGTGTACTTTAGAGTGTGCTCCGGCGAATGCAGTCAAGCATACAGCGTGGAGTAGCGATGGAGGAATCACAAGGCTTCAGCGCATCTTGTTGCCGGCAATCATCGCCCAGTCTGGACAACGAATAGTTCTCAAAGAGGCTATCGATGCATAATCGACGACGGAAGTGATGAAATAACGGCGAAATAACCGTCTCTTGAATCAAGAATAATGCACCGACAATTATTGTCCTTGCACGTCAAAACTCTTAACACGAGACATGGGTATAATCACATTACCTTACTCGGTGAATGCATTCTGTTCGAACGAACATTGCTTCACATTTCCATGTCTCGGAAACAATTTATCGATTCACGATCCAGTTCGTGAATAATCAAACGTCTCAGTCTCAGATTTATCTCAATTGTCTGACCAAAACATCCGGCGTCAGCTGTTTTCTACTTCTTCTACCACCAATAACAATTGTCGTCTCATAATAAACCAACCAATCATTTTAATGCATACATAACTCACGTAGACCACGGAAAGGCTTGCATGGTTGCCTATACATCTTGTAAGTTGACTTGTGAATAGTTACGTAATAGTTGAACCAAAATCACCCCCAGTATCAAACATTCAAAACAAGTATATCCTACATAAAATCTACATCATAAGAATCTATACAATAATGACGAGGTACAACAAAGTGCATCTCGTATAAGATTTATAACAGAAAAAGCACTTTATAAATTTCCTTTATCATTTTCCTTTACCCATTGACAATTTCGAAAGTGAGAACGTAAACATATTTACTTCACCATTATGCTGTCAGCGACACAAATCAATAACTGCTACTATATAGATATTTGTTCTCCACCTGCTAACACATGGATAAACAATATAAATAAACAACAAGTTTTCCAATGATACCAAACATGACAACATTTCGTGTATCTGTTACACCTGTAATCCGTTGTAAAAATGTTCTGAAACCTTGATTGGCCATTGGTCGCTATTCGGCGCCACTAACACAACTCTCAATCACTAAGTAGTATCACTAGGTGGCTTAAGTAAACAAACAGATTCTATACAGGTCATTCTAAAAAAATGGGGAATATCGTTGTTATAGCCAATCTATCGACTATGATTCCTATCGAACATTTTCAAAATCCGTTTGATCTACATCATGTGTCAGGTTGTCTTATAACTCAACTTATCAAATGATAGCCAGGTAAACAAAATCAATAATGTTAGTTAATTAGGCATGGCAAAAATTGCTGACCTGCCGATTTAACGTTATTTTCCAGATGACGCTTTGCACAAGTGAGTTTGTGATTAGGCAGGAATAAAATGATTATTTATGCAAAGTAACAACACAAGTCCAGCGTAGATTGAAATAGGCCAAAGAATGACATTTAGATTTATTAATTAAGGAGCAGGAAATTAGGCAAGCATACACCATCAAAATAAGATACATCCAATAATCTCAGCAAGCATGCCAGCCCCCAAAAGGTGTTTACACATAATTAGTAAATCATGCCTATCAGCTACCCACTACCAGTACTATCTGTTCCACTACTGACTTATATACAATTCACATGGTAGCGGTGGGGGTCACTCCCCCACTAGGTCACCCTCTGTGACCGACCCCCACCATAATTTTATTTTCGCATGTCGTTGATAACAACACCACAATTTTCAGACACACACTAACACCAGTCCTGCAAGTCAACTGTGGAAGTCTCATCATAGGTTTTAATATGTGTTCTGATGTTTTCCCATGTCGTCACTTTTATGGAGAATCACTTTTTGTAATTATCTGCACAAATACCCGCTAAATACGTCAGTAGATGGCGGTACTGAAACTGTCGACACTCGCTCACGATTCAACGTTGCATCACGACGACGTAAGTTTTACTATGGTTCGCCTTACTTTTCCATGTCGTCACCGCAATAAAATACAATACTTTATGAAGATATATTAACACTTTGTTTTCCCATGCGAAAGTGTTGGCGCGTAGCAGTTTAAAAGTACTGGATGGGTTCACTAAAATTATAGTGGAATAATTAAAAATCTCTACATAATAATTATAATACATCCCTATGATTATATTTGCTCATGACAATGAATATTTTAACTGGGATTTGAATATTAATCTATATATAGAGACAAATGACAAACATCTTAGCCAAGTTTTACTGAAATTTCATTACTCCTTACGGGTCAAATAGTGTTTTTCTCCAAATTTAGCAGAAATGTGGCCTTATTCCAGGAAATCCACAGATGCATGAAGCAAGGCATTGAGCCTGAAAGTAGACAAGAGTTGAAGATCCCAATGTGTACTAAGCAGGAAGATAGATACATATTAGGATAGGATATCTGACATTTGTAATCGTATATTTTACCAATGATTGATACTTTACTCAGCACAGAAATGTACTCAACAGTGGCATGAAAGAATAACTGTTCAGAGGACTGATGAGTATTAGGGGACCATATAACACATGTTTGGAGGAATGCGTTATTAAACAGTGGTCGCATACAATTGCAAAGCCCAAAAATTTATAGTGTTTAGTATTTGTTAAATTAAATTTTAAATAAAATTACTGTTGACATGTAATATTTAAATGGGACACAAAGTTATTGCCGTTGACTGTAGCTAGTTAAGGCAATGGCATAATAGCAACCTTCATTTTTGGAACAATGACAGTCTTGTGTAGCTCCAACACATGAGATTCTGTAGGTGAGACACGCAGAAGCAGGGTCGGCCTACCAACCCCCTGTGCTGTCATTGTCACCATGGTCATATCAGCATCAAACACAAAGTCAAGACTCGATCCAAGGTAGTTGATACCTGTGAAGTTCATCTGGTTGCAGCTAGGTGGCAAGACAGGGTCAATAGTTAGATGATGCTCATGGAGACGGATTCCTCCGTAGCCGAATATGATGGATTGGAGGAAGCCACCCTGGCCTGTGTTGAAGTTTGTCACACCGCCTGAGTTTATCTGTTCCGTCCACACCTGCCAAAGTAAACAAAGCTCTGACGGAGAAACAAAACAAAAACACAAGATTGAAAAAGACTGTCATCAAAAGCAAAAATGTCAATGGACAAGGAAGCCATTGACATATCAACAGTGCAACAATTATTCATATATGTGTAATTGTGAGATATTTGTCTATTTTGTTTTTAAACATATTCATGATGCTAGCATTGACATAATTGGTACCTGGTAGATACTTTTCCATTAATCTATCATTTTTTTTGCATACTTGTCAAAAACCAAGATGGAAATACAAATTCATTATTGTAAACTTAAATCTATATTTAACAACGGATCAATATTATCATTTAAAAATATTATTATATTTAAAATGGATCGTTCTTATCCATGCCACACAGCTAACAAAGTAACAATAACCAGTGAATTCAACAAAATCACAAAGAACCTCTGTATCAACAGTGGCAGAAACCAAATGGAGAAGAAAAATAGACTTTCTTGTCAATAAATACAAAACATTTTATTAACATAAAATACATTATTTCCAATATCAGGAGAAACAGGAAACATACAAACATACATAATGCAATCATTAAAAATGTTTGCCGAATGAGGAGTACTGAAGAAATGACTTAGTAGTTGATAGTAGATGGTAATTTATAGACTTAGTAATGATATTTGAACCAAAATATTAATAGTGTTAATATGACTCATGTTATAAACAATGATAATGTTGCTAGTAAAGCTAATTTGTAATATATTCAATACATGTAATTAATTAAACTGAACATTTCATAAAATCATTAATTTTAAAGAAATAATTACAATTCGTACAACAAACAAATACACCCTTATTTGTAAATCATAGTATAATAACACAATACATGCATGTCACTATTCATTGGGAATTCTACCTGAAAATCACTTGAAATGTACATGTAACTTTTCCGGAGCATTTCTGCAGCTTTGTTGTGTTGTAAGAGTTCTAGCCAGCCAATGAGAAACATAGACCACGTCATTGCTGGGCCATCTCTGCTGGTCACCTGGATCAAAGGTCAGCACGGAACATTATAAAGGAGATTAACTGAAGTGCATTTCTACATGGTACCTCATGCGAAATATGAAATAAATAATAACTGTTCCATCACAGGTGGCAACACACACACGCACACACATATTATCATTCTGTTATTGTCTTGTAAGACAATGTTGAGCGTATCATAATGTTGAGAGACTTCTGGTATTTGTTCTGGGATGAAACAAATAAAAGGTTTTGTCTCCCCTGAGGAAAAAGCATTCACAATATCTCCACAAATTTGGGGGTACAGCTGCTCTGGCAGTACATAACAAATTCTTGATTTTATGACTGTATGGCAAATACTGAGAAGAATTCATTACAAGAGCCATTACTTGTTCATAGATGTGCAGATCATTCTGTCGCACTTTGGTAGACATGGTATACATGAGAGGGAAGCCAATCAGTATGACATCTGCCTGTTTCACTATTGTACCTTGAAGAAAACATGTACATTAAAGGGAAGCCAATCGGCATGTCTGCCTGTTTCACTGTTGTATCTTCAACAAGACATGTTGTACATGACAGGGAAACCAACCAGTATGAGATATGTCATCATTATGTCATGATGAGGGGGTTATTAACTTCTAAATGTATGATAACATTCTGCAGTGAATATTTTGATTCAAATGTATAAATGGTTTGACATCCACTGAATTTCATACATATACGAAACTGGAAAATAAGTTTATCGCCTGTATGACTGTGATGGAAATAACTGTTCAATGAATGTCACTGGAGTGGACACATAAGTTTGCAAAGTCAATAAACATACAGCATTATGTATCATTGGGTGGTGGTCATCAGTTAAATCATATTAAGCTGTCCATTTTTACATGTGATGCACATAATATTATAGACATGAATTGTTATGAGTGAACCAATATATTGCCTGAGGCCAGTCTCCTGTCCAAGTATTCAATTCATTGGAGTATTGTGATTATGCTTCGATATAAAAAGGATGGTCATTTGATTGGCAATTTGTGCATTATCTTGAAGTGCCACACCACATATTGGGGCAGTGGGTGATGGTTTGAACCAGTACTAAACACTCTGCTTTTTTGAAATTGGACCACTTACCATTCACGTAGCCATCATACTCCGGGTGGTATTGCGCACTGCTGTCATATGGCACATACATGTTGTCTGCGTAGTGTTTGTAATGATGTGTTGACGTTGTGTTAATCAGATTCATAGCCGTGTCAGCAGCAAGGAGTGTCAACTTGGCAATGACATTTGTGTAGACACTGTTGTTGACATTCCAGTGCCACTCGTCGGGAGACTGAATCCCTGCAGGGAAAAAGGGGTGTGAGGGGGACACAGCTGATTAATTCATTGCATGGAAACAGGGGTTTGAGAAAGGAAACACAGCTGATCAATTCATTACAGGCAACCAGGGGTGTGAGGAGAGACATAGCTGATCAATTCATTACAGGCAACCAGGGGTGTGAGGGAAGAGACACAGCTGATCAATTCATTGCAGGGAACCAGGGGTGTGAGGAGAGACATAGCTGATCAATTCATTGCAGGGAACCAGGGGTGTGAGGGAGGAGACATAGCTGATCAATTCATTGCAGGGAACCAGGGGTGTGAGGGAGGAGACACAGCTGATCAATGCACTGCAAGCAACCAGGGGTGTGAGGGAGGAGACACAGCTGATTAATTCATTGCAGGGAACCAGGGGTGTGAGGAGAGACATAGCTGATCAATTCATTGCAGGGAACCAGGGGTGTGAGGGAGGAGACATAGCTGATCAATTCATTGCAGGGAACCAGGGGTGTGAGGGAGGAGACACAGCTGATTAATTCATTGCAGGGAACCAGGGGTGTGAGGAGAGACATAGCTGATCAATTCATTGCAGGGAACCAGGGGTGTGAGGGAGGAGACACAGCTGATTAATTCATTGCAGGGAACCAGGGGTGTGAGGAGAGACATAGCTGATCAATTCATTGCAGGGAACCAGGGGTGTGAGGGAGGAAACACAGCTGATCAATTTATTGCAGGGAACCAGGGGTGTGAGGAGAGACATAGCTGATCAATTCATTACAGGCAACCAGGGGTGAGAGGGAGGAGACACAGCTGATCAATTCATTGCAGGGAACCAGGGGTGTGAGGAGAGACATAGCTGATCAATTCATTGCAGGGAACCAGGGGTGTGAGGAAGGAGACATAGCTAATCAATTCAATGCAGGGAACCAGGGGTGTGAGGGAGGAGACACAGCTGATCAATTCATTGCAGGGAACCAGGGGTGTGAGGGAGGAGACACAGCTGATCAATTCATTGCAGGGAACCAGTGGTGTGAGGAGAGACATAGCTGATCAATTCATTGCAGGGAACCAGGGGTGTGAGGAGAGACATAGCTAATCAATTCATTGCAGAGAACCAGGGGTGTGAGGGAGGAGACACAGCTGATCAATTCATTGCAGGGAACCAGGGGTGTGAGGGAGGAGACACAGCTGATCAATTCATTGCAGGGAACCAGGGGTGTGAGGAAGGAGACACAGCATATCAATTCATTGCAGGGAACCAGGGGTGTTGGGAGAGACATAGCTGATCAATTCATTGCAGGGAACCAGGGGTGTGAGGAAGGAGACATAGCTGATCAATGCACTGCAAGGAACCAAGGGTGTGAGGGAGGAGACACAGCTGATCAATTCATTGCAGGGAACCAGTGGTGTGAGGAGAGACATAGCTGATCAATTCATTGCAGGGAACCAGGGGTGTGAGGAGAGACATAGCTAATCAATTCATTGCAGGGAACCAGGGGTGTGAGGGAGGAGACACAGCTGATCAATTCATTGCAGGGAACCAGGGGTGTGAGGGAGGAGACACAGCTGATCAATTCATTGCAGGGAACCAGGGGTGTGAGGAAGGAGACACAGCATATCAATTCATTGCAGGGAACCAGGGGTGTGGGGAGAGACATAGCTGATCAATTCATTGCAGGGAACCAGGGGTGTGAGGAAGGAGACATAGCTGATCAATGCACTGCAAGCAACCAGGGCTGTGATGGAGGAGACACAGCTGATTAATTCATTGCAGGGAACCAGGGGTGTGAGGAGAGACATAGCTGATTAATTCATTGCAGGGAACCAGGGGTGTGAGGAGAGACATAGCTGATCAATTCATTGCAGGGAACCAGGGGTGTGAGGAAGGAGACATAGCTGATCAATGCACTGCAAGCAACCAGGGGTGTGAGGGAGGAGACACAGCTGATTAATTCATTGCAGGGAACCAGGGGTGTGAGGAGAGACATAGCTGATTAATTAATTGCAGGGAACCAGGGGTGTGAGGAGACATAGCTGATCAATTCATTGCACACCTACTAAACCATACAGATTTCCCGGAAGCAATTGTGATTTATGGGAGATATATGGTATACCTTGTTTAAATACAGATTTATTTGATATGGAGAAATCTTGACAGTATTTGTGTTCATCACACAAGTATAACTTCAAGTAACAAACTTAGCAGGTTTAATATGAAGTAAGTAATCCGTACCTGATAAATGGTAACACACGATTGGAATAGGAATGCAATAAGCCAGTTAACCAATGAAAAATGTTATATGGCTTTATACAGAATTTCAAATACAAAATATGGATTTAAAAAAATGGCATGTCAGCATTGTTTTTTTTTCAAATACAGGTATAATGCTTATTTCCCAAAGCAGACCGTAAATATTAACATTACTCTAACATTTCACACAATTTCACAAAGAATGACATGCACAGAGTATGACCTCCAAACACAAGCTCCAAATCTTAAATGCAGAATAGCTACTTTTTATTTTAGACAAATGTGTTCTGGATAATAAACTAAGTAGTCGCATCATTTGGAATTTGACATCAATTTAGTCTCAAGTGGTTATACTCCAAACAGCCCAAACTTGGGCTAACGCAGGAATTTGTGGTGGACTGTGCGCATGCGCTGTGGGTGGTACATTCGACTAAAAGACTAGTAACTTTAATGTTGCTGAAATGGTTTTATCTTATAGTTTAATGTATAGGATGTTAAACGAAAATTTTTAATAGGTTGGTTATATGTATGGATACTGTCACTGTCTTGCCACATGCACACATAGACATAATCTCCATACCCACACCGTGGATAAGTTTACGCTGAGCACTGTGTTTTAAAGGCAGTTTAGGTGAGGAGGTGTGGTGAAAGGGAGTTCCATAATAGCTTCTTGAAATGATTTTGTGTTTTTTATGTTGGTAATTTTTGGTGGAATCATATTCCATATGCGAATGGCTCGGGGATAAAATGAAAAGACCATTGCATTTATATGACACTTGGGAGCTATGTATTGTCCACGGGTTCGAGAGCGAGTTAGTAGGCCTGGAGGGGGGGTGATCTCAATAATCTTATTTAGAATTTTGTAGAAGGTTGTGGCTTGTTTAATAATGCGTCTTCGTTCAAGGATTGGCCATCCAAGGGCAGTAGTTAGATCTGCTGGATTTGTGTTCCATCTGTAATCATTTTTAACAAATCTGGCAGCAGAGTGTTGCACTCTTTCAAGGCTTTTAACTTGTGAAAAAGTATGGGGATTCCATATGGGTGAAGAGTACTCGGGTTTTGGCCAGATTAGCATGTTGTAGGCTGTTTGTTTAACTTTGGGTTTACATGGGCCAAGAGTTCGTTTAATCATGCCCAAAAATTTCGAAGATTTTGAAGTTATGTCAGTGACGTGATTTGTCCAGGTTAATTTTGAATCCAATTTTACTCTACTCTGAGATATGAGTGGCTGGATACAGTGGATAATGGCTGGCCAGAAAGTGAGTACTTGTGTGGGCTGGGTTTAGTTTTGTTTGTTATTGGAAGGTGGACACATTTAGATACGTTAAATTCCATTTGCCATTTGTCTGACCATGTTTGGAGATGGTTTAGGTCAGTTTGGTGAATTTCGTGGTCGGTTTTGGAAGAAATGTTACGATATATAATACTATCATCTGCAAAAAAGCGTATAGAAGATTTGATGTTCCCATTTATTTTGTTTATGTAGAGTAAGAAGAGGACAGGTCCTAGAACTGAACCCTGTGGGACACCAGATGTGACATCTGTGATGTCCGACAGGGCACCGTTAACTGAGACTTTATTTAGCAACTTCTCTTCACCGCTTCAGACAAGTTGTGCGAACTGTCTAATTCCAACTCAGAGAGAAAACAGAATTCACAAATGTCATTAAAAGTGTGTCGAGTTTAAATTAGCAGATATCCAAATTGATACTTGGATTTTGACTGTTATTCAGTAGATGCTTTTATAATATCAAATCTGAATCAACACATTAAAAACAACTTTGATTTATGGTGAAACCTTGATTTTGCCAAAGATAAAGCTTCGTGAGTAAATTTAGAATATATTTGAATTTTTATTGAATGTATATATTTGAATAGTAAATAAATCTCATGTCATTTTGTTACTGTCAGATATAAAAAAAATTGTATGGGACCCACCAACTTGTTTTGTCTTTTTGGGTCTAATAAATTTCAAACAACCTCTAACAATTAAAGTTTCACTAGTTTTATTTCAGGGTAGTTGGCCACCTTAAAGTCAAGTCTCAAGTCAAAGTCCAGTCATTTCTCGGATTTCCAAGCCGAGTCCCGAGTCACCAGAGTTCATGAATTGTTGTTGTTTGTCTGCGGTAAATTTAGGGGGAAATGTAAGTGGATGCTGCCCCGCCATAATATTAGCCAATCATAGTAAGTACTTAATAATTACTGTACTTGATGCGGCCTGTCACAACAATATGGTCTCGTTTTGCATACGTTTTGAAACCACCTGACTTGTTGGCAAGTCATAAACTGGCAAGTCAAGTCAAATCTCAAGTCAATGACCTCCAAGTCCAAGTCAAGACTTCAGTCATCTCTCTGAATTCCAAGTCAAGTCGCAAGTCATGAAAATGGGTGACTCGAGTCAGCCCCTGTGACTCGAGTCAACAAGTCTGTCAATTTAATTTGTATTTTATTTACATGGTTAAATAATAATGATGTTATTTACCGGAATACAAAATAAATTGTTGTATCAATACATACTGGTACAGCTGTATTATGAATCAATTCATCCAACTGCCTTGTATTTGTATCAAAACTGAATCCATAATCCACTTTAGGAGTGTTTATTCAAACTTACCATGGATTCCATAAAGACCACTGGTCGTATTGAGAGTCAACATGCTGATCAAGAAATCACCAAGTCCCATCAGGATCTCACCTCCTTCATCAGTAATTAATGACTGATCCCCAGTTGCCCTGACATACTGCATGATAGCAAGAGCCACATCACCAGAAATGTGCACCTCCTGCTTGGCGTCAATGTTGTCAGGACACGTCTCTGTTCCTGGGTCAAAGACAACATTGTTACAACTCTAACTCTGTGTCAGTATTATAAAGCAGGTCTCTATTCCTGGGTCAAAGACAACATTGTTACAACTCTAACTCTGTGTCAGTGTTGTAAGGCAGGTGTCTATTCCTGGGTCAGAGACAACATTATTACAACTTTAACTTTGTTACAACTTTAACTTTGTATCATACATACAGTACTACTATTGCTAAGTCAAATACATTAGTGTGCATCTGTAAAATACAATGTTGTCTCGTTGTGTAGGCAGATTCGGCAAATGCAGATGCCTTTGACAATAAAGAACATGTTTCACTGAATGGAAGCAAGGAATATTTGTCACAAAATCCAGACCACTGGATGTCAGTTTAGCGGCATCGGCAATGTATATCTGTTGGACTGGGATGAGGGGCTCTACACGAGCATGTTGTCTCATAGCAGTGATTGCTGTTGTTACCTCGCACTGGGCTATGTATGCAGGGTTCTCCTGCTCACCACTCAACTTTACAAAATCACCAGCCATGTTGGTTGTCAAAATGTCTCAATGCAACGGGAAATAGTTAATGGTCCCCTCCAGTTACCTCCTGAAATAGTTAATGCTCCCCCTCCTGAACTTTAGAATTAAAAACGTTGTTGCAACAGCACAAGTTTGACTGTCAAACTTAGTACCTATAATGGAAATACAAACTAGTTATGATGGGAAGTAGCTATAACGGGAAGTAGTTATAATGGGAACACTCCTTCTATATGCCACAAACAACCATTTCAAAGAAGATATCTCCCCATTGGCCTGATATGTTACTGGGGAATGGGTGGGATTGAGCCAGGAAGCTAGGAAATGTTACTGGGGAATGGGTGGGATACAGCAAGGAAGCTGGGAAATGTTACTGTGGAATGGGTGGGATAGAGTCAGGATGCTGGGAAATGTTACTGGGGAATGGGTGGTATAGAACAAGGAAGCTGGGAAATGTTACTGGGGAATGGGTGTGATAGAGCAAGGAAGCTGGGAAATGTTACCAGGGAATGGGTGGGATAGAGCAAGAAAGAAGAGAAACGTGGGAGAAACGTTCATATTTCAGGTGAGATTTACCCGTGAAAGCTGATTCCCATGGGTACTGAAGTCCACTGTGGTTATTCAGCAGTGCATTGTTCGCAGCACTGACCCGTGTACGTTTGCGAGTGTCCAGCAGTATCCGGCCAAGGTCCGAGTGAAGGAGCAGAAGTGGAGGGAACATCCACGTCTCCTGATCCCAGAATACATGGCCCATGTAGGACTGGGAAGGGAATAGAGAATAAGTTAAGGTTGTTCTGGTGGTTCTTTACTAAATGTGATGTTCAAAAACATTTATTTTTAACAAGATTTAACATGACTTAACATCCAAAGCAACATGCGCTAGACAAGTGGATAATGGCCAGTCATGGTTTATTGAGAGTCAACCATATGAGATCTGTCAATTCTGTTTCGTAACATTTTAACATGTCTAACAGTCATTTGATAATTTGTCTCATTAATTTATTTTTCTGTGCAAGAATGAATACTTTCTTATCCAATCTACAAGACAAGACACTGTTTTTTTTACTAAATCTTTATTTAATCTTGCTTTTCAACTATAGCTTCTTAGCACCTGTCTCCAACATGTTAATGACTGGGAATTGATTACAAGATTATTGATTTTGTCTAACCCTTTATGTTGATGCGTCTCTTAACTCTAGTTGCGGAGGACGTAGGCACCTTAGAAATTGTGTACATTGTACATATCGTATTGTATTAAAATTACAGTTCTCTAAATAAATTCTCCTTCAGTTCACCAAATGTCTACCTACATTGCATCCTCTGCCAGGCATTTCCAGTCTTACTTACATCATTGGTGTTCCTCCCTCCCCATGCCAAGCCACAGGGACTGAGTCCCACGAATGGCCAGAGGGGATCTGGCTTCCAGGGCACGTTGCTAAGTAGGTTGTAGTAACTACCATAGATAGCCCTGGCAAGGATGTGGTTTCCTGTGACATCTATCCTTCCATCCTGCCAGCGGTGCAGCCAGGACTCTGTGTGCAGATGTCTCAGCTGGGCTGACTGCACCAAGTCACGGCCTGAAAGACATGCCAGAATATCTTTCTCATATTACAAGGGAAAGTAGTTGGTTCTCACGTTGTTTTGTACACAATCCAACTGGTACGCAGTTTATGTTAATAACTGTTACCCAACATGCCAGCCAGCCAGCCAGCCAGCCAGCCAGCCAGCCTGCCAGCCAGCCAGCCTGCCAGCAAGCCCACCTGCTCGCCCACCCACCCGCCCGATCGCCTGCATATAAGGAGTGTGAAGGCCTACCAAGCAGGTAGGCAGCCTTTGCCTTGGCCCTGTTGGTGTGTATTGCTGTCAGAAATGTCCATGTTGTATGCAGAGATCCAGGGATAGATGTCAAAGTGTTGGGAACTTTGTCGAAGTACACGTGAACAGTGGTGTTCCCAGATGTAGCTGACTCAGGCTCCTTGATACGACCCCACTTGTATCTGTAAGTCACATGGCAACATGACTACTAATGGAGAACCTCAGACACAGCAATACTGAATTAGGTTAGATATGTCTAAAACACAAGTAATCCCAAACAATATGTTGTCTCAAAACAGGTGTTCACATAAGACAGTTGGCCACAGTAGACAGATGGTCACAGAAGACAGGTGGTCACAGAAGATAGATGATCTCAGACGACATGTGGTCATGGAAGACAGGTGCTCACAGCAGACAGGTGGTCACGGAAGACAGGTGGTTATAGAAGACACGTTGTAATGGAAGACTGGTGGTCATGGAAGACATGTGTTTGCAGAAGACTAGTGGATACAGAAGCAAGCCAGCCAACCAGTACAGGTGGTCATGGAAGACAGGTGGGCACAAAAAAACAGGTGGTCACAGAAAACAATTGGTCATAGAAGACAGGTGGTCACAGAAGACAGGTGGTTACAGAAGATAGGTGTTAGAAGACATGTGTTCACAGAAGACATGTGTTCACAGAAGATAGGTGGTCACAGAAGACCAGTGGATACAGCCAGCCAGCCAGCCAGCCATCACAGGTAACCATGGAAGACAGGTGTTCACAGAAGACAGGTGTTCACAAAAAACAAGTGGTCACAGAAGACGGATGTTCGCAGAAGACAGGTGGTCACAGAAGACAGGTGTTCACAGAAGACAAGTAGTTTCTTGTCATATAAGACAGGTCTCTCACCTACCTGACATTTGAGATTGCACTGTGTTCCTCTGTGAAGTCAATGTCTTCACTGTCGTACCACTCACTCACATTCAAATGGATCTGAACGCTAGCAGCAGTAGAACAGTTCTGGTCTAGTTTTATGTCCATCACCAGCAGTGGAAGAATGGTTCTGTGTGCGTAGATCATCTGCGTCACTACCACCTGTCTACTTGTGTGTGTCTCTAGGTAGGTACCTGAAGGGAACAAATTCATATGTTATGATCAATTTTATACAGGTTACGTTTGGGAAAAGACAATATATGTGAATTAATTAACCAGATGTATATAGTTGACAGCTGTAAATGTGAGATTTTAATTGTGCAATGGTTACTGGTTGATTTAATTATATGACATCTTGTTTATATATTCATTTATTTAAGTATAGGGATATCTTTCTTAAAATGTTCATAAAGTTGGGAGAATAATTTAATATAGATTGTTTTTAACCACAACTATAAAGTTGACTCACTACTACCAATCATGAATCGAGATGAGGGGGGACACAGACTCAGCCACGTACAGGACAGTCTACTTATCATACCATCTGGCAACAAGAAGAACTAAGTTGTGCCAGGATTCAATTCCTGAAGAAGGCAATCAATGGTTGTTGAAACATCATTGTGAGTAAACTAAATAGTTGTGTTTAAACGAAAAACATTATTTAAAATGTGAGAATATCTGTTACTAAATACCTGCTACTTCTTACAGTTTGCTTTAGTAGCCAATCATTGTCACTGAGGTTTGGACAATGACCAGTAGTAAGGGACTCATGCTTTGGCCTGAGTTTAAACCTACCCGTGTACAGTGATAACAACAATACCTTTGGACACATCGAGAGTAAACAGGCTGCGATAGGAAGATGACGGCGTCGTGCCAACAAATGTCACATGACATGTTGATGGTATGGCTGCCCGGTGACTGTGTGTTGCATGACCATTGTACAATCCATTCATGTGTATTATGTTGCCACGGGCAACGAGGCCAATATGCCCATTTCCTAAGCTCGGGTATAACCTTGGGTCACCTGGAAGCCTGAATTGTTTAACACCGTATCTGTCATATCCAGTTGATGCCAACATGTTTCAAATGTCCCTTAATCAGTCTGAGCTACCCCAAGTCATGACATTTTCTGAGATTAAACAATGTGATGGTACCCCTCTACATAAAACATTGTACTATAAAAAAATAATAGTATTGAAATCAGAGTGAAACAAACTGAGATTTAACTGTTTACACGCAAGGTTAAGTGGTGCAGATTTGTATTTCTCAACAATGTTAATATTAACACACTTGGGTTTTCTTATTTAGGACTATTTTCTCCCTGGGAACATAGGCCATCAATACAAGTTCCCAGTTATGTCCTGTTCTGGGCCATCTGCCTATCTCTGTGAGTTTGTTGCAGGTGTAGCCCATCTTCTTAATTTCCGTGCCAATGTCTTGCTGCCAAGTGATTCTAGGCCGTCCTCTTTTCTTTTTTGTTGGGGGTTCCATGGTAGTTCTTGTCTGGTGATACCAGACCAATGGGGGTTCTATGGTAGTGCTTGTCTGGTGATACCAAACCAATGGGGGTCCCATGGTAGTGCTTGTCTGGTGATACCAAACCAATGGGGATTCCATGGTAGTGCTTGTCTGGTGATACAAAACCAATGGGGGTTCCATGGTAGTGCTTGTCTGGTGATACCAAACCAATGGGGGTTCCATGGTAGTGCTTGTCTGGTGATACAAAACCAATGGGGGTTCCATGGTAGTGCTTGTCTGGTGATACTAAACCAATGGGGTTCCATGGTAGTGCTTGTCTGGTGATACCAAACCAATGGGGGTCCCATGGTAGTGCTTGTCTGGTGATACCAAACCGATTGGGGTTTCTTATCGTGTGACCAATACCTCCATTTTCTCATCTTGATTCCCTTTTCCTTTCACAGAGTGTTGTTAACCTTGTCATACCATTTCAGATTCATCATTGTGCACAGGCGTCTATCTATCATATTAATGGAAGTCTGCATCCTGGGTTTCAGTGTTAAATCTACTTTGTCATTTTCCATTCTCCAAGGTCTATAGCAACATTGACTTAACATTTCAGTTAACAATCTCCAGTTTGGTAGTCAACTTGTTCTACTTTGCCTTTCAAACTTTCCGTATGAAGGACTTATAATCTTAGCTTCTTTCTCAACAACACTCATGGCAGTTTACAGATGCAGTTTGTACACAAAATATTTGTTTTGTTTAAGGAAAATAATCCCAATTCTATTGTCAACTGATATATTTACAACGATTATTTGATTAGCAGTTGATAACTGAGCATTTGACCTGCTGACAAAATAAATACCTGATGTGCTAATCTGTTATCTGTATATAAAATCAACCTTGCCATTCAGCATTCAATATAAACGTGATATTTGAGTTGAAACATTCAAACAAATAATGGTCTAATTATACTGACATAAGTGGTTGTTTTACACACATTTGTGTGATCATGATTCATAATGCTTGAACAGATAATATACTTTATACTAAGTAATGTTATATACTTTATACTAAGTAACATGATATACTTTATATTAAGTAACATGATATACCACATATTAGGTAACATGATATACTTAATACTGAGTAATGAGATATACTTTACACTAAGTAACATGATATACTTTACACTAAGTAACTTGATATAATTTATACTAAGTAATGTGGTATACTTTATACAAATAACGTGATATACTTTATACTAAGTAACTTGATATACTTTATACTAGGTAACATGATTTTACAATAAAAACAATCATATTTTGCACCGACTAACAATATGTGTATATTTAATATTCAGATGACAAGAGGCACTTGACAATGTGACAATAATAATTACACAGGTGATATGCTGATGACACAGGGTATATATTTAACATAATTATATCTGACATACTTATCCACTGTGAATGTGTAGACATCAGGATCAACATTTGGCAATGTGTGTTCAATGTCGTCTAGAGAGGTCTGATGGTGGTAGATCTGTGACGAATGGACCACTGTGGGGAGACCATCTCCTCTGTGCATTGGTTGAATGTCTTCACTGCGTGAAGATACCTGAGTAAATAAATAAATGTTTGACAAGAAAGGCAACTGTTTACATAGCTCACATTAAAGTTCCTCTTCAAATCATTTAGTCCACCATGAATCAGGTTTGTTGATGTTCAAATCTGATGTGCATAAATAGTTTAAGTACTATGGATGGTCGGCTCAAAAAGAGTGCAGGTATTATAATTGAAAGGATTGACTGTGATCGTTAGATCTGGTAACTTGCAAAAGTGTGAATAGTTTATATAGCCAGTCCACATTTACCCTTTTATGTTGAATTTTGACCGGATCCGTAAAAATTTGTACAAATGAAGTATTATCTTGTAGTGGACACTAGGTGGTTTGATTTTTCACAGAATGTTACTAAAACGAGATGAACAAAAGTATATATTTCAGGAAGAACCTTTAACGTATTCAGTGCATTCGGTAACCCCACTCTCATTGATACCACTCTCACTGCAATCAGTGACATCACTCTCAATGCAATCAGTGACATCACTCTCAATGCAATCAGTGACATCACTCTCAATGCAATCAGTGACATCACTCTCAACGCATTCAGTGACATCACTCTCCATGCATTCAGTGGCATCACTCTCAACGCATTAAGTGACATTGCTCTCAATGCATTCAGTGACATCACTCTCGATGTATTCAGAGACTCAGTGACGTTATCCTCAATGCATTAAGTGACATCGCTCTCACTGCATTCAGTGACATCACTCACAAAGCATTCAGTGACATAACTCTCAATGCATTAAGTGACTCTGACGTTATCCTCAAAGCATTCAGTGACATCACTGTCATTGCATTCAATGATATCACTGTCAATGCAATCAGTGACATCACTGTCATTGCATTCACTCTCAATGCCTTAGGTAACATCACTTTCAATGCATTCAATGATATCACTGTCAATGCAATCAGTGACATCACTGTCATTGCATTCAGTGACATCACTGTCAAAGCATTCAGTGACATCAATCACAATGAATTCAGTGACATTAATCTTCATTCATTTAGTAATATCACACTCAATGCATTCAGTGACACTACTCTCATTGCATTCAATTACATCACTCTCAATGCTTTAGGTAACATTACTTTCAATGCATTCAGTAACATCACTCTCAATGCAATCAGTGATATCAGTCTCAATGCAAACAGTGACATAACCCTCAATGCATTCAGTGACATCACTCCCAATGTATTCAGTGACATCACTCCCAATGCATCCATTGGCATCACACTCAAAGCATTCATTGACATAACTCTCAATGCATTCAGTGATACCACTCTCAATGCATTCAGTGACACCACTCTCATTGCATTAATTTACATCACTCTCAATGCCTTAGGTAACATAACTTTTCAATGCATTCAGTGACATCACTCTCATTGCATTCAGTGACATCACTAACAATGCAATCAGAGACATCACTCTCAATGTATTCAGTAACATAACTCTCAGTGCAATCACTAACATCAACACCAATGCATACATCACTCTCAGTGGATTCAGTAACACACACTCTCGATACATTCAGTAACATCAATATTGATGCATTTAGTAACATCACTCTCAATTAATTGAGTGACATCACTCTCATTGCAATCAATTACATCACTCTCAATGCTTTAGGTAATATAACTTTCAATCCAATCAGTAACATCACTCTCAAAGCATTTAGTATCATCACTCTCGTTGCATTCAATGACATCATTCTCGTTGCATTTAATGACAACACTTTCAATGCATTCAGTAAAATCACAATGCATTTAGTAATATCGCTCAATGCATTTGATAACATCACCTTCAATGGATTCAGTAACACCCATACTCTCAATGCATTCAGTAACATCACTCAAATTTCAATGCATTCTTAAACTCAATGAGGAATGCTGATACAAAGTGTCTTCTTCAAGTGTATCTGGCATGACTGTGAAGATGTAAGAGAATCACATTAATAACGTTTTTAAAACATTAAAAGACGAAAATCAGTAGGAAAAGCTTTTGAAAAGTAAATCATATACACCAATGGCAGTCCATACGCAGACTAAAGTGCATCTAATGGATGCCACGTAGATGTAGTCATACCTGCCACCAGTAGGTGAGTTTCATTGTGAAGAGACAGACGAGTACCAGCGATGTCAGCACGATTGAACGCAGCAGTACCGACATAATTGACATTGCTGGCAAAAGACAAACAAGAATTTAAGCTGCAACAGTAATACTGGTTACACAGCATAGAACATAGTGAATATAATTAAGTCTTGTAATGTTAGTGACTAAAGTGTTATTTCACAAATTTTGAAGTCACGAAAGTTGGCATAGGATACTGAAATTGGAAAGTACAGGCAAGTCCTAGTTGTAGCAGTGATAATGTTGTCGCAGAGAATTAAATACACGATAATTAAGTATGTTTTAATTATGTTGCTGGATATATTTAGATTAGAAATGAATAAGTATATAGTACATGCAATGTTAATTCAATGTTGTAAGAATTAATTATAATTTAGTGGGTATAACTATTAATTTGAACAACATGTGTGAAAGGAGGTAACATTGTACAACTACTGATAGCCAAGATCAGTTAACAATATACAAATTATCAATTTAAGCAGTATGTTTCTTTGTGTCAAATTAAACTGACTTCCTTGGGCGTGGACTAGTCTAAGGAAAACATTTTGTTTTGGTGCACTGCCGAGCTTGGGTTTCCTGAGGATTTTAGCGCAATAGAAGTATTGTATATTTCAAACTTTCTATATCCATATATATATATATACATACATATATAATATGCCTGTGGCTAGATGAGTTGGCAAGTAGGACCCATTGTTTGATGAAACAACTGGTGAGCTGTCTGTCTTGACTTTGGATCCAGTCTAACTCCCAGTTATGAGAAGACCACAACACCAAACGAGCCATCACACCAGAGTGAACCATTCATGCTAATTGTTTGCTTTAATTTTTTTATTTATTAAATATTAAAATATATCCTGTACATACATCATATGTGAAATACAAAGTATATTAAAATATAAGAATTATGCACCTGCTAGCAAAATTCATTGGCCAAATGGCAATGCACTACCAATATGTATATCTTCTTCATAGGCTGTCATTGACCCAATGGCAATGCACTGCCAATATGTATATCTTCTTCATAGGCTGTCTTTGGCCCAATGGCAATGCACTATCAATATGTATATTTTCTTCATAGGCTGTCATTGGCCCAATGGCAATGCACTACCAATATGTATATCTTCTTCATAGGGTGTCATTGGCCCAATGGCAATGCACTACCAATATGTATATCTTCTTCATAGGCTGTCATTGACCCAATGGCAATGCACTACCAATATGTATATCTTCTTCATAGGCTGTCATTGGCCCAATGGCAATGCACTACCAATATGTATATCTTCTTCATAAGCTGTCATTGGCCCAATGGCAATGCACTACCAATATGTATATCTTCTTCATAGGCTGTCATTGACCCAATGGCAATGCATTACCAATATGTATATCTTCTTCATAGGCTGTCATTGGCCCAATAAACTTTGCTGGCTGGGAAAAGGAAGTGTTAACACTTATTTCTGTTGTGGTCCCATATTGGTGGTCTTGCATGGTTAGGTCCATATAATGAAATTTACATACCCGACTGTGTGGTATGTAGGAACAGTGACATATCCAACTGTGTGGGATGTAGGAACAGTGGTTAGAACATCAGATCAGACTGTGTGGGATGTAGGAGCAGTGGTTAGAACATCAGATCAGACTGTGTGGGATGTAGGAGCAGTGGTTAGAACATCAGATCAGACTGTGTGGGATGTAGGAGCAGTGGTTAGAACATCAGATCAGACTGTGTGGGATGTAGGAGCAGTGGTTAGAACATCAGATCAGACTGTGTGGGATGGAGAAGCAGTGGTTAGAACATCAGATCAGACTGTGTGGGATGTAGGAGCAGTGGTTAGAACATCAGATCAGACTGTGTGGGATGTAGGAGCAGTGGTTAGAACATCAGATCATACTGTGTGGGATGTAGGAGCAGTGGTTAGAACATCATATCAGACTGTGTGGGATGTAGGAGCAGTGGTTAGAAAATCAGATCATACTGTGTGGGATGTAGGAGCAGTGGTTAGAAAATCAGATCATACTGTGTGGGATGTAGCAGCAGTGGTTAGAACATAAGATCAGACTGTGTGGGATGTAGGAGCAGTGGTTAGAATATCAGATCAGAATGTGTGGGATGTAGGAGCAGTGGTTAGAACATCAGATCAGACTGTGTGGGATGTAGGAGCAGTGGTTAGAACATAAGATCAGACTGTGTGGGATGTAGCAGCAGTGGTTAGAACATAAGATCAGACTGTGTGGGATGTAGGAGCAGTGGTCAGAACATCAGATCAGACTGTGTGGGATGTAGGAGCAGTGGTTAGAACATCAGATCAGACTGTGTGGGATGTAGGAGCAGTGGTTAGAACATCAGATCAGAATGTGTGGGATGTAGGAGCAGTGGTTAGAACATCAGATCATACTGTGTTGATTTTAGGAGCAGTGGTTAGAACATAAGATCAGAATGTGTGGGATGTAGGAGCAGTGATTAGAACATCAGATCAGAATGTGTGGGATGTAGGAGCAGTGGTTAGAACATAAGATCAGACTGTGTGGGATGTAGGAGCAGTGGTTAGAACATCAGATCAGACTGTGTGGGATGTAGGAGCAGTGATTAGAACATCAGATCAGACTGTGTGGGATGTAGGAGCAGTGGTTAGAACATAAGATCAGACTGTGTGGGATGTAGCAGCAGTGGTTAGAACATCAGATCATACTGTGTAGGATGTAGGAGCAGTGGTTAGAACATCAGATCATACTGTGTGGGATGTAGGAGCAGTGGTTAGAACATCAGATCATACTGTGTGGGATGTAGGAGCAGTGGTTAGAACATCAGATCATACTGTGTGGGATATAGGAGCAGTGGTTAGAACATCAGATCATACTGTGTGGGATGTAGCAGTGGTTAGAACATCAGATCAGACTGTGTGGGATGTAGGAGCAGTGGTTAGAACATCAGATCATACTGTGTTGATTTTAGGAGCAGTGGTTAGAACATCAGATCAGACTGTGTGGGATGTAGGAGCAGTGGTTAGAACATCAGATCAGTCTGTGTGGGATGTAGGAGCAGTGGTTAGAACATCAGATCATACTGTGTGGGATGTAGGAGCAATGGTTAGAACATCAGATCATATTGTGTGGGATGTAGGAGCAGTGGTTAGAACATCAGATCATATTGTGTGGGATGTAGGAGCAGTGGTTAGAACATCAGATCATATTGTGTGGGATGTAGGAGCAGTGGTTAGAACATCAGATCAGGCTGTGTGGGATCTAAGTAGATAATATCTACTGGCGATCAATCATCTATCCACTTAGTGATTTCTTCCAAAACACATATTTGTTAAGCATGACCTCGCTTTTACGAATCCATGTTGAGATGAATTTAATAATGCATGCCTAACAAGGAAGTCCACTGTATGGTCTTTAATTAACCTTTCTAATAATTTACAAATCACTGATGTTAAACTAACTGGTCTGTAATTCTCTAACTTATTTCCCAAACCAGTTTTTAAATAATGGCATGATGTTTGCGTCTTTCCATTTCAAAGGAACAACTCCCTCTTTTAATGACAAGTTGAATACTCCTGCAAGTGTATACTGATTTGCTCTACTGTTTCCATTAGTAGTCTTGGAGGAATTACATCCACTCCAGGTGATTTATTATCCTTCATTGCTTTAATTTTCTTAGCTACCATTTTCTGGAGTTACAATTAACAGATTTAGATGTTAACGAGCTAATATCCTCTCTGGTAAACACTGAACTGAAGTAACCATTTAGGTCTTCTTCCATTAAAAAACCTTGTGATATTATATTTCCAGCACTGCTTCCAGTAGTCCGACCTTGTCTCGTATACTTTGTTTACTCCTGACATTATGCATAAAAACTCTTGCTGTCTTTTTTATGCTACCAGCTAGTTTTTGCTCATAGCTTCTTTTATATTGTCTAATTTCAGTCAATGCTGCATTAAGTACCTCTTTGTAATTTGCACAGTCTTCATCCTTTCTGGTATGCCTATAAACCCTCCACATAGTTTCTTGAACACTATTTTTTCTAATAGCTTCTTTTGACAAGTGTTTCTTTCTAAACCGTTTTTTCTTTGTTTTCTTCAAGAAAATTTTGTTTCAATGATACTCTCAATTTCATATTTTAGAATGTTCTATCATTCAATTGTGGTCTTATTCTTCAGCATGTTTTTCCAATCTAGCTTTGCTAAGTATGTTCTCATATCTTTATAGTTACCTTTGTGGAAGTTTCTCCAGTACTTTTTTATTTTTACTTTCTGATACATTGATGTCAAAAGGTATTTGATTATGATCACTGTTACCCAATGGTTCATGTATATTTACATTGTCCACAAATTCTTTTTGTGATGACAAAACTATATCTATACATTCTCTCCCCTGGTTGGTTCTAGCACGTGCTGAGTAAAGAAGCTATCCTGGATTAAAAATATAAATTGTTGGTCCTCACCCCCTCTACTCTCTAGAGATTTCCATTGTATGTTCCCATTATGATACATTCCCCTTTACTCACTTCCTTTATAACGTTTTGTATTTTTTATCCTATTCATTTATGTTTGGACTTCGGTAAACTAATCCAATAGTTGATGTTGAATTTCCTGAAATTTCTTTGCACCAAACAGCTTCATCGCAATCTGCTTCCCTTTCTAATTTTATTTCATAACCCTGAACAGATTCTAACATATAAAACAACTCCCCTTCTTCCTATTCGATATCTCCTAAACATTTGATCTCTCCTAAACATTACGCGTCACTCATACTGATTTCAATAGCAACTTTCTCTGGTGTGTTGCAGCACTGAACAACTGAAATGATATAAAATATCTGGTTACATCTGGAGTGTGACAGACACATGTAATGACCATCTAAAGTTCTTAAAAATGACATTGGAATTACTTTAGCAATGTGTAGTTTATCAGGGAATATTCAAGAGCTTATTAATCATCAGTTCATACAAGGAATTTAAAGAAAAATACTGAATGAATGATTGACGGTAAAAGAGGCAGACTGAAATCCATATGGACAGACAACTACAAGGCATGGATGGCGAACAGTCTTCCACTTTCTTCTGGAAAAAAACGGAAGAAACCAGAAGAAAGTGGAAGATACCGAAAAACATCATGACAAAGCTTTGGAAGAAAGTAAACTAATATAAACAGAAAAAATATTAAGTTTTCAGTATTGGTTTATTAAAATTAAGGTACACTGTCATTATAAACACCAATATTGTTGGAATGTTATTTAAGTAATATATTTTATAAAATACTACATAAAATACACTGAATTACATTTTAATGTAGTGTTGTTGAGCTAAGCTAAGGTGTCTGCCTGTTTAGCCAGAACTGTTTAATGATTATAGTACTAGGATAACACAAAACGTGTATGCATTTATTTCCATGTTCGTCCTTTTGCACATTACTTGGGTTATTAGTCACCTAAAAGCAAAAGCCAGTATGGTTCTCTTTCTCGAGTTTCATCACCCGCCATAAGCCATGTGGTGTATGCCACAATGACACATTTAATCCATTCAATATCCATCGGAACAATGCCCATCAATAAATCTCCACTATATCATAGTTTTATGTTATGTATTTGTGTTTAATACGTCATAACTGGGGCAAAATATAAACTGAAAGATGTGTTTAGAATCACCATGTGCTTATTTCACCCAGGCCACATTCAATCATTTATTCTTTAGTTTTAAGTCTTAACAGGCAGTTCAATGCACACAAATAACATAGTACAGCATATCATATGTAATCTATCTGAATGAATAGTAGTAAGCAATTAAAGTAAATTATGCATATTTGTTATATGCACTGGACAAATGAAAGGGACCATGGCTAAATGACAACATGGGCAGTATTGATTTATTTCTCACTGTCTTACCAAAGTAACTGACATTTGGAAGCTTTTTTATCAAGTGGCATGCCACAAATGCTTACAGCTTATAAGTCAAGAGATAAAACATTTTATGCAATGATGTGATTTAATAAAAAAAAAACATTAAGCCATATTCATGGCCTGTTTTGGTGAACTCGGCCTGGTCTCTGGTAATATCGGCCTGGTCTCTTGTGATCTCGGCCTCGTGTTGTAATACATAATTATTAAGAGTTTTTATGCCACTTTTATGCAATGTTGCGATATGCGTATGGATGGTCGTTATGTCACAAGTCACATGTCGTAGACGATATTTCATAGATTTGGAACGTTATGTCACAAAACGCCTGGACGATTTGTCACAAATTTATTTTGCGTTCTTATTTTGTTGTTCACGCACTGAACATAAATCGATGATTATTTGTTGTAATGTTGGCAGGGACTCTGTCGTATATCTGCGCGTTTTAGACGTTACTTGTTATCGCCCATGCATCGTCGAGCGCTATAGATGGTACTCGCACTGCATAATTCGTCGAAATCAAATAGTGATGTAAAAAAAAAACCTAGTTTCATTATTATTTTAAGTAAAGTTCATTATGTTTGCAGTTTCCATCCTTCATGTTAACTTGTGTTACATATACATGATGTGTGATTCGTGTATTGTATGACATTTTATGGAAATGTTTTGGTAGTAATTAATACAACCAAAAAAGAAAAAATCAGGCAAATATGAAAACAACATTTCATTTATTAAGCACATGCTTGTTTAAAAAAAAAAAATTCTGCATAATTAAAATTCAGATCTGCCACCACACATATAATTCTAACATGTAACCTTTTAATGGAACACACTAATATAAAACACTAAAGGAACATACTGATATATAAAGACTAATGGAACATAATTTAGCAACAAAGACTAAATGGAATACTAACATCAGAGAATAGTGGAACACACTAATATAAAAGACTAATGGTACATACTAATAAAAAAACTAATGGAGCACACTAACATCACATAATAATGTATCACACTAATAACAAAGACTAATGGAGCACACTAACATAACAGAATAATGGAACACACTAATAACAAAGACTAATGGAGCACACTAACATAACAGAATAATGGAACACACTAATATCAAAGACTAATGGAGCACACTAACATAACAGAATAATGGAACACACTAATAACAAAGACTAATGGAGCACACTAACATAACAGAATAATGGAACACACTAATAACAAAGACTAATGGAGCACACTAACATAACAGAATAATGGAACACACTAATATCAAAGACTAATGGAGCACACTAACATAACAGAATAATGGAACACACTAATAACAAAGACTAATGGAGCACACTAACATAACAGAATAATGGAACACACTAATAACAAAGACTAATGGAGCACACTAACATAACAGAATAATGGAACACACTAATATCAAAGACTAATGGAGCACACTAACATAACAGAATAATGGAACACACTAATAACAAAGACTAATGGAGCACACTAACATAACAGAATAATGGAACACACTAATAACAAAGACTAATGGAGCACACTAACATAACAGAATAATGGAACACACTAATAACAAAGACTAATGGAGCACACTAACATAACAGAATAATGGAACACACTAATATCAAAGACTGATGCATATACAAACAACATGATGAATTTTTTTTATTGTATATACACCTTTGTCTATTTACATATCAGCATATTTACATATAGTAAACAACCTATTTGCAACTGTACACATTCATCAAAGCCACCAATCGCCCATCTGCAGATGATAGCCAATTTATATACCTGAGTGGATATTTACACATTTACTATCTGCGTATTTACATATCTGCATATTTACATATCATACATACTATGTACAGCTACATACACATGCATAGGTCTATTATATTATCTTGTGAATGCCTCCGACATAGAAGTAGAGCAGAAACAGAGTAGATAACCAACTGTTGAGATAACACCGAGGACTTCAAGGGTGTAATCCTAGCTCATCTAGCAGATAACATGTTATAAAAGTTATTGAGTGCCTCTGTAACAAGTTGGACATAGAAGTAGAGCAGAAACAGAGTAGATAACCAACTGTTGAGATAACAACGAGGACTTCAAGGGTGTAATCCTAGCTCATCTAGCAGATAACATGTTATAAAAGCTAGTGAGTGCCTCTGTAACAAGCTGGACATAGAAGTAGAGCAGAAACAGAGTAGAAAGTGCACGACAGATTAGTGCACGACGGGGCCATATAAACGTGAAAGTGTCTTCAGGCACTGCATAACAGTCCTGTCGCCCGCCCTATAAAGGTCCCACTGCAGGGAGACCTTCCCTGTAGTTCCTTGAAGGTTCTCTTCTGGTGCCTTCGAACTTTCCCCTCGGACACCAGTCGCAGAGTGACCTCAATCTGCGCTGCCTCGTCGAACAGTAGACCCGTCAGCTGGTAGAACGGCATCTGCTGTCTCCCTTTGCGGTTGAACCCGTGATGCCACCCCTCGTTGTTGGTTCGCACGCTCTGCCTAAACACCGACCAGCTGGTAGGAGGCCAAACACGACTTCCAAACCACGTCTCCCTGATGTAGGCCACCAAGGCCTGCAGTGGCTCTGTTGTGGCCTTGGACTCAAGCACAGTGAAGACTGAAATGAAAATTCATGTTGTTGTGCAGAAAAATGTGACAACAAAAATATAGGTAAAAACATTTCACGCAAGCACGCCAGTAAAAATATCAAAGTGGCCTTAATATGTTAATCTGTTAGAAAATATCTAAGTGGCCTTAATATGTTAACCTGTTAACCATGTAGATACTGGTCATTTTGTAAAAAAGAAACAGACGTTCTGCTGTCTAAAGCCCCTTCAAATCAGTGTACTGTATCTGGGGTGATGTGCTCGGCTGGGAGCAGAGGCAAGGCCATCAGCTTTCTCAAGATGTTGAACGTGTCGCTGTCGTGAAGGTACGCTCGGCGCAAGACAAGTTTCTGCGTCTTCCTCCAAACGGCTTGTCCCCAGTGGAATGCGCAGTCCTGGCAATGGACGTCAGGTACAACTCTAGAAGCAGCTCGCTCGAAGTCCATGACGATCTCCTCTACCGCTGGTGGACCAGGTAGAACGTCAAGGAATGAACGGCTCCCGCACTACCTTGAACGTGCCATCGGCATACCAACACTTGGCTTTCTGTAGAAGAGTGAAACCTTCATCATGCTCAAGTTACACATCAATTAGATCGGTAAACATGTAATTGTTAAATTGCCAGTATACAACTCGTATGATAACATCTCGGCACACGTAAATCTCGGCAATTGTTAACGGCTTCTCAAACTTACGATAAAATCTACATATAGCCTACACTCATTGTTTGCTGGATATTCAAATTGGCTTGAATTTGCAATTCACTCACGTCACATTGCGGGTGGAATTTCCTGCGAGCGTAGGGTGGCTGAACTATTTTAATACTACATGTATGGATGTGCGAAAATTTGCCAGCAGAAAACTGGCATCCCAAAGTTTTTAGGTAGTAGAACGAATAAGAACAGTTTCCTCAACTGTTATGTACATAAACTAACCGATAATCAGACCATCCACAAGGTATTGTATACAGTAGTCATTACGAATGGTTTTCCCACCTAGCAAATTTAGTTTTCTATGTTTCCGTTGCCATTATTTCCGTTACAAATTAAATCAACATGGAAAACCGGTATAACATATTCGATATACCTGTTCCGCATATTCTGTGTTGCCTAGTCGTCCGTAGAACTGGTCCAGCAAAACTCACAGATGATGATTGATGTTGAAACGTTTGATATTTCTATCTATCTACGTCTATTTATATGTATTGTACTTTTATTTAATAAAGGGTGGAGTCAGTTTAATGTTATTTTAATGCTAAATGTTTTTAACTAGTGGCTTGGACTGAAGTGACGCAAGACCTACTCAAGTCCTCATTTCCCACTAAAAACATTCATGGGCAACCATGGGAAACGCGGCTAGTAGGGTCTAACGGATTAACCTATTTTCAGCGATTGTTATTCCTGTAGTCGTAATCAAAGTGAAGCCATGTTTATTTAGAAACCGCTAATGTTCAATGCTCTGTCTCATAGAATGGACATACAATGCTTCACATTTACAAACTCGGTCGCTACGAGCCAGGATTCAATCAGTTGGAAACGTTGTGTAGATCAGAGACCATAGAAGCTTGCCTTCGTTACAAACATATTATGTCCGTTATTATCGATATTTCTCTGTACACTCTGTATTTAAAAATTCGGTTGAACAATTTATAGGCAGAAAACGAGGCATTCCGAGGACATATTGAGTGAATTATACAACTATATTTATTTATAAGGTATAAACACAATTTCGTACAGCGACCATAGATATCGAACAATAAGTACACACTACAACTATAATTATTTCGAAGGCATAAACATTCTTATTTATGTATCGCAACACGAGGCCGATATCACTAGAGACCAGGCCGAGATCACCACCGAACAGGCCGATATCACTAGGGCCGAGATCCCGAGAGGCCGAGATCACTGGCAACGACACTGACATTTGAAACGATGGCGGCCATGAATGCGGATGTTCGGGAAAATGGGACCAGTTACCTGAACTGAAGCGGTGCTTACCTAGGCAGAGTCATCCGCCCCACCCCTGAGCTAGCCTAGGGGCGGAGATCTTCAGGGGCATTTGCTAACGCGCCATTTTGGCAGTTCCGTAGCCAAATAGCTACGGAATTAATAACTTAAGTTTTAAACCCAATATGCACTAAACGTTTCACATATTCTGTGACATACAACCGACAATTGGGCGTCAAGAAACTGAAGAAATGTGCTCCAAATAATTACTTATGAGTACTTTTATCGGTGACATAGAAAACATTTCACAATTAACCGCCATACTGTGCACGTGATGTTGCCTTTGGGTCACATGATCAAACGCGATTTCGTGTAGAAATAGGCCATCAGCACAGACATAAATAAAACACCCGTTAGTAAGTTAGTAGTTTATAGGGGCATGATTAATGATGTAACTCCATGGCCAGCAGACGGCAATTCTTAGCGTAACCTTATATAGATTCCCGCTTGGTATTCTCGCTCACAACAACATCCGGTTATATACAAATGTTGACAAGCACATGCGTTCTGACAAAAAAGGTAATAATTTCACACTTTTACATGGTTATTGTCAGGTAACTTTAGTGATATACATATAAGAATGCATACAGACACGAAAGACGTGTTTATTGCTCTGTTTATGGCGTTTTTGTAAGGTTTCACGTTTCATGAAAATACTTAAGCTTTTGATGAACGAGATCTTCTCCCCTACTACAGCAACAGCGAGATAGAAAAACATTGTAGGGCGATTGACTTTGCCTAGTGCTTACCATGAAGGCTTAATATACTTGATCACATCAACTAGTTTTACGCATAACTATGACATTTATAATAATTTAGTACATATCGTCTTTTGGGGACATAACGCTCCTTTTTGAGATATATCGTCCGCGGTTTGTGACGTCATAAGCGACGTGTGACATAAGATAAGTGACTTGTGATATAACGTCTATAATTCGCTATTAGTAGTTGTAGCAATCGCTGAAACTGCCCTAAAACACAATATTTGACAATCATATATGCCATTTGTGCACCTAAAGTGATGTAGTACGTCTTGAAAGCGAGATTAGAGTGAAACACTAAGCCCTAACGTGTATAACAAGCTTTTAATGGTCCGTGATAGTTAAGCTTACTAAATGTACGGTGGGCGACACGTGACCTGCATTACGCCAGCTGAATCTATTTTGGCCCAAGGAGGTAGCTTTCAAAATCTTCAATAATTGGCGTTACAAAGTAAAAAAAATGCCTAAATTGCACCATGAATAACTTGATAAGAAATAAATCTAACAATCAGAACCATTTGTAGTGACATTCGATAAAGTTTAGTAGGTTCAAATGGACAATGAATCTGATGTAAAATTCTGCCAGCTTGGGCATTTCCAATGTTGACATCAATTTCTGCGCATCCAAATAGATCACTTGGGAATCGTTCAAACAACGTGAAAAGTTCATGAAATACAAAAAACTAATGAAGGAATTATATTATCATAGTTCTGTAAGATATTGTACTCACCTTCAGGTGAAGCGATGATGATTTTGATGGGCAAACAAACACCCAAATTCACGCGAAAACTTTTGAAAGTCTTCACGTCATCGGATTCAGAAATTTCGAAAACGCGGTGAATGGAGAATCTGTGATCTACGTCATCAAAACAAGAGATCTGGGGTAGCTAGAAAAAAACACGCACGACGAAGCGAAGAGTGCGCCTACTGCTACACGGCTCAGCAGCGCAGGTCGATCTGGTCCGAAATAGTGCTCGAGGCCGAACAAATTAGCGGCAATACACATAATTGCCACATACCTACTAAATGTACGGTGGGCGACAATAAGGGTGTTTTAGTGACAGCTACACAATAAGATATTAGCATAATGAAAGCAGTTTCCGCTAAGTTGTTTTGATCAGAAGTACAATAAGCTCTTTCTCGTACCAATATGATGTTGATCTGGAGGTGACTTCAGAAACTACGCGTACACAGATATCTTACACGTACGTGACGTGCGCCTCGACGATTGCCAATCAGTTGCGCCATCTATTGCATATTGGATGCGGCTATTAGCAGAGGACCTGTATGACAGCAGATCAGGCTCACCTTTAATTATTTAAAGGCATGCCTTTAATTAATTAAAGGCATGGCTTTAATTATTTAAATACGCATATGTAAAGTCAAAGGGGTGGTTGTAACATTAAAAGCATGCCTTTAATTAATTAAATGCGCGTATGTAATGTTAAAGGCATGCTTTTAATTTATTAAGTACGCATTTGTAAGGCTAGAGATAAGCCTTTTATAGTTTGCCATATCTTAACCCAGTTTTTATCTATTCTGTTTTTTAAAATGTTAGTAGAGTGTGTAGATATAATATCGTTGGACAAGGAATTCCATACATCCACCACCCTTTGACTAAAAAATCGGCATCTGCATTGATTCGTACATAGTTGTTAATTTATTTTATTGTGGCCTCTGAGGTTATTTAGATTAATGTAAACAATCTGATCTGGTCTATGTTAATTGTCTGTCCCGGTTAACAACTTAAAAATTATCTAAATCAGCTTGTAAGATTTCAGATTGAAAAAAAAATTCTGAATATGTTGGTGTCGTCAGCAAACATTTTTACATTACTATATTTACTGTCTGTGGTATATCATTACATTTAATTCCATCACTTTACTGGCTAGATTAAGAAGGAATTATTTGCAACTGTCCATTTTATTTCTGGTAATATTTGTTCATGTTTTAGGTGACAGCTAGCTACCAGTCTCTGAGACAAAGTCTCAAAGACAACAATGTCAAAACTAATTCCCGAGACATGTGAGGCCATCTACAAATGTCATTATTGTAATTTCACTGACGGAGGTCTTTAAAGGTAACGGTAAGTTTATGAAATTATAACAGAAGTTACATACAGAGTTATAAATGATTTATTTTGACAACATCATGAAAAACATGTAGAATCATCACACTTCTTGAATAATATACAGTGTCAGGTCAAATACTAAAATAAATATTAAAATAGCTAATAAAAACACCAAGTAAAAAATATTTTAAATAAAGCATACCCAAAAAATAGGATTTCACATACAACTGTATTTTGAAAAATATGTTTTTGGAGAAATAAACATACTTTTAAATCTAGGCTTCAGAGAGTGGTCCACGCAGATTATACTGATGAAAATTCACATTTGTTTATTGAACGTACACATTACAAAGCTGCACCAGCGAATGCATGATTTAAAAATAAAACGTAAAAAATTAAATACATTCTGCAATCGAGTATATAGTTTGTAATAAAAAGTGAACGCTGGATATAATGATGTAAAACAATTGTAATTGTGCTTGCAATCATTAACGTGATTACTTTAGCTATATAACTGAGTAAGATTATTAAAAAAATTGTCGACAATTACACATGATTACTGAGTATGATTAATCCATCTCTGGTCATTTCATCTGAAATCACTGAATATAATTGGGGTGGCTCAAACAGTTTGGTCCCATATTTATATTGACATGTCAAAATCAGTAGTCACGTGAATGTTCAGAGGCAGCTAAACTTTCTGAAATGTGCACTTTTATGAGCAGCTCTTTTTGAGACCCTGAGTCACTTACAACTAATCATCATCAGCAAACTCGGACAGTTGTGCTTCTAGCACCAACTGTAGCACCTGCCCCTGGACCTGCTTCCACAGTCGGTCACTGCGAGTCGCATCTAGCTCATTCGCCAGATGCTTGGCAAATATAAGTAAGTGGCTGTCTTCTGTTCTGGCTGGTGATGCAGGTGATGCTGACGTTGATGCTGGTGGTATTATGCTTGCGTCATTGACACTGACATCCTGAAAATAGACATTATATTAATGCATGTGGCAAAGTGTGTATTTGTAATATCACTGCTGTCACAGGTACCCTCTACAGAAGAAGAATGGCGAGCCATTGCAGAGGAATTCAATGACAGATGGCAGTACCCGAACTGCATCGGAGCGATGGATGGCAAACACATCGCAATTCATGCACCAGCCCACAGTGGTTCACTCTACCACAACTACAGGCAGTTTTACAGCATTGTTTTGTTAGCTGTGGTTGATGCTAATTACAAATTCATTCTCGTTGATGTCGGATAAAATGGCCGAGCTTGTAATGCTGGCATATATGCCAAGTCCCAAATTGCATCAGCTGTGGAACGTAATACCCTCCACATTCCACCACCTCAACCTCTGCCGGGTAGGGTGAATGATGTTCCATTCGTCATCATAGGTGATGAGGCATTTCCTATGAAGCCATTCTTAATGAAGCCATACCCAGCCAAAGTCCTCACTGATTATGAGCGAATTCATAATTATAGACTGAGTAGAGCCCGCAGAGTGTCAGAGAATGCGTTTGGCATTCTTGTACATGCATTTGGCACCAAGCAAATGCACAGTTGTAACAAACGCATGCATTGTGATGCACACTTTTTTTTGTCGAAGAAGGATGCATCTTACCCCAGCAATCATTTTGACCATGTCCTGTCACAACCACGTTGCCGAAATCCTGTACAGCTGGGAGGCAACAGAAACCAAGGGGCAGCACATGAGATTTACGATGAATTTTGCGATTACTTTAACATGAATGGCCATGCTGACTGGCAGTGGGATATTCCTATTTAGGTTGAAAGTTCTCAGAGAAAGGCTGAGGTCCGCAAATGGGTTGGTTAAATATTTTTGATAACAGTATTCAACTACTATATAAAGGTGTCTTGTTGAGGCAGTTTGTCTGTATCAGTACGTAGTGCTGAATTGAATGTTATATGCTACTCACTGTCGTGAGTAATAAAACGATGGGAATTGAATCTTCATCTCTTTTTCTCTTAATGTCTACCCTGATTAGAGACAAACATTAAATAAATACAAACTCTGATGCATCTAGAATGCTTTAGCCGTGTTAGTTGGATAGAGCGTGGTGAAAAACCTTACCACAGACGCCAACATTTGCCCTCTAGCATAAGTGGTTCAGAAGTTATTATAGTTAATCAAACGGTTGCCACCATCTTGAATTCTGCGTTTAGCTCAAGGCGGATTCGCGGTGATTTTTATATGTTACTCTAAAACCTTTCATGGATCTGTGATGCAAAAATCAGCTTTTTGTATTGCACTTTTATGTTTTAACTAAAACTCCTGGACTAACATAGATAATGAAGATTCTAACTGTCTTTATGATACTTGTATATATGCAGTGAACGTATTATATGCTTGCTAGTAAATGTAAGACTACATACAAATTAGAATTATCCATTTTTGTATTCCATATCGAAGGTCAAGGTCGGCAACCTTTCGTTATGTGATGCTGCATTCGAATGTGCTCTTACTTCCCATCACATGTAAATACATTTCATGAACAGTTCGTGTCAACTCGTAATTACAAATGGACAACTAACAATTGTAAAAGGCGTAGCCGCAATCGTCGACTCGTAATTACGAGTTTACGGTCGTTAACTGTATCTACATGTGAACTGGCGCACTGAAACGCAGCATTACCACACTGCTGTCCTAGCTGATAACAGTAGCTAGTTACCTACTGTTGACGTTGAAATACAATGGTCATCTTAACAAAAACAGTAGCACACGGATCTAGCAGATATCTTTATTTCTTGCATAATGTCTGTTATATCAGATAGGTATAAACACTGCTGGGGTAACTTAAGGGCAGTTATTCCAAATAAATATTTACAATTCTCATTAGTGCATTACCACTAGCCCACATTTTGACTTACTGAGTAAGCTGCATCGAAGTCTCAGTGTATTTAGCAATAATAATAACATTCTGTTTGTCAATAATTATTATAACAAGATGTTCAACCGTCACCTGTAAAATACAGCAAGAAACATTTGACAGTTACACAGGCAGCATCTAAAGAAAGGCAACTTTAGATAACATCCTCACCTAGGGTGTGACCTGGGACGTGACCTGGGGCCTACTTCAAGCCAGGGTTGCATGGTTCACTCTACTGGTACAGCAGTACATCAACCAGCCTCACCCCTTTATAGAGGGAGCAACGAGGAAGAAAGAAAGAATCTGCACCAGATGTTCATTGACGCCAGGCCAGGATACATTAGGGGAGACCGGGGCTAGTTGTAACACAGGGAAGTTGTAAGTTACAACTTGTAACATATATATTACAGACAAAACTACTAATGCAAACTACTGCTCATCGATACTTTTAAGCATGTCATGCATGGTATCATTTGGATTTTAGTAGATGTTTTAAAGGTAAAAGTAACCATTTCTTCATAAATAATAGTTGAAATACTAGATAATTCTCCAAATTAATAACAGTTTTTTATTTATTTGGTGATGTTTCATGATTTTAAAAACGACTGTGTTACAACAAAATTGTAACAAGTATCGCTGCGTTTTATGCACCAGCTATCTGCAGGAGATTTGCGGTTTCACTGGCATTAAACTTTCGATCAGGTAACAACAACAGCAATCCTGAAATATGCTGTTTTTGTTATAACTAACCCCTATCCCAAAATAATACAGAATGCAATGTTTGTGAGGACGGACTAACTCAGTTTATAATTACAAATCATGACATGATACATTATACATATATACACTGTATATACAACACATATATAATATCACTAGTGGTGTCTAACATTAACAATGTTGTGCCACGTGACCATATAAGCATATTACCCATGTCAATATAAACAAATAGCTTGTGGAATGCGAAGTGTTGAGCCGAGGCTAGCTAGCTAGCGCACAAAAGTTACAACAATGTTCTTTATAAAATTGCACTGGTCATGGTTTCTGTTGTAAAAACCCCAGTATTTGCTTCCTGTCATGTCTTCACTTTATTTCTGCCATTTCTTGAGAATCCATTTCTAGGAATGTGTGCCTTTGTGTTCCTATTCACAAACAGTGTTTCTTCGTCAGTGGTCACATCTGACATCCTTAGACTGCCATACTGGTCCGGCTCTGAAACAGTTCACCAACAGTGATTGTCACAAGAAGTCAATTACGTATGCACACGGTCTGACCCTCCCCGCCCCCTCTACCAGTAATACTAGCAGTGACCTAGCTAAATGTATAAATAATGCCACTCCAGACACACTGATACTCAACTTTATACAAAATCAAAATTCACTTGATACAATCTATCAATGGTTTGACAACCTAGGGTGAAGTTACCAGACGCCTGCTGCACTACTAAGTAGGTAACCCGACAGCCCAAGCCGTCTACTAGGATGCATCCAGGTGACCATAATTGGGTGGCAGGAGCACAGTGTCTGGGGATATAGCAGTTGTCTCGGACATGTTCTCTTATTATTGAAGGGGTAACTTGAATATGTTTTACTATGGTGCGTGCGTGTGTGTGTGTGTGTGCGTGCGTGCGTGCGTGTAGATGTTCCTTGACAGACATCTCGCGACCCCCTGGAAACAGGGGTCATGACCACCGAATGAGAAACACTGTGCTCAATCAGTGGTCATGACCCCTTCAAGGGTTCGCCTACAACCCCACATAGGAGTTGTAAGACTTTTATTTTTTTAATTCCCCAAGGATCATCTGGCCGCTAGCCAGATGATGCGACCTCATCATCTGGCTAGCGGCTGCAGTGCATATAGGGAGGCATTTTGAATCGCAAGCATCGTCAGTGCTTCACACTCTCCATAAACACCTCAATGTATTTACAAACTGCAATAACTTGAAACATATTCAAAATTGCTACATACATTCAGCAACAAATCTGTAGGCATCATTTTCGTTACGATTATGTAAAACAAAATTTAATTCCACTGTTGCAACTTCTGCTACAGCCCTAGAAAATTTTACCCCATGGGAATTTTCGAAAACTAAAAATCCCTATGGGCCCCCCAAGCACTCCTACACAATTACAGCCTTATATGTGTGAAACGATGGAGATATGAGCAAACAAATAAACACAGCCACAAACTCTGTTTTATAATATAGAAAAACTAAAAAAGTACATGTGCTAACCTTTAGGTAGAAGTTCGGGCCCCCGTAGCACACTTATAAAGTTCAGCAAAATGACAGAAATGCAAGCAAACAAACACAGCTACAAACTATGTTTTACTGTTTTATAATATAGAAACACAAATAAGTATATATGAGCTAACCTGTAGGTAGAAGTATACATGAGCTAACCTGTAGGTAGAAGTATACATGAGCTAACCTGTAGGTATAAGTATATATGAGCTAACCTGTAGGTAGAAGTATACATGAGCTAACCTGTAGGTATAAGTATACATGAGCTAACCTGTAGGTAGAAGTCCTATGCGGCCTACGCCATCTTCAGATGCATTACCTACTTCACGTAGCAGTGAATACCGACATCGTTTCTTGGGCTTAAATGTTCGCCATCTGCAAAACAAGGTTCTGTGTTTGTTTGTCCTATTGTTTATCAAGATACAGCAAACATTTAATACCTGGTATACTATTAAATAATAAATACATTTGAGATAATATCTTAAAAGTTGATTACACTTCTCCATTTCTACAAAACCACCTCCTACCTTCCAAATGTGATTCTACAAGTTTGTCTCCTCCTTTGACCTTATAATACTACTTTTAGTATAATATATGATCACCATTAAGTTCATTGTACACTCTGTTTCACACAATCTTGATTTTGGACTTTAAGAACTTATGTAACCACCACCCCTTGATCCAGTGCCAGCAAACAATGGTAATCTTGATTCAGTGCCAGCAAACAATGGTAATCTTGATTCAGTGCCAGCAAACAATGGTAATCTTGATTCAGTGTCAGCAAACAATGGTAATTTTGATTCAGTGCCAGCAAACAATGGTAATCTTGATTCAGTGCCAGCAAACAATGGTAATTTTGATTCAGTGCCAGCAAACAATGGTAATCTTGATTCAGTGCCAGCAAACAATGGTAATCTTGATTCAGTGCCAGCAAACAATGGTAATCTTGATTTAGTGCCAGCAAACAATGGTAATATTTCGAAGCACTCCATAGTAATATTTCGAAGCACTCCATAGTAATGCGTCACAGTGTCTTGAATACTAAAGGTTATTATAAATGTACTGAACAAAATAATAAACTGCACAAACTGAAATGTTTAAATGCTTAATCTGGATTTTGGTCTATTTAAAGCGAAACAAAAGTCATGGTTTTGTGAAGTATTAAGGGAGGCCAGCGCACACATAACCAATGCAAAGTATCAAACAAATATGTTATTTTGCTAGAAAGAGGACTAGTGTAGTAAACAAAGGCCAAACTATTTTACATAAGTTGAGTTTGGATGCAAACAGCATAGTCATATCGCATTGGCAAATATAGGAATAGGTGTATACAAATATATCTTCATTTGGTGAGCGAATTTTGCTAGACTTTGACACTCGTGACATAGTGTTATCTAACACTATGGCACGACCCATGAAATTAAGATGTTGTGTGTTCAACAAGTATTCTTAACTGTAGTTACATATGGTTATATTTTAGTGAATAGGCTCAAAACCATGACATTTGTTTCCCTTTAATATTGTGGGTAATTTCGTCTTCAATCTGTCCACATTATAATTCTTTACAGATGACTATGATGCTACAGGAGATTTTGCAATGGCGCCACAAACAATCTGGTCCCTGCGTCATTGATTATGGTTCTACATTAGTCGTGTGATTGCCTTGCCTTGTGCATGGGACCGGACTCGACAAGAACTGAGTTATTCTGTGCTGCCACCAGATGCTTTAGTTTGCACAGTCCCTCACCGACCTGGGTTAAAGTGAGTGGACATGTCTAGGACCTGTGGTCACCTACCTCTTACATAGACAGATGACCAGCCACACAGTAGCTGTGGTCACCTACCTCTTACACAGACAGATGACCAGCCACACAGGACCTGTGGTCACCTACCTCTTACACAGACAGATGACCAGCCACACAGGACCTGTGGTCACCTACCTCTTACATAGACAGATGATCAGCCACACAGGACCTGTGGTCACCTACCTCTTACACAGACAGATGACCAGCCACACAGGACCTGTGGTCACCTACCTCTTACACAGACAGATGACCAGCCACACAGGACCTGTGGTCACCTACCTCTTACACAGACAGATGACCAGCCACACAGGACCTGTGGTCACCTACCTCTTACACAGACAGATGACCAGCCACACAACGCCAGTGCAAGCCACAACCAAGATGAAGCTTATAATAATCACATAGAGAATGCTCCAATCTGAAAAGGAACCAAATAGACTAATTCAGAGAGTTACCACCAAGCTTATGATTATCTCATTATGATGAATGAGTTATCTCATTATGATGAATGAGTTATTGCACATCATTTAGTAACATTGTTAATATACTCTGCTTCTTTCAGTTGTCTATACATATCAAAATTGCCTCCATCTCACCTAAGTAACATGATTCAGGGAAGACCTGGGTGATATATGGGTCAAAGAAGCCTTGATCTGGTTGATTTGGGAGGTCATTTGGGTCTGAATTCTTGAATGACCTATGAACTTCATAACTAAAATGATGTATTCATACTATGGATGAAAAACCAATACAAGTTTACTTTATTTAATAAGTGCTATTCTCAACATTTTAAAACAAGGTTTTGCTTAATTTTGGCATGAAATGCATAATTCAACACAGAGCTCCACTCAACAAAACAGCCCCACTCGACAGGCAGCCCAACTCGACATGCAGCCCAACTCAACACACAACTCACTCCTCAACACACAGCCCAACTCCACATGCAGCCCAACTCAACACACAGCCCAACTCAACACAGAGTATCACTCAACACATAGTGCCATTCAATAATCTCCACTTACCACAGTTGCTCTCAGCATCTGTAAAGTAGACTTTGAGGAAGTTCTCCATCCAGAATGGTTCACACACACACTGCTTTGTGTTCTGATTACAGTGTCCGTGGCTTGAACAGTTATTGTGGCAAACTACAAAACAGTAATGACAGAGGCTTTATTCCTTCATCTCTGTACAAACTACAACACAGCAATGACAGGGGCTTTATTCCTTCATCTCTGTACAAACTAAAACACAGCAATGACAGGGGCTTTATTCCTTCATCTCTGTACAAACTACAACACAGCAATGACAGGGGCTTTATTCCTTCATCTCTGTACAAACTACAACACAGCAATGACAGGGGCTTTATTCCTTCATCTCTGTACAAACTAAAACACAGCAATGACAGGGGCTTTATTCCTTCATCTCTGTACAAACTACAACACAGCAATGACAGGCTTTATTCCTTCATCTCTGTACAAACTACAACACAGCAATGAAAGGGGCTTTATTCCTTCATCTCTGTACAAACTACAACACAGCAATGACAGAGGCTTTATTCCTTCATCTCTGTACAAACTACAACACAGCAATGACAGGGGCTTTATTCCTTCATCTCTGTACAAACTAAAACACAGCAATGACAGGGGCTTTATTCCTTCATCTCTGTACAAACTACAACACAGCAATGACAGGGGCTTTATTCCTTCATCTCTGTACAAACTACAACACAGCAATGACAGGGGCTTTATTCCTTCATCTCTGTACAAACTAAAACACAGCAATGACAGGGGCTTTATTCCTTCATCTCTGTACAAACTACAACACAGCAATGACAGAGGCTTTATTCCTTCATCTCTGTACAAACTACAAAACAGCAATGAAAGGGGCTTTATTCCTTCATCTCTGTACAAACTACAACACAGCAATGACAGGGGCTTTATTCCTTCATCTCTGTACAAACAACAACACAGCAATGACAGGGGCTTTATTCCTTCATCTCTGTACAAACTACAACACAGCAATGACAGGGGCTTTATTCCTTCATCTCTGTACAAACTACAACACAGCAATGACAGGGGCTTTATTCCTTCATCTCTGTACAAAGTACAACACAGCAATGACAGGGGCTTTATTCCTTTCACTACGTACAAACTACAATACAGCAATGACAGGGGCTTTATTCCTTCATCTCTGTACAAAGTACAACACAGCAATGACAGGGGCTTTATTCCTTCATCTCTGTACAAAGTACAACACAGCAATGACAGGGGCTTTATTCCTTCATCTCTGTACAAAGTACAACACAGCAATGACAGGGGCTTTATTCCTTTCACTACGTACAAACTACAATACAGCAATGACATTTATAGTTTTGACTGTACATACCAGTACTTACCAGTATGAGGAATGAGTGTACGCTAAAAAAATGGAAATATAAGAATTGCAATGACAGGGGCTTTATTCCTTCATCTCTGTACAAACTACAACACAGCAATGACAGGCTTTATTCCTTCATCTCTGTACAAACTACAACACAGCAATGAAAGGGGCTTTATTCCTTCATCTCTGTACAAACTACAACACAGCAATGACAGAGGCTTTATTCCTTCATCTCTGTACAAACTACAACACAGCAATGACAGGGGCTTTATTCCTTCATCTCTGTACAAACTAAAACACAGCAATGACAGGGGCTTTATTCCTTCATCTCTGTACAAACTACAACACAGCAATGACAGGGGCTTTATTCCTTCATCTCTGTACAAACTACAACACAGCAATGACAGGGGCTTTATTCCTTCATCTCTGTACAAACTAAAACACAGCAATGACAGGGGCTTTATTCCTTCATCTCTGTACAAACTACAACACAGCAATGACAGAGGCTTTATTCCTTCATCTCTGTACAAACTACAAAACAGCAATGAAAGGGGCTTTATTCCTTCATCTCTGTACAAACTACAACACAGCAATGACAGGGGCTTTATTCCTTCATCTCTGTACAAACAACAACACAGCAATGACAGGGGCTTTATTCCTTCATCTCTGTACAAACTACAACACAGCAATGACAGGGGCTTTATTCCTTCATCTCTGTACAAACTACAACACAGCAATGACAGGGGCTTTATTCCTTCATCTCTGTACAAAGTACAACACAGCAATGACAGGGGCTTTATTCCTTTCACTACGTACAAACTACAATACAGCAATGACAGGGGCTTTATTCCTTCATCTCTGTACAAAGTACAACACAGCAATGACAGGGGCTTTATTCCTTCATCTCTGTACAAAGTACAACACAGCAATGACAGGGGCTTTATTCCTTCATCTCTGTACAAAGTACAACACAGCAATGACAGGGGCTTTATTCCTTTCACTACGTACAAACTACAATACAGCAATGACATTTATAGTTTTGACTGTACATACCAGTACTTACCAGTATGAGGAATGAGTGTACGCTAAAAAAATGGAAATATAAGAATTGCTTACCTAATGTGTTTATTTGAGAGACTTTGAAGTCAAACAGGTCTGCATTTGTACGCAATTTCTTTCTCAACACCTGAACAACTTCAGTGCCCGAAACAACCTTGTCCGTGCTCTCTGCAGTAGCCTCCACATAAAATGTCATGACCAAACTGAAGCACAAACAGAGACACCACGTTATCAAATGTCATGACCAAACTGAAGCACAAACAGAGACACCATGTTATCAAATGTCGTGACCAAACTGAAGCACAAACAGAGACACCATGTTATCAAATGTCATGACTAAATTGAAGTACAAACAGACAATATGTTATCAAATGTCGTGACCAAATTGAAGTACAAACAGACAATATGTTATCAAATGTCGTGACCAAATTGAAGTACAAACAGACAATATGTTATCAAATGTCATGACCAAATTGAAGTACAAACAGACAATATGTTATCAAATGTCATGACCAAATTGAAGTACAAACAGACAATATGTTATCAAATGTCGTGACCAAACTGAAGCACAAACAGAGACACCATGTTATCAAATGTCATGACCAAATTGAAGTACAAACAGACAATATGTTATCAAATGTCATGACCAAATTGAAGTACAAACAGACAATATGTTATCAAATGTCATGACCAAATTGAAGTACAAACAGACAATATGTTATCAAATGTCATGACCAAATTGAAGTACAAACAGACAATATGTTATCAAATGTCACGACCAAATTGAAGTACAAACAGACAATATGTTATCAAATGTCATGACCAAATTGAAGTACAAACAGACAATATGTTATCAAATGTCGTGACCAAACTGAAGCACAAACAGAGACACCATGTTATCAAATGTCATGACCAAATTGAAGTACAAACAGACAATATGTTATCAAATGTCATGACCAAATTGAAGTACAAACAGAGACACCATGTTATCAAATGTCACGACCAAATTGAAGTACAAACAGACAATATGTTATCAAATGTCATGACCAAATTGAAGTACAAACAGACAATATGTTATCAAATGTCATGACCAAACTGAAGTACAAACAGAGACACCATGTTATCAAATGTCACGACCAAATTGAAGTACAAACAGACAATATGTTATCAAATGTCATGACCAAATTGAAGTACAAACAGACAATATGTTATCAAATGTCATGACCAAATTGAAGTACAAACAGACAATATGTTATCAAATGTCATGACCAAATTGAAGTACAAACAGAGACACCATGTTATCAAATGTCACGACCAAATTGAAGTACAAACAGACAATATGTTATCAAATGTCATGACCAAACTGAAGCACAAACAGACACTTTGTTATCAAATGTCATGACCAAATTGAAGTACAAACAGACAATATGTTATCAAATGTCATGACCAAATTGAAGTACAAACAGACAATATGTTATCAAATGTCGTGACCAAACTGAAGCACAAACAGAGACACCATGTTATCAAATGTCATGACCAAATTGAAGTACAAACAGACAATATGTTATCAAATGTCATGACCAAATTGAAGTACAAACAGAGACACCATGTTATCAAATGTCACGACCAAATTGAAGTACAAACAGACAATATGTTATCAAATGTCATGACCAAATTGAAGTACAAACAGACAATATGTTATCAAATGTCATGACCAAACTGAAGCACAAACAGACACTTTGTTATCAAATGTCATGACCAAATTGAAGTACAAACAGACAATATGTTATCAAATGTCGTGACCAAACTGAAGCACAAACAGAGACACCATGTTATCAAATGTCATGACCAAATTGAAGTACAAACAGACAATATGTTATCAAATGTCATGACCAAATTGAAGTACAAACAGACAATATGTTATCAAATGTCATGACCAAATTGAAGTACAAACAGACAATATGTTATCAAATGTCATGACCAAATTGAAGTACAAACAGACAATATGTTATCAAATGTCACGACCAAATTGAAGTACAAACAGACAATATGTTATCAAATGTCATGACCAAATTGAAGTACAAACAGACAATATGTTATCAAATGTCGTGACCAAACTGAAGCACAAACAGAGACACCATGTTATCAAATGTCATGACCAAATTGAAGAACAAACAGACACTATGTTATCAAATGTCATGACCAAATTGAAGAACAGACAGACACTATGTTATCAAATGTCATGACCAAACTGAAGCACAAACAGAGACACTGTTATCAGATATCACAGTTAGAAGCTGAAGAATAAATACATGGATCAGAATTATGCTTCGGACTGTTAGATCAAACTAGTGGATCAGACAGATGGATCTTCAAGTGAGATAGCTAACCTACCAGCCTATGTCTTGCCTCATATCCAGTTTTTCTACGTGCACCTTTAAGTCACGTTTCTGCGACGCCGTGTGCATCAACAGGGCTATGTCTGCGAGAACGGTTACCTACAACAGTAACAAAATGGTTCACAATCGTTCACAAAGATTACCTATTCATAAAAAGCGCACTAATAAGACCCCCCTGACAAAGTGTTGTTTGAATAAAGTGCAGCTCCTTCAATATAAAATTGATTCATGAACATATTTGTGTCATTTGTTTGCGTCACAAATTTTTTGGACATACCAGTCACAAGTTACAACATGCTAATGTTCAGTCAATAACCTTAATTTAATGTTGCACAAATTAAATGATTTTGTCTGACAGGTATACTGTCAACAGTAGCAACAAGGTTACTACAGCATACAAACAACATTCCTACCTTATTGGCCTCTGTAAATTCTGTAATGTCTTCTTTTAGATACATCTCCACCAAGTCATTTTTGTACAAATCTTAAACAGAGACTTACAGGGCATGACAACAACAGAAACAGCTTCTGTACTACTCTGACACAAACAGCATATGTACTACTCTGACACAAACAGCATCTGTACTACTCCGACACAAACAGCATCTGTACTACTCCGACACAAACAGCATCTGTACTACTCCGACACAAACAGCATCTGTACTACTCCGACACAAACAGCATCTGTACTACTCCGACACAAACAGCATCTGTACTACTCCCGACACAAACAGCATCTGTACTACTCCGACACAAACAGCATCTGTACTACTCCGACACAAACAGCATCTGTACTACTCCGACACAAACAGCATCTGTACTACTCCGACACAAACAGCTTCTGTACTACTCCGACACAAACAGCATCTGTACTACTCCGACACAAACAGCATCTGTACTACTCCGACACAAACAGCATCTGTACTACTCCGACACAAACAGCTTCTGTACTACTCCGACACAAACAGCATCTGTACTACTCTGACACAAACAGCATCTGTACTACTCCGACACAAACAGCATCTGTACTACTCCGACACAAACAGCATCTGTACTACTCCGACACAAACAGCTTCTGTACTACTCCGACACAAACAGCATCTGTACTACTCCGACACAAACAGCATCTGTACTACTCCAACTACTCTTACATGGCAAGACAACGACAGAGGCAGTGTCTGTACTACTCAGACACAGGGACTTATAAGGCAAGACAATGACAGAAGCAGCATCTGTACTATTCAGACACAGGGAATAACAAGGAATGACAACGACAGAGGCAGTTTCTGTACTACTCGGACACACTGACCTACAAAGGCATGACGGTGACAGAGGCAGCATCTGTACTACTCAGACAGAGACTTACAAGGCTGGACAACGACTGAGGCAGTGTCTGTACTCTTCAGGCCTTCTTCATCCAACACAGTCAGGTCAAATATGTAGCGTCCAACCACAAGGTTAGTGAGGGCCAGCACAGACTGCTCATCTGAGTTATTCAGAATGACCTACAACAGGTAGAATGGGGTCAGTTAAATAGTGTGGCTGTTGTTGATTGATTCATGTTGTTAGTTAAGTCTACACATGCTGCACTAACTGAGGGGAGAAAGAAAGAAAACTGCATAGGATGCGGTTATGTAGGTGTCTGTCATTAGATGTCAGCAAAGACAGGTATTGCTACATCACCCTCCCTTACTTACCCCAGCTGCCTCACCCTCCCATACCCCAGCTGCCTCACCCTCCCTTACTTACCCCAGATGCCTTACCCTCCCTTACTTACCCCAGATGCCTTACCCTCCCTTAGTTACCCCAGCTGCCTCACCCTCCCATACCCCAGCTGCCGCACCCTCCCTTACTTACCCAGATGCCCTTACTTGCCCCAGCTGCCTCTACCCCCGCTGTCACGCTCACCCTTACTTAGCCTAGATGTCGTGTTGTAAGTGTTGATTGGCACTGTAATTTCCTGGTCGGATAACAAAGTATTATTGTATTGTATTGTTTCACCCTCCCTTACTTACCCCAGCTGTCCCAGCCCTCACATACCCCAGTTGTTTCACCCTTTATTAAATACCTCAGCTGCCTCACCCTCCCTTACTTACCGCAGCTGTCTCACCTTTCCTTACTTACCCCAGCTGCCCCACTCCCTTATTTACACCAGCTGTCTCACTCATGCATCACCTTACTTACTTACCCCAGCTGTCTCACCCTCCCTTACTTACCAGAGCTGCCTCAATGCCGTACTTACCATAGCTGCCTCATCCTCCCTTACATACCCCAGCTGTCTCACCCTCATTTACCTACCCCAGCTGTCTCACCCTCCCTTACTTATCCCAGCTGCCTCACCATTTTATTTACCCCAGCTGCCTCATTCCCTTACTTACCTCAGATGCCTCACCCTCCCTTACATGCCATAATTGCCTCACCACCTTACTTACCCCGGCTGCCTCACCCTTCCTTACTTACCCCAGCTGCCTTGCCCTCCCTTACTTACCCCAGATGTCTCACCATCCCTTACTTACCCCAGCTGCATCACCCTCCCATACTCCAGCTGTCATGCCCTCCTTGCTTACGCCTGCTGTCTCACCCTCACTTACTAACCCCAGATGTATCATCCACCCTTACTTACCACAACTGTCTCACCTTTCCTTACTTACCCCAGCTGCCTCACTCCCTTATTTACCCCAACTGCCTCACCCTTCCATACCACAGCTGCCTCACCCTCCCTTACTACCCCAGCTGCTTCACCCTCCCATTCTTATCCCAGATGTCCCACCCTCCCTTACTACAGCTGCCTCATACTCCCATACCCCAGCTGTCTCACCCTCCCTTACTTACTGCAGCTTCCTCACCTCCTTACTTACCCTAGCTGTCTCATCCTCCCTTAATTACCTCAGCTGCCTCGTTCCCTTACTTACCCCAGCTGCTAAACTGTTCTCATTCTTCACCCACTTGTACGACACAATGCCTTTGTCATCATTTGACTTGGAGCCATCGAGGGTGACCAGCGAGACTGGCATGTGGACGGCCTGGTCACCCCCGGCATCAGCCACTGGGGCCTGGTTCGTATCTACAAGCAATCACACAACCCAAGTGCTGCACATGGGAGAAAAGGCAGCCTCTGCAAGAGCTTATGACCCAGTCTAGTTTTGGTAGGGCAATGCCAATGAAGGATACAAAGTCACGCCTCCAAAGTCATGTACAACTGCCAGTTTCATGAAGTGTTTGTACCGTACGAAGAAACATGGACATTTCACTGCTCTCAGAATAATCATAAAAACATGCATAGCATTGTTAACAATTGTATACAACTACGAACGCCTATTGTTCCAAGTTACATAACCTACGTCAAGCATCCACATTAGTTCCTTCATAAGATCTCACCCTCAGGGGAGTTTCGATTTCTTGTTACTGTATGGACCATTCCAATGGCCCCCCCAAGCATGCATACAACATTTCAGCCCCACACATGTGAAACTGCTGGAGATGTGAGGTAATAGTGGGCCCACTGGGGTGACTATTAAAAAAATACCAGTATTACATCTCCAACCTGGGTTCATATTTGAAACCCTGAAAGTTTGGTGCCCAAGATGGAAAGTGTCTAGAAGTGTCTCCCAAGACATGACTCTGCATTAGCCACATGTGAAATGTGGCTAGAGTCAGCAGGCATGGGGCAGTTAACTTGGAAAGTTAATTAATTAAGGTGCCTTAAATTAAATTAACCTCAGACATTTATCAGGTAATTTAAATTAAAGTAAATTAACATCCCAAATTATTAAACTAAATTAAATTAGCAATTAACTTTCATTCAATTAACAATTAATTTCAATTAACTTCAGTTAAATTACCATGTTGACTGGGAGGTTAAATTCTTCATACACACGTGGCTTATCGGTAGATGTAGTGAACAGAAATACAGGTGGAAAATGAATGTCTTCAAAGATTGTTACTATCCCATAATCCCTGGTCCCACTATTCAGCTGTAGAAAGCATCATATGATGATAGATGATCCGGTTTCTTGGTTATTAATATTAAGCATAATTACCTCTCAAGAAACTTAGTGTTCGCTTTGTATATTTCAACTGCATCCCGCAGTCTTCTTCAGCAGACTGAAGTCACATCCGTAACTTCAGTCTGGAGAGGTAATTATGCTTAATATCATATGATTGGTTTGTTTTACCAGATGGTCACTGCACTTGCCACCCATACAGTGAGCGTGTTTGTTGTCATGTCAACCAGGTTGTTTTTGATGTGGTACCATAACATACATCCATACTCTAGCTGGATAATAGTAAGATACAATATTGTGACTTACTTTGCTTGACTGCCACTGAAATAGTGGATGATGACTCCAGTTTCTCTGCATCCTTTACGGTCAATTGGAACTTATAAACACCTAGTACCAGCTTCGACGCGGTCGCCACTTCTCGGTCAGCATTCTCTAGAGATGCAGTACTCGGGCCACTGGTCAACAGAAAAGGCGTTGGGTGAAAGGTCCCTCCTCAACTCGATTTTTTTGCTAGTCTTATTTCAAATTCATTTTGCAAAAAACAAACCTACCTAGTATCCACTGCAACATGCCAGCTCGTTTGTGCAACTTTTGTATGTAGTTTTAACTATTTACTATTAAATTACTTAATGTTTGGTCAAACGTTATGCAAAGTGAAAATGAAAACGCTGAAAACTCACAACTTTTGCAACTTTGTTATTTCATCAGCGAGAGGATGGAAGTCATGCCCATGACTGATGGAAGGGAGGGCAGAGTGGGAAGGCAGGGAGGGTAGAATAGGAAGGACGGGATGGTAGAGTGGGAAGGAAGTGAGAGCAGTGTGGGAAGTAAGGGAGGGCAGAGTGGGAAGGAAGTGAGAACATGGTGGGAAGGGAGGGAAGGCAGAGTGGGAAAGAAGGGAGGGCAGAGTGGGAAGGAAGTGAGAACATGGTGGGAAGGGAGGGAGGGCAGAGTGGGAAAGAAGTGAAGGCAGAGTGGGAAAGAAGGGAGGGCAGAGTGGGAAAGAAGTGAAGGCAGGGGGAGGAAGGAGGACAGAGGGTAAACATACCAGCAGGAGGGAAAAGAACCCACCTAAGTTGTGTCCACTGGTAACTCTCAATCTTCTGGTCATCTTTGCTTTTGGCTCCATTCAAGATGACAAAGTTAGTGGGGAGGAAGACTGCCTGGTCCGTCCCAGCGTCTGCCTGTGGAGCCTGGTTCTTCTCTACAGACACACGCAGCAGTGCCACAGGTTCACAGTGCTTCAGTGTAACTGGCAGTTTTCAATGTTGAAAGAACACTTCTTGTAAATACATACAAATACAAAAGCTCAGAAAATATACTAAAATGTTTCATACGCTGTATAATATTCATACATTCAGAGAGCTATGTGCTTCTAACTATTTTGTAAAATATTTTTTTTAACAAGATTACCTTCCAAAGCAACAAGTTCCAAACAGCAGGTACATGTCTCACCCTCCCATACTTACCCCAGCTGTCTCACACGTTTACTTACCCAAGCTGCCTCACCCCTTACTTACCTCAGCTGTTTCACCCACCCTTACTTACTTCCGCTACCTCACCCTTCCTTGGTTACCATAGCTGTCTCACCCTCCCTTTACTTACTCCAGCTGCCTCACCTTTCCGTACTTACCCCAGCTGTCTCAACCTCCCTTTACTTACCCTAGCTGTCTCACCCTCCCTAACTTAGCCCAGCTGTCTCAACCTTCCTTGCTTTAGAAATCTTGAAAACTTGCACGTTGAAGCCATATCCAAACTTGTAAACACTTTTTTCTGATTTTCAATTATTGTATTTGTTTACACAATATATATTTCATCCAGTTTTTAAATAGTCTGTTTTTCTTTAGCACCGTGACTTACCCTGTTTCACAAAGACATGTACATCAGCAGTGGACACTTGGTTGGCGGTGTCTGTCACCTTCAGTGTGAATATGTAGTCACCAACCTCCAAGTGCTCTAGGTGCAGGAACGGCGTCCTCACTCCCTGCAAACAGGCAGCGGAGCATTTCAGTAAAACACATTAATTAGTAGTGCTGTGACTGCTGACACTGTTCTGGGTCTGGAACAGAAACTGCGGGTCCCAACAGGTACCGCGGGTGCCAACAGGTACCATGGGTGCCAATAGGTAAAAAAAATAATAATCTTAATTTAATACTCCATTTAAAAAAATATATTTTAAACTATTATGTTACATATTTTTATTCTTATGATTGCATTTATGTTTTTACTGACTGTGTGCGCCTATGAACAGATTGGTCCCAGATATATGGCGCTTTAAAATTTTTAGTAATAATAATAATATGTGATCACTAACCCTCATGTCAGCAGCCAACTTGTCGCTGTCTGACTTCTTGATCCACTCATAGCTAGTAATGCCCTTGTCATCCGTACTGCCATTGCCATAGAGTGTCACTGCGTTCCTTGGAAGGCTGATGATCTGGTTCGAACCAGCATTTGCCTTAGGTGGGTAATCCTTCTCTGAAACATGTCAAATACTCACGCATTCAAGTAGCAGGAAATACCAACAGGTTCAAGAGGCAGGAAATGTTTTGCAGTTTCATCAAAGAAGAAGTGAAGGCAGGGAGAAGGAAGGCAGGGAGAAGGAAGGCAGGGAGAAGGAAGGCAGGAAGGAAGGCAGGGAGAAGGAAGGCAGGGAGAAGGAAGGAAGGAAGGAGGACAGAGGGTAAACAGGAGGGAAACTCTCTGGTAACTCTCAAGATGACAAAATTAGTGGGGAGGAAGACTGCCTGGTCCGGCCCAGCCAGGTTAGGTATTTCCTCTGAACTTCTGGACTAAATAGATATTTCTAAAGAATTTTCAGTAGGAAATGGTGGAATATTTTGTGTTAAATATTAATGTTTCTGCTTTAAGTTATCATAGTTTACCAGAAAACAAAATTACTAGCATACACATGCATGACTAAATGAATGCACACTCACACACAAATACATGCATTCATGCATGCACGCATGCACACACACCAATACACACAAGCACACACCCACGCATGAGTGCACTGACTGACTGACTGACTGACTGACTGACTGACTGACTGACTGACTGACTGACTGACTGACTGACTGACTGACTGACTGACTGACTGACTGACTGACTGACTGACTGACTGACTGACTGACTGACTGACTGACTGACTGACTGACTGACTGACTGACTGACTGACTGACTGACTGACTGACTGACTGACTGACTGACTGACTGACTGACTGACTGACTGACTGACTGACTGACTGACTGACTGACTGACTGACTGACTGACTGACTGACTGACTGACTGACTGACTGACTGACTGACTGACTGACTGACTGACTGACTGACTGACTGACTGACTGACTGACTGACTGACTGACTGACTGACTGACTGACTGACTGACTGACTGACTGACTGACTGACTGACTGACTGACTGACTGACTGACTGACTGACTGACTGACTGACTGACTGACTGACTGACTGACTGACTGACTGACTGACTGACTGACTGACTGACTGACTGACTGACTGACTGACTGACTGACTGACTGACTGACTGACTGACTGACTGACTGACTGACTGACTGACTGACTGACTGACTGACTGACTGACTGACTGACTGACTGACTGACTGACTGACTGACTGACTGACTGACTGACTGACTGACTGACTGACTGACTGACTGACTGACTGACTGACTGACTGACTGACTGACTGACTGACTGACTGACTGACTGACTGACTGACTGACTGACTGACTGACTGACTGACTGACTGACTGACTGACTGACTGACTGACTGACTGACTGACTGACTGACTGACTGACTGACTGACTGACTGACTGACTGACTGACTGACTGACTGACTGACTGACTGACTGACTGACTGACTGACTGACTGACTGACTGACTGACTGACTGACTGACTGACTGACTGACTGACTGACTGACTGACTGACTGACTGACTGACTGACTGACTGACTGACTGACTGACTGACTGACTGACTGACTGACTGACTGACTGACTGACTGACTGACTGACTGACTGACTGACTGACTGACTGACTGACTGACTGACTGACTGACTGACTGACTGACTGACTGACTGACTGACTGACTGACTGACTGACTGACTGACTGACTGACTGACTGACTGACTGACTGACTGACTGACTGACTGACTGACTGACTGACTGACTGACTGACTGACTGACTGACTGACTGACTGACTGACTGACTGACTGACTGACTGACTGACTGACTGACTGACTGACTGACTGACTGACTGACTGACTGACTGACTGACTGACTGACTGACTGACTGACTGACTGACTGACTGACTGACTGACTGACTGACTGACTGACTGACTGACTGACTGACTGACTGACTGACTGACTGACTGACTGACTGACTGACTGACTGACTGACTGACTGACTGACTGACTGACTGACTGACTGACTGACTGACTGACTGACTGACTGACTGACTGACTGACTGACTGACTGACTGACTGACTGACTGACTGACTGACTGACTGACTGACTGACTGACTGACTGACTGACTGACTGACTGACTGACTGACTGACTGACTGACTGACTGACTGACTGACTGACTGACTGACTGACTGACTGACTGACTGACTGACTCACTCACTCACTCACTCACTCACTCACTCACTCACTCACTCACTCACTCACTCACTCACTCACTCACTCACTCACTCACTCACTCACTCACTCACTCACTCACTCACTCACTCACTCACTCACTCACTCACTCACTCACTCACTCACTCACTCACTCACTCACTCACTCACTCACTCACTCACTCACTCACTCACTCACTCACTCACTCACTCACTCACTCACTCACTCACTCACTCACTCACTCACTCACTCACTCACTCACTCACTCACTCACTCACTCACTCACTCACTCACTCACTCACTCACTCACTCACTCACTCACTCACTCACTCACTCACTCACTCACTCACTCACTCACTCACTCACTCACTCACTCACTCACTCACTCACTCACTCACTCACTCACTCACTCACTCACTCACTCACTCACTCACTCACTCACACACACACACACACACACACACACACACACACACACACACACACACACACACACACACACACACACACACACACACACACACACACACACACACACACACACACACACACACACACACACACACACACACACACACACACACACACACACACACACACACACACACACACACACACACACACACACACACACACACACACACACACACACACACACACACACACACACACACACACACACACACACACACACACACACACACACACACACACACACACACACACACACACACACACACACACACACACACACACACACACACACACACACACACACACACACACACACACACACACACACACACAGAAAGTAGAAGATGAACTGGACTATTTCAATTTACTTCAACTGAAGACTGTAGGAAAGACTATCAACAAAAAGAACAAACTGGAAGAAAGGAAGAGTGCTGTTGCATGCAATTTGCAATAGCCAATAGTACGAGTCATCATTATGCATAAAAATGATTGACAGCTACATTACCTTTGATGACAGTGACATTGGCAGTGGTCGAGTTCCCCACTCCATCTTTATCTGTGACCACCAGTCTACAAAACATGCACTGTATAGATGAAAAGCATTCAATGCAGAATATCTTACATGCATAAAATGGTTAAGTAATGAAACTGCCTTGTTCGAGTGCATGTTTATTACGCTATACCTCTTAGATGCTTTCCATCTCGGTAGCAAACCTTTAAGGGGTTCACCTATGACCCCAGGCGTCATAACACTTAGATTTTTTCGAAATTCACTCCACTATTACCCTGAATTGTAGAATACTCTGAATCATAGACTGTTCTCAAAGCAATGCGTGTTTTCTACGATTGTTCCAAGCAACATAAACCATCCACCGCACAGTTGCAATGACATGACATGCCGTAAGCAACAGTGGCATTACCCATCCAACAGATCGCTTATACCACTTTTTAATAAAATTGTGGCAGTGGTGATATGCTGAGAGGTGCCACTGTAGGGAGTATGAAAGACGGCATGGGATGGTTTACGTAACTACCAGGTTATCGCGTCTGGGGGATGGGTACTTTTGCTACTAAGAACAATGCCACCCATTGAAGGACTTACTTGAATCTATAGTCGCCTGGGGACAGCCCCTTCAACACCAACATTGGCTTGCTCATCTCCTCGTCCTGTATCTGCTGGTTGTTGAGGGGCCCAGACACCTGCACCCAGTGGTACTTTACTACACCCGTATCATCTGTGCTACCTGCAAACATCATTACCCTAATGGTATATAAAACTCAATAATGATGTAACTCTGGACAAAGGTAAAGTAACATCACTTACCTTGCCTTATCAGTCTGCTCCCATTCATACCATTAGTCACAGCAGTTCTTATTAAACATTATTATGGTGTATCTGGCATAGCTTTGAGCTGGTTTTCATCATATCTAACTGACAGACACAAAATAGTGAAAATAGGGAACTGCCTTTCATCTGCACTCCCTAGTTCATGTGGTGTTCCCCAGGGTTCTGTCCTTGGACTGTTACTTTTCACTCTATACATAACTCCACTCAGCTCAGTTATCAAGTCACACAACTCGAGTCACCCTCTTTATGCAAATGACACACAGATCTATGTTTGTTTGGCTACCCTAGATACTAAATACTGGAAATGGAATTTTTTTACTGAATAATCAACGATATCTGCAACTTTATCACTGCAGTCTTATTGCCCATTGAATCATCAATGGTGTATGTAACTTTGTCACTGCAGTCTTATTGCCCAATGAATCATCAATGGCGCATGTAACTTTGTCACTGCAGTCTTATTGCCCATTGAATCGTCAATGGTGCACGTAACTTTGTCACTGCAGTCTTATTGCCCATTGAATCGTCAATGGTGCATGTAACTTTGTCACTGCAGTCTTATTGCTCATTGAATCAGCAATGATGCATTAATTTTGTCACTGCAGTCTTATTGCCCATTGAATCGTCAATGGTGTATGTAACTTCGTCACTGCAGTCTTATTGCTTATTGAATTTTCAATGGTGCATATAACTTTGTTACTGCAGTCTTATTGATTATTGAATCATCAATGGTGAATGTAACTTTGTCACTGCAGTTTTATTGCTCATTGAATAATAAATGGTGTATGTAACTTTGTCACTGCAGTCTTATTGCTTATGGAATCATCAATGGTGCTTATTGCTTATTGAATCATCAATGGTGCATGTAACTTTGGCACTGCAGTCTTATTGAATCATCAATGGTGTATGTAACTTTGTCACTGCAGTTTTATTGCTCATTGAATCATCAATGGTGTATGTAACTTTGCCACTGCAGTCTTATTGCTTATTGAATCATCAATGCTGTGTGTAACTTTGTCACTGCAGTCTTATTGCTTATGGAATCATCAATGGTGCATGTAACTTTGTCACTGCAGTCTTATTGCTTATTGAATCATCAATGCTGTGTGTAACTTTGGCACTGCAGTCTTATTGAATCATCCAGCAGTCATATTATACACCTGTGGTACGAATGACATTTCTTACCTGAGCCATCAATGACGAGATCATTGGGTTGGTTGACTTTCTGATTGGTCGGGTTGACAACTGCGACTGGAGCGGTGTTGTTCCTTGCCGCTACAATCACAGCAAGGTCGGTAGAATTATTATTATTACTAAAATTTTAAAAGCGCCATATATTCAGGACCTTTCATAATCATTAAAAACATACATGCAATCATAAGAATAAAATATATAATATTTTAGTTAAAATATATATATATATATATATATACAATAATGTTTTCGATTAAGATTAATAAATAATTATAAAAAATATATAAATAAATTATTTAAAAAAAATATATAAATAAATAATTATAACAAATAAATAAATAAAATACAACGGTGCCCCACTGAATTCCTGACAGCTGATCATACAGTGAGATAGTTGACACTTACGTTGCAACACTGTCACGTTGACATACGCCTCGCCATACTTTCCTACTGAAGACACGACCACTTGGAACATAAAGAAGCCTGCCTTGAGCTACAACAACAAACCACATCATACAATCTGGCAGTCTGACCAAACAGACAAACCCTATAACTGTATTACTATGTCTAGAAATGATAATCACTTTTCTAGTATTTAAATATGTCAGAACTAAGAATTCTGTCAGTGTTGATAATCACACACAGAGTATTTTCTCAGATGTTCCCTTGAACTGACCTACACACAATATGATATTTCCATTCACAACAGTATGGTTACGAATGGCAACATTTCTATGTCTCTACCCCTAAATTGATCATTATACCTATACCAGGCACCCATTATACCTATACCAGGCACCCATTATACCTATACCAGGTACCCATTATACCTATACCAGCCACCCATCAATGCAAACATAACAGCCTCTAGTCAGTGTTGACTCACCTCCGACAGCTTACAGGTGGCTGTGTCAATGGCATTCATCTTACCCTGTTGCTCACCCACTGAAGATGAAATGAGAGACCACTTGTAGCTGTACTCATCTGAAAACAAAGAGCACACTGCATCTTCTACTTCCAATAAAACAGTATAATTTATTATAGTTCATTCCACCTCCCCTAAAACAGTCTATAGTTCATTCCATCTCCCCTAAAACAGTCCATAGTTCATTTCACCTCCGCTAAGAGAGACTACAGTTCATTCCACCTCCCCTAAAACAGTCTATAGTTCATTCCACCTCCCCTAAAATAGTCTAAAGTTCATTCCACCTCCCCTAAAACAGTCTATAGTTCATTCTACCTAACATAACATATAGTTTATTATATCTCCCTTAATATAGTCTACAGTCAATCCACCTCCCCTAATATAGTTTACAGTTCATTCTACCTCCCCAACACAGTCAGTAGTTCATTCTCCCTCCCCTAACACAGTGTATGGTTCAGTCCACATTTTTTATATATATTTCAACTTCTATCCTTATTTGTTTGAATCACTGTATTATGCAATGCTTATTTGTATTGTCTAAATCACACAATTGTCTAAATTGTCATCCATCCATGCATTCCATTTTAACTCAGACCATCAGACAACGATAAAACTAGCACTGTTTCTGTGCCCTCTGTCATGGCTATCACTAGCAAGTGCATGCTGTATGGCTAGTACTGCTGTCACGATTCCAGTTTTCACTGGTCTGTATGGATCTTGGTTCTCGATGATCATTTATTCATGGTACGGATCTGCCGTGATTCTCGTATGGCAATCATTTTGTCTCGTCTTGCCTTGCAAGTGGATGATGGACATTAGATACGGTTGAGTTTAGAATACCAGCAATGTGACTTTATTACAGAAACTAGTGCTGTGATGGTTCTGGTTCTAGTGCTGTGATGGTTTTGGTTCTAGTGCTGTGATGGTTCTGGGTCTAGTGCTGTGATGGTTCTGGGTCTAGTGCTGTGATGGTTCTGGTTCTAGTGCTGTGATGGTTCTGGTTCTAGTGCTGTGATGGTTCTGGGTCTAGTGCTGTGATGGTTCTGGGTCTAGTGCTGTGATGGTTCTGGGTCTAGTGCTGTGATGGTTCTGGTTCTAGTGCTGTGATGGTTCTGGTTCTAGTGCTGTGATGGTTCTGGGTCTAGTGCTGTGATGGTTCTGGGTCTAGTGCTGTGATGGTTCTGGTTCTAGTGCTGTGATGGTTCTGGTTCTAGTGCTGTGATGGTTCTGGGTCTAGTGCTGTGATGGTTCTGAGTCTAGTGCTGTGATGGTTCTGGGTCTAGTGCTGTGATGGTTCTGGTTCTAGTGCTGTGATGGTTCTGGGTCTAGTGCTGTGATGGTTCTGGGTCTAGTGCTGTGATGGTTCTGGGTCTGGAAGGGGGTAGAACCAAGACCCGCGGTATCCATTGGTACATGTTCCAAATCCAGAACTGTGACAGCAGTGAGAGAAATAGAGACACCTGTACACATACTGTTAGTGTCTGCCAGCACCATGTAGGCAGACAGAGTACATACTGTTAGTGTCTGCTGGCACCGTGTAGGCAGACAGAGTACATTCGCTCTGGGGCAGCTGAAGTACTATGTTTTCTCCCGCCGACACGACTAGTTGTTGCACTGAAATGATAAACAATTTCCAACTGTAGGGTTCCTACCCTTTCATTACAACATCATTCCAGGGTATTTCCTGGACATTATTTATAATTTTAAGGACACATCAGGTATTCAAAAATGAGATCGATCGTGAATAGATGATTCATGTAACAGTAGCAGTGACAAAACATATTATGCTTTAAGCAGAAAAAATTGTGTCTAATCTTCCACCTCCAGAGTTCATTTTGTTACAGTAGTCACATCGATAAGATGTATATATATATATATATATATATATATATATAAATATATATATATAAACATTATCTGTCCTGAAAATGTCCTGGAATTCTGGGAGTAACAAAAAGGACTTTTTTAGGAAATAGATAATAAAATTTGTCCAGGTTATCCAGGTCCTGGAAGTAAAAAATCAGAAGTCCAGTAGTTTCCAGGTTTTCCAGGACACATGGGAACACTGAATTATGTAGATAATGGTGGGTGAATGGCACCCTCACATTTTGTAGATGATGAATGCTACATACGAGTGGTAGTTGTAGACAATGTTGTAGTAGTTGTTGGAGTCATTGTAGTCATCTGACTGCTACTTGTCTTGACTGTCGTTACACCATAACCTCTCTGTGCACTGCTTACTCCATTCTTCTTGTCCACAACATTCATCTGAGGACAAGGAAGTTACAGTTACCTGTCATGACATGACTGTCATTACATTACTGTCATGATATAGCTGTCAAGGCATGACTGTCATGACATGACTGTCATAACATTACTGTCATTACATGGCTGTCATGACATTACTGTCATGATATAGCTGTCAAGGCATGACTTTCGTGACATGGCTGTCAAGGCATGACTGTCATGGCAAGCCGTCATGACATGGTTATGAAGACATGGCTTGACTGTCATGACATGACTATTAAGACATGGCTATCATGGCGTGGCTGTCAAGGTATGACTGTCAGGGCTTGACTGTCATAACATGACTGTCAAGGTATGACTGTCATGGCTTGACTGTTGTGACATGGCTGTCAAGGCATGACTGTCATGGCTTGACTGTTGTGACAAGACTGTCATGACTTGACTGATGTGGCATGGCTGTCAATGCATGACTGTCATGGCTTAACTGTTAAGGCATGACTGTCATGGCTTAACTGTTAAGGCATGACTGTCATGGCTTGACTGTCATGGCTTGACTGTCATGACTTGATTGTCGTGACATGTATGTCGTGGCATGGCTGTCACATACTGTGTTCTTCATTATTGTTCATATTGATGATATCTAGATGTGATTTACATTTAAATAACTATGTCGATACTGCACCTGTGAGCTTGTTTCAGCAATAATTGTAATTATCCCTATATGATATATATGGACTCACAAACAGGTAGAAACACATACCTTTATCACAGTTGCACCTGTTGATGTAGTTACTGAAACACAAATGTATCTATTTAGTACTGAACATGCCTGCTCCAATAGTATATGGTGCACGTTCCATGAAGCAAACAAACATGGTATGGAAGCTTGTCTACCCTACCCTAAGTAAATCTGATATATTAGTGGCACAGTAAGCCTCCTTGTAACCCTGTTACTACAGTAGAACCCCTGAGGAACGACACCCTTCCTCAACGACCACCCGTAAAAGGTAACCATTTTGAATCTTATCCCGACTGTCAAAAAGTGGTTTGGGAGAATGATTCTGGGTTTATCTTCTGCTCACTTGTTTATGTATTTAAATTAACAGAATTTACACTAGTAGTGTACACATGGTAGTCTACACAATAGTGCTGCCATCTAACGTATGGCAGCACTAGTAGTGTACACATGGTAGTCTACACAATAGTGCTGCCATCTAACGTATGGCAGCACTAGTAGTGTACACATGGTAGTCTACACAATAGTGCTGCCATCTAACGTATGGCAGCACTAGTAGTGTACACATGGTAGTCTACACAATAGTGCTGCCATCTAACGTATGGCAGCACTAGTAGTGTACACATGGTAGTCTACACAATAGTGCTGCCATCTAACGTATGGCAGCACTAGTAGTGTACACATGGTAGTCTACACAATAGTGCTGCCATCTAACGTATGGCAGCACTAGTAGTGTACACATGGTAGTCTACACAATAGTGCTGCCATCTAACGTATGGCAGCACTAGTAGTGTACACATGGTAGTCTACACAATAGTGCTGCCATCTAACGTATGGCAGGGCATTACATTTGCACAATGCAAGGGTGCCACTTGGTGACTAAGTTATAACTACTTAAGTGAATTTGCACTATTATAAATTTGAGCATTATTCCTTCGGTTAGGATGGTCAAATTTAGTATGTGTAGAACTGGTTTGACGTAATTGATACAATGGTATCATTGTGAATCACATCTAGTGAAGGTATAAGAATATTAATACATGAACTAGCCAGTTGTTGTTCAGCAGGAAAGCAAGGTGCGACAAATGATTTCACACCTTTGACAGTTGCTAAATAGCTCGGAATATTAGTTTTATTAATATAACACATTAAGTTGTAGGAGTTGAGTGATACAATTAATAACGTTGTTATTAATTGTATCATTAAAGTTTTGTATAGGGCCTAACCACAAAGTCATAGAAACGTGATGTCACACTCCTAGGGATGGTTTAAGTTGCATTAAGATGTGCTATTGGTTAGTTAAACTTCCGGCACAATATGGCTGTCATAGTATTTAACGAATATGCACAAATTTAGAAGCAGATGATTAATTTGTGCAGTGCTACAACGTTGCTTAGTCTTTTCGTCTGCGAGACATGGGCTAAAGATGAATAATTGCTTTATTTTTGCCCATGTCTTGTGGCTGTAACTTCATTGTAAAGTAACTCGATTCAACCTTGTGTACATGGGTTGTGATTGCTACTGCAAGAGTTAAACACCCTTCATCACATCTACGAATGTCTTCGATTAACATATACAAGTCAACATTATTCTCCGTTGAGACGTCTTAATGGATTCACGGAACTGTGAGTCTTCGTTGAACTGTCAAATTGTGATACAAACTACACCAGGATCTGCACTTCCAAGTGGGTGAGCTGACAATTCTTGTAACCACGTACGAGGTGTGATGTGTCCGTCCTGTGTTTACTGTCTTGTTTTTTTTTACCTTATTAAACAGGATTCGAACTGGATTCTCAATTATTATTCATGGTTCTATGTTGTTTATGTTCCACCCTACATTGATACACCTGAGTGTTTGTCACGAGCACTTTGATTTCCACCAATCCGAAAACCAAACTTGTGACACCGACAAACAACCAAATATTTAACTCTGATATTTACAACCGCCTATGATAAAATATGTATGGAGCAGAATCCTGGAAGACGACCAAAACCATCAGTCATAAACTAGAAGTTTTCCAGAACAGATGCCTACACAGAATCCTCAACATCTTTTGGCCAAACACCATCTCGAATGCTGAACTACATAGGAGGACAACTACCAAACTCATAACTCAAGAAGTACAGATGCACAGGTGGAGATGGATCAGACATGTGCTCCAAATGCCACCTACAAAGCTACCCAGAGTTGCCCTAAGATGGACACCTGATGGCCACAGAAAAGAGGCAGACCAAAGGAGACATGGAGGAGAACAGTAGAGAGAGAGAGAGAGAGATGAGGGAACAGGGGTGGACTTGGGGATACCTGGAAAGATGTGCGACAGACAGCGGCGAGCTCTGGTGGCGGCCTTATGCGCAAACCCGCGTGAAGAGATGATAAAATTTGGCACAACTTTACTTTATGATCATATTTTTCTACGATCTTCTTGATTTCGAGCATATTTCATCGTTTAAAATTTAATAGTTTGGTAACTTCTCTCAGTATCTGGTGATGCTGTGGCTGCATAATTTGAAACATGAGAAACTGTAGAAAGAGTTACAACAAAATATCGTGTTAACTTAGATCAGTAGCATGCTGCCACCTGGACAAACGGAGCAAGTTACCTCAACCTGAACAGGACATGCCTTGGGAAGACATCAAAGAGCGATGGAGAAATTGTAGACAATTTGTTTAGTAATCATATTCGTGCTCAATTACATTGGTCAAAAAGACCAAGTAATTGTAATCATGATTACAATCATAACTTTCTTCTGCATGTTTCTGTTACCAAGGTTGCAACTGCAATGAAAGGAGGCTTTTCTCTTAATTTTGTATCTAATACATGTACAGTAACTCTACTTTAATATTGCATATGATTTGTGTTTTGAATAACACTGGTGAAAATAACATTCACGAGAGTTTTTATTTATTTATTATGTCAATTTTAGTCTTAAATGTAATCATGATTACATGCAAAAGTAATTGTATTTGAAATTATACTGATAAACTTTAACAGTAATCATAACTAAAGGACAATGTTCACTGACAGCTGACCATGACGTCTCACAATATTCCACAAAGCCATCAACAGTCATTTATCCTCGCCAGTTAGAAGCCCTCTCTAGCCTATGCAGCGTCATTTACGGCGTCTCCATGGCAATGCCTTATATACCATCAACTACAACAATAACTGTTATAAATTCTCCTATTTTCCTAGGACAATAAAAGATCAGAACTCACCACCATACACAATAACCAGCATCACAGAACCCCTACAATTTGAGCACTCCAATCCACTCCGTTCCAAGCAATCATGGCTAATCAGCAATCACTCCATGCACACACAATCCTGACCACTTCACTCCTTAGGAGTGTTGACCATTACTCAATTCAAGACAAGACGTGATAGTTAACGAGAAGCAACACAGACTGCAGGAGAACAAACCTGGTGATATGACACACTCGTCTGTTCGGTCCCTTCGTACGAATCCATCCTTGCATTGACAGACACCCACCTTGGAGCGATTGTTGTATGGAACACACTGCATGTTGACAGCACACTCCAGCAGGCCTAGGGCACAGGTCTTCACCACTGCACCAACAAAACAACCAAGCAACTCCCTAATTCATGAAACAAATTGTCTGTCTGTTGTGCCCTTTCTTACATATAGGGCTGATATTTCATAGGCATGATCTGGGCCTAAAAGCACGGTTACTGCATTTGTTTCCTCAAAATTTCCTGGGGGTGGGAACCTGGGGGTGGGAACCTGGGGGACAACATTTCAAAAAGGCTGTAGCAGAAGTTGCAATGACGGAATTAATTTGTGTTCTATGTCATTGCAAAGATAATAATTATGCCTACATATTTGTCACTGCATGTATAATACAATTTTGAATACTTTTCAAGTTATTATAGTTTGTTTATGGATGAAAAGCATCAAGGAGTAGCATAACATATATACAGTAGGTACTAGCTACATTATAGTAACATTATAGCTATCAATACGTTGCTTTAACTAGAAAAGACTTATGCCTGCCAGTATTAATCATTATAAATTGATGCTAACCTATACACTGCTTAGATGCATCATTGCGGGTGTATCCAGTGATACACTGACATGCATAGAGAGTTGATGCCGCCAAACGACATGCCTCGTGTAGACCACAGCTTGAGTCATCATCAGGCGAGCACGGAGCAGTGACAGTGGACACAGGTTGACCAATAGATGTGGTCACTGCTGATGATGTCTGACCCTTTCTCACTGACACAAACACCTCTACAATCACACATACAAAGCACACATGTTACACATTACGATCATTCACCAATTACACGGGTGACTTTCCACATTACATGGCAATTATTACTTATCAATGACCATGTGGGGCAGTTTTGTGACAGAATATTGGACTTTCAATCGAGGGGACCGGGGTTCACTGCCACCTACTGCCGTTTCAAAACTTGGGCAATTTCATTCATTCCACTTTGCCCGTGTCTTTTGGAAGAGACACTAAGTCTTTGGTCCCTTCTACTTGTTGTCTGAAGTAGTTATACTCCAAACAGCCCAATCTTGAGCTAATGCAGGAGTTTGGACCAACGGCTTTTAGTGTCTCTTCCGAAAGACACGGGCAAAGTGGGGTGAACGAAATTGCCCAAGCTTCGAAACAGTGGAGGTGGAATCGAACCACCATCCTCTCCATCTACAGGCGGGTGCTCTAACCATTACACCACCGCTCTCCACTATGCCAGGGGCAGTAAAAGATTCCAAACAGGGAAATGGAAAAAAACTGTTGTGCACTCAGTAACTAGAGAAGGACACTCTGAAAAAACCATCAGCACTGTTACTGAGTCATCAGACCAGATGGAATTGAAATGAAAATATAAAGTAAATAAACAAACGTAGGGCTATACTCACTGGCTGGTTTCAGGGTCAATAAGTAGGTGTCATTGAACTTGCTGTCATGTGTGAAATGGGGTTGACAGCTGGCTGTGGTGTTGCATTGCAGCAGGTAGCACGTGTGATTGTGTAGGAACACCGTGTCACACAGTTGACTGGAGCAGCAACTCACTACACAGGCATGGAGTGAGTGCGCAGACTTGACCAATCTGTACACGCCTGCATTAGCCCCTGCGGCCGGCACAGCGCCTGCACTGACAGTCTGACGTACCTCGGCCTCCGTGTAGTCCACACACAGGTTACTGTAGACAACTGCAACAACATCAGGACCACTTTTAATCTATCGTCTTTATTATCTTAGACAAAATTATTAAACTGACATAATTTGCATAAAAATTTATATATATTCAGTGTATACACACACACACACACACACACACACACACACACACACACACACACACACACACACACACACACACACACACACACACACACACACACACACACACACACACACACACACACACACACACACACACACACACACACACACACACACACACACACACACACACACACACACACACACACACACACACACACACACACACACACACACACACACACACACACACACACACACACACACACACACACACACACACACACACACACACACACACACACACACACACACACACACACACACACACACACACACACACACACACACACACACACACACACACACACACACACACACACACACACACACACACACACACACACACACACACACACACACACACACACACACACACACACACACACACACACACACACACACACACACACACACACACACACACACACACACACACACACACACACACACACACACACACACACACACACACACACACACACACACACACACACACACACACACACACACACACACACACACACACACACACACACACACACACACACACACACACACACACACACACACACACACACACACACACACACACACACACACACACACACACACACACACACACACACACACACACACACACACACACACACACACACACACACACACACACACACACACACACACACACACACACACACACACACACACACACACACACACACACATATATGTATAACAATACACAAAAATAAGTGCTACAACCATAAACATAAACATAAACATTATTAATTAATTTCCATATTTACAAATACTGTATATCTAAAACAAATCCATTCACATTTATAGTAATAAGAAAATTTATTGTTAATAAAGGTAATTAATTACACTGCAGGATGCTGTAGGTGGCTATATTAATTAAATACTGCACTATTGAACTGTACTAGTGCACAGTACTACACCATATTATGTACGCACAGGTACAAATGCACAAATGTATTACATAAACACACATACAGACATATTTTGGCTAGATCTGGATGAAGCATTTGGTGTTGGGCTGGGCTGTCACTAACCATGTAGTCTCTGGTCAAATGGGGAGTCAAAAAGAATGTTCAAAAGAATGTATGGCAATTTTCATTGACTTATTTATTTATTTGCCATAATCTAATAGGGGTGTTTCTATGTTGTAAAAATTTGTTATTTTATTTAATCGCCAAATTATGCACATTTGAATATATAAGGAGATGAAAGAGCACACTAGTAACATGCTTTGCATAGATATTATTGAAATGTTATAAAAATACTAATAAATGTCAATGTCGCAATGCTTGGCCATAAAACAGTGGTCGATTGAATTAAAAAAGATGGCGTCATTCGGCAAGCATGGAGGACCAGTTCTTTTTGGTTCCTGAATTTTTCGCATTTGCGTTCAAACAGTTTAGACTAATGGTAAATATACTACAGCAATAAAGATTAAAAAGTGAAGTATAATATTGTTTAGACATAATTTGAGATCAAGAAATTAAGATAACTGAGGCATTTAACTATACAAAAGATCACTCCCTACGAATTAGCCAGTGCAAATATTCCCTTTAAACTGAGTTTTATCTCGCAGTTGAAAAACGTTGCTACTTACAAAATACAATATACAATGTTGCACTAATTAAAACTGTCCTTCAGGCTACACGACAGACAGAGTGTACCTGGAAATAGGATGATGAGTGTGACTAGGTAAATATGACGATATCCACTGAAGCCAAAAGCAGTCATTCTTCTTTCACATCGAACACCTAGAAACAATACACAAAAGTAAATACACATACTGAAACAAGCACAGAATCCATTTAAAATTCAAATAGTTTTCACTGTTCTATTCTAAATAACACTTGTAGGCAGTTCTACATGTTAACCGAATAAACCCCCTCATGACATAACCCCCTCCAGACATAACTCCCTGTGGACACAACGCCTCACTTTAATGTAAATATGGACAAAAAACCCTCTGGACATCAGTATGGTCTTGGGATCAACTTTCAACTGAATATGCTGCACTTGAGATAATAGATGGAATTATAACTGAAATGGATAAATATGATTTATGTAACAATGTTACTAAATAAACAAAGATACTTTGGCCTTGACAGTTCAACTCTGCATTTATTCAACAGTTATTTAAAAAACGGCAAACAATACATAGAAATTGATGAATGAAGTCAGAGAATGTACCTATAACAATCAGTGTTCCATGAGGTTCACTCCTTGGACCTCTATTATCTAACACGCATGCATGCACGCACACACGCACACACATCAATGATTTCTCACAAGCTAGACAAATGTTTAATTTTATCATAAAGATGATATTGTAATATTATGTAGAACTTTAAAAAAATAACAGTTAGATTATACAATCTAACAAATCCAATCAGGAATAATTAACATAATGGGTCATCAGATTCTATTTCACCATAATGGGTGGTTTTTGTCTGTATTTATATTAAAGTAAGGGTTTTTTCCAGAGGGGGCTATGTCCGGAGAGTTTTGTCCAGAGGGGTTATGCAGGAGGGGGCATTGTCCAGGAGGGGTTATGCAGGAGGGGGCGTTGTCCAGGTGGGGTTATGTCCTGGATTTATTCTACATACAGCGCTCTTGGTTGTCATTTCCATGGTGTGAAATACCTTAAATTGAGTTAACTATTATTTTACGTTTAAGGCAATTAGTCAGAGAAGTTTCTTTTTAAAATGTTATATACATAAAACTGTATTCTAGGGACTTTAAAATACAGTTTCAAGTATTTTAATATAATAATCAAAACTGAGTTTTGTCTCTCTGAAAATTGGTGATATTCAAGGGTTTCATAAGCCAATGAAACAGGTTTTATGCTCAAAAACAGTTTCATGCAATAGATATATCTAGAATTAAGAAGGCAACCTATCATAAGGATTATATTCATACTGTTATTATGAACTGTGTGAGATATGAACCAGAAATGTCATTCAATAAAATAGTCTGAGTAAAACTTGTCAGTGTTAACTAGTACAGTTGTGTGGTTTACTAAACTTTAGCACAGCAAAAACATTTGCACAACATGCCATTAAACTAAACACACATGTTACCGTAGTGTTACAATTCAATATATGAGGCATTTATCTGCAAAACACATTAAACTTAAAACTCAAACAAATTGAGTTAAGAGTGGTTTGTGCTGCCATCTAGTTGGTTGTGGTGGAAGTAAAAGAATCTTGCGGAAAAACACATTATATGCTATGCAATGGACTGATAATATACTGGTTTTCCTTTCTATAACATGACAATGTGTGGCACAAAGCACGATTTATATCGAAATGCACAAAATGGATGTAACTCGTTTTGCAGATAAATGCTTCATGTATTGGCATCATTTTGTCAATATGTAGCTCTATAATGTGGAACTGCAATAAAGCTATATTGACCCAGCACCAAGCTTTATGTAGTCTGTAACAGCTGGTCAAGCCAGGTTCAAGTACTAGGTCTAGCCTCTTACACCCCCACAGACACCAGACAAGAAGACCATACGGAGAGCCAATGATGAAGTACTAGGTCTAGCCTCTCACACCCCACAGACACCAGACAAGAAGACCACACGGAGAGCCAATGATGAAGTACTAGGTCTAGCCTCTCACACCCCCACAGACACCAGACAAGAAGACCACACGGAGAGCCAATGATGAAGTACTAGGTCTAGCCTCTCACACCCCCACAGACACCCGACAAGAAGAACACACGGAGAGCCAATGATGAAGTACTAAGTCTAGCCTCTCAGACCCCCACAGACACCCGACAAGAAGACCACAGGGAGAGCCAATGATGAAGTACTAGGTCTAGCCTCTCACACCCCCACAGACACCCGACAAGAAGACCACACGGAGAGCCAATGATGAAGTACTAGGTCTAGCCTCTCACACCCCCACAGACACCAGACAAGAAGACCACACGGAGAGCCAATGATGAAGTACTAAGTCTAGCCTCTCACACCCCCACAGACACCCGACAAGAAGACCACAGGGAGAGCCAATGATGAAGTACTAGGTCTAGCCTCTCACACCCCCACAGACACCCGACAAGAAGACCAGAGGGAGAGCCGATGATGAAGTACTAGGTCTAGCCTCTCACACCCCCACAGACACCAGACAAGAAGACCACACGGAGAGCCAATGATGAAGTACTAGGTCCAGCCTCTCACACCCCCACAGACACCAGACAAGTGGACCACACGGAGAGCCAATGATGAAGTACTAAGTCTAGCCTCTCACACCCCCACAGACACCAGACAAGTGGACCACACGGAGAGCCAGATGAGGTAATACATCTGGACCAAGTCACACAAACCTAGTGTTTATATAGTTTGCTAATGTGATTACGTATCTGCTCCTTGTGTTGTGATTGTGGCAGACAGTATGCCTGAGTATATAGTGTCAACTGTTGACATTAAAAGATGGCATGATCTACAATTAAAAGTGTAACTGCTCTAAGTGTAGTTTACCAATTCTTGAGATGGATTGTGATGTCACTACCCCCTAAAATAGCTGTCCTGTAAAAACACATCCAAGTTGCTTCCTGGCCCCTTGGTTCCTTCTACCTGGTGTATGTGCCAGGGGAAGTAAAAGACCCCACACAGGGGGTAAATGTGTAACCTGCTGTGAACTCCATCTCTCATTAGCCACTGCAGAAGTGTCCATGATGCAGCTCAATTAATTCTCCTCACTACCTCAGAAGAAGATATGACTGAATGAATTATTAGAACATACAGTATTACTATTACATACTATAATAGACTGATAAAAAGAGATTGTAGGAATCTGATCCTGGGGTTGTCAGTTTTATCCCAGCCAGCAGCTCACTCAGTTGTTTCATAAATATTGGATATACAACTTGCTCATCTAGGACACAGCACGAGAGAAGAATCTGGGAAATATATATTTGTGATTGGACACTAAAACGTGAATGTCCCTTCTAGCTGCTGTCTAGACCAGTGCTGGGTCAAATTATGTAATTGTAATTGAAATTGTAATTGATTACAGCAAAATGTTGTAATTGTAATTGACTTCGGTTTTGAAATTCTGCTGTAATTGTAATTAAAATATGTTGTGTAATTTCATCAATTACAATCAATGACAGTATTTTTTATAACAAACTACCAGAAAAAACTCTACAAAAATATAAATACTCTCTCACACAAATTAAAAATCAAGATCTTAATTATAACACCTGCAGGACCTGCTCATATAATCAAAGGAATATTCAGATATAACAAGTGCACCAACGGAATATCTTGATCTGGCCTTCCTAAGCAATGTTTAATTGCAATCTGGCAGCAGACAGTTCACACCTGGTTTCCAAAGGGCTCCAAATATGCCAAAAGACATCACCATTTTTCTTTGATTCAGTAATCTTCTATCAGTGAAGGGCCAGGTTGTGGTTTATGTTGATACAGTACTTAGATCATGTAATTAACACTGCCCAAGTCAGTAAATAAGCTCAGTTGAGAGTGAGCTACAGCCCACAGGTTCATTAGGTAAGAATACTGACTGGGCTTGAAGCCAAGAGACTCATGGTAGGCAAACTAGGGTACAACCTCAAAACCCAACTGCCAAGTAAACCAATCTGGGTATAACACAGTAGACAAAATGGGTGCACACCAAGGAGTATACACAAAACCCCTCAGGACGTATCTTGATGTAAACATTGCTAATGTACTGGTATGAATTATTTGTGGTTACATTTTATGCGTGGAATTGCTTTGAAATGGCTTAGTAGATTGGAGACTCATTAGGATTTCAAATGGTTGTGGCTTTTGTTTATGGTTGTACTGTACTCCGTGTAATTAAACATTAATTAATGAACAAAGCAAACATTATATTGCATTTATAAGGAACAATAATATTTATCTAGCTAATTGTATATGAAATCATGAAGTCACGGTTCAACAAAATGAACAAACACCACCAAGTTCATTATATTTGTACATAAATTAATTAACAAATGGTTCTCCATAATACAAATGTAATTGTAATTGAAATGGTGTAATTGTAATTGATTAAAAAAATTAGAAGTGTAATTGTAATTGTACTGAACAATTGAAAGTAATTGTAATTGTAATTGATTTGATTTTGTGTAATTGGACCCAGCCCTGGTCTAGACAAACATTCTCTTCTCTGAAAAACATTCAGCCATGTTGCAATTACTGTGTGAAGACTATTTGTGCACATACCACCACTGTCTATAGCCAGGCTAGGCTAGCACTACTAGCGGCCATTTGGGCTATAGGCCACATCACATCAGATTTGGCTAAAAAAAAGTTACCCATTTGAGCCAATTTGGCCAGCAGCATTTTTGTTGAAAAGCATGCATAAGCATTTGGCCAGCAGCATTTTTGTTGAAAAGCATGCATAAGCCTTGATGCACATTAAAAAAAATTTGGCTAAAGCAATTTGTATTTGGCTAAAAAAAATGTGGGGCTTTAGTCAAAATGGCTAAACAACATACAACATTAGAGCTAGCCCAGCCAGGTACTCATTTATACAGCCGAGTTCAATAAGACCTTTGAATAAGTCTCCAGTTAATTTACTTCAAATAGCCAACTTCTAGACACATAACGCACATGCACCAGAGGGGTTTTTGTGATGCTAAGTCAATATATATGTGGTTTTGCTTTTGTTTACTTTAACTTGAAGGTTTGTTTGTTTAACTGGCGTGGCATCTATGAGGATTTATGGTACATAACAGAGCATCAGAATAGGGTGTGTCACTGTAAGAAGATTTAAGCACTTACTAATATTATAATATATACTAATAATCACTTAAGCCTAAGGCTAAGCCTATCCCAACCTTAAGAGGCCATTCAAAAATAACTTAATGCCGTTTTCCTCAAAAATGTTATGCCACTGAAGTTATGTAACACTCAACAACAATCATGATTAATAAGTGTTACTGCGTTATTGTGAAGCTGAGCAGAAGTCAGAACACTCAGACTATGGGAACTGACTTCAATTGTGATAATGTTATGGTTGCACCACATAAACTTGTGAAGCGAAATACATACCATGGTGGTGTTTTGAATGGCCCCTAACTCGAAAGAATCTCTAACTCTAATTGAGCAATTCAAAATCATATGCTGTAATGCATGTGCCGTGGCAGTCACGCATGATTTGCAATGTAAGCATGTACCGCATACACTACACATGCATCAGTGCTGACATACAGAACCACATTCTCCGCAGCCACATTCTCAAATCATCATACAAAATTGTGCCATTTTTTAGACTCTGTAACCTTTCAAGACATCGCCACCAACTGAATATTCACTACAAAAAAGCCATGGCTGGCTACAGACCATTGGTGTTTTCCCCATTGAAACCGATGCTAAAAGTAAGTCAGGAAATTCCACACTGTGCGCAAATTTACAATTTGGTTTCAATAAAAACTGTATACTTTGATTTTTGTCTTGTTACCAAACAGCAGTAGCATTTTCGTTAAATCCTACAATTTCGTTTTCAAGAAAATCAACATGGATGATGCTTGCTTGATGGGATACTTCGTAAACAGCTGATCACAGCCAAACTGGGAGGTGGTACAGCGACTTTAGAGATCACCAGGACACCAGCTCTGTGAGGCACACTGAATCTAGGCAGTCAATCGCCATACAATTTTTTTCTATCTGGCTTTTGCTGTTGTATAGGCGAAGGACTCGCTCATCAAAAATGTATGCATTTTCATGAAACGTGAAACCTTACAAAAATGCCATAAACAGAACAATAAACACATATTTCATGTCTATATGCATTCTAATATGTATATCACTAAAGTTACATGACAATAACCAAGTAAAAGTGTGAAATTATTACCTTTTTGTCAGAATGCATGTGTTTCTGACATCTCACAGAAAACCGGATGTTTTGTGAACGCGAATACAAAACGGAAATCTCATACGTCAATATAAGGTCACGCTAAGAATTGCCATCTGCTGGCCATAGAGTTACATCATTAATCATCCCCCTATAAACTACTAACTTACTAACGGGTGTTTTATTTATGTCTGTGCTGCTGGCCCACCCTGGCCTCATTCTACATGAAATCATGTTACACCATGTGACCCAAAGGCAACATCACATGCACAGTGTGGCGGCTATTTATGAAATCTTTTCTATGTGACTGATAAATGTACTCATAAATAATTATTTGGAACAAATTTCTTCTGTTTCTTGATGCCCAAGTGTTGGTTGTATGTCATGGAATACACATGTGAAACGGTTAGTGTGTATAGGTTTTAAAACTGAAGTTATTAGTTCTGTAGCCATTTGGCTACGGAAAGCCAAAATCCATGCATACGATTCTGACAGGCGAGACTACCTCCCCAAGCTCAATAATGGGGCGGGCAATTCTGCCTATACTGCCTATATCTTTAAATACTTCCCCTGGGAGAGACCTCAGACAGAATGGACAAACGGTTTTTAGTGTCTCTTCCGAAAGACATGGGCAAAGTGGGATAAACTAAATTAGAAACAGCAGCAGGTTGTTTCACACCCTTGTCGCTTCAACTGAAAGTCTGATGCTCTACCACACAGTGAGGGTTTTTTCCAGAGGGGGCTATGTCCGGAGAGAGTTTTGTCCAGAGGGGTTATGCAGGAGGTGTTGTCCAGGTGGGGTTATGCAGGAGGGGGTGTTGTCCAGGTGGGGTTATGCAGGAGGGGGCGTTGTCCAGGTGGGGTTATGCAGGAGGGGGGTTGTCCAGGTGGGGTTATGCAGGAGGGTGTGTTGTCCAGGTGGGGTTATGCAGGAGGGGGTGTTGTCCAGGTGGGGTTATGCAGGAGGGGGCGTTGTCCAGGTGGGGTTATATGCAGGAGGGGGTTTGTCCAGGTGGGGTTATGCAGGAGGGTGTTGTCCAGGTGGGGTTATGCAGGAGGGGGTGTTGTCCAGGTGGGGTTATGCAGGAGGGGGCATTGTCCAGGTGGGGTTATGCAGGAGGGGGCGTTGTCCAGGTGGGGTTATGTCCTGGATTTATTCTACATACAGCGCTCTTGGTTGTCATTTCCATGGTGTGAAATACCTTAAATTGAGTTAACTATTATTTTACGTTTAAGGCAATTAGTCAGAGAAGTTTCTTTTTAAAATGTTATATACATAAAACTGTATTCTAGGGACTTTAAAATACAGTTTCAAGTATTTTAATATAATAATCAAAACTGAGTTTTGTCTCTCTGAAAATTGGTGATATTCAAGGGTTACATAAACCAATGAAACAGGTTTTATGCCCAAAAACATTTTCATGCAATAGATATCTCTAAAATTAAGAAGGCAACCTATCATTAGGATTATATTCATAATATTATTATGAATTGTGTGAGATATGAACCAGAAATGTCATTCAATGAAATAGTCTGAGTAAAACTTGTTAGTGTTAACTAGTACAGTTGTGTGGTTTACTAAACTTTAGCACAGCAAAAACGTTTGCACAACATGCCAGTAAACTAAACACACAGGTTACTGTAGTGTTACAATTCAATATATGAGGCATTTATCTGCAAAACACATTAAACTTAAAACTCAAACAAATTGAGCTAAGAGTGGTTTGTGCTGCCATCTAGTTGGTTGTGGTGGAAGTAAATGAATCTTGCGGAAAAACGCATTATATGCTATGCAATGGACTGATAATATACTGGTTTTCCTTTCTATAACATGACAATGTGTGGCACAAAGCACGATTTATATTGAAATGCACAAAATGGATGTAACTCGTTTTGCAGATAAATGCTTCGTATATTGGCATCATTTTGTCAATATGTAGCTCTATAATGTGGAACTGCAATAAAGCTATATTGACCCAGCACCAAGCTTTATATAGTCTGTAACAGCTGGTCAAGTCAGGTTCAAGTACTAGGTCTAGCCTCTCACACCCCCACAGACACCCGACAAGAAGACCATACGGAGAGCCAATGATGAAGTACTAGGTCTAGCCTCTCACACCCCCACAGACACCAGACAAGACGACCACACGGAGAGCCAACGATGAAGTACTAGGTCTAGCCTCTCACACCCCACAGACACCCGACAAGAAGACCACACGGAGAGCCAACGATGAAGTACTAAGTCTAGCCTCTCACACCCCCACAGACACCAGACAAGACGACCACATGGAGAGCCAACGATGAAGTACTAGGTCTAGCCTCTCACACCCCCAGAGACACCAGACAAGAAGACCACACGGAGAGCCAACGATGAAGTACTAGGTCTAGCCTCTCACACCCCCACAGATACCAGACAAGAAGACCACACGGAGAGCCAACGATGAAGTACTAGGTCTAGCCTCTCACACCCCACAGACACCAGACAAGAAGAACACACGGAGAGCCAACGATGAAGTGCTAGGTCTAGCCTCTCACACCCCCACAGACACCAGACAAGACGACCACATGGAGAGCCAACGATGAAGTGCTAGGTCTAGCCTCTCACACCCCACAGACACCAGACAAGAAGACCATACGGAGAGCCAATGATGAAGTACTAGGTCTAGCCTCTCACACCCCCACAGACACCAGACAAGAAGACCATACGGAGAGCCAACGATGAAGTACTAGGTCTAGCCTCTCACACCCCCATAGACACCAGACAAGACGACCACACGGAGAGCCAACGATGAAGTACTAGGTCTAGCCTCTCACACCCCACAGACACCAGACAAGACGACCACATGGAGAGCCAACGATGAAGTGCTAGGTCTAGCCTCTCACACCCCCACAGACACCAGACAAGACGACCACATGGAGAGCCAACGATGAAGTACTAGGTCTAGCCTCTCACACCCCCAGAGACACCAGACAAGAAGACCACACGGAGAGCCAACGATGAAGTACTAGGTCTAGCCTCTCACACCCCCACAGATACCAGACAAGAAGACCACACGGAGAGCCAACGATGAAGTACTAGGTCTAGCCTCTCACACCCCACAGACACCAGACAAGAAGACCACACGGAGAGCCAACGATGAAGTGCTAGGTCTAGCCTCTCACACCCCCACAGACACCAGACAAGACGACCACATGGAGAGCCAACGATGAAGTGCTAGGTCTAGCCTCTTACACCCCCACAGACACCAGACAAGAAGACCACACGGAGAGCCAACGATGAAGTACTAGGTCTAGCCTCTCACACCCCCACAGATACCAGACAAGAAGACCACACGGAGAGCCAACGATGAAGTACTAGGTCTAGCCTCTCACACCCCCACAGACACCAGACAAGACGACCACATGGAGAGCCAATGATGAAGTACAAGGTCTAGCCTCTCACACCCCCACAGACACCAGACAAGAAGACCACACGGAGAGCCAACGATGAAGTGCTAGGTCTAGCCTCTCACACCCCCACAGACACCAGACAAGACGACCACATGGAGAGCCAACGATGAAGTGCTAGGTCTAGCCTCTCACACCCCCACAGACACCAGACAAGAAGACCACACGGAGAGCCAACGATGAAGTACTAGGTCTAGCCTCTCACACCCCCACAGACACCAGACAAGAAGACCACATGGAGAGCCAACGATGAAGTACTAGGTCTAGCCTCTCACACCCCCACAGACACCAGACAAGACGACCACACGGAGAGCCAACGATGAAGTACTAGGTCTAGCCTCTCACACCCCCACAGACACCAGACAAGACGACCACACGGAGAGCCAACGATGAAGTACTAGGTCTAGCCTCTCACACCCCCACAGACACCAGACAAGACGACCACACGGAGAGCCAACGATGAAGTACTAGGTCTAGCCTCTCACACCCCCACAGACACCAGACAAGAAGACCACACGGAGAGCCAACAATGAAGTACTAGGTCTAGCCTCTCACACCCCACAGACACCAGACAAGAAGACCACACGGAGAGCCAACGATGAAGTACTAGGTCAAACTGGTGAAACACATCAGGAGCAAATATACAGTTCTGGTTTAATGCTTGAAATTGTCAACACATGTTGTTCTGTGTCATAAATGTTACACAATTAGTTAGTTAATTAATCAGTTGTTAATTAATTAATAAATATTGAAAATTAATCAAATATTAATTAAAAACTAAACACTAAACTAGGATTCTGTTTGAGTAGTATGTCTGTTTAAGCCAGTCTTGAGCACTCCAGTTTAATTTTGAATTAATATTTTATTATTTTTTACATTTAATTAACAAGTGACTAATTATGTAACACATATTGTTTTAAACAATATTCCATATATATGCACAAATACAACATATGTTGCCAATTTCAATCATTTCTGATGCTCAGTTAGGAAATGTGCCTCAAATACAAAATGGTTCAATGAGTGCAGTTTCAGCCATCACACTCAATGCCTATTTATTCACAGAAACACGACACTCCGGATGAGGTAATACATCTGGACCAAGTCACACAAACCTAGTGTTTATATAGTTTGCTAATGTGATTACGTATCTGCTCCTTGTGTTGTGATTGTGGCAGACAGTTTGCCTGAGTATATAGTGTCAACTGTTGACATTAAAAGATGGCATGATCTACAATTAAAAGTGTAACTGCTCTAAGTGTAGTTTACCATTTCTTGAGATGGATTGTGATGTCACTACCCCCTAAAATAGCTGTCCTGTAAAAACACATCCAAGTTGCTTCCTGGCCCCTTGGTTCCTTCTACCTGGTGTCTGTGCCAGGGGAAGTAAAAGATCCCACACAGGGGGTAAATGTGTAACCTGCTGTGAACTCCATCTCTCATTAGCCACTGCAGAAGTGTCCATGATGCAGCTCAATCAATTCTCCTCACTACCTCGGAAGAAGATATGACTGAATGAATTATTAGAACATACAGTATTACTATTACATACTATAATAGACTGATAAAAAAAGATTGTAGGAATCTGATCCTGGGGTTGTCAGTTTTATCCCAGCCAGCAGCTCACTCAGTTGTTTCATAAATATTGGATATACAACTTGCTCATCTAGGACACAGCACGAGAGAAGAATCTGGGAAATATATATTTGTGATTGGACACTAAAACGTGAATGTCCCTTCTAGCTGCTGTCTAGACCAGTGCTGGGTCAAATTATGTAATTGTAATTGAAATTGAAATTGAAAACTACCAGAAAAAACTCTACAAAAATATAAATACTCTCTCACACAAATTGAAAATCAAGATCTTAATTATAACACCTGCAGGACCTGCTCATATAATCAAAGGAATATTCAGATATAACAAGTGCACCAACGGAATACCTTGATCTGGCCTTCCTAAGCAATGTTTAATTGCAATCTGGCAGCAGACAGTTCACACCTGGTTTCCAAAGGGCTCCAAATATGCCAAAAGACATCACCATTTTTCTTTGATTCAGTAATCTTCTATCAGTGAAGGGCCAGGTTGTGGTTTATGTTGATACAGTACTTAGATCATGTAATTAACACTGCCCAAGTCAGTAAATAAGCTCAATTGAGAGTAAGCTACAGCCCACAGGTTTATTAGGTAAGAATACTGACTGGACTTAAAGACAAGAGACTCATGGTAGGCAAACTAGGGTACAACCTCAAAACACAACTGCCAAGTAAACCAATCTGGGTATAACACAGTAGACAAAATGGGTGCACACCAAGGAGTATACACAAAACCGCTCAGGACGTATCTTGATGTAAACATTGCTAATGTACTGGTATGAATTATTTGTGGTTACATTTTATGCGTGGAATTGCTTTGAAATGGCTTAGTAGATTGGAGACTCATTAGGATTTCAAATGGTTGTGGCTTTTGTTTATGGTTGTACTGTACTCCGTGTAATTAAACATTAATTAATGAACAAAGCAAACATTATATTGCATTTATAAGGAACAATAATATTTATCTAGCTAATTGTATATGAAATCATGAAGTCACGGTTCAACAAAATGCACAAACACCACCAAGTTCATTATATTTGTACATAAATTAATTAACAAATGGTTCTCCATAATACAAATGTAATTGTAATTGAAATGGTGTAATTGTAATTGATTAAAAAAAATTAGAAGTGTAATTGTAATTGTACTGAACAATTGAAAGTAATTGTAATTGTAATTGATTTGATTTTGTGTAATTGGACCCAGCCCAGGACAAACATTCTCTTCTCTGAAAAACATTCAGCCATGTTGCAATTACTGTGTGAAGACTATTTGTGCACATACCACCACTGTCTATAGCCAGGCTAGGCTCGCACTACTAGCGGCCATTTGGGCTATAGGCCACATGACATCAGATTTGGCTAAAAAAAGTTACCCATTTGAGCCAATTTGGCCAGCAGCATTTTTGTTGAAAAGCATGCATAAGCATTTACTGTTGCCTTGATGCACATTAAAAAAAATTTGGCTAAAGCAATTTGTATTTGGCTAAAAAAAATGTGGGGCTTTAGCCAAAATGGCTAAACAACATACAACATTAGAGCTAGCCCAGCCATGTACTCATTTATACAGCCGAGTTCAATAAGACCTTTAAATTAGTCTCCAGTTAATTTACTTGCCAGTGGCATCTATGAGGATTTATGGTACATAACAGAGCATCAGAATAGGGTGTGTCACTGTAAGAAGATCTAAGCACTTACTAATATTATAATATATACTAATAATCACTTAAGCCTAAGGCTAAGCCTATCCCAACCTTAAGAGGCCATTCAAAAATAACTTAATGCCGTTTTCCTCAAAAATGTTATGCCACTGAAGTTATGTAACACTCAACAACAATCATGATTAATAAGTGTTACTGCGTTATTGTGAAGCTGAGCAGAAGTCAGAACACTCAAACTATGGGAACTGACTTCAATTGTGATAATGTTATGGTTGCACCACATAAACTTGTGAAGCGAAATACATACCATGGTGGTGTTTTGAATGGCCCCTAACTCGAAAGAATCTCTAACTCTAATTGAGCAATTCAAAATCATATGCTGTAATGCATGTGCCGTGGCAGTCACGCATGATTTGCAATGTAAGCATGTACCGCATACACTACACATGCATCAGTGCTGACATACAGAACCACATTCTCCGCAGCCACATTCTCAAATCATCATACAAAATTGTGCCATTTTTTAGACTCTGTAACCTTTCAAGACATCTCCACCAACTGAATATTCACTACAAAAAAGCCATGACTGGGTACAGACCATTGGTGTTTTCCCCATTGAAACCGATGCTAAAAGTAAGTCAGGAAATTCCACACTGTGTGCAAATTTACAATTTGGTTTCAATAAAAACTATATACTTTGATTTTTGTCTTGTTACCAAACAGCAGTAGCATTTTCGTTAAATCCTACAATTTCGTTTTCAAGAAAATCAACATGGATGATGCTTGCTTGATGGGATACTTCGTAAACAGCTGATCACAGCCAAACTGGGAGGTGGTACAGCGACTTTAGAGATCACCAGGACACCAGCTATGTGAGGCACACTGAATCTAGGCAGTCAATCGCCATACAATTTTTTTCTATCTGGCTTTTGCTGTTGTATAGGCGAAGTACTCGCTCGTCAAAAACGTATGCATTTTCATGAAACGTGAAACCTTACAAAAATGCCATAAACAGAACAATAAACACATATTTCACGTCTATATGTATTCTAATATGTATATCACTAAAGTTACATGACAATAACCAAGTAAAAGTGTGAAATTATTACCTTTTTGTCAGAATGCATGTGTTTCTGACATCTCACAGAAAACCGGATGTTTTGTGAACGCGAATACAAAACGGAAATTTCATACGTCAATATAAGGTCACGCTAAGAATTGCCATCTGCTGGCCATAGAGTTACATCATTAATCATCCCCCTATAAACTACTAACTTACTAACGGGTGTTTTATTTATGTCTGTGCTGCTGGCCCACCCTGGCCTCATTCTACATGAAATCATGTTACACCATGTGACCCAAAGGCAACATCACATGCACAGTGTGGCAGCTATTTATGAAATCTTTTCTATGTGACTGATAAATGTACTCATAAATAATTATTTGGAACAAATTTCTTCTGTTTCTTGATGCCCAAGTGTTGGTTGTATGTCATGGAATACACATGTGAAATGGTTAGTGTGTATCGGTTTTAAAACTGAAGTTATTAGTTCTGTAGCCATTTGGCTACGGAAAGCCAAAATCCATGCATACGATTCTGACAGGCGAGACTACCTCACCAAGCTCAATACTGGGGTGGGCAATTCTGCCTATACCTTTAAATACTTCCCCTGGGAGAGACCTCAGACAGAATGGACAAACGGTTTTTAGTGTCTCTTCCGAAAGACATGGGCAAAGTGGGATAAACTAAATTAGAAACAGCAGCAGGTTGTTTCACACCCTTGTCGCTTCAACTGAAAGTCTGATGCTCTACCACACAACCACTGCACCCCACATAATGTGTCACGTCATTTATCACAAAAACAATTCGGATTATGTATTCTTTCATCACTGACATGTGCATTTGGTACCAACATGCAACTAAAAAATTAAACCACAGACAGTCACAGTCACAGGCGCGCCAGCAGAAGAGAAGTTAGAACAGATTCCAGAAGTGTCGTAGACATACACGTAGTCTGCAAACATGTCCTTGTCCCTGATCATAAACTATTTTTTCAGTGTACAAAAATCCTTGAAACATCACTGACACTTTATTTATATGACATTTATATGACAATGATGTGTCCCCGGAGGCTGGGACGGTACAGGCTACAGTGCGTGTAAGCGTGGCCTATGTTTTTGTAGACCGTACAACTGCTGTTTACTTCCGGTATAGCGATCTGGCTGATTCACTGACAGTCGTTCATATTTTATCAAATAATAATGTAACATAAACAATTGTGCATATCAACATATGGCGTTATCAAGGAGATAAATGTTTCATACAAAATAAAATGCACAATAACAACCACTTGTTGTTTTTCATAAACCCCCGGTCGACGCCGATAAGTGATAGGTCACAGGTGATCTGGTGCCAGACCCGAGCCGGGGGTGGCAGAAGCAGAGCCAGAGCCAGGGCAGAGGTGCCCCAGGAATAACTCCTATGCTAAGCCATACATATCCCACTTAGACTTGGCTTACCTTAAAATTGAAGGTATATGGAAGCAAAGCACAACACTGTTCGTCACATGCGATGGTTAGTTTACCAATAAGCTTTGCCAAAACCAGGCCTGATAGAAAATGCACTTACCAGCAGCTGGTCATCGCTAGATGGTATTGCACTATTTTGCAACGAAACCGAACAACGATGCGGACACGGTCACGGATTTAGCAACAATCTGCAGTGAACGTCACCGGAAGTGTAGGACTATTTTGCGTATCATGTTGATATTCCAGCGTGGCGTGCATTGACTAGCTCTCAAACTCGCCAGTTGTGTATGTGTTCCGTGCCATGCCTTCTGCATACCGCTATCAATAAATAGAAGAAATATGCACCATATGGCTGGTTTCGAGTAAGTTTATCGTCAAATATTGTCCGTATAGGTGAAGGCAATGTTAGTTGAACCACTGGGTTAGTTAATAATTAACTTCTTTGGCGCCTATATCCTCAGGAACCTGAGCCATATATATATATATATATATATATATATATATATATATATATATATATATATATATATATATATATATATATATATATATATATATATATATATATATATATATATATATATAGTAATACATAATGTAATTAATAATATAATATTAGTACAGTAGGTGCAATTTGTCACAATGGTAAGAAAATGTGAGTTAAAAGTATGTTTTTGTTGTTTTTCATCACTTTTGGTGTTTGTAATTAATGTCTGCTGGCGTGTGAACTATCAACGCATGTGAATAGACTATATTGTCTGTGCACTTACAAATGGTGTAACTATGCACAGGGAAGAAGATCATTTTATTCAATTCACGCATTAATGAGAAGTTAATTACAAAAGCTTAATTTTCGAAATGGTGCTAGTGGAGCCACCAAGGCCCTAGGGGGCCAGGTGGGAAGTGGGTAAAAAAACGAAGTCAAGTGTTGTTTTTCTTCAACACACATTACGGAATTTATCTTATCTTATCAACTCAACATATTATCAGTTAGTCACGCTGGCTGCGATGGGCCTATAAGTCAATATTAATTAACTCTGTTGATTTATTAATTAATCCGTGTTGACTTGTCAGTGCCGTGTTGTACCCATTATGTACATAAATGTGTTGGCTGAGTTGTTATGAAGTTTTTGTTGAATACCTACATAAACTATACACATATTTAGCATTTACCCATTGTGACTCAACTTACTCTACACTGTGGCTCAACTTACCCCACACCAAGTGTTATCTGAGCCAGTTTACCATCCCTCTTTGAATTAGGTACTTAAATTAACTATGCATAGTAAATTGATTACCATGGTCTAAAATGATAAATTAATAATCATAGTTTATGGAAGTAAAAAAACTTACTTATTATTATGTCCTAGATATCAAAAAGAATGAGAAACGGCTCGACTAACACTGCCTTCCGCTTATCACCTGCAATGTTACAAGTTTTTCTCTCACGAAAAAAGGTTATGTTCGCATATTAACGTCTTATCAATGGTTATTGTCAAATAACGGTAATGGCATACCTATAAGATTGATCATAGGTATGAAATACATGTTTATTATGCGTGTTTATTGCATTTTAGCAATGTTCCTTGTGTGAACTTTAGGCATTGTACTTTTGGGTAATACAAATCTAACTCCCTGTGTCGCTACGGATTACTCATAATGCGTGTTTCCATTTTAGTATTATGTTTATAGCCAAAGTTATATTATACATAGTTCTGGCCATCGGGGCCACAACGATATTGCCGCCTAACAACTAACCCAGCGGAATAACACAAGAGGGGATGTGGCAGGAAGTGGGAGGTTGGTCCCAAAAATAAGTGGGAGGTGGGAGATGAAATCGGTTGGAAATAGGAGGTTGGTCTCAAAAATAGGTGGGAGGTTGGCCTTCAAACAGGTGGGAGATGGGAGGTTGAGACCCCTGCCACACACCCTCATACTATACTTATTAATTTTAAGAAACATATTGTATAGTGCAGTTAAGGCAATCAGGAGTCATTCAGGACAACCCAACCCTTCCACACTTTTGAAATAGTCCTGCAAGAATATTGGGCCTAGGTAACCATGTGATTGGTCACGTGCCGTATGTACATGTTCTTTGTGTTCTTTCTCCACTATGCTGTCTAATATTGTTGTTTCGTATTGTGATCCTCACAACCCAATCTGCCGGAGTAGGCAATGGGACACATCCACCGACTCAATGAGGACAACATTGTCTGGTAGGGAGTTCCATGCCATAATCGTCCTTGGTAGAAAGGCGAACTTGTAGGCGTCCACCAGAGCGTGGCACATGATGACATGAAATGGGGACTTCTACGAGCCCTCCTTTATGGAGCATGCCAAGGTTGGCATGAGCCCTCCTGGTCTGGAGTGATTCCCACTTCAAGTCATTTCGTTTCCTGAATTCTAGGCGTCTCCACGACAATAATTATGGTATGTTGTGTTGTCTTTCCCTAGACCATCTCTACCTGATAGTAGCACCATGGGTTGTACCAGCGTCTTGTAAAAAGTAAAAAGTAAAGGTATGTTCTTATAGCGCAGTATCCGGTCCATAGGACTGCTCAAAGCGCTTTACACTTCACCCCCTGGCAGACCTGTTCATTCCAAGGCCATATCAACTTCTTTGGGAAGTATTCAGCCACGCTGCAATTGCTGCGCGAAGGCTATTCATTCACGTATCCACCACTGTCTGTATTGCCAGGTACTCATTTATACAGCTGAGTGAACTGTGGCAACGTGGGGTGATCAAACTTGCCAAAGGTTCGAAGCGACCGCAGTGGGATTTGAAACCGGGTTCTCTCGATTGAGAGTCCGGCCTTCTAACCGGTATGCTATCGCGCCCCACTGATGTCCGATCCTATGGTGTTTGTGGGCACTGGCGCATGGTGCACCACGTGAAACTGGTGGTCCTATTTGCAACACTGGTGACCTTGTTGATGTGTTATTTCCACTTCCGGGTCAAGCTTGTGTTTACCCTGAGGTATGTGCTGCAATCAATGCGTTCCAGTGGCCCTGGGATATTCCATGGTGTAAGTGTAGGTTATCTACTACTTGATGTTGGTGATGTAATGATGTTACACTTGGCAACGCATGTGCGTCAAAAAAAGCCTCGATCCATATAATGATGCTGCTGTCCAGGTTATAGTACTGGAGCTCTTGGATTAGGCGATGATGTGGCACACGGACAAAAGCCCTGGAAAAATCCAATATTGCCTTATCGGTTTGTGAGTGCTTGCTTAGCAAGCTTGCAAAATAATGTGATGTGATCAGCAACTGGGTCTCGCAGGAACGTCTGCGTCTAAACCCATGCTGGAGATCATCCAAAATATAGTACTTGTCCTGATGGTCCATTGTCTGTGATACAACGATGTGCTCCGCTAAATTGTAATATATGGAGTTGGGTGACACTGGGCGGCAGTTCATAATTTGGTTGCGTACGTGCGCCCTTTTTGAAAAAAAAATGGGTTTCACCCGAACACCCCGTCAATCATTCAGCTTTGGTATAGATTGCTGTATAATGAATGCCAGCGTCGTTGACAGTTTACAGGTGCAATTCTTTAAAACAAGATTGCAGGAATGTCATCCGGTCGTGCAGCTTCTCGAGGTTTGGTGTTGCCAAGTAGCGTCATTATTCCGGCACTGCGGAGTATCTTTGAGTACGGAGAGGGCTGCTTAGTGGGCATGTTTAATGTGTACTTAGTGGGCATGTTTAATGTGTACTTCTCGATCGAAGACAAAACAGTCTTCTGTAGCGGGTCCGTTGCGACACTGCCATGAGCGAGTAGTATAGGGTATTTACACCGCAGCCGCAATAGAACGTGCTGTTTTCACACATAAAAGCTGCCAAGCAATCATTGTTCTTACTATAATACAAAAACATGTCTCAGAAACCTGTTTGCCTCATTTCTCTTCGAAACAGTTAACTTTGTTAGATGTTCACACTCTCAAAGACCAGTTTATTCTGTCGGATTTTGGGTTGCACTCGGATTTGACTTCGGTGATTATAATTTCGAATTTTACGCGCGCTTTGCAAGTTGAACGCATTAAACATTTGATTTTACTGATACATACATTTAAATGTAGATGCCGTCATATGTTACATACAACATTTAACTGTGCGTACGCGCCAAAAATACGTTTTAGTTAGTCCCTCGTGGCTCTATCATGTGCACATTTAAAAGGTTTATGTGATAGAGCCCGAATCCGTGTGCGCAAATTGGGCGCTCGTAAACTTAAAAGAAATATGGCGGCCGCCATGGTTCAGTACGTGGTTGTACGTAGCGATCTTTTACACACGTTGAACTGGCCAGTTGGTGCTGTGATCACGCAGGCTTGTCACGCGTGCTCAGCAGTAATACACATGTTCCACGATGATCCGAATACGCAAGCATATCTTGTCGATTTAGACAATATGCACAAAGTGGTATTGCAGGTGCGCGGATAGAATCACGGTCCAGTTACTACTGCCAGGGGTTCAGACCACAGTTTGTTTTCCCATCGCCATCGGTGGCTATGTTAGAGTTTTGTTTGATTATAAGAAAACTTCTTCACATACACTGGCACTGTCGTCATTGTTATTTATATATGCTGGATAAATGTAATCAAAATCTAATACCTCCAGGCCCAGCTCTTAATCGCATTGCAAACACGCTTACCCTTAAAATTACGTACATATGTGTCTTCAAATCCGCTTCATTCTGCAACATCTCACTGCGAAAGACATTTCAAACATTCCAACTTTGTTGGCCAAATGCGGTTATTACTTGGTAAATAAAATAATTGAAATTGGCAAAATTGTGTATTTTTAAGCACTACATTTGTGTGAAACACTTCCAGAAGCCTAACTGGTCTGACCCAACCACTAGCCAGTGCCCCCCTCCCCTAAGGTGTGAGAATTGAGTGCCAGTTGCCCCTGGGTTAGTATGCTAATGATTTAACGCCCCCTGTAGTGTTTTCATTATTTATTTTGGATTAACTGTTCATCACAAATTAAATATGATTACAACATAGCAAAGTAACCAGACGAGGCTAAGTCACTTAAGGCTACTACATTCATCAGATAATTAAATTGTTGCTTTTATTTCTTTTGAAAGGTAAATGTAATTATGGTCTTCAAAATATCTGACGAGTTGAGTTAATCATTTGAAGCCGCATTTAACGTTCACGCATTGAGTGGAAAGCTCACTCCCCTAAGCTAAGGCTTAGGTTGTAGTCCTTGACATGAACCTTGTATGGGGTGAACAAAACCCAATTTAACTTTCACACATTGAGTGAAAGACTAAAAATAATTACATGTTGATGTTATGCCAGGTAGCAAACATGATTAAACAAACAAAAAACTTTAACATTTTCATTTGAGCATGTAAATCATAAGATTAATTAAAATAGGGTTTTTTATGGTTTCCTTCGGATAAAAAAACAGACATTCCTTGAATGTGCATGCACACCAGATATTATTATGACTGTTTTTTATTTAAAATGAAGGCTCAGCAGAACAATGAATGAAACATCCAGGAAGTGTTGGCAAACAAATATTTAATCCCACTAGCCCCCTCTCCCCCGTTAGTTCCAGTTGCCCCCAGTGTCTAGTGGGTACTAAACCAGTAGAATTATGCGTGGCCATGGCAATATAGTAGCTTATAATAGATATTTATGTACGGTGATTTGCATTGACTGATTTATTGTAATGCCAATATATACACCATACAACAGTCTTTATATGTTGTAAAACTTGGTTATTTTATTTCATCACCAAATTCTGTATTTTTATATATAAAGAGATGAAACATCAAAGTAGTAACATGGTTTACATAGATATCTTTGAAATGAAATAATAATTACTGAAAACGATGCCTTTGTTTGTTTATACCATTTCTGATGATAAATATACAGTGACAATAAATATTAAAACATGAATTTATATGTAATTTGAGAGTGATAAGTTAAGAGACTTGAGTAATTTGTGTTGTATTAATCGTCACTTATCTCCATACAAGTTAATAAATAAAAATCGCTGTAAATTGCCTTGATAGCTTCAACCTCCTGGAAGGTGTTAAACTGCTGCAGGGTACTTAGATTGTGTTGTCTTTATTGTTTTAGGCAAACGATGAGTCAACCTTGAAAGAACTGTCACGGACTCTGGAGAATGAGTCAATAGACCACAAGTTGTGGATGGAACAACCAGAGAATGTTGCGACGTGTCTAGCGACAAAACCATACAGAAAAGACAAAGTGCAGAAATATTTTAAAACATTTAAGCTGTTTAAGTAATAGCACATGTTACTGCTATGGAAGCTTTAAATAAAAATCCCGCCTAACCGCTGCAGCCGATATATATATATATATCGGTTTTAAATTACAGTCTACGCATTAAATAAAATAGTACATCATTTTTAGTTTCTGATGCTTTATAGTTTTATGTCAGAAAGCTATTTCTGACGGTTTCAGATGTCTTCTGACACTTTAGATGTCAGAAAGCTATTTCTGACAAGGCGGTAAATACCGTGGTATTTACCATCTCGTCAGAAACTTGCCGACCCTGTCAAAAAAACCTTGTTTAGAATGTCTGGGATGTCTTGCTAATTACTTTTGTAATTTGTATATTCATTTTAAGCATTATTTTTTAGACAGTTATTGGTAATGCATTCACCAGTGGTACGTGCAGTGGAGTATTTAGGGGGTCATGGCGAGATCCTAGATATGCCACTGTGCGTGCGTGCGTGACTAGATAATGTTTCTGTGTAATAATAATAATACATTTCTTGTTATAATGAATATAATATGTACTTTTGTTAGACAAAGTAATGTTTATTTACTGTTCCAACGTTTGTAAAGATACCATATCCATCTGCAACACTTTTTACCAGCCTATAATGCGATTGTCATTATTGATAAAACTTAACTGCATATTTTTATAGTTTATGTTATTTGTCAAGTATTTTAAAGCAAAACAAGTTTTGGTTTTGGGGCTATGCACCTAAAAGAGATAATAAAAACTAACCACGTGCAACTATAATCAAGAATACCACGCCAGTGGTTTACTCAGAATATGTTCTAAAAGTGGGAGATTCCGTTAATTTCTCCAAATGACCGAGGGCTGACATGTTAACGAGCATGACCGATAAGCACATGCGCAGTTCGATGAAATCGGAGTAACCTAGACTACAAGTGATCTATTAAGGGAGGTCATCATACACAGAACCAATCCAAAGTCTCGAACAGACGTGTTATTTCGCCAGAAATAGGACTAATTTAGTAAACAAAGGCCAACATATGTTACATAAGTTGAGCTTCAACGCAAATAGCATGGCCATATATCCTATTGGCAACTATAGGAATAGGTGTGTACAAATATATTTTCATAGTTAGGGTTATGTAACAGTATGACGCGGTCCACGAAATTGAGATGCTGTGTGTTCAACAAGGTTTTCCTAGTAAACCACTGGCGTCATATTCTTAATTGTAGTTACAAATTGTTGCTTTAGTAACTCTTATAGGTGCATAGGCCGAAAACAAGTACTTTTGTTTCGCTTTAATGTTTTCAACAGAAGGTAAGCATTTAGCTATTTGTAAAGCTGGACTCAATTTTCATTGGTTCACTGATACGTAGAGGTAGTTGGGGGTTTCATATAACCCTGTAAATATTAATACATGTAAAATTACAATGCCCAAATTCTCTTATTTTTCAATAAAACAAACTGATACAGAAATAGTTTGGGATGTGACGGGTGTCGTATATACACTCTGTAAACAAAATAATACTTTTTATATCGACGTTCTTCTAAATTAACAGTGTTATGCGTCATGTTTGAACCTTTATTACTTTACCATTAGAACTTGTTTAAAACTGGAGTTTAACAGACCAAGAAATCATCCATTGAAAAACGTTACATTTCACTTTCTAATGTGAACATTTGTTGGTCTGTCTTGTATTGACGTACAACGTTGGTCTGTCTTATATTATTTACGTACAACGTTGGTCTGTTTTGCATTGACGTACACCGTTGATCTGTCTTGTATTGACGTACAACGTTGGTCTGTCTTGTATTGACGTACAACGTTAGACTGTCTTGTATTTATGTACAACGTTGGTCTGTCTTGTATCGACGTACAACGTTAGACTGTCGTATTGACGTACAACGTTGATCTGTCTTGTATTGACGTACAACGTTGGTCTGTCTTGTATTGACGTACAACGTTAGACTGCCTTGTATTTACGTACAACGTTGGTATGTCTTGTATTGACGTACAACGTTGATCTGTCTTGTATTGACGTACAACGTTGGTCTTGCTCGCATTTACGTACAACGTTGGTCTGTCTTGCATTGACGTACACCGTTGGCCTGTCTTGTATTGACGTACAACGTCGATCTGTCTTGTATTTACATACAACGTTGGTCTGTCTTGTATTTAGATACAACATTGGTTTGTCTTGTATTGACGTACAACGTTGGTTTGTCTTGTATTGACGTACAGCGGTCTCTACATATATGCCGTGAAACTGCCATGTTTGATTTCATCGCTAAATTGTGCATTTTTGTAAAATATTAAGATGTGCAAGATCATGATAGTAACCCATACATTCAGTGTCGCAATGTCCGTAAAACAATTATTCCACGCATTCCATAGAATCTAGATCATAGCCTAGATCCTTATTTTTGGGCTAATATCCGAATTCTTTCTAGTCTGATCTGTTACGATTGTTGTTGTCATCATGTGGTAATCGACAAAGCAAAATAGTCATTACATTTACAGTTTGCATTGAAAGAAAATGACTGTTATAATTGTTGCGTATATCAGTGGTGCCACCTGACGACAGTAACCATCAAAACGTATTTTTCATTGTGACTGAAATTATGTATGCACCCAGGTTTTGGGTGTATACACAATTAACTAATTACGATGTTGCCCGGGCATTTGGATAATTCATCAAATAAGAGTGATTTTTATGAGTTTACACGAATGCTATTCGAATGTACTTTATATATCGACACAACTGTCAGACTGAAAAGCTAAATCAGGCAACAAAAAATGTTTAGTGTAGCATCTCGATAATGACACTGATTGGCTGGTGGCGCTTCACGGGAACGCCTACACAAAATGGAGTGGTGACAGTGGGTAACAACGAGAACACGTCTCTAAGGCCAGACTCTCTTCTGGCACAGACATAAATAGAACACCCGTTAGTAAATACATTGACATAAAAGGATGGACAGTACTCTATCACATAATGTGATACGATTATAAACTTGAAGCATTGCTTAATAAGGTACAAAATATAATTTAGGAACTTACCAAAACGGAGTCATTAAGGGTAGTATCACGCATGGTCCACTGGGACAGGGCCCCTCCCACTGACCACACGTGACCCCTGTCTCTAGGGTAACAATTAGATTTAAACAACTGAATTATTAGTAATAAGACAAACTACCTACACAATAAATACAACTAACAACACAACAGTCGTTAACTTCCAAGCAAGCCCCTGCAACCGAGATTCGCCGAAGGAGCTTGCATCAGAAGTTACCTGAACGTGTTCGCCGCCACCGGCAAGGCACCCGAGAACGACGGGAACAACCTGACACGCACCTAATTCAGCGGAGTACACGCTCTTCGGCTTCGATCTGATACTCGACGTGCGTGACGGAGCTCACCTCAATCTCGCGCGTAAGAACATCCTGCGAGTCGAGGTGCACTTTGGAACCACTCTCCAGCAGACGATGAACGTTGTCGTGTACGGGGAATTCGCGACAGTTCTGGAGATCGACAGAAGCACGAATGTCGTGTAAGAATACTGATGGACACGACCGAGCTCGAGCGAATCCTGGCCGCCGATCCGTACACCAGGAAGATCATTCGTGCGTGGTTCCCAAAGACGTTCCACCTACAATGACCAGTGTCTACCCGACGGCCTTCGTATACAACACCGACGACGGTTATAACCCAGGTCAACACTGGATCGGTATTGATGTGAACGACGACCGTCCGGCGAATACTTCGATTCGTACGGCCTACCGCCGCAACACGCGTCGTTCCGCGCATTTCTGAGTGATAACTGCTGATATTTTACTATTAATAATAACAGACTTCAATGTTCTTTATCTAACGTGTGCAGACAATACTGCATCGCCTAGTTGTTGCTTTAATGTAGGGGTATGATGATGAATGCCTTTACAAGAGCCTTTGGCAATAATTTAGGCGATAATGATTGTCGTGTGTGCGATTGGCTTAAATATATAAGACAGGGTGCGAAATATAGTCATTAGTAGTTATCGCTTAAATAGCCCTATGCAGTAGTTGGTATGTAGATGACAGACAAGGAATATATCAGTTGTTTTATCGCTTGATGTCATTGCTTAATTGTAGCCTTAAGTATGTAGACGCAAGATAAGGAGCGTATCAGTAGTATTTAATGCTTGACATCATTAGCCGTAAGTAGTAATATATACAGTATGTAGACGCTTATGGTTCGTTTATCGAGTTCTTTACACAGGAGCGATGCTGAGGCCATCATCCAGTACTCCGCATTTTGCGAAGAAGTACGCGAGGCTGCTCGTTCTTGCACGCACGTCAACACGGACGAGTCTTTCACATGGAACCTGCGATTCCACCCGCGACCGTTCCTTCGACGAGTCAGCACGTCGAGGAACGCGTCCTTGTTGATCGCGTTCTGGCGCTTGCTCAGACCTTTCGTGCTGTACTTGTCGGTGGTTCCGAAACAATAGTACGTCTTGCTGCACAGGCCGACAGAGCCATCGCCGCACCATTCCACTTTAAGGAGACACAGCGTTTGTTTGTTGTACGCCTCGCGGGTGGCGCAATAAAGATCGACCGATTCCCACACCCGACCGGCGAATCTACACCGGACGTAGGCCTCCTCGTGGTCGACGCAACACTCCTCGGTGTCACCCAAGCCGAATCCTGGGGTTGGGTAACAGCCTACTGCAAGACGTCGGGCTGTTGGATACGTTCCAGAAAGGCGTCGAAAACGTCGCGGTTCGTGATCAGGCTCGGCTCTTTCAAGTAGCGCCCACAACAGTTCGGCGACGAGTGAACATATGTAAAGGCATCTGTGTGCTTGTGCCTCAGTATATAGCTGTAATTCAAGTTGATATTGAAAGCGGTCTTCCGCTCCTTGAAAAGACGATGCCGCAGTCGAGCTTCTAGAACGCACGTGTCCAAAATTTCCAGATGATATTTGTACCTCGTCTGTGCGGGTCCTCTCACCACGGTGCTCGACCAGTGGTCGCGGATCACCTCTGGCAGGTCTTTCGTCACGTCATCTTAGGTTAACGGAAGCACGGAGGGCGGTTCTAGCAACATAACAAAATTATCAATGGGATGCTCAGCAAAGATTATACAAGAATATGTGTTTTATTGACTACATTAGTAATGTCTTTCATTGAAGTAAAATAACAAGAGCCCTCTTCATCAATGATTAACAATGTATTTAAATAAATAATGTCCATGCAAAGTAAAAATTAGCAACGGGATGTCTTTCAAGAACACCGCATCGATTATACGAACAACTATAGACTAATGTCTTTGGCACGATGGCTTTAAAGAAGACTAATATAGTTCGACAAGACCGTTCATTTCAGCCGTCCAGGCCGCGGGATTCCAGTCCCTGTGCTGCCACGACATCGCAGAACGTTGCTGGTTGGGCCCCAGATGGTGAAAGTTCACAGAGAACTGAAGAAAAATGGCTAACTACTTTTCAAACAAGTCCTCAAATCCATAAATTTCATTCATGACTTCATCATAGTTCAACGTTATGTATTTGTTGGGTGGTACGAGACACCCAATCATGTGCTGGAGCTGACTGGCGTGCGCAATCGAGCACCCCTCGCACCAGGCCAATGCACGCTTCTTGATGAGATCGCTCACATAAGCTGCAAAATATTCTTCCATTTGCGTGTTCATGAATGCGCGTTGTTTCGAAGACATCGTTGGGTAGTAGCGCTTCGTTGTCGTCTTCGGACGAGGAGGAGGATGCGTCGATAAATATGCCGTCGTCGTCGTCATCCGACAAAGAGGCGCTCGACTGCTTCGTCAACGACTATCGGCCTCTCATCGTCTCCCGCGTCGACGTCGGTCGTCTCCGCAGATGCGTTTGTCTCATCGACAACAATCGGCTCGATGGATCCGCTTGTGTCGGTAGTTCCCGTTAAGTCGATCGTCGTTGGGGACACGCAACACACTCGTTCATGTTGCGAATCCACATTTTCATTGCGTGCCCAGGCCTCCTCGGGTGACATATCGTTAGCCCCGTTCACCTGCGACCACAAAGTACACGGTCAATTATGCATTGTTTGCATATTCACCACATTGTAATTAACATATGGAGTTAGACGCAGCGTTATACATAGCAGTTGAGCTAGAGTCTCTTGGCGGTCCTCTTCCGAAAGATGATGCACATACCCCACACCGAACTGCACGAGACGCGACATGTTATGATTGTCAACGACATACCCACAGTTCGTCTTTTCGTAGAGCATTTCCTGGTGCTTGGACATGACATGCGAGGCACACGTCATTCGTTTATTTCTCACTGCTGCGACACGCCGTTTGCACGATTTGCAAGACAGGTACGTCGTTTCTTTTTTCCAGGCACGAGATTCAACAGTGAACGCCGATGTCATAACATATTGACCGTCAGGAGTAACCGAGTCTTGCAACTTCCGCATAATGTCGTCTGCCATCTTTGACACTGCCATGCATGCTCAACGGTAGATTCAGTTTACTACTTATGCCGTAGTTCCTGTATCGATACGTATTGTAAAGTGCGGTTGTACGTCGCCTCTGCAATAAGCAAATAGCATAGAGAAGGACGCATGCGCGCGCCACTGCCGACATGTCAAGTATCAAGAGGGTTCAGTCCAACAGAACGTTATTTCCATTGTTGTCTAGTGCTCTCTTTTATTCATACATGTCTTATTTATAATTCAAACAATAGAGGTAAAGTCTACCTCGCAATGAATGGCGTACTATATGATGCATACCTGTCACAATGTTCTCATTTGTTTAGATATCCTCAGTAGAAAAAGAAAACTGGAATCTACATATAAGCAACACAGCGGTAACACATCCGCTCAGATTTCGTTCGGCTTTCATAACGTTTCTTTCACCGCTCGGGGCTGTTTGTGCTGTGACCTTCCAACGGGTTGTTCCACTTGACCACTCATGCCTGTCATTCAAATATATATTTTCCACTCGTTCACTCGATACCTGTTCAATACATTCATCGATATATTATATATAGAACATACCAACAGACATACCTGTCAATCATTCAGACACTCGAAATAACACATCAATACACAGGTACATTCACAACCTCTAACCACATCTTTCACATATAACCACACACATAACCACGCCCGTTCAACTGTCACCTAATTCGATACCTATCCAATCGATACATCATCCAATAACGATCTAATATACCTGTCATTTACTCGGATAGCTTCGTGATCACCCCACCTTCGTGACCTGGTCAGTGACCTGATCAATACCTGTCCACCAATCAATATCAATTAGGTATCGATCTCCGTCACAAATCACACTGAGGAGGACACACATACTACTACTGTTGATTATTTTGATGATTTCTGCCAGCCCAAAGGAGCAAGTGAATTATTGGATGGGCCAGCATTAACACTCTGAATACAATTCAAAACCGTATTTGGTTAGCATAATTACTTCTTTCTTCCAAATGTGAAAAACATGATTTCAAGATAAAAGGCCCTCAAACATTTAAAAATGAGATTAAGCTTCCATCTAACTGTCATAAAAGTGAGCTTTGTGGATAGTAAATATACCAATCTATTAGTATACAGTGGAAACACATTTGGAGTATTTTTACTCCAAAAATGCCATTTCACCTAGAGTCTCTGCCCTTCAATAAAATTTTGTTTTAAAGATTAATGTTAGTAATTGCAAGTAGGTCCAACATTACATACTGTGAATTTTCTTTATATCATCAGAGTTTTGTCAGAGGATCTTTGTATTCCCATTTCGTACAAGGGTGTTTGATATACTTACTGAGGGAGTTGCCTGCTTGACACCACATAAGGTGTACCATTCATTGTCAACATTTTAAAAGTTTGCTTTAGTTGTGATTTTTTATTTATTTTCCTGCACTTCCTTTTCAGTGTTAAATCCATTAGTTGCTTGTTCTTGAACTTCAGAGCATGCTGTATGTGAACATTAACAAAGATAGCTACAATCTGTGACTTCATTTTATTGCTGCATACACGAAGCTCCTTGTATGCATCCAGATTACGTATCACGTCGTTCAGAAGGTGACCAATGTTGTCTCTCGTCATGTTGTCTTTGCAGAAAACAACATCGAATTCCTTGCAGAATACATTCTCCCAATGTGTACAGTGGTCGAGAAACTTCTCAGAGGGAATCAATTTTGTGTCGAATGCCTTGAAATGCATAAACATCAGAACAGGGTCATCTAGAACAGTATCTTTGGAAAGCAGGACTTCTCTGCATGTGCGACACTTGGAGAGAAGTTCGTGTCCACTCAAAATTCTACGGGCAAGGTATCCTATAATACATGCGAGCATGTTTTGTTGAAGGAGGTTGATGGCAACATTTGAGACATATATCCTTATAGGTTGAGTAGTTTCACAATGTTGAAGTGCATTTCAGCACTTCCTGTTACTTAAAGACTGGAGAATGAGCACAAACTTGTCCGACTCTGATGAAAAGTTGGCACTATCAGCTGGCTGGATAAGTTGTGCCACCATAACCATTCTGATTGCATGGCAAAACTCCTTGGCTGATTGGTTGTCTTTAAATTCACCTCTGCGGCGAATTGTAGAGAACAGTTTTTCAATGACGTGATAGTTGAGATGTGATGTGAAGATAAACTTTATGTCAGTAGTTTCCTTCAGATGTGACACATTTGTGTTGGACATGAAATGGCCAGAAGCCATCATTTAACGAACATTACAATTTTAGCCCGTACCACTTTCAGATGCTCGAGAATAGATGTATATGTGTCAAAAATTGATGCTTGTCCAGAGCTTTGAGAGAGGGGGCTTCTCAATGTTTTGGTGTCCCGGATGAATCTGTGGCCTTATGCGCAAACCCGTGCGAAGAGGATTAAGTAAGATGAATCTGTTGTTGAAAGCATCAAAGAAAGAGTCGATTGTCTCCACAAATGCTGCTATATACACTGCTTCTTCTGGACGCTTTCCTAATGCTGAGTAGGTGTACACTCCTGCTGAGTAGGTGTACACTCCTGCTGAGTAGGCATACACTTGCTGAGTAGGTGTACACTCCTGCTGAGAAAGTGTACACTCCTGCTGCTACTGAATGACGCAACACCTGTGCTGCTATGTTAACTTTTCAATTCAAATTGACCTTTTGTCAGTTTAAGAGCCTTCCTGATAGATAGCAGCGAGACAAATTCATAAAATTGCTGTATGTACGTCCATCTGACATGCTTCGGTACACTCTCTCCATCTACCTGAAAAATATACTTATCCAGGTTTGATCTGGAATTCTTGAGTAAATGGGGTGGGTCATGCATGCAGAATGCTCTGTCGTCTTCGTGCACAAAGAAGGGCACCTCCTGTGATATTCGAAGTCGTTTGTATAGCCCAACATTGTTTGAGCCATGGCCATGGCTGTAGTCCAATTTCTTTGACTTGCAAACATTCCATCAACAGCATCTCCTATTTGTCAGTTGGAGTATCATCTCTTGACAGAAAGTTGCCAATGGGCTGTTTCCATTTAGCAAGCCTCTGACCATGAAGACAAATGCATGGTTTGCTGGCTGTCTTAACTTCCCTAAGGATCCAGTCTTTAAAACCCTTGACTTCATCCTCTGTGATGTTGTAGGACAGGCCTGACATCAGACTCATTTCATCAAATAATGCACAACCTTTCTCTTTCAGTCATGATGGTTACTTTGTCACTAAGTATTTCAAATACCCGAGGAGGAAATTCCGGCCTTACTTCTGTTACTCAGCCATCACTGGCAGTGCAAAGATCCTCTGACAATACTGGAATGCAAGATATAAAGAAAGTACAAAGCCACACTGTACATAGCTATGTTACAATGACCACATTGTACACAGCTGTGTTATAATGGCCACAGTTTACACAGCTGTGTTACAATGGCCACAATGTACACAGCTGTGTTACAATGGCCACAGTTTACACAGCTGTGTTACAATGACCACATTGTACACAGCTGTGTTACAATGGCCACAGTGTACACAGCTGTGTTACAATGACCACATTGTACACAGCTGTGTTACAATGGCCACAGTTTACACAGCTGTGTTACAATGGCCACAGTGTACACAGCTGTGTTACAATGACCACAGTGTACACAGCTGTGTTACAATGGCCACAGTTTAACAGCTGTGTTACTATGGCCACAGTGTACACATCTGTGTTACAATGACCACAGTGTACACAGCTGTGTTACAATGACCACATTGTACATATCTGTGTTACAATGGCCACTGTTTACACATTTGTGTTACAATGGCCATATTGTACACAGCTGTGTTACAATGGCCACAGTTTACACAGCTGTGTTACAATGGCCACAGTGTACACAGCTGTGTTACTCTGGCCACAGTGTACACAGCTGTGTTACAATGACCACAGTGTACATAGTTACCATGGCCACAATGTACATAGCTGTGTTACAATAACCACAGTGTACACAGCTGTGTTACAATAGCCACAGTGTACACAGCTGTGTTACAATGCTTAAGTGAGTTTTTTTTCTAAACATAAAAACATGTAATATGCGAAAAAAATATTTTTTAATTAAATCAAATGTATTTACAAATGCATCAGCAAAACATCTGAATGTGAACCTATACTTGATCCAGGAGAATGGCTTTTGCATTTACAATTGAGCAAATTGAAACATTTGTATTCAAATGCATTGACATACATTTGTTAATAAGCCTGGGTGGTTTTCATTTTACCAAGACATGCATCTGGGTAATTTTGCTACAGATGTTGCAATGACCTATTCTAAAGTACGTGATGTCAAAGTCCACATTATAAATTACTGTTTCACAATTCTTACTTATTAGCAGTATTTCAAAGAAGTAACCCTTACTTGCCAGGACACCAGCTTTTTTCAAATAAAACACTTTACTAATAAAGCATGTGTCATAATTTAACATTAAATATAACTGCAGTGTTGACAAAGAACTATTTTCCAATCAGTGAACTTGATGATGGAACAACTATAACAAATTATTTGAAAATTGTAATATTCATTTAGTTTTATAAATTTCAGAAATACTACATAATTGCAATCAACAATTTTGCTGTACTGGTAATTTCATTTTCTTGGGTAATATTAATAGTTCCATATTAACTTGGAATTACACAATATACAAGTTCAATCACATCGTGAATATAGTTTTTGGTGTGTTTGAAAGAAGAGGCATGTTTGCATCATAATATTTCATTGTAACAATGACATTACCTTTCTGTTGTTTAGGAGCTTTTTGTGTTGAGATGTCTTCACTTGTCCTCTTTTCAGGCTTCTGATGCATAGATAATTGTTTCGGTAGATTGGGCATCTTGAACAAAGTAGGAACAGCAACCCACTTCAATCAGTTTTTTGGTTTCTTTGACTGTGAATTGATCTATGTTCTGAACACAAGTGACATTTGTTTGTCAGGTACATACAGATGTTGCATACTCTAAATGACTCCAAACAAAAGCTTTATATAATTTTTTTCTAAATATTTTGATTTAGGGTTGTGAAAGACCTTCTAATAGCTGCCATGATACTGTTTAATTTGTTTATTTTGGGCTGATGTGTTTATCAAATTCTAGCTTTGAATCAGTAATAACCCCAATGTCTATTTCTTCTTCTATTTTTCCTAATTCTATTATCAATGTTCACGCACGCACGCACGCACGCACGCACGCACGCACGCACGCACGCACGCACGCACTCTCTCTCTCTCTCTCTCTCTCTCTCTCTCTCTCTCTCTCTCTCTCTCTCTCTCTCTCACTCACTCACTCACTCACTCACTCACTCACTCACTCACTCACTCACACACACACACACACACACACACACACACACACACACACACACACACACACACACACACACACACACACACACACATTGTTCAGACTATGAGCATAGTCCTGCTCTACTGTTGAGTGCATCAACTTGCATTTGTCTGGGTGAAATCTTAGTAACCATTGACTAGATCAAGATGTTAGGTAATCTAAATCTTAGTAACCATTGACTAGATCAAGATGTTAGGTAATCTAAATCTTAGTAACCATTGACTAGATCAAGATGTTAGGATCTAAATCTTAATAACCATTGACTAGATCAAGATGTTAGGTAATCTAAATCATCCTGTAGTGTATGCTGGTCATCTGGAATATTAATCATTTTAAACACCTTGGTATCTTCTTCATATTTACAAACGAATAAAACTATAGTATTCTCTTTGGAAGATCATTTATATATAAGACAAACAGGATTGGTCCTAAGACACTACCATGCAGAATTCCACTTGTAACATTTGTCCACTCAGAGTTTGTACCATTTACACTGAGTTGTACACGGTCAGACAAGAATGCCTGGATCCATCTTAGTGTGTAATAATCTATGACATATGATTCAAGTGTGCCTACCAATCTTTTATGATGGACAGTATTGAACACTTTCATGTAGTCTAGATACACTATATCTATAGATTCTCCTCTATCTAAAGCTCTGGCTCATGAGTCCTAACATTTAACAGTTAGAATACAGTAGAACGACCTTTAATAAACCCAAATTGAAAAGTTAATTTCTTGTCATATGACTAACAATATGGTCTTTTACACAGTGCTCCATGCATACACTGGTAAAAATAATTTTCTTGTTTTAATAAAAAAATGTAAAACAAGAAAATTGTCTAGGGAGCCATGTAAGAAAATAATTTGCGTGATTTAAGAAATGTATCACAAGAACATTTTTCTTGGTTTAAAAAATATTTTCTAAATCCAACAAAAGTCTATAGAAATATTTATGTGGGACAATGCTACTTGCTAATGTTATTGCCTCGGAATCGTGGCTAGTTTGCTGAAGACAAAAGTACAAGTCAGATGTATGTTTGTACAGTGTATACCAGCTTTTATAGTAAGCCAACTGATTATTCAAGAATACAATATGCATATATAATATAAAAACGGCATCATCAAATCTAGGTAATTGAAAATTCACCAACTAACAGCAAAGATGGGGGAACCGACCACACCAGGCCAATTCTGTAATGGCCAATTTCAGAATGGCTCCCCCCACCCCACCGGATTATTTTCTTGTTTATCCAAGAAAATTTTCTTGTCTGACAAATGTTTTCTTGAAATAAGAAAATCGGTTTCCGAAATCAAGAAAAGAAGCAAGACAATTTATTTTCTAGGGCTCCATCAAGAAAATTAGTAAATCAAGAAATTTGTTCTTAAATGACATTAAAAAAATATGTCTTATAGTCATTTCTGATGTTTCAAATTAGTAAGAATATGTTTTCTGAAAACAAGAAAAAACTTCAGAAAGTTTTTCTTGGAAAGGAAAACCTTTTTTTTTTCTTATAACAAGAAAAACTTCTGATCACGTTATGTCAGAAATAATTTCTTAAAATAAGACAATTTTCTTACCACAAAATGCAACTTGTGATGAAGAGTATAGATTTAACAAGATTTGCTATCCAAGCCAAAGGCCCAGATGGCAAATGGACAAGGAAGACATTGGCTTATGGAGAGTCCAACAATGTTCATCTATGTGTAACCTGCCCTCCAGAGATATGTGTCAACCTTGTTTTTAAACATATTCACGCTGCTAGCAGTTACACAATTCGTTCTACTATCTTTCTTGAGTAAGAAATACATATTTTCGTACCCATTCAATATCTTAAAAACTTCAATCTGATCTCCTCTTAACCTCCTTATCTCTAGAGTTGTTAAACCACATTCTTTCAGGAGTTCTTCATAACTAAGGTCTCTCAGTTCTGGAATAATTTTAGTTGCTCTCCTTGCGTTCAAGTGTATCTATATCCCTCTTACCAAATCTTACGATATAGTCTCCACACTTGTATACAGTATTCTAAATGGGGTCTAACTATTGCTTTATACAGAGGTACAATTAGCTTTTTTCCTTGTATGTTATGTTTCTCCTAATCAACCCAAGAATTTGATTACTGTTTGAAGCTGCAATACCACACTGTTCTGAAACTTTCATATCAGCACTTATTGTTAGTCCATTTCTTTTACAGTAGTACCCAGAACAGTATCTCCCATATTATAGTTTACATCCAAGTCCCTGTGTCCTGTATGTAGGCATTTACATTTCCCAAAACTGAATAACATCTGCCACTTGTCAGACCATTTAACTAATTCGTCCAGATCGTTTTGTAAATGGTGTTTATCACCATCAGTGTTAACCTTTCTAAACACTTTTGTGTCATTTGCAAATTTCAGTACGTTGCTTGTTATATTGTCATCCAAGAGTCATTGATATATATTAAGAATAATAAAGGTCATAATACTGATCCTTGTGGTACCCCACTCAAAACTGATTTCCAGTTTGAAACCTCTGCATCTACTACAACATGATGTCTTCTGTCAGTCAGCCATTGTTCTATCCAGTCAATTATGCCATCCCCGATACCATGGGCTTTTAATTTAAGTAGTAATCTTTGATGTGGCACTTTGTCAAAAGCTTTCTGAAAGTCTAAGTAGATAATATCTACTGATGGTCCCTCGTCTATCCACTTAGTGATTTCTTCCAAAAAACATAACATATTTGTTAAGCCTGACCTCGCTTTTAAAAATCCATGTTGAGATTAATTTAATACTTTATGCCTAACATATGGTCTTTAATTAACCTTTCTAATGATTTACAAATCACTGACGTTAAACTCACTGGTCTGTAATTTTCTGACTTATTTCTCGAACCCTTTCTATAAATAATGGTATGATATTTGCTTCTTTCCATTCAAAAGGAAAAACTCCCTCTTTTAATGACAAGTTGAACAATCTTGCAAGTGGTATACTGATTTGTTCTACTGTTTCCATTAGTAGTCTTGGAGAAATTCCATCCACTCCCAGTGATTTATTATCCTTCAGTGCCTTTATTTTCTTAGCTACCATGGAGTTACAATTATAACTGCCCTAAATAGTAAGATTTAGCCTCCTGAAATTTAGCATCTTGAACTGGTAATGAACTAATATCCTCTCTGGTAACCACTGAACTGAAGTAATCATTTAGGTCTTCCACCATTAAAAACCCTTTTAATATTATATTTCCAGCACTGTCTTCTAGAGGTTTGACCTTGTCTCGTACGTTTTGTTTACTCCTGACATATGCATTGTAACAAAAAGTACTAATCATTTGAACCTTATTGACACAAAAACTGGAAAAGGTTGCATGCCCAAACATCGAGCATTGCCAACAAAAAACTCAAAGCATTACTTAATTCTTAAAATGTACATTGATTACGACAACTGCTCACATAATTCTGTCATAAGACTGGCCTCGTTGCTTCATAAGGGGAGTTATTCAAGGATGATTTGATTGCACTTGCTTCTTTGTCACAAAATTGTTTCTATGTCAATAACTTTATAAAATGATAAAAGAGGCAAGTGACACAAAGTCACCAATTAACCAATGTTACAAAAAGTACTCATAATTTTTTTGTAAATACACTTAGTCAAATAGTCCAAAGATAGGTGTACAATTACTGTGCTGTAACTTAAACTTAAACTTAATTACCATAGTACCTTCAACAATTTGTTGGAACTTGAAAAGTATTTGAATTGTGTAAAATTTGACAGACACAGTAACAATGGCATGAAGATACAATTTGTAAACTTCCTAGTATGTGAAAGCCAACAATTTCATCCATACATTTATTTTGTTACAAACTAGTTTTCTTGAAAGTTAACTCAGTCAGAATAATGACACGTGAATGCTTATTTTCACATCTATTCGTGATCAAAATGTGTTGTTGACAAGTTGAAAGTACTGAATATAACAAACGCAAACTGCCATTTTTTAAACAGCCCGGCTGCTGCACACATTAGAAAATGTACTCACTGTTTTTTCTGCATGACCAGGCCACATGTCAAATTGCTATAAAAGAATATGCCTGGACAGCATTCTTACCTTTTGTCTCATGGAATGAACAGTTTATAAATCAAACCATCCAGAGGTCTTCTTTATTATGTGTTTCCTACTAGTTGTATAAGCTGCATGCCTTCAGTTACCATACTGGTACTTGATTATCCAGATGTGGAAGCTAACTGGTGACCCTCACACCACCCTCATTAGCACAGGCCCTTAATGAGACCACTGGGGCACTGGGAGTATGGGCTCATTGTATGTGTGTCACAAGTGTTATGTCATGGGAGACTGACCTAAATATAAATCACATGTCAGGCATACCATACATTTATAGAGCACACGCATTGACAATATTATAAAATCAAAGTGTGCTGAATAAAGATTACACTAACGCTGATTACCTGATTAATACATGACATGATTTGTTGATTACTGTAAATTATGCTTGGATCAGATATTTTGCATCATATCCTAGCTCCAGTAGTTTAAAAGCAATCCCCATCAACTGCTATGTACGAATCATCCATAATATGTAAGGGGAATTGCCTTTGATATCTCGTTAAAGTGTCGGCATTGTTCATTGTTATACCTACAACTGTTTTGCTATATGCCATGATATGTGTTTTCTACTGCCACATACACAAAAGCAATGCGCAGCAGGCCCCAATGGATACCATGTCCAACAACTGCATTAGATGAGACAATGGAACGGTGAGTAAAATGATAATCAGAAATATTACATTTATTTATTATTTGGTAGCAAACTTGTTAACAAATGCAAATGCATTTGAATGCACATTTCGGATGGCATGCACATCCAGTCGTCATATTTTCAGTGCATATGCATGCATACCGTAAACAACCCCCAAACATTTCATATTTCAAACGCTAACTGTACAATGCTTATATTAATATTAGTACATATAACTTTGCTACTGTAATTATAATAGTTAATAATGTGTTTCTGTACCAGGGTTGAAAAAAATCATGATTTAAAAAAAAATAAAACAAATTGGATTTTTTTAATTTAAATCGGATTCATTGGATTTTTTTATTTATTTGATTTTTTTTTAAATCTGGTATATAGACATTTATATAGATGTTTATATTTATAAACTCTTTCAAACGTGTTCTATTCAAATCGATTTGGGTACTTGTCTTAACAGATTTTTGCTTATGTAAAGACATTAGGCAATGTCCACAAAGCCTCACCCCCTGTAGTTGCATAATATGTCTTCCAAAGGAAAGCATGCTGTGTGTCTGTGGCTGTAGCAGTGCTAATTATTGTTGGCTGAGAGGGTGGATTAGCACCTGTCTAGGCCTCTGTGTACTCTATGGGTCTCCAACCAGACTGCAAACTATTACAGTATTAAACAATTGTCACCAAGACTGTCTCACTGGAGTCAACATACTGAATTGGTAACAACTAGCACAAGCTCGAAGTGGACTTTAACTCAGGGCTTATGACTTGAAATGATACTTTCTCTTGAAGACAAGTTTGTGTGGCTTCACTACATTTAGAAAGGGAATAGCTCAAACATACACAATGTCATAAAATATTTGACCATCAGGCTATCTGGTGACAAACAACTACACAAGTGTACGCACAGTGTGCTTTTGTATTATTGCGTTTGTATTAAAAAACATACAAAACTTTTTTGATCTTGAATGCTTGTAAACAATTATTTTTGTTCAATTCATATAAATCAGCGATAAAAAAATCGGAAATCCAAAAAATCATAAATCAATGATTATTTTTTAGTGATATAAATCATGATTTAAACCAATGATTTAAATCAAATGATTTAAATCAAACAACCCTGTTCTGTACATTTAGTTTTTTGTTCTGAATATAACACAAATTTAATATAAAACAAAACATTTGAAATGAATTCAAATGCATTTACAATTACATTCACCCAATCTGCACATGTCAAACTAACACACATCCCCTGTTGTCATGGCATATATGTGCCATTTTTTATCTTTCTATTTTGCCAACATTGTTTCCTTTACCTACATGCATAAAATTACCAATGTGGGTGAAAAGAAAATATTAATGCGCATAAATTGCCAAAAAAATAATAGTTTAAAGAATATTTATTTAACATTTATTTCTTCAGTAAGAATTGTTTTCTTAACTCAAGAAATACGTCTTGCATTAAGAATATTTATTTCAAATGTTTTCTTAATTCAAGAAAAACATTCTAGCATTAAGAATATTTATCTCAAATCTTTCTTGAGTAAGGAAAAGTTTCTTAATTAAAGACATTATCTTATTCAATCACATATTTGGAAATTGCTAAGAAAAACTGTATACTTTCCATTTGTTTCTACCCTATTTTCTCTGGTAGATATCCTACCTTCTTTTTTTGCTCGGAAATCTGAAGAATGCAAATTTGGTCGCTTTGATTGCCGATTGCTGCAATTAATTGCAGAACAATGAGCTGTTGGTCGAGACTGTTTAGTAGAAGCCATAACATAATCAGGCGTATGCAGGGTTATCAGGCACTTGCGAGAAACAGTGGCGCTACCTGACGGAGATTTTGAAAACACTTCTAGCGTATTCCCTAGGTGGTGCAACAAATGGTGTCGAAAAACTCACGGGAAGTTTAATAGCTTTATTAACTTTTTTAATGAAAATAATGTCCCATAAAGCTCGCTTTTTGAAATACTGTACAAATTAATGTTTTACGTGAAGTTTTTATAAGATTTCAGAACTAGAATTGTCATTATGACGTCACACGGGCACCTTGGAAAAAGGTCGAAAACAAAACAGATCGAAGTAGAGTAACTTGCATAGTGGTTGTAAAAAAGAAAAATAATGTCGATGCTGCAGGCATCAGGTAGAGTGAACAAAACACTCGTTGTTGCTATAGCACTAGCCGGGGGCGGTGTCATGTTGTATTACGGCTACACCAAGTTGAAATCTAAGAAGTCGCGCGGGCCTCCAACTACACGGAAGCTGCTGCCAGTGCTGGTTCGTATCGTAGCCATTGCCCGACTTAGAGACACACGTATCACAGACTTCAGTCTTCAGTTTGCTTACTCCAAACAGCCCCTTCTGGGGCTAATCACGCAGAGACCCACATGCACAACATCGCAAAGTCCAACTATAATATTTCTTCTGTGGTGTATCGTAATAATTGGCACATCGTCAATGTACGGTTTAAGCCGATTTGGAAACCCCGGAGGCGGAGCTGTTGTCAGGTGTTAGATGTAGTGCCAGTGCCACAGGCAGTGTCGGCGACCCACACTGGCAATCCAGGGCAGCGGTTGGTAGTCAGCCAAGCAGCTAGGCTAAGCATGAAGTAGCAAGCTTAATTTAAAAATAAATCAGTTTAATTATGGCACTGTCACTGACCTGGAACGGTTGACAAGTGCACATGCATCCAGATGTGTGGGGTTGTGTATAATTATGGACAGAATGTATAACAAAAGTCCCCCTGGTCATATCCCTCCCTGAGTCCCTGAACAAAAGGCCCCCCCCAACACAACCCCCCTCTGCTAAAATCCCCTTCCTTACACACATATTGTTATACTTACATCATGTTGTGCTCTTATATGGGTTTACTCACACCAAAAACAGTACACAACAACTTGTATTTTTTTTATTTGGCCTGCATGAACATCTATGCTACAACATATTTACAAGGGCAAATAAAGACTATTACTTGTTTGTGTTAATTTTGTCCCAGTTGCCATTTCGGTGGGGTGTTATTGTCTGGGGGAGGGGTATGTTCCAGACGAATCCAGGACATATTCCCCTCGGACATAATCCCCTCAGAACATAATCCCCTCAGACAATATCCCCTCAGGACAAAATCCCCTCAAGACAAATTCCCCTCAGGACATAATCTCCTCACATGAAGAATATTAAAAGAACCCAAACTCAGTTGGAGATCTGGTCTTAGAAGATTTGTGGACCAAGACCAGCGACGGAGATCAATTCATGATCTACGACAATGGTGTAGACTCATCCAACCGGATGCTAGTCTTTGGTACTGGTGAGGGACTGCGTCACCTTGCGAGTTCCACTACCTGGTTCCTGGATGGGACATTCAACGTTGCTCCATCACTATTCACTCAACTCTATGTGATTCGTGCACCCCTCGGCAACTCTTCTGTCACTTGTGCCTACGGGTTCCTGATCAACAAGAACCAGTCGACATATGAGGACTTCCTCTCTGCCATACAGGATCGGTGCGACACCCTCGGATTCCAGGCTGACCCCACTACTGTCACCATGGACTTTCAGTTAGCTCCTATGAAGGCTGTGACATCAATCTTCAGAACCCAGGTCAAGATCCATGGCTGCTTCTACCATCTGATGCAAAGTACATGGAGGAAAGTACAGAGTCTCGGCCTCGTCACTCGCATATTTGTTTTTATATTTGTTTTTTAATAAAAATAAAATATATTCCTCATGTGAGGGGATTATGTCCTGAGGGGATTTTGTCTTGAGGGGATTATATCCTGAGTGGATATTGTCCAAGGGGATTATGTCCTGAGGGGATTATGTCCGAGGGGATTATGTCCGTTTACTATTCCAGACCTGGGGCCGAAGTACTCGGTACTCGTGTACTCGACTACATTTTTTAAATACTCGTACTCATAGAAATGATGTTCATGTACTCGTACTCGTGTTCAATCCACTCAGATTTTATGAGTACGTTATGAGTACATCTGAGTACTTTTTCAATATGATATTGTGAAAATTATTTTATTTCTTATTTTATCAAATCATTAACAACTACAACAATAATGTTAAAAAGTACAGTAGAAAATTATATTACCTGCATATGAATAAAAAAAAAAAATTCTTGCATGCATCTCAGCTGAGTTATATATGTTTTCTAGTACAGGATCATTAAAAACACTTATTGTGTCAATTCTATTGCAGCAACCATGATATTAATTCCAATGTAATAGCCCCTGATTTGTAATAATTATTTTTGTTACCTTTAGTAGATGTGGTTTAATTTTTACTTGGTATTGATGAGCTTTCACAAATTCACACCGTGGATCACTTTTCTGCACATTGAATTCACTGAATTCACTCTTACAAGTGACAGTGCTAAGTACTGCTAGCTGAGTCATCTTCTGAAGAAGTTTGGTGACTCAAGTCAGATACCCTGCACCTGTATAGTCTGGTACCAATTTGTAGTGTGTTTAAAGTACAAAGGGAATATTGAGCCCAGGACTTTGGCAGGTACTAATCCACCCTCTTAGCAAACATTACTGGACTTGTGGTCACTCCCAGCCACAACATGCCTAACAGTGTTCATTGATTCATATATCATAATATTTATATATTTAACAGGGGTGAGATTTAGCAAGTCATGCAAGGTTGCCAGTCAGGCTACCAACGTGCAAACTGAAGTAGCCCGACAGCTTCAGTGTAGAATAACCGTTCAGTTACATGTTGAGAGTTGATGTGGTTGATTAAAAGTACAATGAATGCTCCCTATTGATATAACTTTGGCAATGGTTTGGCAACCTTTCCTGCAATGCTATGGTTAACATAAATGCGATATAGCCAGGACAAAACTTCTGAGATGTTTATTTTGCTGCGTCTAAAATATTGCAGCTATTTTGAGTTGCCATGCGGGCCACTGTAGTCAAAAATTGAAGTTGCCTGAAGCTATTTTGAATGCCATTGGCGACCAGGCGACCGCTAAATCTGACCCCTGATTTAATGGTTATATTTCTTTTGTCATGTTATGTTGTGCTTTAAAATGTATTTTGAAAAGTATTTTCAATTTAAATACACTTTAACCCATATTTGAATGCATACCCTGAACATTTGCATTTGAATGCGAATCGCACCTTTGAATGGAATGCAACCCCAATTTGGTCCCAAACATAAATAGGTTTTTTACAGTTTTTCTTATTATTACTATACAGAGTTACTATAATATCATACAAGATGTACTCATACTCTTAATCATGGAAATGTACTCGTACTCAGCTTTGAGCGATGTACTCGTACTCATACTCAGCCATCACCAATGTACTCGTACCCGTACTTTACACATGAAAATGTACTCGGCGCCAGGTCTGGTATGTTCAGAGGATTTTGTCTGTACATACACTGATACACCATATGGACATGCATTCCATCGATACCCAAGTACCCATCCAGTCATGTAAATTCCAAATCTGCCTATATATATGGGTACTCTTTGTGGGAGGCCTGTGCATTTTCAAGGTTGTGGTTTTCACAAGCTCAATTGGATTTTATTTCGCAATTGAATGACATTGATGCAGTGATTCCACTTATTCAGTCTTATGCAGAGCACTTAATATTCGCACTTGACTAAGTGCTTGCATCATATGCGCAACCCAGAAATTGACACTGACAGAACAATAATTTTGTTTATGAAAAAAATGTTGCCTTAATTATTCAGCTTTAACAAGATTTTTAGTAACATTGCAATCTGAAGCATCAAGCTCCAGATAATAAGTGGACAAGAAAATCAGTGGCTTATCAAAAGTCTAATAATTTTTTACATGTGTGACCAACCCATGTAAGATATTTAAGTTTCGTCATTAATAAAATTCACACAGCTAGCATTGCCAGTAAACTAGTAGTAGTAGTAGTACAAAGATCGAGTTGTTTCTTTTAAAGTGTTAAGTGGTTTTTGATGAGTTGGCATATGTAAAACTACTTCTATATGAAGGTTTGGTGTCTCCTATATGAAGGTTTGGTGTTGTACAGTACCTTGTTTTTTAGAAAAAACCACAAAACTAGTACTCCTCACTTTTTACGTAGCCCAGGGAGTTGTTTTCAAATGTTAGTGCATTCAGTATACATCCCAGAGGTACAACATCAACTAGGGACTTTATTATCTGACAGTCCTCTGCATATGAGATAATAATGTATTATAGAAGATTTAAAAATGATACTACAATCGCTACTTATGTATTCCATGACATACCATCTGCACACTGTCATCAAGAAGCAGAAGAAATGTGCTCCAATTTGATTTATTGTCAGGTAATCATCGAATATTGTCCATGATCAACTGCCATGCTGTGCATGTGACTTTACATCATGTTTTTATAAAGCAGATGGTTATCATCAAGTAATGTTTGTGATATACCTGCTAGAATAATTAGACATGAAAGACATATTTGTTGCATGTGTTTATTGAATTTTTGTAAGATTCCAAATAGCCTTGAAAAAAGTATGTTTTTAGTGGCATGGTTCCTCGCCTTTCAAATCTAAATGATTAAATTTTAAATATATACCAAAAGTATATGTGATTTATGGGGTTCTGCTGCTTCTCCTGATGCCACTACTGTCTATTTAAAAGTGACTTGGTAATGCTACATGTTATCTTGGATAGAAGAAACATTTGTGGACCTACATCTTAGCATGTTATATATCTAATGCTGTGAATGGTTTATCTGTAGAGTAAAGAATCTAAAGATAAAGGTGCAGAGAGTGGGCCACTCAAGGCATCTGGCAGTGGTGATACAGGTGAGTGACCATATCTTGTTGATACATCTATTTCATCTAGTCCAGCCATTGTTAAAACCACTTACGCATTCATCTTCTACAACAAAATATATGTATATCGGCGTGAGTTTTTTTACTGACAGTTTTCATCAAATCTCATGGTAGGGAGTTCAGTAGAAATGATTTACAATGTGTACAGGGCTTATTTCTTTATATTTAAAGAGTGTCATCTGACAATAAAACACTGAATTTGTTTTTGAAATTTGACTACCCGTTCCAAAGTTATACAGGTCTGAATCTTGTCAAAATGCATCAATGCTGAGCCTGTTTTTACAATGTGTACAAACTGTTATCGTTAAATGGTAATTTTAAGACACCAAATGAAAATTAAATAATGGCATCTTACAGGAATGGTTAATTGGCTAAACTGACTGATTGTCATTTTTTGTTTTGTTTTATAGCTTAATTGAAATAATGTCTTTGTTGATATTTGGAACATCAAACATTGTTTTCCTTTTTCAATGGATCTGAAAGAAGGGTTTCTCTCATTTTAAGTTATCAATTAATCCTTATCAATTTAATTTAAACCTTTTAAAAGTTGACGGTTAATGGATCACTATCAGATCAATGCCTCCATAGATATTAGTTATATCAAAGATTGTTTTCAATCACAAGTTACAACGGTTGGCCAAAGAAGGTCCACAACTTTGCCCTCGATAAAACCCACAAATCTCAGTCGCAATAAGTTGCAATGAGATGAAGTAATGTCAAATGTTATACTAAAATCTGCCATTTTCGTCATAAATAAAATTGTGCCATTATAATAATTATGTGCCAATTTTGTATGTGCCTTTTCTACATGTGCTATTTTGGTATGTGCCATTTTCGCACGTGTCTGGTGTAATACATCTTATACAGGGCTTGACATTAACACTGGCCTGCTGGCCCAGCGCCTTTTTTAGGCCATTGGGCCAGTTCGGGTCATAAGTTTTCGTATTTTGCTGGTCTGGAAGGCCTCCGTTGTTTCGAATCATTTCTGCTATTATGTTCGACATGTGGTTGGACTTCCTCTTTGACGATGATGTGATATAAGAGTTCCACGGCTGCAATTTCGATGTAACCAGTTAATAAGCAGCATCCATGCAGATCACAAGTGGCAGTGCAAACGTCAATTTGAATCGGTTCAGTTTCGCTTATGTGATGATCGATTATGAAACCCATAATCAATTATTGGGGAAAATGCAAAAAAAAATGCTTCAAATATGTCTGCAACATTGGTTGCGAAATATGGCGTGTTCGATGGATGAAACACGAGAAATACGAGACTACATATAATACAAGGTCTCAGTATTTTGGGTTTTACAAGCAGAAAGACGGCCCCTTGACCAAGGAAAACTTAGACATGACAAAAGCGATTTGCAAACTGCAAAAAGGAAAATTCGAACGAAGGTTCGTACTGCATGTTTGGAAGCACTTGCAAACATGCATTAAAATGCATTAAAACTTCATGGGGCCATTCGATAATTTTCCTGTGATTATTGTGAATAGTTGTGTAAAAGTGAAATATAGACTATATAATTTACGTTTACATCAACCCACCGATGTGTGCAATAGTACTGCCACCTATCAATCGATGATCTATGACATACAAAAATGTCTCAAAACGTGTAACTAGTCTAGTAGTTATAAATCTTAAATTATTATGTGCCAAAAGCCCAAAGCATGTCTGCATTCGTCATAATGCACATATCGTCAATTAATAAATTTCAGCTGTTGTGGATGTCTAGATAATACAGTGTAAACAAGACTGGCAGCACCACTAGAAGGTTTGAATAAACAAATTACATAAAATATGAATTTATTTAGGTTTTTTACTTTTTTATTTAGAAAATGACCAAGAATAATCACATTTGTCATATCCAAGTGCCAATGTTCTCCGTCGAATAAAGAAGTTCCAGTTCAAAAGATGTTCCAGGCAATTTATATAAATTATATACATATATATATATATATATATATATATATATATATATATATATATATATATATATATATATATATATATATATATTATATAAAATGTATGCTTCATATAAATTGTAACATTAATTGATATGTATTTTTTAATAACTAGGCCCAACTGATTATATAATCGAAAGTTGATCAGTTGGTGCCATCCGATTATAACCGATGATCGATTATGAAATTCCAACCGATTCCCAGCACTAGTTCTCGCACAGATTTTAACTCTTGATTGATTCGATTAAGCCATGCAAAATAATGTTTTAGCTTTGTGCGCTATTTAAAGCCTATGTTGCAGTCCCCTGGCAAGGGTTGATTTAATTTACACATGATGTTATAAAATCATATGCTAATTGATTTTCTCAGAAAAGTCGATCTAAATTAATAAAATAATAAAAAATATACGCTTAAGAACTCATTCTGTGACCCGGGACCCAAGCACATGCTGGAAACTGCCAAGTAGTGGGCCGAAGAAGCCGTGACGTCACGCGTTGAAAACTTCGCCACCAACAACATGGCCACCGCTATGGAATCTAGCAGTAGTGAGTCAAGTTTTAGCAGTGATGAAGCTATTTTGGATTGTGATTTGCCAACAGTACTAGACAGTTTGGAAAATGGAGTCTCGAAATCTCGCCGGATTTGCCAACTTAACACAATGCCACGAAACTTCCACATGTAGCTAGATCGTAGCGAGGCTTGTTTTCCACGGGTGACGTCACTTGGTGCCAATCCCGCAAATGTAAACATGCACACGTGTTTTGCCGCTGAGCCAGAGAAGGCTTTATTTGATGGGCTTCGATCCCATATTTTATATTCCTATCCTTTTCTATTATTTTTTCAGGACGCAAAAAATTGATATATTGGGCAATGTTGTATTTAATTCCATTGAAGTATGAATTCTAAAATTTGTCACAACATAGGCTTTAATATTGATATTGTGGTTCATTAACATAATTTTCTGACTGGTAAAACGCCTCGCAGGATTATTCCAAAAATATCACTTGTTGTAGACTGCCGTGATTGTGTTAGGATGTGAAATTCATAAGACACATGTGTCACTGTGTTTGAAAAGTGGGACATTATCGTGTTGAACAAACAGCGCCATGTGGGACCATAGACTGGTGAACTAATTGTTTGTCCCTTAATCAGCCTTTGTCAACATAAATATTATTAACCTAATAATGTTGTATTACTTTGTTAACAAATGGCTGACAACAATCCTAATCTCATATATATCATTAACTGATCTAATGATCAAAATCAATTAATTTGATGATTATAACAACAGTATGCACTCTTATTAAACTGAGTGCACAATAAATTAGTCACATCCTACAGATCTGAACATCAATGAAACTGATTCATCAGGCCTTGACATTAACACTGGCCTGCTATCCCGGTGCCTTTTTTTGGGGCTGTCGGGCCAGTCCGGACCACAAGTTTTTATATTTTACTGGCCCGGTGGGCCACCATAGTTTCAGATAATTTTTATCTGATTGATCACAGCCACAGGTCACCGTCATTGTTTAAATCGCTGATCCTTGCCATCCACCCCGGCAGTACAATTAAACGCAATCTTCATATCATCTGACTTCGTGTTGTTGTTTTGTATAGTTGTCATCTTGTTTTGATATGTACGAGCTTCACAAAAAATCTGCACATCATCGCTACTAGCGATGCCATGTAGACTTTTTGTGAAGCTCATGAATTGCGGACGCCTATATTTTACTAGTGTTGCGCAGTGTTACCAGTGTATATCTATATATTGCAGTATTTTCTGCATGATACATTTCAGCAGTTGTGATACGCCTTCTATGTACCAATTTCATATATACCAACTGGTTTTGCTCACTAGATGTCCGCTAGATGTCACAACAGCGCCAAACATACATTCCAAGACCTACTAGGGTGCAGATAGCGAAGTTTACTGTAGCTTTGTAGTACTTCAGTCCAAAAGTTTATATTCGAAAGAACTAAAGCCCAATTGTAACAGTCATAGTTACCAGGTATATCCAATATCAGGTCTGGTTCGCACATTGTATTTTTTATTATATAATTATCTGTAGCTCGATATGGATTGTCAAAAATGCTGACCATTTAACATTAATGCGATATTGTAAAAAAAATTGTATTTTTATAATAAATTTATAAAAAGTGTTTGGGTCAGTAACTTCTTTGGGGGCCAGTAACTTTTAAAATCTACTGGCCCAATGGGCCACTGAGTACAAAAGCTCAGTGTCAAGGCTTGTTCACAGCTATGTTCACAGCTATGGCTAAATGAATTGAGGAAAGAGTTTTAATGTGAATCTACATATGCCTTTTGCACTTTCTTTCTAGTAAATCTGGTAGGTCTGATTGGCTGTTAAGATTATTTTATGGTAGTATATAAGTAACTATTAAGTGTAACTTTAAGATAATGCAATGGCTAAGCACTAACAAGTAGCATAATATTATGAAATGTGTAGGTATAAGTTGGCTTTTATTTTTCCAGCTAGTCAAGTACATGCGCCTAGCACTGACCACGCTGAGGAGTCTATCGTAGAGGAATGCTCTAGACCTACGTGTGAAATAAAACCCAGAGACAAAATAAAGTTGGAGACTGGCCCAGTGACAGAGAAGGAGACAACTGTCACGTCACCCCTTTCAGAAAGCAGTTTTGAACGTGCTTACTTAACAAAACAAGCCCAATTGCAGGCTGAGACGTCAGTATCACAGCCTGAGAGTCTGGGCGTGGAGGAGTTGTCAGGACCTCAGTCTGAGAGTCCGGGGGAGAGCTTTGAGAAGATCAGTTTGTCACAGGTCGAGAGTGATCTCAGCAAGCAGAAGTTGGAAACTGCTGACACAGCTGGTGACTCACAGCAGTCAGTGCTGGAAGCTGCTGACACAGTTGCTGACCCACAGCAGTCATTGCTGGAAGCTGCTGACACAGCTGTTGACACAGTTGCTGACACAGTGGCTGACATAGGTGACGACACAGCTGCTGACACCGCTTCTGAACCACAGCAGTTGTTGCTGGAGGCTGCTGACGCAGCTGCTGATACACAGCAGTCATTGCAATCTTCTGCCTATGAAAAACTCAGTCTTTCCCAGTTTCAGTCGGCCGGAGACACAATGTCGGATGAAGACAAGTCGGCAGATAGTGAAGGGAGTGGGCCCGGTCAGTCAGAGGGTGCAACGTCCAGCGAGCCATCTGTACAAGATGTCCACTCCTCCCTAGGTGCTTCTCATTCACATCACGATGTCTAACTGTTCCTAGAGGCCATTCCGAAATTACATAATGTTTGAGGCATTGACCAAACATCACGCATGCTGCGGGCGTGATGTTTGATGTAGTTAACACTACATAATGTTTATTATTATTCTTTCTAGTATTTCTAGACTCTGTAGACACGTATATGTGAACAACTCAATCTGTATGTGTTTAAATGCAATTAATGGACAATTTAAACTTAACTTAAACTTAGTGGTTTGTGCAAATATACACAAACTTAGTGGTTTGTACAATATATACGTATTTTTACACAAGCACATTAGGTAATTTTGAATGGCCTTTAATGCTTTATCAAGTTCTGTACTACTCGTGTTACCAGTTTGAGTAGAAAGGAATGTTAGGTGTGCCTTGCAAAAGTGTGTATTTTTTACAGCGGACTCCGCTTAACAGAATCACTTTGGACCAGAGCAATTTGATTTTGTTAAGAGGCTGAATCTCTTAAGCGGCACACTTTGTTACAGCGGGAATAGAGAATGATTCCGTCCCAGCCAATACATTTGATTCTACTAAGAGGCTGATTCTGTTATCCGTGATTTTGTAAAGTGGAGTCCACTGTGTTTATGTTTCTGGTATTTTAGCTTGAGTTATGGTGTCAGTTTGAAGTACCTGCTGACGTTGCCATGGCATCATCAACGGAACGGGTGTGTGTGTTCACAATAAGACAATACAAACCTTGTTAAATATATCATGTGTGATAGAGCTTACACAATAAGACAATATAAACCTTGTTAAATATATCATAATGTGGTAGAGCATATACAACAAGACAAAACCTGATCTGTTTTGTGTGAAAGATCATGCACAATGAGACAGTACAAACCTTGCTAAATATATCATGTGTGATAGAGCGTACACAATAAGACAATACAAACCTTGTTAAATATATCATAATGTGGTAGAGCATATACAACAAGACAAAACCTAATCTGTTTTGTGTGAAAGATCATGCACAATGAGACAGTACAAACCTTGCTAAATATATCGTGTGATAGAGCGTACACAATAAGACAATACAAACCTTGTTAAATATATCATGTGTGATAGAGCGTACACAATAAGACAATACCTTGTTAAATATATCGTGCGATAGAGCATACACAACAAGACAAAACAATCAATACAAACCTTGCTAAATATAATAATAATAATAGTTTTATTTCAGGCAAGAGCCCATAAATATATACATACAAATAAGAAAAGCAAATATACACACATATTGAACATTAGAGGTAAATGTGAGAACAAAATATAAATATACATACATAACACGCAGTAAAAATATATGTAAAATAAGTTAGGATAAAAAAAATATATTTATAAAAGTACACACATCATGAATTAAAAACATGCAAATTGATCAATCATTGTGAGGTAGTGTATATCGTGTGATAGAGCATACACATTAAGAAAAAACAAAACTAGTTATATTTGATTCTGAACCCTGTTCATATTAACTATGCAGCAGTTGCTAGTTACACACACAACGTAATTATTACATGGTAAAATGTTTTTTAGTTTCTAGATGTAAGACATACTAACACAGTATTATAAGTGATTGCATTTGTACATGTATACTGGGATTCAATGCCTGGAAAGTACAATGTTTGATTATGTGCCTATCTATCGTGTGCAATACTAGCGTTTGTTATGCAGTTATATTATCGTAGCTACTATGCAAACTAATCCTGCATAACACAATATATACTCGAGACTGTTTAATGAGGCTAATAAGTTATCTAATATTTACTCTTTCATAAATAAAAAAATCTAGTGAAAGTTGAGAATCTTGGTTTATTGTGCTTTGTATATCATGCAATGTATTTTCCTGGCACATACGCTACTGTTAAACCCACGCAATACATGAGGTGTTTATTTGCAAAACATGTTAAACATCAAAATAAAAATATTTTGTTAAGAGTAGTTTGATAGGGGTGCAGGCAAAAGAATTTAGCAAAAAATGCATTATACGCTGTGCTATGGACTGACGAAATACCAGTTTTCCTGTGTATCACATGACAACATACAGGACAAACCATGATTTATCTGGAAACACACAAGATGGATATAACGCCTTTTGCAAATAAATGCCTCATGTACTGAGAGTCGCACTAGAGCCATCTAGTTTTAGACATTGCAGTCTGTCAAAAAACCACTACTGAAATGGGTGCTTATACATATGGAGACCACCGTCACATTCAGTTAAAAAGTCACAAGTAAATATTTTAATATGTAATGGGAATACAGGGTGTAATATATAAATGGTTAAATATATATTGTTAGCTAATGAGAAAGAAACAAGATTACAAATTGGATACAGTGGACTATGCTTATCAGAATCAGCTGTTTAGTAAAATCAAAATGGCTGGGACGAAATCATTTCCTATTCCAACATGTTAAAATGTGCCGCTTAATAGAATCTCGTCTGCTGGTTAGTAGAACCTGATACATGAAAAACGCCAAGGCGTTTTTCCTATATACATCAATGTTTTTGATGCAAAAAACTGCGTTGTACAGATAACATTGTAAAACATTACATAAACGGAAATACTATTAACTAACCATTGCAATGCGGACAAAGCCTCATGAGATTTATGTAGCTAATTTGTGGTTTTTGTCTAAGAAAATGTGACATTCAAGAATATAAATAAAAATTTATTTGTAGTTTCTGTGCAGTAATTTAATATGGACAAGGCAACACTTATTTGTTTTCAATTGCATTCACTTCCACATCATTTTGAGTCAATTTCTTTCTCTCGGAAACTTTTGTAAGTGAATCAGCTGCTTGATAGAATTGAATTGCTCTGGCCCGAGGTGATTCTGTGAAGTGGAATTCACTGTAATGGCTGCAGCTTGACTGCTTGATAGAATTGAATTGCTCTGGTCCGAGGTGATTCTGTTACACTGGTTAAGTGTCGCCAAGGTAGGTAAGAAAATGTATATGTTACTAAAGCAATCACACATTTCTTTTGCTTGTTTTGTTTAATATTAAAGAAGGCATGGTAGGTGTCAAGTGAGATGTAACAGCTCCAACGAAAGTGAGAAATATGTTTATAAAATTTTGGCATTGGTTCAGTGAAAACAACCCATAAGTAACAAAGCTATCCTTTTTCTAAATGCATTTCTTGTTTCTCATGATATTGGTATTACTATTGTAAGAAGTATACCTGGTAATGCTGTCGTTTTCTACAGTAGACGTGCATCATGACTCACACACTTTTGCAATGCACACTTGCAAGAAACTACATGGTAGTTGTCATTTATAGTTGGTCATCATCATACCTAAGACTTTCTTTACCAAGAAAAGCAAAATTTATCCAAATGGTCAGTCATTTCACATGACTATGGACATGTTGGGTTCGGCATGGAAAAGTAACTGCTTACAACCCTGTCAGACATATGCACCAATAATCTGCAAAAGTTGGTCTCCAATCAGGAGTCTTCTATATTCTTGCGCAGAAGACATCACATTGGGTGGAAATGTTCTCACTTCAGTGTTGCACCATTTCACTAGTGAATTTTGAGCTGACTGCAGTTATGTTATCAGGCCTTTCAAGTTTCGCATCAGTGAACATTGGACTATTCTGTGTAGGACATACAGAAATAATTTAAACAAAAACATTAATATTTTAATGCGGTATTTTGGAGCAGCTTATAAATGTGCAGACTCCTGAAAGTTAAATGTTCTGGATACTCTTCTTAGGGAACATTTTACTAATACAATTTTGAATAAAACTGTAAAATAGTGTAAAAACTTAGAAAACACAATTAACGTGTTGCTGATTTGGCCAGAAATGCTTCAAGAAGTACCATTTACATTCTAAGATATCTTCATTCAGGTCGGTGTTTTCTGATACTCTTCAGTTGTTAGTGTTGTGATTGTTGTGTGATAATATTTAGTCATGACAGTGTTGTAATTGTTATGTGACAGTGTCTTCATTCATGACAGTGTTGTGACTGTTGTCTGACAATGTCTTCAGTCGTGACAGTGTTGTGATTGTTGTGTGACAGTCTTCAATCGTGACAGTGTTGTGACTGCTGTGTGAGTTTTCAGTCATGACAGTGTTGTAACTGTTGTCTTCAGTCATGACAGTGTTGTGATTGTTTTGTGACAGTCTTCAGTCATGACAGTGTTGTGTGACAATCTTTAGTCGTGACAGTGTTGGGACTGTTTTTGACAGTCTTCAGTCGTGACAGTGTTGTGACTGTTGTCTGCCAATGTCGTCAGTCATGACAGTGTTGTGATTGTTGTGTGACAGTCTTCAGTCATGACAGTGTTGGGACTTGTGTCACAGAATTCAATTGTGATAGTGTTGCGATTGTTTTATGAGTCTTCAGTCATGATAGTTTTGTGATTGTAGTGTGACAGTCTTCAGTCGTGATGGTGTTTTGAATGGTGTGTATGACAGTCTCCAGTCATGACACTGTTGTGTGACGGTCTTCAGTCGTGACAGTGTTGTGATTGTTGTGTGACAGGTGAACAACTCAAGTCATCAGTCATGCCACTACCACAGATGACGGTCAGCGCTGTTGGTGATGGTAGTCTCAGCATCACAGATGACAATGACATTATTGTATTTGGTAGACCAGAACAGCAGGAAGACAAAGTAGAGTATTCAGGTGAATTAACTTATACTATAGTAAAATGTTGACCCACAAGATCATTAAATACATTATTTTAGCATTTTAATGTCATTACAATACTATCGCTATTTGTAGGTAACTGCCACACTGCTCTGTGATGCTTCCTCAACAGTGCCACATTGTACGTATTGCAGGTGAAGGGACCAGCTCTAAGGAACTGTCTGTGTCTGGAGATACTTCAAAAAGAGAACCTGGCTTTGAAAAAGAGGAACAGTGTTCTGGCAATGGTCATTGTGGGGAAGAAGACAGGCATCTTGCAGGAGGTGAAGAGGAGGAGTTGGCTTTAGAGACTGAACCGGAAGAGGTCTCGTCCCTTGTGTTTGTACCACATCCCGCAGACAGGGAGACATTTGTTGACTTTGGAATGCGTGTGACAACAACATGGTCATCAGAGATGTTGAGACTGCACGCAGTGGTTGATGTGCTGCCAGGTGGAATGGCTGAACAACTTGGCCTCAAGTAAGTGCCACGGTTCCACTGTTCATGGGTCTGGGAGTTGGCTACTCTTGAAAGAGGAGTGAGAGGAAAACTCCTAAAGTTGTTAGATAAACCAATGCAGACCTAAAGTAGGTCAAACCAAGCAACTACAGAACTGAACAAGTTTTTATTTCACGACAACAAATTAGGCTGTGGTCAATAAACAGAAGTGGACAACGGAAATTAAACCAGGGTTGTTTGATTTAAATCATTTGATTTAAATCATGATTTAAATCACTCCAAAAAAATCATTGATTATTGATTTTTTTGACTTCCGGTTTTTTTAATCGCTGATTTATATGAATTTAACACAAATAATTGTTTACAAGCATCGAGATCAACAACGTTTTGTATGTTTTTTTTATACAAAACACAAAGTGTGCACACTTGTGTAGCTGTATGTTTGAGCTATCCCCTTTCTGAATGCAGTGAAGCCACACAAACTTGTCTTCCAGAGGAAGTATCTTTTCAACACAGAAGCCCTGAGTTAAAGTCCACTTATAGCTTGTGCTAGTTGTTACCAATTCAGTATGTTGACTCAGTTGTTTAATATTGTATCAGTTAAGTTTGTATTCTGGTTAGAGACCCTTAGAGTACACAGAGTCCTGGACAGGTGCTAATCCACCCTATAGGCAAACAATAATTACCACTGCTACAGCCACAGACACACAGCATGCTTTCCTTTCCAAGACAGATTATGCAACTACAGGGGGTGAGGCCTTGTGGACATTGTCTAATGTCTTTATATAAGCAAAAATCATGTACACTCTGTTAAGAACCCAAATCGATTTGAATAGAACATATTTCAAAGAGTTTACAAATTTAAACATCTATATAAATCTCTATATACCAGATACCAAATAAAAAAAATAAAAAATAAAATAAATCCGATTTAAATTTAAAAAATCAGATTTAAAAAAAATAAAAATCATGATTTTTGTTCAACCCTGCATTAAACACATGTGACTTTATTCCTGAAACTAGTGTTGTGATGGTCCGGGTCTGGAAAGGGGTAGAACCAAGACATGCAGTAGCTGTTGGGACACACGGAACATATTGGGAGCTATGATACCTATTGGGAGCTACGGTTTCGGTTCGAGTTAAAGCAGTAATACATACTAACATTACATGGGGTTGTACTGTAAAGTTATGTAAGATGGACTTCTGGTGTAAATGTTATCCAAGCATTATATTACAAATTAACTGTAACACTTATGTAATAATTACAGTTGTGTATTTACATTGTAAATGTTTGGTTAAGTACTGTAACTGTTATGGAAACATCGCATTTACATTCCTTGTAAACAGAATGCTAACATTAACTGTAAATGTTGTGGGATCTTGCATGTCGTGTTGTAGTGGTGGTGATAAAGACTGTATCATGTTGTAGTGGTGATGATAATGACTGTTATGTTGTAGTGGTGGTGATAATGACTGTATCATGTTGTAGTGGTGATGATAATGGCTGTGTCGTGTTGTAGTGCTGGTGATAATGACTGTATCGTATTGTAGTAGTGGTGATAATGACTGTATTGTGTTGTAGTGGTTATGATAATGAATGTCGTGTTGTAGTGGTGGTGATAATGACTGTATCATATTGTAGTGGTGGTGATAATGAATGTATCATGTTGTAGTGGTGGTGACAATGACAGTATCGTCTTGTGGTGGACATGATAATGACTGTGTCATGTTGTAGTGGTGGTGATAATGACTGTACCGTGTTGTAGTGGTGATGATAATGAATGTGTCGTGTTGAGTGGTGATGATAATGACTGTGTCGTGTTGTAGTAGTGGTGGTAATGAATGTATCGCGTTGTAGTGGTGATGATAATGACAGTTGTGTTGTTGTGGTAGTGATAATGACTGTCGTGTTGTAGTGGTGGCAATAATGACTGTATCATGCTAGTGGTGATGATAATGACTGTGTCATGTTGTAGTGGTGGTGATAATGACTGTATCATGTTGTAGTGGTGGTGATACTGACTATATCGTGTTAGTGGTTATGATAATGGCTGTATCATTTTGTGGTGGTGGTGATAATGACTATCGTGTTGTTGTGGTGGTGATAATGGCTGTATCATGTTGTAGTAGTGGTGGTAATGACTGTATCATGTTGTAGTAGTGGTGGTAATGACTGTATCATGTTGTAGTAGTGATGATGATGACTGTATCGTGTTGTAGTGGTGGTGAGATGCTGTATCGACTAAATGGTATGCTGGTTAGTCGGTGGTCTAATGATATACTGCTGCAACAGTTTCGTGTCATCATCCCTGCCGCCTTCCAACTGGTAGGTGTTGCGCACGCACGCACACACACACGCATGCACACATGGTACATCATACCAGTGCCTTCTAGCTAGTTCATCTCTCTCATAACTTTGCATATTAGTCATTACGACACTGACATTCAATCAGATATAATAATCATTATCATATTTGTAACTACTTTACACATTAGTCATAATGACATTTAATCAGATATAATAATAACCATACATGTTTAACTACTATTCCAGACATTTAATCAGATATAATAATAACCATACATGTTTAACTACTATTCCAGACATTTAATCAGATATAATAATAACCATACATTTTTAACTACTATTCCAGACATTCATAAAGCCAGTTGAGAGCAAGAATGGTGATCCTGCACTGCGCATGACGAAAGTTAGTGCGGCTGTCTATGAAGATGACGGCTGTAAGTGAACTGTTCTTCTTCTCTCTCGTTTGGTCTGACTTGTGCTGTCTGCATGTGTAGTATGTACATGCAGGTGTACATGCAGGTGTACACAGGTTATGTAGGAATATGTAAAAACATGCATGCAGACAGATTTATGTATTCAGCCAAAATGTACATTATAATTCAGTCAAATGTTTAATTAATTTAAGTACCGGATATGTATTTTATATTAGAATTCTTTAATTAGAAATTTCATGTACAAAAGTAACTGGTTTTCTGGTATGCCCTTTAGCTGTAAATGGTGTATTGATGTATTGAGCACAGACAATGATGTTCCAGAAGAACCGGAAGAAATAAATACAACATATTATATTTACAATTGTAAATACCAAAATGCAGCAGTACAAACACAGTGCAGTTTATGCTTTATCAAGTTAACAGGTTTTTTAACCATGAATTTTCAAATTGTACATGATTATTATATATTGAGAAAAAACATGGCTAGTGTTTACTTTTTTATTCAGCTTTATTTTATTGCAAGAGTGTAGTAAGATGCCCTCTTGTTTTGCTGTTTCAGTCGTACAAGTGCAGGTGTTCTCATCAACAGACAGGGTCAGTTCAGACGAGACAGAGCCTCTAGTTTGTGTCAATTGCAGCTCTGGGCAGTCACAGTTGTGTTTTGTGGAGCATCGCTCGAGCCAGACAGCACTCAGCATGCAAGACTGCCTGCTGGCAGTCGACACTCTGCAGCCTCTTGATCCGACATGTATGTAGTAGTTCTTGTGTAGGTCTTCACTAGTGTCACTCTGGAAACAGGTCACCCAGCATGTCACTCAGTCACTCAGCATGTCACTCAGTCTCCACCTTCACAAATGACATCAAACAATTGAACAATTATACCTTGTATTTGTTCAGCATCTCAGCAATGCAGTTACAAGCATCGACTTCTATGGGAAATTGGTGTTAGTCCAGCAGACTCCCACTCTGGTCATATTTGGGAGTCCACAGACAAAATGGGAGTGCAAACTTTGTCAACAAATATAACAAGGACACATCCTTGTATGGACCTGAATGCTTGTCTCGTACGTCCTTGTGTGGACCACGACATGTCCAATCTGATTGTGTCTTTGCGAGTTATTTGCAAAGTTGGCTAGTTGTCACTAGATGGTGCTGTAATAGTTCACTGATGCTGACTGAAACAGTTTTAGCAGATTTGTGAGGAACGCGAGCAAGCTAGAGAATGTGTTGCTCACGTGATCAGCAGGGAATTTGATAAGGAAGAGGTAAATATATGAACTGTTAGTTAAGTTCAGTTAGATATGTTAGCCATGTTGAGACTGCTCCTTCAAAAACAGTTGTTTGATATTTAGGTCACCATAAATCATAGCACACGAGGTTTCTTGTGCAACGTAATACCCTTGGTTTACAATTTCAAATCTATAAATATGCAGTCTTTACCCTGTGATTTAACATGTATATAGTGTTGTCCTTGTGCACTCACCCATGCATGTACACACACTAATTGTTGTCCTTGTGCACCCACCCATGCATGTACACACAGTAATTGTTGTCCTTGTGCACCCACCCATGCATGTACACACAGTAATTGTTGTCCTTGTGCACCCACCCATGCATGTACACACACTAATTGTTGTCCTTGTGCACCCACCCATGCATGTACACACACTAATTGTTGTCCTTGTGCACCCACCCATGCATGTACACACACTAATTGTTGTCCTTGTGCACTCACCCATGCATGTACACACACTAATTGTTGTCCTTGTGCACCCACCCATGCATGTACACACACTAATTGTTGTCCTTGTGCACTCACCCATGCATGTACACACACTAATTGTTGTCTTTCATCACAGTTTTTTCAATAAATTGTAAAAGTTAATTCTTTGTAGTTTTGACCGACTAAATATGAGTTATTTTGTTCTGGTTTTGAAGTTGCTATGGAACAGTGACATTTCCCAATAATCTAAATATGTTTAAATTTACTTTCACTGTAACCATAGACTGTGACAGTGTATTGCCATATGGTGGCATTCCTCCAACAAACCTTGCTAGAAGAATGATATCCTGTAAAACGTACAGCAATTTTTATTGGCTGATTTATTGGTATGCCAACATACATTCCCTTTAAGATATAGTTATTAAAAATAAATGGGGAAGAAAATTTAAATAAATGGCACAGCACTGTTTCCTCTTTAAAACAATTCATAATGGTCATGCATTGTTTCTGCTTCAGTTGACTTGACACAAGTTGTGTTTGACTTAGTGGATAAGTCTGACCACCACTGCTGTGTATTTGTGAAAGACACTTCAGACAAGGATGTTGACAACTGTATGGTGGTGACAGACAGAAACCATGTTGCCGTGACAGTGAGTCCACTGTCGTGTCATGTCACACCCAGACACCCAGACACCCCACTCTCACTTCACTTTATTAAAGTTCCTGCTGCAAGTTAAAAAAAAAATTTTAAAGCAACTTTTACCCAAATAACATAGCTTCACAGTAATATAATCCACGACTTTACACATGCAAATGATATATTCATCACTAAATGTGATAATTCATAGTGATTGCGCAACTGGTTCTTCTAATACAGTTGTGCCATTTTCGGATTTAAGCTAGGGGATGTCTCCCAGGAGGCTTTCATGAAGCATTCATACCATATGAAAGAACTTATGCAGACATTTGATGAAGATTTCGTAACTTGGAACAGTTGTAGAAAACATGCGTAGTGTGGCAAACTATTGTACTTAACTAATTCCTCATCCCGATGATATCATTTATGGTTTTTCTCTCACTCAAAAGAAAACTCGTTTTTTTTCAGTAATTACATACCTTTCTGAAATATAACTGTTTAAATATATAATTGCCATTAATTGGCCAAAATTACCTCATGATTTAGTTTTAGATTTTTTACTTGGAATATGAGCAAAAATAGCAAAAACTGTTTAATAGACACTTAACTCTTCAAAGTACAATTTTTTTTCCATTCTTAGCTGACAGTTGCAGCCTTAATTTGTCGCATATACAATTAACACATGTCCATCTATTGTGTGACCTAAACGAAAGTAGAAGTAATTGTTTAAGATTTTTATAGTAGCCATAGTAATAATTTAATTCAAATTCTTGACATTAGATTGACGATTGTTGTATGAAAGTATAAAATAGATGTTGCTATTCCTTTAGGATGTGCAATTGTTTGTGCTGTAGACAATGGATTCAGGATTGCTGGAGACAAACGCCATCACCTCTACAGATCCACGTTTCTTTTTCATACACACTATAGCTGAGTCTGTCTGCTTTGAGTCAACTGAACTGCTAGGTATAGTTTCACTGTCATTACAATAACTCAACTTTTTAATTAAAATTACTCAACTGCATTGATTCAGCTGAGATTCCAGATGCAGTTTGTATCATATTAACTTAGCAGATGAGTCTGTCAGCTGTAATCATGAGTTGCTACATGTATATAAGTTTACTTTCATGCTATAGCTGAGAGTCAATTGAACTGCTAAGTATAGTTTCACTTTCACATAGGAATTTGGATAGTCTGCTTTGTGTTAACTGAGCTGTCAGGTAAAGTTTCATTTTCAAAATGACTGCTTCAGGTCAACTGAGAGTAAAGCCTATCAGATTAAAGCAAAGTTAAATAGCATTTTAATGTAAAAAAAGAACTGCCGGAGCAATCAAGGCATAGTATCTGCTAATATTCAAAATCATTTAAATATCCTGCAAATAATGAAGGTGGCCTAGTGTCGCCTTGTTTCACACCAGTATTAAAAGTAAAACAATCTGAGAGAGTGACCTTGTTTTATGCACAATAAATCCTTTTTTGTAATAAAGATAGAGGTCAACAAGAACAAATATAACTTCTAAGGTAGATGGTGTCAGAACCTTTGAAATGTAATACAGCCATCTCACCATAATGGTGAAGTGGCTGCATTACAAAGTGACCATATAAACGATGTTCGACTGTATGTATAATGTTTTGTTCTTTTGCAGACCACTATTTGGCTGTACGTGACAGAGAGATCATAGTCAAATTTGTGGGCAATGTGGCTGAACTCAACATGGACCCTGAGGTGCAATTCTATGTAAAAAGCAGAGAGACACTTCAATCAAGTTGATCTGCTTCTCTCCATGTCTCCCATGTGTTGGTCACCTGGTCTACAGCCACCTGACCACTGGACAGTCACCATGTGTTGGTCACCTGGTCTACAGCCACCTGACCACTGGACAATCAACAATCCATCTAAAGTTCAACAGACATTGTTCTTGCTATTAAATAAATATTTTATACTCTTCTGGGTAAATGAATACCTGGCTATAAACAGTGGTGTAAATATGTGAACGAATGCATAGTAAATGCAGTGTTGCTGAATGCTTCTTGGAGAATTTGAGTGCTTTGAATGGCCATGAGGACCAGATACTATGCTATATGAGAACTTTTTAAAGACCTTAAACATGGTAACTACTAATTTTATTTTTACAGGATGCGAATTACCTATAACAATTAATATCACCTAAGCTAACCTTAATCGAAATAATGTTCATATGTAACAATTGTTAGATAATTTTTGTGTTCCTGTATAATGTGATCTCACTTGTTTGAAATATATGACAGTACATCAATAGTAACTACACAGACATTTGGGGAAGTTTGCTCTGTAATGTTTTAGTTAAACTGTAAAGCCAGGAACTTGTTCACCTTGTACATATCTGATAACATTGTGGGGCGCGGTGGCATCTGAGAACATTATGGGGCGCGGTGGAATCTGAGAACATTGTGGGGCGCAGTGGCATCTGATAGCATTGTGGGGCGCAGTGGCATCTGATAACATTGTGGGGTGCTGTGGCATCTGATAACATCGTGGGGCGCAGTGGCATCATAGTTAGAACATGAGACTCTCAATCAAGAAAACTTGGTTTTGAATCCTCTTGCTGCCATTTCGAAGCTTGGGCAATTTGTTTTACTCCACGTTGCTTTAGTTCACACAGCTAAATAAATGAGTAGACAGTGGTGGATATATGGGTCCTATTGACAGAATACTGTGCTATTTAACAACTTACTTTTACTTTTTTACATGTAAAAAGCAAGTTGGACATTTTCAAAGAATCATAAAAGTGTGAGTTAGACACAACTGCTAACATCGTGAGAGGTGTAAAGCAAACTTAACCAATCTGCACTACTTAACCAATCTGCACTACTTAGCCAATATCAGCACTGAATCTCGGACTGACCCTTTTGAATATGTGCAGTGAAAGTTATAGTATAAAGATATTGTGTGCATGAAATACTGATGTAAGTTAGACTTTGTTATATGATTTGTTAAAGACTCCAGTTTTAGATTGCATAGCTTACTGGAAACTGGTGGCTTGGTGCTATGATGAAGTCATTGTTTGGCTACTGTAGTTCAATATTTATGTATATTGAGGCTGTGCTGGACCAAAATGCTAAATCTTGTTCATTTGTGTAGATATAATTACAGGTGCAGACTGTACGTGGAAGAACAAAAGATTAATGTTCAGTACATTTTCCCATGGATTAACTAAATGGTCTATTGTTGTGGGTGTTTCACTCTGATGATACACAGTAACTTATAACATGCAGCAATGTTATTCATACGCTAAAAACCTGTATCAACGTTTAAGTGAATATTTTATTTGCATGATGCACAGCTATTTATAATTTATATCTATTTATTGTTTTTATTCACTAGTTTGTTATAACCTTGCCTTTGGCTTCCTATATCAAGATTATTTCAGTGAGAAATAAAGAATCCGACCTCTTGTTCCATAAATTAATGTGCCATGTGTGTTATCTGTGTATGGTGTGGTGCAAGTTCATGTACGGCTGCACTGCCGGCTGTTATCTGAAATGATGTTCATATGTCACAATTGTTAAATAATTTTTTCTGTTCCTCTATAATGTGTTGTCGCTTGTGTGAAATATATGACAGTTTAGCAGTAGTAACTACACAGACAACATTTGGGGAAGTTTGCTTTGTAATGTTTTAGTTAAACTGTAAAGCCAGGCACTTGTTCACCTTGTACGTATCCAATGACAATGTGGGGCGCGGTTGCATCGTAATTAGAATATGAGACTCAATCAAGAAAGCTCGGTTTTGAATTTTCTTGCTGCCATTTCGAAGCTTGGACAATTTTTATGTTCATGTTCACATGATTATTTTATTTGCATGATGCACATAGCTATTTATAATGACATCTTGGGGTGTTTGTATGTCAGCTGTTTTTTTTCTCACTAGTTTGTTATAACTTTGCCTTTGGCTTCTTGTATCAAGATTATTTGAGTGGGTGGCTTTTGCCAAGAAATAAAGAATTTGACCTTTTGGTCCACAAATTAATGTGTCATGCGTGTTATCTGTTTTTAGTTACTTATAAAGGTGTGGTGCTACTTCATGTACGGCTGCACTGCCCCGGCTGTTATCCGAAATGATGTCCGTATGTCACAATTGTTAAATAATTTTTCTGTTCCTCTATAATGTGTTCTCGCTTGTGTGAAAAGTATGACAGTTTAGCAGTAGTAACTACACAGACAACATTTGGGGAAGTTTGCTTTGTAATGTTTTAGTTAAACTGTAAGGTCAATGCAGTAATTGCAGCATGGCTGAATGCTTCCCAGAGAAGTCAAATTTGTGTGGGAATGAACAGGTCTGCCAGGGGGTGAAGTGTAAAGTGCTCTGAATACTGTACTATATAAGAACATACTTTTACTTATCAATACGCTTGAATAGTATAAAATAAGTTGGACATTTTCAAAGAAGCACAACAGTGTGAGTTAGACACAATTGATAAAATGTGAGAGGTGTAAAGCAAACTAGATAGTACTTAGCCAAACTACACTACTTGGCCAATCTCAGCACTGAATCTCGGACTGACCTTTGTGAATGTGTGAGATGGAAGTCAGAATAAAGATATTGTGTCCATTAAATACTGATGTAAGTTAGACTTTGTTATATGATTTGTTAAAGACTGTCCAGTTTTAGATTGCATAGCTTACTGGAAACCGGTGGCTTGGTGCTATGATGATGTCATTGTTTGGTTACTGTAGTTCTCTATGTATGTTGAGGCTGTGCTGGACCAAAATGCTAAAACTTGTTCATTTGTGTAGATATAATTACAGGTGCAGACTGTATGTGGAAGAACAAAAGATTAATGTTCAGTACATTTTCCCATGGATTAACTAAATGGTCTATTGTTGTGGGTGTTTCACTCTGATGATACACAGTAACTTATAACATGCAGCAATGTTATTCATACGCTAAAAACCTGTGTCAATGTTTAAGTGAATATTTTATTTGCATGATGCACATAGCTATTTATAATCACATCTTGGGGTGTTTGTATGTCAGTTGTTTTTATTCACTGGTTTGTAATAACTGCCTTTGGCTTCCTATGTCAAGATTATTTGAGTGGGTGGCTTTTGCCAAGAAATAAAGAATTTGGTCTATAAATTAATGTGTCATGCGTGTTATCTGTTTTTTCGGTACTTATAAAGGTGTGGTGCAAGTTCATATACGGTTGCACTGCCCCGGCTGTCACAATTGTTAAATAATTTTCTGTTCCTCCATAATGTGTTCTCGCTTGTGTGAAATATAAGGCAGTTTAGCAGTAGTAACTACACAGACAACATTTGGGGGCGTTTTAAAATTAATTTATAATTACGTCTTGGGGTGTTTGTTTGTCAGTTGTTTTTATTCACTATTTTGTTATAACTTTGCCTTCGGCTTCCTATATCAAGATTATTTGAGTGGGTGGCTTTTGTCAAGAAATAAAGAATCTGACCTTTTGGTCCATATTTTAATGTGTCATTCACCATCCTGGCTGTATCCCTTTCCACTTCTCCCTATCGGCAGCCTTCTCCCTCTACTTGTCATCCTTCTCCCTCTACTTGTCAACCTTCTCCCTCTACTTGTCAACCTTCTCCCTCTACTTGTCATCCTTCTCCCTCTACTTGTCAACCTTCTCCCTCTACTTGTCATCCTTCTCCCTCTACTTGTCAACCTTCTCCCTCTACTTGTCAACCTTCTCCCTCTACTTGTCATCCTTCTCCCTCTACTTGTCAACCTTCTCCCTCTACTTGTCAACCTTCTCCCTCTACTTGTCATCCTTCTCCCTCTACTTGTCAACCTTCTCCCTCTACTTGTCAACCTTCTCCCTCTACTTGTCATCCTTCTCCCTCTACTTGTCAACCTTCTCCCTCTACTTGTCATCCTTCTCCCTCTACTTGTCAACCTTCTCCCTCTACTTGTCATCCTTCTCCCTCTACTTGTCAGCCTTCTCCCTCTACTTGTCATCCTTCTCCCTCTACTTGTCAACCTTCTCCCTCTACTTGTCAACCTTCTCCCTCTACTTGTCAACCTTCTCCCTCTACTTGTCATCCTTCTCCCTCTACTTGTCAACCTTCTCCCTCTACTTGTCATCCTTCTCCCTCTACTTGTCAACCTTCTCCCTCTACTTGTCAACCTCCTCTGTCTTTCTTACATCCCTATTTATGCAGTCCTCCCATCTCGGTTGCGGTCTTCCCTTTTTGTGCTGTCTCACTGTTTCACCACCTCTGCTTGCTTTGGTTGTCGGCCATCTGTCTGCACCAAGTGACCTGCCAACATTGTCCTGCTTACTAATCTTCCAGTTAAGCTGAACTGTATCCCAATCTCTTCCCTCACGTCACTCATCCTCCTTCCATCCTCCCTCTGCTCCTGTAATTCTCCCGATGCAGTATGTTAATGTTCTATCAGAGTTTTACTCAAAGACATCTAACCTATATACTGTACAACTAGTATATGTGTCAACTGTGCACGCAGTTGCAAGTTATAGGCCAACAACAAGAATAGATTGATATTATTTTCCACTGGTTCAGTGTTGATTGTTTTTTGCTCTATGACTCATTTAATTTATGATGTGAGTCACTGTCAGATGAATTGTCTCAGCAATCAGCATAATATGCAGTTGATACAGTCTATGACATATTCTTAATGCATGAACATCACATCACATCATATGTCTAACAAACACTGCCCCGTAAGACATGTTGGCAGCAACCATTGTTTCAAAACCAAACTGGTTTATTACACGATTGTGCTAAGAAAAAATCAAGTCACCAAGACATCTTGTCTCCATCTCTCAGATGAATTTCAGAACTGTTTCATGTGCGCTTCACACATCCCCAGACTTCTGTTGTTCTTCTGATAGAGAGGGAATTATCTATTACGTATCTCGCCACTTTGGCAGCTGGCACTTCCATAGTAGTCTGTGTAAACCTCCCAGGTCCCACAGGTTTTACCATTTTATTTCTTTGGTTTCAAGTTATTTTACATTTTCTTGCGTGTGCATTCACAGCGAATGACACATTAAAATGGCATCACTTAGAACATCACTTAAAAAACTGACAAGAAAACACCTAAAAATGAAAGTTGAATGGAAGAGGGTGTTTCCTGCTTTTTAAGAGCATGTTCCCACTCTTTTATGAGTGCTTTTCCATTAGCAGATGTTGACACCTAGAAAGTCCATCTAAAGTATACAATATTAACACCAGCCTCTGTACCAATATACAATGTAAGCTGCAAGTATAAAGCAAAAATACAACCAAATTTTATTAGATTTAGTTATTTTATCTGTGTCTCTTTAGTCAACCCACAGTTGTCCGAGCAGCAACTACAGGCCTTTTTTAATCACTTGCAGAACATTACTGAAAAAATTCCCAGCAGTGTTCACAGTTGTGAAACATTTACTCCTTTATCTTTAATGTATAACTTAATTAGAGGTTTTTATTTATTTTGTACAGCATTTTTTTGGTACTCTTTTGTTAATGTTTTTCTTCTGCCTATGGTCTTTTTGCTGCCAAACCCACAACAAAAACTCAAAATAAATACTGTGTCACACCTTTCACACACAAAACTACGTCCACATAAAAACGGAAGCGTTTTTTCTGTGACGAAGTCTGTGTATGGTCTTAACAAAAACGTGTAATAATTAAGTAACCTTGCGACGGTCTCGGCTTGCCATAAACAGTCACTTGTACTAGTGCATAACAACGCCGGTATGCGGCACCGGTAGAATAGGCTGATTCCAGAATGGAAACTGTCAATGGAAAAGTTGCGCTTATAACTGGTGGAAATGCGTGGGTATCTGTGTTTGTATTTTTTTGCTCATGCATATGGTATGATAAGTACGCTGAACGTATGTTTACTGTATATCTCTTGACCTTACTTTGAGTACCAGTTCTGACAGTTAAATAATTGGTTGTGGGCGATAATGAGGATAGGTAGCGGATGGTTCGAACTTTGGCACATGACGGGTTCTCAAGTAATCCAGGGGTGACATTTAGCGGTCGCCAATGGCGCCCAAAAATGGCTTCGGGCGACTTAAATGTTTTACTACAGTAGCCTGCATGGCGACACGAAATATTTACGGAACTGCAATATTTTAGACCCAGCCAAAATAAACAGAATCAGAATGTTGATAAACATCTCAGTCAGAAGTGTTGACCTGGCTATATCGCATTTATGTTAACCATAAATGGTGTTTTTGTAATGACAATGCAAGAAATGTTGCCAAACCGTAGCCGAAGCGATATCAATAGGGAGCATTCATTGTATTTTTAATCAACCACATCGACGCTCAACATATAACTGAACGGTCATTCTACACTGAAATAATAACCGGTCATGTTAATAGTCTTGGTGCCGCCCCAGGACCCATGATATATGGGGTATTTCGGAAAAATATAGGCGTTACATTTCATTCGAAGGGTCGTAGATAAATCCCTGAAAGTTTGGCGCCCGAGGTGCAAGCCGTCTAGGAGGAAAACGTGAACATAACCACATATAAACATACATACATACAAACGTACATAAAAACATACATTATCTCAATTATAGTTAGATATATTTACAAGGTGCGCGGAGCGCTTCTGGTGAATTATTCGGGAACATGGTTAGAGTTTCTAGTCTAGGGTAAAATCAGGTCCTGTAAAAAATCAGCAAAACTGTTCAGTTCACAGGACCTGATGTCCTGTGACGGTTTGAGACTTTTCGCGTAGACTGTTGGTGTACCATGTTATGAAAGCAAAACAACCTGTCACACATGTACAATTGTATACTGTATTTTATTCAGTATTATGCATCACATTGTATTGATCCTACCTTGAAAATAAATGTTTCAAAACTGTTTGTTTTTGATGCTTTTTATTTGTCTTTGATGTCATTCATACATTCTATCTTCAAAGTATTTACTTTCTATCATCAAAGTACTGATTAGCAAGTGGGCTACCTAACAAGCTGTCGGGCTACTTCACTTTGCAAGGTTGGCAGCCCGACTGGCTACCTTCCATGACTTGCTAAATCTCACCCCTGTATTCATACTCCAAACAAAAAAATTTTTGGCTAATGTTTGTGTGCATGCTTTGTGGGTAGCCCATGCAACTACTAAACATCTGGGCTCGTAAGTCGTTTTAATATTAGTCAAAGGTTTGATTTGTGGGGGTTGTGTGTGGAGACTGCCCCGGGGCCGGGCCCTAGTCCCAGCTCTACTTATTGTTCTAGTTGTTTCCAGCACTCGGCAACATTCTAATAACTGACTAATCTGTACGTTGTGGTTACTGCAATTGTATGGTGTTTCGACGTCTCATTCAACTAGCCAGCCTTTTACAGGTTGTCATGCGTTACACTCAATAGACAGTTTTCACACACTAGTTTAATTAAACGAAGGCCTTAATTAAATGCCAGTTAAATTTTGGTTGGGTATATGGAAACTGTCCCTGTCATGCCTCACACTCCATAGGCAGTTTCCACACACTAGAATATCAGTTTAGTTTTAACCCATGCAAAGGGATTGTTCGGCCCAGTTGTTTCTGCCCATGTAGACAGTTGGAATGGCCCACTTCCCAGAAATCTGCTATCAACGCAGATTTCATAGTATATTCCCTTACGAAACATTTTCTATGAATATATTAATCTTGCGTATGTACTCATAAAATATCATAACATAGATTTGCTAGTTTTCGAGCCCTTCTTGTGAGCAGAGTTGCTGTTGTGTGTTTGTAGTGGAATTGGCTTGGCAGTAGCCGACCGCCTCCTCTCGCTTGACCACAATGTCACGGTATGTCTGGGTTGTCGTAACGAGGCACGAGCCAATGCTGCCCGTGGCCAGTTGCTGGAGCAGCACCCAGGATGTAGTGTTCACATTCTACTCATTGATGTCAGCAAACTGTCATCAGTTCGCACAGCTGCACAGCAAGTTAAGAGCAGGTAAGGGGCCATTCACAATTGTCGACATTTACATAAATTCGTAAAGCAGCGTACTAAAAGGATGGTCAAGGCACACAAATTTATATAAATGTCGGTCACAAATATGACCATCGTTGCGTCATGCAGCACTGCGTGGTGAACTTTGCTTAACTACTGTTTTTTTTAATATAGCCGTTCACCACATCACATTGTTACATTGATATTTTTCAATCAGGAAAATTATTAATATTTTAAGGTACTTATTCATACATGTTAAGTTTCAGAAATGCCAATCCAGGAGATTTATATGTAAATCGGAGGGTCTCGGAAAAATGGGGATTTATACGTAAATCGGAGGCTCTCAGAAAATCAGGTATTTATACGTAAATCGCTTAGTCTCGGAAAATCAGGGATTTATATGTAATTCGGAGGGTCTAAGAGAACAAAATATTACAAAAAGAATACTGTCAATGACAGTAACAACCATGTTTTATTATCACCAATCACCAACAGTTCATATATGATACAAAAGCACATTATATATATATTCACAAATAACTCATCAGCTCTAGACATCTGGCACAGAAGAATAACGCCCATGTCGATCTCACATAGAGCATGCAGGGGCTAGATACCGCACTATATAAGAACGTACCTTTACCTTTCTTTTTTCTATTTACACCGGTTGTTCCAGGCAGTCTAGTTTGCCATATTCAGTAGTTCCAAACAAGAGCTGCATCAGCATACCTGCACTATAATCTAGTAATACATTTTTCCCGTATACTGTATTCGACCAATTAAACATACATGCCCTAATTAGCATACATCACCTTTTATCAGCAGGATCCATAATTATTGTAATTTGACCTAGTGTGTTCTACACCAGTCAGACCACTAGTGTTAAACAGTTATCTTATTTTGTAGAGAAAAAAAATTTGGTGGACGCTTATAAGAACAGATTCCCTGACATTTTTCCAAGGTCCGATTTTTGTCGAGTGTTCTGTTCGCTTGTTAGGTAGAATCTGGTACATGGAAATAATGCATGATATGAACAAACTTTTTATTAACTATTTTTTTACAAGATAATAGCTAGTTTGAGGACGACTCAAATATTAATATATGATTATTAGTAAATTGTAATAATTCCTTGGGGCAATTCATTACTTTTAATTTTATTACGTAGTAAAATAAATTGAAACCGAGTTGCGTAATTGTGCTGAGCATGTTATGTATTGTAGAGTATTTGTGTACCAAATACAGGCCTGTATATAATTAACTAAAATCTTATGCAATCACCATTTAAAAAAAATGGAAAAACTTAAATAATTGTGCATGTTTAGTTGTAATTGCATTTTGTATATATGTTGTTATTGGTTTCCTCTTCCTCTGACGTCTGGGATGAGGCTGACATCGATACTGGTTCTCAATTTTTTATTTCTTCCTTTACTGGCCCTGCTTCACTGCTGTCTCCCCCCCCTCTGCCCCCTCTCTCTATTTATAATTCATAAATAACAATTACTGTAACTATTGACTTATTTGTTATTTCCCAACCATCCCAACCCAACACAATCATGATCAAATTTAATACAAATGTCTGTTTAATCTATATTTCTATGGTCTCAATGACATTTATTGAATAACACATGCACGCACGCATGCGCACGCACGCATGCACACACACAAATATAGTTTACAACATTATAAGGTGAAGATTATACAATTCATTAGATACATTCCAGAGCAGCTAAGTCGACTTAGCCACCATGTACACTGGCATGAAGGGTTCGAAGGACAATATTTGCCAGTAAATGTACAGAAAAAGATATGTAATTGTTGAGTGGGTGTGTGTGATACAAGTCTTATGTACTACACCATGAAGAGGATAAGTAAGTATATATGTGCTTAATTTTGCTTATACAAATTTGCAGATATGGTCATCTTGACTACTTGTTTATGAATGCTGGTATTCTACCTGTCTCAACTGTCGACTGGAGCCACTTCTGGAAAACCTGTTTTTCAACGTGAGTAAAATAAACTGTTATTATGACATAACATCATTATGTATGTATGATACCAATCTGGATGCTTGAAGTAAATATTTAAAATGTTTAACGAGTCATTCCAGGGTGCTTTTGTATTGTATACTAATTAATATTTGAATCCTGTCTGGGTGCTCTGTCTGCATGCCCTGTCTGGCTAAACATCAATGTTATGACAGAATAATAATATAGTAATGAATAATTGTTTTACACAAAGTTGTTAATTTCCAAGAAGTCATAGTGTCCATACATCACCGCGCGGTGATCGGTTATGCAATTTAAAACAATAGTCGTTCCATAACAGTTCAACTCACATATGCCAACGTGATAAATTGTATTTGAATTAGTATGTGGGCCTTGATTCCCTGCCCCTATTACTACACTTTGTATGAATAGGTAAACATTAACAGTTGTGAGTGGCTCCTTATAGAATTGTGGGTTGTTGCGGTTGCAGTAAAGTGGTGCACATGTTCTGCACTGGAGACGGCTTGTTGAAACAGGTGAACGGCTCTACAGAGGATGGGCTGAAGGAGATCTTTGCTACAAATGTCTTTGGACACTTTGTACTGGTAAGATGATGTTCTGGTTTTTATAGTTGGTACACTTCATAACATCGTTAGTCAAATTACAGTTTCTTTCACACTACATAGTTACTGTAAAATTGTATCTAAAACAAAACAAAATTTGTCTATTAAAGACACACTTATGAAATCCTTTGTAAACTCCAGTGATAGTTAAGCATAAAGCCTTTGAGAAAGACATTGGGTTTGCAAAAATATTTGAGCAGTGATGTCCTGCAGCATCATTGTAATTGACTGAAGGCAAAATAATCTATTACTATTACATATGAATCTATTACTATTAAAGTTTTCCATTGCAACTGTTTGCTTTCGACCAGATAATAACAGTTACTTGTTTGAAGTGTATCCTTTCATCATGTGATGACAAGATATGCCCTTTGCTGTTGCTCACACACATGTGTGGCTTTGTTTGGAGTTTATAGCAGAATGCAGTTATGCTGTTTGAGGCATCACACCTATTGTCAGAATGTTAATTTCCTTTGAACTGCTTCTGCTGACCAAATTATACAAAGAACCAATACAGTTATGTGTGTAAACTGTACCTGGCTTCATAGCCTTGGTTGTATTAGCCAATTATTTGTCTTTGTAGGCTACTGGAACTAACACAAAATAAGCCAGCATTAATCCAAATTGTAATAGAAATGTAATAGCTCAATTACTGTTATATTGCTTTATATTACTATTTCTATTACACTGTGTTCTGTGTCATCTATTACTGTTACTTGAAAAATATAATCATTACAATTGCAGTGTTAGTGGCACTTATCACCTAAATCTGTCCTGTGTGCTAGATTAAACAGCTGGAAGAGGTTCTGGGAGGCACTGATGGAGACACACAGATCATTTGGACATCTTCACAAAATGCCAAGAAGGAAGCGTTTAGCCTGGAAGACATGCAGCATGAACATGGGTGGGTTGTGTCTCTCTACCTCATCATGTGTCTCACTAACATGGCTGTATAATGTCTGTCACCTTATGACATCTGTCACCATACAACATCTTATGATGTCTGTCACCTTACAACATCTGTCGCCTTATGACATATGTCAGCTTAAACTGTGTGAGGTGATATATGTAAAAACAATTCCCAAGTACCTACTTTATGTCAACACTGTAGTTGTGTTGTAGACATGAGCCCTACAGTTCCTCCAAGTGCCTACTTTAGTCAACACTGTAGTTGTGTTGTAGACATGAGCCCTACAGTTCCTCCAAGTACCTACTTTATGTCAACACTGTAGTTGTGTTGTAGACATGAGCCCTACAGTTCCTCCAAGTGCCTACTTTACGTCAACACTGTAGTTGTATTGTAGACATGAGCCCTACAGTTCCTCCAAGTACCTACTTTATGTCAACACTGTAGTGGTGTTGTAGACATGAGCCCTACAGTTCCTCCAAGTACATACTTTATGTCAACACTGTAGTTGTGTTGTAGACATGAGCCCTACAGTTCCTCCAAGTACCTACTTTATGTCAACACTGTAGTTGTGTTGTAGACATGAGCCCTACAGTTCCTCCAAGTGACTACTTTACGTCAACACTGTAGTTGTGTTGTAGACATGAGCCCTACAGTTCCTCCAAGTACCTACTTTATGTCAACACTGTAGTTGTGTTGAAGACATGAGCCCTACAGTTCCTCCAAGTGCCTACTTTACGTCAACACTGTAGTTGTGTTGTAGACATGAGCCCTACAGTTCCTCCAAGTACCTACTTTATGTCAACACTGTAGTTGTGTTGTAGACATGAGCCCTACAGTTCCTCCAAGTACATACTTTATGTCAACACTGTAGTTGTGTTGTAGACATGAGCCCTACAGTTCCTCCAAGTACCTACTTTATGTCAACACTGTAGTTGTGTTGTAGACATGAGCCCTACAGTTCCTCCAAGTGCCTACTTTACGTCAACACTGTAGTTGTGTTGTAGACATGAGCCCTACAGTTCCTCCAAGTACCTACTTTATGTCAACACTGTAGTTGTGTTGTAGACATGAGCCCTACAGTTCCTCCAAGTACATACTTTATGTCAACACTGTAGTTGTGTTGTAGACATGAGCCCTACAGTTCCTCCAAGTACCTACTTTATGTCAACACTGTAGTTGTGTTGTAGACATGAGCCCTACAGTTCCTCCAAGTGCCTACTTTACGTCAACACTGTAGTTGTGTTGTAGACATGAGCCCTACAGTTCCTCCAAGTACCTACTTTATGTCAACACTGTAGTTGTGTTGTAGACATGAGCCCTACAGTTCCTCCAAGTACCTACTTTATGTCAACACTGTAGTTGTGTTGTAGACATGAGCCCTACAGTTCCTCCAAGTACCTACTTTATGTCAACACTGTAGTTGTGTTGTAGACATGAGCCCTACAGTTCCACCAAGTACCTACTTTATGTCAACACTGTAGTTGTGTTGTAGACATGAGCCCTACAGTTCCTCCAAGTACCTACTTTATGTCAACAATGTAGTTGTGTTGTAGACATGAGCACTACAGTTCCTCCAAGTACATACTTTATGTCAACACTGTAGTTGTGTTGTAGACATGAGCCATACAGTTCCTCCAAGTGCCTACTTTACGTCAACACTGTAGTTGTGTTGTAGACATGAGCCCTACAGTTCCTCCAAGTACCTACTTTATGTCAACACTGTAGTTGTGTTGTAGACATGAGCCCTACAGTTCCTCCAAGTACCTACTTTATGTCAACACTGTAGTTGTGTTGTAGACATGAGCCCTACAGTTCCTCCAAGTACCTACTTTATGTCAACAATGTAGTTGTGTTGTAGACATGAGCACTACAGTTCCTCCAAGTACCTACTTTATGTCAACACTGTAGTTGTGTTGTAGACATGAGCCCTACAGTTCCTCCAAGTACCTACTTTATGTCAACACTGTAGTTGTGTTGTAGACATGAGCCCTACAGTTCCTCCAAGTACCTACTTTATGTCAACAATGTAGTTGTGTTGTAGACATGAGCACTACAGTTCCTCCAAGTACCTACTTTATGTCAACACTGTAGTTGTGTTGTAGACATGAGCCCTACAGTTCCTCCAAGTACCTACTTTATGTCAACACTGTAGTTGTGTTGTAGACATGAGCCCTACAGTTCCTCCAAGTACCTACTTTATGTCAACACTGTAGTTGTGTTGTAGACAGAAGTCCTACAGTTCCTCCAAGTACCTACTTTATGTCAACAATGTAGTTGTGTTGTAGACATGAGCACTACAGTTCCTCCAAGTACCTACTTTATGTCAACACTGTAGTTGTGTTGTAGACATGAGCCCTACAGTTCCTCCAAGTACCTACTTTAAGTCAACAATGTAGTTGTGTTGTAGACATGAGCCCTACAGTTCCTCCAAGTACCTACTTTATGTCAACACTGTAGTTGTGTTGTAGACATGAGCCCTACAGTTCCTCCAAGTACATACTTTATGTCAACACTGTAGTTGTGTTGTAGACATGAGCCCTACAGTTCCTCCAAGTACCTACTTTATGTCAACACTGTAGTTGTGTTGTAGACATGAGCCCTACAGTTCCTCCAAGTACCTACTTTATGTCAACACTGTAGTTGTGTTGTAGACATGAGCCCTACATTTCCTCCAAGTACCTACTTTATGTCAACACTGTAGTTGTGTTGTAGACATGAGCCCTACAGTTCCTCCAAGTACATACTTTATGTCAACACTGTAGTTGTGTTGTAGACATGAGCCCTACAGTTCCTCCAAGTACCTACTTTATGTCAACACTGTAGTTGTGTTGTAGACATGAGCCCTACAGTTCCTCCAGGTACCTACTTTATGTCAACACTGTAGTTGTGTTGTAGACATGAGCCCTACAGTTCCTCCAAGTACCTACTTTATGTCAACACTGTAGTTGTGTTGTAGACATGAGCCCTACAGTTCCTCCAAGTACCTACTTTATGTCAACACTGTAGTTGTGTTGTAGACATGAGCCCTACAGTTCCTCCAAGTACCTACTTTATGTCAACAATGTAGTTGTGTTGTAGACATGAGCACTACAGTTCCTCCAAGTACCTACTTTATGTCAACACTGTAGTTGTGTTGTAGACATGAGCCCTACAGTTCCTCCAAGTACCTACTTTATGTCAACACTGTAGTTGTGTTGTAGACATGAGCCCTACAGTTCCTCCAAGTACCTACTTTATGTCAACAATGTAGTTGTGTTGTAGACATGAGCACTACAGTTCCTCCAAGTACCTACTTTATGTCAACACTGTAGTTGTGTTGTAGACATGAGCCCTACAGTTCCTCCAAGTACCTACTTTATGTCAACACTGTAGTTGTGTTGTAGACATGAGCCCTACAGTTCCTCCAAGTACCTACTTTATGTCAACACTGTAGTTGTGTTGTAGACATGAGCCCTACAGTTCCTCCAAGTACCTACTTTATGTCAACAATGTAGTTGTGTTGTAGACATGAGCACTACAGTTCCTCCAAGTACCTACTTTATGTCAACACTGTAGTTGTGTTGTAGACATGAGCCCTACAGTTCCTCCAAGTACCTACTTTATGTCAACAATGTAGTTGTGTTGTAGACATGAGCCCTACAGTTCCTCCAAGTACCTACTTTATGTCAACACTGTAGTTGTGTTGTAGACATGAGCCCTACAGTTCCTCCAAGTACATACTTTATGTCAACACTGTAGTTGTGTTGTAGACATGAGCCCTACAGTTCCTCCAAGTACCTACTTTATGTCAACACTGTAGTTGTGTTGTAGACATGAGCCCTACAGTTCCTCCAAGTACCTACTTTATGTCAACACTGTAGTTGTGTTGTAGACATGAGCCCTACAGTTCCTCCAAGTACCTACTTTATGTCAACACTGTAGTTGTGTTGTAGACATGAGCCCTACAGTTCCTCCAGGTACCTACTTTATGTCAACACTGTAGTTGTGTTGTAGACATGAGCCCTACAGTTCCTCCAAGTACCTACTTTACGTCATCACTGTAGTTGTGTTGTAGACATGAGCCCTACAGTTCCTCCAAGTGCCTACTTTACGTCAACAATGTAGTTGTGTTGTAGACATGAGCCCTACAGTTCCTCCAAGTACCTACTTTATGTCAACACTGTAGTTGTGTTGTAGACATGAGCACTACAGTTCCTCCAAGTGCCTACTTTACGCGTCAACACTGTAGTTGTGTTGTAGACGTGAGCCCTACAGTTCCTCCAAGTACCTACTTTACGTCAACACTGTAGTTGTGTTGTAGACATGAGCCCTACAGTTCCTCCAAGTACATACTTTACGTCAACACTGTAGTTGTGTTGTAGACATGAGCCCTACAGTTCCTCCAAGTACATACTTTTTGTCAACACTGTAGTTGTGTTGTAGACGTGAGCCCTACAGTTCCTCCAAGTACCTACTTTATGTCATCACTGTAGTTGTGTTGTAGACATGAGCCCTACAGTTCCTCCAAGTACCTACATTACATAATCACTGTAGTTGTGTTGTAGACATGAGCCCTACAGTTCCTCCAAGTACCTACTTTACGTCAACACTGTAGTTGTGTTGTAGACATGAGCCCTACAGTTCCTCCAAGTACCTACTTTACGTCAACACTGTAGTTGTGTTGTAGACATGAGCCCTACAGTTCCTCCAAGTACCTACATTACGTCATCACTTTAGTTGTGTTGTAGACATGAGCCCTACAGTTCCTCCAAGTACCTACATTACGTCATCACTGTAGTTGTGTTGTAGACGTGAGCCCTACAGTTCCTCCAAGTACCTACTTTATGTCATCACTGGAGTTGTGTTGTAGACATGAGCCCTACAGTTCCTCCAAGTACCTACTTTATGTCATCACTGGAGTTGTGTTGTAGACATGAGCCCTACAGTTCCTCCAAGTACCTACTTTATGTCAACACTGTAGTTGTGTTGTAGACATGAGCCATACAGTTCCTCCAAGTACCTACTTTACGTCAACACTGTAGTTGTGTTGTAGACGTGAGCTCTACAGTTCCTCCAGGTACCTACTTTACGTCAACACTGTAGTTGTGTTGTAGACATGAGCCCTACAGTTCCTCCAAGTACCTACATTACGTCATCACTGTAGTTGTGTTGTAGACATGAGCCCTACAGTTCCTCCAAGTACCTACTTTACGTCAACACTGTAGTTGTGTTGTAGACATGAGCCCTACAGTTCCTCCAAGTACCTACTTTATGTCAACACTGTAGTTGTGTTGTAGACATGAGCCCTACAGTTCCTCCAAGTACCTACTTTATGTCATCACTGTAGTTGTGTTGTAGACATGAGCCCTACAGTTCCTCCAAGTACCTACTTTACGTCAACACTGTAGTTGTGTTGTAGACATGAGCCCTACAGTTCCTCCAAGTACCTACTTTATGTCAACACTGTAGTTGTGTTGTAGACATGAGCCCTACAGTTCCTCCAAGTACCTACTTTATGTCATCACTGTAGTTGTGTTGTAGACATGAGCCCTACAGTTCCTCCAAGTACCTACTTTATGTCATCACTGTAGTTGTGTTGTAGACATGAGCCCTACAGTTCCTCCAAGTACCTACATTACATCATCACTGTAGTTGTGTTGTAGACATGAGCCCTACAGTTCCTCCAAGTACCTACATTACATCATCACTGTAGTTGTGTTGTAGACATGAGCCCTACAGTTCCTCCAAGTACCTACTTTATGTCATCACTGTAGTTGTGTTGTAGACGTGAGCCCTACAGTTCCTCCAAGTACCTACTTTATGTCATCACTGTAGTTGTGTTGTAGACATGAGCCCTACAGTTCCTCCAAGTACCTACATTACATCATCACTGTAGTTGTGTTGTAGACATGAGTCCTACAGTTCCTCCAAGTACCTACTTTATGTCATCACTGTAATTGTGTTGTAGACATGAGCCCTACAGTTCCTCCAAGTACCTACATTACATCATCACTGTAGTTGTGTTGTAGACATGAGCCCTACAGTTCCTCCAAGTACCTACTTTATGTCATCACTGTAGTTGTGTTGTAGACATGAGCCCTACAGTTCCTCCAAGTACCTACATTACATCATCACTGTAGTTGTGTTGTAGACATGAGCCCTACAGTTCCTCCAAGTACCTACATTACATCATCACTGTAGTTGTGTTGTAGACATGAGCCCTACAGTTCCTCCAAGTACCTACTTTATGTCATCACTGGAGTTGTGTTGTAGACATGAGCCCTACAGTTCCTCCAAGTACCTACTTTATGTCATCACTGGAGTTGTGTTGTAGACATGAGCCCTACAGTTCCTCCAAGTACCTACTTTATGTCAACACTGTAGTTGTGTTGTAGACATGAGCCATACAGTTCCTCCAAGTACCTACTTTACGTCAACACTGTAGTTGTGTTGTAGACGTGAGCTCTACAGTTCCTCCAGGTACCTACTTTACGTCAACACTGTAGTTGTGTTGTAGACATGAGCCCTACAGTTCCTCCAAGTACCTACATTACGTCATCACTGTAGTTGTGTTGTAGACATGAGCCCTACAGTTCCTCCAAGTACCTACTTTATGTCAACACTGTAGTTGTGTTGTAGACGTGAGCCCTACAGTTCCTCCAAGTACCTACTTTATGTCAACACTGTAGTTGTGTTGTAGACATGAGCCCTACAGTTCCTCCAAGTACCTACTTTATGTCATCACTGTAGTTGTGTTGTAGACATGAGCCCTACAGTTCCTCCAAGTACCTACTTTATGTCAACACTGTAGTTGTGTTGTAGACATGAGCCCTACAGTTCCTCCAAGTGCCTACTTTACGCGTCAACACTGTAGTTGTGTTGTAGACGTGAGCCCTACAGTTCCTCCAAGTACCTACTTTACGTCAACACTGTAGTTGTGTTGTAGACATGAGCCCTACAGTTCCTCCAAGTACATACTTTATGTCAACACTGTAGTTGTGTTGTAGACGTGAGCCCTACAGTTCCTCCAAGTACCTACTTTATGTCATCACTGTAGTTGTGTTGTAGACATGAGCCCTACAGTTCCTCCAAGTACCTACATTACGTCATCACTGTAGTTGTGTTGTAGACATGAGCCCTACAGTTCCTCCAAGTACCTACATTACATCATCACTGTAGTTGTGTTGTAGACATGAGTCCTACAGTTCCTCCAAGTACCTACTTTACGTCATCACTGTAGTTGTGATGTAGACGTGAGCCCTACAGTTCCTCCAAGTACCTACTTTATGTCAACACTGTAGTTGTGTTGTAGACATGAGCCCTACAGTTCCTCCAAGTACCTACTTTACGTCAACACTGTAGTTGTGTTGTAGACATGAGCCCTACAGTTCCTCCAAGTACCTACATTACGTCATCACTGTAGTTGTGTTGTAGACATGAGCCCTACAGTTCCTCCAAGTACCTACATTACGTCATCACTGTAGTTGTGTTGTAGACGTGAGCCCTACAGTTCCTCCAAGTACCTACTTTACGTCATCACTGTAGTTGTGTTGTAGACATGAGCCCTACAGTTCCTCCAAGTATCTACTTTATGTCATCACTGTAGTTGTGTTGTAGACATGAGCCCTACAGTTCCTCCAAGTACCTACTTTATGTCATCACTGGAGTTGTGTTGTAGACATGAGCCCTACAGTTCCTCCAAGTACCTACTTTATGTCATCACTGGAGTTGTGTTGTAGACATGAGCCCTACAGTTCCTCCAAATACCTACTTTATGTCAACACTGTAGTTGTGTTGTAGACATGAGCCCTACAGTTCCTCCAAGTACCTACTTTATGTCAACACTGTAGTTGTGTTGTAGACATGAGCCATACAGTTCCTCCAAGTACCTACTTTACGTCAACACTGTAGTTGTGTTGTAGACGTGAGCTCTACAGTTCCTCCAGGTACCTACTTTACGTCAACACTGTAGTTGTGTTGTAGACATGAGCCCTACAGTTCCTCCAAGTACCTACATTACGTCATCACTGTAGTTGTGTTGTAGACATGAGCCCTACAGTTCCTCCAAGTACCTACTTTATGTCAACACTGTAGTTGTGTTGTAGACGTGAGCCCTACAGTTCCTCCAAGTACCTACTTTATGTCAACACTGTAGTTGTGTTGTAGACATGAGCCCTACAGTTCCTCCAAGTACCTACTTTATGTCATCACTGTAGTTGTGTTGTAGACATGAGCCCTACAGTTCCTCCAAGTACCTACTTTATGTCAACACTGTAGTTGTGTTGTAGACATGAGCCCTACAGTTCCTCCAAGTGCCTACTTTACGCGTCAACACTGTAGTTGTGTTGTAGACGTGAGCCCTACAGTTCCTCCAAGTACCTACTTTACGTCAACACTGTAGTTGTGTTGTAGACATGAGCCCTACAGTTCCTCCAAGTACATACTTTATGTCAACACTGTAGTTGTGTTGTAGACGTGAGCCCTACAGTTCCTCCAAGTACCTACTTTATGTCATCACTGTAGTTGTGTTGTAGACATGAGCCCTACAGTTCCTCCAAGTACCTACATTACGTCATCACTGTAGTTGTGTTGTAGACATGAGCCCTACAGTTCCTCCAAGTACCTACATTACATCATCACTGTAGTTGTGTTGTAGACATGAGTCCTACAGTTCCTCCAAGTACCTACTTTACGTCATCACTGTAGTTGTGATGTAGACGTGAGCCCTACAGTTCCTCCAAGTACCTACTTTATGTCAACACTGTAGTTGTGTTGTAGACATGAGCCCTACAGTTCCTCCAAGTACCTACTTTACGTCAACACTGTAGTTGTGTTGTAGACATGAGCCCTACAGTTCCTCCAAGTACCTACATTACGTCATCACTGTAGTTGTGTTGTAGACATGAGCCCTACAGTTCCTCCAAGTACCTACATTACGTCATCACTGTAGTTGTGTTGTAGACGTGAGCCCTACAGTTCCTCCAAGTACCTACTTTACGTCATCACTGTAGTTGTGTTGTAGACATGAGCCCTACAGTTCCTCCAAGCACCTACTTTATGTCAACACTGTAGTTGTGTTGTAGACATGAGCCCTACAGTTCCTCCAAATACCTACTTTATGTCAACACTGTAGTTGTGTTGTAGACATGAGCCCTACAGTTCCTCCAAGTACCTACTTTATGTCAACACTGTAGTTGTGTTGTAGACATGAGCCCTACAGTTCCTCCAAGTACCTACTTTATGTCATCACTGTAGTTGTGTTGTAGACATGAGCCCTACAGTTCCTCCAAGTACCTACTTTATGTCATCACTGTAGTTGTGTTGTAGACATGAGCCCTACAGTTCCTCCAAGTACCTACATTACATCATCACTGTAGTTGTGTTGTAGACATGAGCCCTACAGTTCCTCCAAGTACCAACATTACATCATCACTGTAGTTGTGTTGTAGACATGAGCCCTACAGTTCCTCCAAGTACCTACTTTATGTCATCACTGTAGTTGTGTTGTAGACATGAGCCCTACAGTTCCTCCAAGTACCTACTTTATGTCATCACTGGAGTTGTGTTGTAGACATGAGCCCTACAGTTCCTCCAAGTACCTACTTTATGTCATCACTGGAGTTGTGTTGTAGACATGAGCCCTACAGTTCCTCCAAATACCTACTTTATGTCAACACTGTAGTTGTGTTGTAGACATGAGCCATACAGTTCCTCCAAGTACCTACTTTACGTCAACACTGTAGTTGTGTTGTAGACGTGAGCTCTACAGTTCCTCCAGGTACCTACTTTACGTCAACACTGTAGTTGTGTTGTAGACATGAGCCCTACAGTTCCTCCAAGTACCTACATTACGTCATCACTGTAGTTGTGTTGTAGACATGAGCCCTACAGTTCCTCCAAGTACCTACTTTATGTCAACACTGTAGTTGTGTTGTAGACGTGAGCCCTACAGTTCCTCCAAGTACCTACTTTATGTCAACACTTTAGTTGTGTTGTAGACATGAGCCCTACAGTTCCTCCAAGTACCTACTTTATGTCATCACTGTAGTTGTGTTGTAGACATGAGCCCTACAGTTCCTCCAAGTACCTACTTTATGTCAACACTGTAGTTGTGTTGTAGACATGAGCCCTACAGTTCCTCCAGGTACCTACTTTATGTCAACACTGTAGTTGTGTTGTAGACATGAGCCCTACAGTTCCTCCAAGTACCTACTTTACGTCATCACTGTAGTTGTGTTGTAGACATGAGCCCTACAGTTCCTCCAAGTGCCTACTTTACGTCAACACTGTAGTTGTGTTGTAGACATGAGCCCTACAGTTCCTCCAAGTACCTACTTTATGTCAACACTGTAGTTGTGTTGTAGACATGAGCCCTACAGTTCCTCCAAGTGCCTACTTTACGCGTCAACACTGTAGTTGTGTTGTAGACGTGAGCCCTACAGTTCCTCCAAGTACCTACATTACGTCATCACTGTAGTTGTGTTGTAGACGTGAGCCCTACAGTTCCTCCAAGTACCTACTTTACGTCATCACTGTAGTTGTGTTGTAGACATGAGCCCTACAGTTCCTCCAAGCACCTACTTTATGTCAACACTGTAGTTGTGTTGTAGACATGAGCCCTACAGTTCCTCCAAGTACCTACTTTATGTCAACACTGTAGTTGTGTTGTAGACATGAGCCCTACAGTTCCTCCAAGTACCTACATTACGTCATCACTGTAGTTGTGTTGTAGACATGAGCCCTACAGTTCCTCCAAGTGCCTACTTTACGTCAACACTGTAGTTGTGTTGTAGACGTGAGCCCTACAGTTCCTCCAAGTACCTACTTTACGTCAACACTGTAGTTGTGTTGTAGACATGAGCCCTACAGTTCCTCCAAGTACCTACTTTATGTCAACACTGTAGTTGTGTTGTAGACATGAGCCCTACAGTTCCTCCAAGTACCTACTTTATGTCATCACTGTAGTTGTGTTGTAGACATGAGCCCTACAGTTCCTCCAAGTACCTACTTTACGTCAACACTGTAGTTGTGTTGTAGACATGAGCCCTACAGTTCCTCCAAGTACCTACTTTATGTCAACACTGTAGTTGTGTTGTAGACATGAGCCCTACAGTTCCTCCAAGTACCTACTTTATGTCATCACTGTAGTTGTGTTGTAGACATGAGCCCTACAGTTCCTCCAAGTACCTACATTACATCATCACTGTAGTTGTGTTGTAGACATGAGCCCTACAGTTCCTCCAAGTACCTACATTACATCATCACTGTAGTTGTGTTGTAGACATGAGCCCTACAGTTCCTCCAAGTACCTACTTTATGTCATCACTGTAGTTGTGTTGTAGACGTGAGCCCTACAGTTCCTCCAAGTACCTACTTTATGTCATCACTGTAGTTGTGTTGTAGACATGAGCCCTACAGTTCCTCCAAGTACCTACATTACATCATCACTGTAGTTGTGTTGTAGACATGAGTCCTACAGTTCCTCCAAGTACCTACTTTATGTCATCACTGTAATTGTGTTGTAGACATGAGCCCTACAGTTCCTCCAATTACCTACATTACATCATCACTGTAGTTGTGTTGTAGACATGAGCCCTACAGTTCCTCCAAGTACCTACTTTATGTCATCACTGTAGTTGTGTTGTAGACATGAGCCCTACAGTTCCTCCAAGTACCTACATTACATCATCACTGTAGTTGTGTTGTAGACATGAGCCCTACAGTTCCTCCAAGTACCTACATTACATCATCACTGTAGTTGTGTTGTAGACATGAGCCCTACAGTTCCTCCAAGTACCTACTTTATGTCATCACTGGAGTTGTGTTGTAGACATGAGCCCTACAGTTCCTCCAAGTACCTACTTTATGTCATCACTGGAGTTGTGTTGTAGACATGAGCCCTACAGTTCCTCCAAGTACCTACTTTATGTCAACACTGTAGTTGTGTTGTAGACATGAGCCATACAGTTCCTCCAAGTACCTACTTTACGTCAACACTGTAGTTGTGTTGTAGACGTGAGCTCTACAGTTCCTCCAGGTGCCTACTTTACGTCAACACTGTAGTTGTGTTGTAGACATGAGCCCTACAGTTCCTCCAAGTACCTACATTACGTCATCACTGTAGTTGTGTTGTAGACATGAGCCCTACAGTTCCTCCAAGTACCTACTTTATGTCAACACTGTAGTTGTTTTGTAGACGTGAGCCCTACAGTTCCTCCAAGTACCTATTTTATGTCAACACTGCAGTTGTGTTGTAGACATGAGCATTACAGTTCCTCCAAGTACCTACTTTATGTCATCACTGTAGTTGTGTTGTAGACATGAGCCCTACAGTTCCTCCAAGTACCTACTTTATGTCAACACTGTAGTTGTGTTATAGACGTGAGCCCTACAGTTCCTCCAAATACCTACTTTACGTCATCACTGTAATTGTGTTGTAGACATGAGCCCTACAGTTCCTCCAAGTACCTACTTTACGTCAACACTGTAGTTGTGTTGTAGACATGAACCCTACAGTTCCTCCAAGTACCTACTTTATGTCAACACTGTAGTTGTGTTGTAGACATGAGCCCTACAGTTCCTCCAAGTACCTACTTTATGTCAACACTGTAGTTGTGTTGTAGACGTGAGCCCTACAGTTCCTCCAAGTACCTACTTTATGTCAACACTGTAGTTGTGTTGTAGACATGAGCCCTACAGTTCCTCCAGGTACCTACTTTACGTCAACACTGTAGTTGTGTTGTAGACATGAGCCCTACAGTTCCTCCAAGTACCTACTTTATGTCAACACTGTAGTTGTGTTGTAGACGTGAGCCCTACAGTTCCTCCAAGTACCTACTTTACGTCATCACTGTAGTTGTGTTGTAGACATGAGCCCTACAGCTCCTCCAAGTACCTACTTTATGTCAACAATGTAGTTGTGTTGTAGACATGAGCCCTACAGTTCCTCCAAGTACCTACTTTACGTCAACACTGTAGTTGTGTTGTAGACATGAGCCCTACAGCTCCTCCAAGTACCTACTTTATGTCAACAATGTAGTTGTGTTGTAGACATGAGCCCTACAGTTCCTCCAAGTACCTACTTTATGTCAACAATGTGGTTGTGTTGTAGACATGAGCCCTACAGTTCCTCCAAGTACCTACTTTATGTCAACAATGTAGTTGTGTTGTAGACATGAGCCCTACAGTTCCTCCAAGTACCTACTTGACGTCATTAGCGTTGCCATGAATGAAAAATTCAACAACAAGGTGATGCATAATTTCAGCTTAACTAAAGGAAATGCATAATTTTAACTTTTCAACTAAATAAAAAAAATTTCTACTGTAAATGTTCTTTTACAATTTTTAGGCAAGGCCAAATTGTTACACTTGTGTCTGCTCCAAAGTGGACATGGTTAACAATTGTGTCTGCCCCAAAGTGGACATGGTTAAGCACTTGTGTCTGCCCCAAAGTGGACATGGTTAACACTTGTGTCTGTCCCAAAGTGGTCATGGTTAAGCACTTGTGTCTGCCCCAAAGTGGACATGGTTAACACTTGTGTCTGCCCCAAAGTGGACATGGTTAACACTTGTGTCTGCCCCAAAGTGGACATGGTTAACACTTGTGTCTGCCCCAACGTGGACATGGTTAACACTTGCATTTGGAAGTCTGGAGTTTTGTAAGACCCAGTGTAAGAACCAACTGTATCAGCAAAGTACTGAAAATGACCAAGTTGTGAAAGTATCCTTGGCTCAGCATCTACATCAAATAATGCTGAAGTATATTAAAGTCAATAGTTATCTGAAAGTTGGCAATGCAAATACATACACTAGCTGTTGTTGTTTCTATTCTGACTTTATTTTATAATGTAGATAATTTTTAGTCATTACACATTGTAATAACTGTTTGTAATGTGTACCTTTGTTCTAGTAATCCTTTTCTACTATGTTTTAGTTAACATTGAAACCTTGTTAATCCAGACACCTTGGTCCACAGTATGTGCCCGGATTAACAAGTTTTCCAGATAACATTGAAACCTTGTTAATCCGGACACCTTGGTCCCCAGTATGTGTCTGGATTAACAAGTTTTCCAAATAAACAAATCATGCAATTAATGGGGTATATTATTGCTTTTGGAAATTTCATTCCCATGAAATGATGTCCAGATGCCAAGGTTTCCAGATTAGGTTACACTCTATTTAAAATATTTTCTAACCTCAAACATAGGCATATAATTTTTACAAATGCGTAACTGTACCTATTGTACTTATATTCGATATTAATAAATACAATAAATTATTATCATTAAAAGATATTATTATTCTGCGACTTCCAAATTAGCATAACTGAGTAGTTCAGATTTACTAACTTGGCAGCAATTATATATTATGTTTGTGAAACATAGAATGCATGCAATTACAGTTGAAACACTGTCTTGAAATATTGGGAGGTAATGGAAAACCCATAATAAACAAATCAGAGTAATATGTAATATCTTTCTATTGTTTCTATGTTGTCAGGGAATCTACTCACACACTACATGCCCAGGCTTGGTGATGACCAACTTGACATACAAGATCATGCCCTCTTGGTTCTGGACTGTCGTATTCCCACTACTGTGGCTAGTGAGTATCACTCCAGGTTCTAGCTCTCACTCTTCACAAGTTGCGGCCATGTTGCTGTCTCCCTAATAAAGTCTCTGTATACTCCTGCCATGTTGCTGTCTCCCTAATAAAGTCTCTGTATACTCCTGCCATGTTGCTGTCTCCCTAATAAAGTCTGTATACTCCTGCCATGTTGCTGTCTCCCTAATAAAGTCTCTGTATACTCCTGTCATGTTGCTGTCTCCCTAATAAAGTCTCTGTATACTCCTGCCATGTTGCTGTCTCCCTAATAAAGTCTCTGTATACTCCTGCCATGTTGCTGTCTCCCTAATAAAGTCTCTGTATACTCCTGTCATGTTGCTGTCTCCCTAATAAAGTCTCTGTATACTCCTGCCATGTTGCTGTCTCCCTAATAAACTCTGTATACTCCTGTCATGTTGCTGTCTCCCTAATAAAGTCTCTGTATACTCCTGTCATGTTGCTGTCTCCCTAATAAAGTCTCTGTATACTCCTGCCATGTTGCTGTCTCCCTAATAAAGTCTCTGTATACTCCTGTCATGTTGCTGTCTCCCTAATAAAGTCTCTGTATACTCCTGCCGTGTTGCTGTCTCCATAATAAAGTCTCTGTATACTCCTGCCATGTTGCTTTCTCCCTAATAAAGTCTCTGTATACTCCTGCCATGTTGCTGTCTCCCTAATAAACTCTCTGTATACTCCTGCCATGTTGCTGTCTCCCTAATAAAGTCTCTGTATACTCCTGCCAATGTTCATTCACTTCAGCTTGCTCTGTCAGATGTTTCCACTACTTGCTTTTCAGAATCTGTGGTTGAAACTGGCTGGTAATTACCTCGATATTCTTGAACATCACTTAGAATTGTAATCAAACTGTTATGCAGCAAAATATGTGCCACTGCCCAGTATAGGCAACTGATGAGATTAATATAATTCTGAAAGGGGAAAGGAGAGTGCAGGATAAAACTAAACTGGTGAGATTAATATAATCCTCAAAGGGGAAAGGAGAGTGCAGGATAAAACTAAACTGATGAGATTAATATAATCCTCAAAGGGGAAAGGAGAGTGCAGGATAAAACTAAACTGATGAGATTAATATAATCCTCAAAGGGGAAAGGAGAGTGCAGGATAAAACTAAACTGATGAGATTAATATAATCCTCAAAGGGGAAAGGAGAGTGCAGGATAAAACTAAACTGATGAGATTAATATAATCCTCAAAGGGGAAAGGAGAGTGCAGGATAAAACTAAACTGATGAGATTAATATAATCCTCAAAGGGGAAAGGAGAGTGCAGGATAAAACTAAACTGATGAGATTAATATAATCCTCAAAGGGGAAAGGAGAGTGCAGGATAAAACTAAACTGATGAGATTAATATAATCCTCAAAGGGGAAAGGAGAGTGCAGGATAAAACTAAACTGATGAGATTAATATAATCCTCAAAGGGGAAAGGAGAGTGCAGGATAAAACTAAACTGATGAGATTAATATAATCCTCAAAGGGGAAAGGAGAGTGCAGGATAAAACTAAACTGATGAGATTAATATAATCCTCAAAGGGGAAAGGAGAGTGCAGGATAAAACTAAACTGATGAGATTAATATAATCCTCAAAGGGGAAAGGAGAGTGCAGGATAAAACTAAACTGATGAGATTAATATAATCCTCAAAGGGGAAAGGAGAGTGCAGGATAAAACTAAACTGATGAGATTAATATAATCCTCAAAGGGGAAAGGAGAGTGCAGGATAAAACTAAACTGATGAGATTAATATAATCCTCAAAGGGGAAAGGAGAGTGCAGGATAAAACTAAACTGATGAGATTAATATAATCCTCAAAGGGGAAAGGAGAGTGCAGGATAAAACTAAACTGATGAGATTAATATAATCCTCAAAGGGGAAAGGAGAGTGCAGGATAAAACTAAACTGATGAGATTATTATAATCCTCAAAGGGGAAAGGAGAGTGCAGGATAAAACTAAACTGATGAGATTAATATAATCCTCAAAGGGGAAAGGAGAGTGCAGGATAAAACTAAACTGATGAGATTAATATAATCCTCAAAATGGAAAGGAGTGCAGGATAAAACTAAACTGATGAGATTAATATAATCCTCAAAGGGGAAAGGAGAGTGCAGGATAAAACTAAACTGATGAGATTAATATAATCCTCAAAGGGGAAAGGAGAGTGCAGGATAAAACTAAACTGATGAGATTAATATAATCCTCAAAGGGGAAAGGAGTGCAGGATAAAACTAAACTGATGAGATTAATATAATTCTCAAAGGGGAAAGGAGAGTGCAGGATAAAACTAAACTGATGAGATTAATATAATTCTCAAAGGGGAAAGGAGGGCAGGATAAAACTAAACTGATGAGATTAATATAATCCTCAAAGGGGAAAGGAGAGTGCAGGATAAAACTAAACACAGCAGTAAATACATTTACTCAAATATTTGTTGACTATCAACAAAAGAAGTTCCTTTTTCAGTATTTGGAATTATTAAATAGACGCAGATTAAGTTATACCAGGTGACACATGAGATCTGTATGTGGCTATTGATTTGTCACTCAGCACTTCATGTTTAACTGGTGGTCAGTGTAGCACTGTCAAGTGTCCAATCGGTCTTGTGTCATCTTTACCTGGTGGTCAGTATGACATTGTTTGATGTGGTATTCATTGTAGTTGCGTGTCTTGGTGCCTGGTCTCACTGTGACCCCGTTCAACGGCAGCGAGGCTCTGGTGAGTGCCCCAATCATTTATAAACTTGACAAATGCAAACAGCTTAGTAATCATAAAAATCATTAACAGTTACAACAGTTTGATTCCTTGGGGTTTGTTAATCATTATATCACAATGTACAGGTATAAAATGTTCCAAAATATTTTGCAACAATCAAAATATGAGCTGGTACAAACCAAAAAGTGAGCCAAGCTTAGCATGTAAACATGAAATATGCATGAGAGTAGCTTGCCTGCTCATTGGTTCTAATACAATAACAGTGTTTGAAATTAGTCCAAAAATATATATTTTTGAACTGGCCCTGTTCCATTTTTAACTGGCCCTGCCGAGTTTGAACTAGCCCTACAAACATGTACAACTGATAATTAATAAAAATGTAATAAAGCAAAATGGAATGCACAAATTACACTAATAAACTTGTTACATTTTAATGCGTACATGAGAACATTACCAAATAAGTTGCAATGTTATTGAATTGACACAATTTGACAGTGTGACTACATTTTCCTTTTTATCTTTACCCATTTATCACAAAGGGCCATTCACAATTGTCGACTGGGGGATCAAGGCCCGCATACTAATTTAGATAAATGTTGGTCGCATGGAAAATGAGACCCCCGATGCATAATGTAATGTATTTTATTGTGTAACAGTTCACCACATGGCACTGCAGTACATTGATATGGAGAAATATCAACATTTTAAAGCACTAATTCAGGGAGAGGGATATGAGAATTAGTATACTTTGTATAAATAGGTAAATGCTGACAATTGTGAATGGCCCCGAGAATGTTGACATGTTGGTTGCAGTTCTGGTTGTCCCAGGAGAAGCCTACCTCCCTCGATCCTCAGACCAAGTTCCACAGTTGTGTCTCAATAACAGGCCAGAGATACACAAGACAGGTCAAGGTCAGTCACTTTGATTTTCTCAAACAAGAAAGTGCTTTTATTTAACTTTTAATAATAATATATTTATTCATACTACATGGTGTAAAATTAAAACAGTTATTCTGTATATAACACAGAGAGCAATGAAAGCAGCTCTTGTGTGACTAACAACAAGTGTTGTGTGCATTCTTTATTATCATACATCACATCTTTTATAAATGAAATTTTTTTTAAGAGTTTCTCACCCAGGCCTCCTTGGTAGTGGTTTTGGAGGAGATCATGAAAATAACTGCTTCATATTACAGAAGGTCGTGGCATCGGTTGAACTGTGCCAAGATGTAATTGAAATGTTTAGACATACAGTACGTGAACATATTTTTGTTATTATATGCTACACAACTCTGCATAAAATGAAAACTGGCAGACCTTTGAATTATATAGAATACTTGTGTAACATGCAGACAGACATGGGGGTCAATTACATTGTATTAGTAATAGCAATGATTACATTGTTTCAAGTAATAATAATAGATGGAACATAACACTGAAATGTAATAGTAATTGAGCTATTACATTTCTATTACAATTTGGATTAATGCCGGCTTATTTTGTGTTAGCTCCAACAGTCTACAAAGACAATGGGTAAGACAACCTTCATGCGTGTGTGTAATACATTGGTCTTTGTGTGCACGTGGGCATGCGTGTGTAATACATTGGTCTTTGTGTGCACGTGGGCATGCGTGTGTGTAATACATTGGTCTTTGTGTGCACGTGGGCATGCGTGTGTGCACGTTGGCATGCGTGTGTGTAATATCGTGGTTTGTTTCTGTTGCAGATGAACATAGATACAGATATTGCACTGGACACTTATGAGAAATTGTCAAAGATGGAACAAGAAATGAGATAACTACACAAATTATAACTTTATGTATGCACTACAAATGATACAGCTAAATGAATCCTAGTTTTACTTTTGACGTCATAATACTTAGAATAAATAGACAGCAGTATGACAACCACACATCACCATATGGAGGATGGTGTGGACACTCGTGGCAGGAAACTCCAATAGGTAGTATAATATGGTAATGTGATCATTTAATGTGTTTAAGGGTATTAATGTAAAACTGTGTACAAATAAATATGGTAACAGTGAAGGTTATATATATATATATATATATATATATATACACTATAAAACAATTTATGGCTGTGTTTGTTTATTTATTTCATCATATCTCCGTCAGTGGGGAGGGAGGGAGGGAGGGGGGAGGGGAGGGAGGGAGCAGAAATATATGCAGGCATATGGGCAGGCAAGTAATCATATATGCAGGGAGATAGGGAAATAAGTAGGAATATAGGCAAGTACCTATCTGCCTATGTGCCTATCTCCAATTTTGCCTGTCTCTCTCTGTGTGTGTGTGTGTGTGTGTGTGTGTGTGTGTGTGTGTGTGTGTGTGTGTGTCTATCTTAAAATTTACATATATTACTATTGTTCCACGTTACATTACATGATCTAAGTCAACATGAGTTCCTTCATAAGACCCTCAATCATGGAGTAATTTAGTAAGAAATGAATGAACGAGTACGATCTACCTATCTGCCTCTCTGCTATTTCTATTTGTCTATCTGCCTATCTGCATATTTTCTTATATGTATGTCTGCCTATGTGCTTATCTGCCGCTCTATTGCTATATAAAATCTGGCATATTTTTTATTGTTCCAAGTTACACAAACTACGTCAATATAACTTCCTTTATAAAATCCCCAACCATGGAGGAATTTATAAGAAATTAATGTATGATGATCCGCCTATCTACGTATCAGCGTATCTCCCTGCATAAGTGCTTACCTGTCTGTTTATATGCCTGCCTATCTTCTTATCTACCAAATGTGCCTCTCTCACTCTATCTCTCTGAATATGTCTATCTTAAAATTGACATATTTTACTATGGTTCCACGTTACGTTACATAATCTACGTCAACATTAGTTCCTTCAGAAGACCCACAACCATGGAGTAATTTAGTAAGAAATGAATGAACGACTATCTGCTTATTTGCCTATCTGCGTATTAGCCTTTTTGCCTATCTGCCTCTCTCTATCTTAAAACTGGCATATTTTACTGTTGTTCTAAGTTACATAATCTACGTAAACATAGTTTCCTTTATTAAATCCCCAACCATGGAGAATTTAGTCAGAAATTAATGTACAATGATCTGCCTATCTGCCTATCCCACTTTCTCTCACTGTGTATCTTTCTCTATCTTAAAACTTACATATTTTTCTATTGTTCCACGTTACATAATCTACGTCAACATAAGTTCCTTCATCAGATCCACAACCATGGGGTAACTTAGTAAGAAACAAATGAAAGATTATCTGCCTATCTGACTAACCCCATAGCTGCCAATTTACCTATCTGCCTCCGTCTATTTGACTATCTGATTATCTGTCTATCTGCCTCTCTCGCTATTTTCAAACTGACATATTTTACTATTGTTAGAAGTTACATAATCTACGTCAACATAAGTTCCTTCATAAGATCCACAACCATGGGGTAACTTAGTAAGAATTTAATGTACGATTATCTGCCTATTTGTCTACTTGCCTATCTGACTGTCTGCCTATCGGCCTCTTTCTCTGTCTGGCAAATTTTACTACTGTTCCAAGTTGCATATCTATGTAAACATAACTTCTTACATAATCTACGTCAACATAAGTTCCTTCATAAAATCTCCAACCATGGGGGAATTTATAAAAAAATTAATGTATGATTATCTTCCTGTCTGCCTATAAGTGATCCAAATGGAGTTGATGTGCTTCCTTCAGCTCTGAACAATCTGAAGCTGGAATGTCGTTTTCTATTTTCCTTACCGACGTCTCATCCATTTCATTGGAATCCAAGTTCTCACAACATCAACGACTCTCCCTTGAATCCTGTCCTAGAATGTGAGGATGTATTCCATGGATATTCCCGACAATCAAATCACAGACGGGATCAAGTAAGCATAAAGCCTCTACCTCCCCGGTAAATACAGGAGTATCTAGGAAACATTTGGCCGAGGGAGAGACGGAGAGGGAGAGACAGTCAGACAGAGACACAGGTAGGGAGACAGGCAGAGAGACAGACAGAGAAACAGATCGAGAGACAGACAGAGAGACAAACGGAGAGAGATGGGATAGAGATGGAGAGACGGAGAGAGAAACAGAGGCGGAGGGAGAGAGACGGAGTGGGAGATAGAGTTGGAGGGAGAGACAGAGACAGAAAGAGAGACATCACTGTACGACAATAAAACAGACCAATAAACATTTATCATATCAGAAATATCACCTTTTTTATCGGACGATTTATTGGCGTGTCAAATTCCCCACAGTTGCTGAGAGGTAAATATACTATAGCAATAAATATTAAAACATGAAATATAAATGTTAATATATATGAACTTTGAGATGGAAAATTGAGAGAATTTGGGCATTTTAATTATATGAAAACCCTAGCTAGCGCCGTATCAGTTGACCAATGAAAATCGTTGCATATTACCTTTAACAGAAGTACGTATTCATAACCATAAATACTACTACACTAATCATTGCAACTGTAGAAACAACTTGAATGGTTAAACAATTGTTTATTAATATAACATTAACAGTTAACAATGCATTTTCCAGATAATAATAATTAACTTTTATGGCACCTATAATTATGTTCAGGAACCTGAGCTCAGAGGTGCAACAAAACAGAATCATTAAGCATATTTGCAAAAAACGACGTGGAAGTCATTATCGGAATGAGGAATCACTGCAGTGCTTGCCCCTACTAATACCAATCTGACTCGGCTGCTATATTCATTGTTATTTCTGAACCATCACATTTAATTTAAATCACAAGTCACGAGATCATTAAAAATATCCATCACTGTTTGAAATAAACACCAATGATTTGGGAGCATGGTTCCAGTTATTACAATTATATGTTACTTACTATAACTATTACAGTGAATCATGATCACTCGGTTCAGCATTTTCAAATAATGTCTCTTACAACATGTCATATCTACTAGCTCAATTAATAGTTGCACTGACACAGAGTTTGCTAACAGGCTTCATTTGTTGTTCAGTAATTTACAGCATTTTCTTTGCACAAATGCATCTAGCCGACACTGCCACTTCTCCATGGAACTTTAAAACAAAAAGCCATCTTTGAATATATAGCGTGCACCTACTTGGGAAATGCCAGCATAGGCACTTCACCATTCCATATATGTACGAAAGTATTACACCCAACCAACAATTTTCAATAAATTTATTATCTTGCATACATACTCACAACAAAATTATAGTTGCACAAGATTAGCATACAAGTATGAATACTAGATATTACAAGATTAGCATACAAGTATGAATACTAGATATTACAAGATTAGCATACAAGTATGAATACTAGATATTACAAGATTAGCATACAAGTATGAATACTAGATATTACAAGAGTAATTAGTAATTCTTAAAATATTGGTGTTTTTCCTGTGACTTCATTTTCCCAGACTCTTGTATTTTGTTATTAGACATACAATGGGAAACGCGAGAAACATTTAGAATGACGGCAGCTGTGGGCGTTGTGCAGGAGATGACTTATTTGAGCAAAGACAGTTCATACTTGAAGGCGGCCCACCACTGTTCTTGTCCTACTGCCACATTCGCTCTCTGAAACAACAACTCTCAATGAGAGGTGCATTTATTTCTACGCTAGATATTACATGCACCGATTCATTCATTTTTTTCTCTCACTCTGTTGTGTCATTGTAAACAAATTGTACTCTTCATTAACTCTATGCCTTCTATTAACCTGCTTACTAGTCGACAGATGTTGTTTCGATGGTCAAACCCTTGATATATATATGGGGTATTTTGAAAAAAATAAAGGCATTATGTTTCATTCGTGAGTTTTACAGTAATTTGTTATTTCACTGTAATTGTATTGTTATTATAAACAAATTGTATGTATGCCTAACCTGCTATTACATTTTATATAGTTTGATTGTATCGCTTGCGATTTAATCTATAATATAATAACACAACACATTTATTATTCTATTTAATTACTCAGTATTATAGGTAGTTCTTATAATAAACCCTTTGGGGCCTCTAGAGAATATCCTGCAATTTTTTGTTTTCCTTATTTCCTGTAATAACTTTGTAACTTGCGTGCAACCAAATAAATGCAGTTCCTTCAAAGTTCATTCAACCAAATGATCAAAACATTTAGTAATCAAACAATCAAGTTTTTAAACAACCTTCCATGTTTTGAAACAATACAGTTACAGACTTCAGTTAACACACTTCTGAATTTGAGACGACTTGCTAGGATTACTATATAGGAATTTTCTTACTCATACACTAAATTTGTCGCTTGACTGATAGCAGTAATTATGTTCATTGCAGAAAAAGTAGCCAACAGGGGGCACCACTTAACACATGGGTTCAATGTATTCATCCAAAACGAAACCGACGGCTATTTTTTTGTGTTGATTTGATCAGTTCTGTGTGTATTTTGAATATTATATACTTCTATACTATAAAGTAGTTTCTGCCTGCCCGCCAGCCCGACCGACCGCCCACCTGTCCCTTCATATTTCCATAAATTTCACATCTATGGGGCTGAAATTTTATAGGTGTGCCTGGGAGGGCATGGGGGGCCATGGGGATGGTTCATGCATTAAAAAAAATTCCAAATTCCCCAGGGGTGGGGATATTATGAAGGAACGTAGATGACATAATTCAGAACAATATGAATTCATAGTTACGTACAACTGTTCACAATGCTATGTACGACAATGTTTTCTATAATTGTTACGTGATCTACGTCCATACGGTACAAGTGCTTCATGCACATCGTACATGATCTTTCAGGGGGCACGAAGTTGTCATTGCAATCGGCATTGAGCTACCAAAACTTGACTGGGTAGTGCAACGAGTTATAAGCTCTTGTAGTGGCTGCCTTTACTCCTGTGCAACAATGGGCAACTCGGCTAGTTTATATAAATTATGTTTGAATATACACTTTGATGTTGAATCGGCACAACTAATGCCAACGCAACTTAAAACTGGGGAATATTTATGACTGTTTGTGATTATCAAAGACTTGTTTCGGGCCTTGTTCAATCGTGCAGTACACAGCGGGTTTAATAATGAAACCAACTCACCTCGACCGACGATACAATGGCATTGAGGGCTGCATAGTGCTGCTTTGTTTGCGACATCAACTTCTCCACAAACAACAGTCGAGTGAGCAGACTTACATACACCTTTACCTCAACCGTCGTTGTACAGGCTGAAACAAGACTCATCATATAATATCATGGTTCTTATTAGCATATCCCCAAAAAATTATTACCTGTAGAGACTTTTGCTTATCTTATCAAGATGGCTTCCTCAGTATGAATGAGAATGACGCCCTGGTAGGATGACGTCATCGTAGACATGTGGAAGCTTGTAGTTCCCACCATCTCTGTCGATCACTGCCTGTCTTCCGAGATGAGGGGAACTACGAGCTTCCACATGTCTACGATGATGTCAACCTACCAGGATATCATTTTCATTTGTTCTGAGGAGGCTAGGAAGATAGATAAAAGTGTCTACGGGTAATAGAAATGTTTGGATATGATAATAAAAACTGTAGATGTCTGTGGTATTCTAAAATAATACTATCCTGAAGAATATGCAACAATCAAAGCATACTCAGCAATTCTTATATCGACTGACAGCTGACACTTGGACACAGTAATATTAATCTGTTAATATAAAATTGATTACAATGTTATTGTTAACATAATCACTGCTTATGTTTACATTACAATAGGATTGTCAGTTCAGTGTTGCACGGAGAACTATTCTGCAGTACAGACAATAGCTGTGCTACAATGTAGCAGATAGCTTATAAGCAAACCAAACTTTAGCAGCATCCGAGCAAATGAATCTATGTAAACCATTTAAACAAACAATAGTTGGTGTCGAGTTAAAAACTTCAATAAAAAAAATCTTGTTATGTTGACCAAAAGGGGACATCTATAAAATTTTACTTAATTTGACAGCAAGATTTTGTTCAGTTACCTTCCAGCAAATGTGATATCTGCAGAAGAAATGTACTGTACACATCTGTACACGTGTGTAGCAGCTGAGCACAAGATTTGTACACACAGACACAGATGTCCTCAACCACTTCAGCACTAATGCCTGTCCGGTCCACACTCGCAATGCTGTCAACCACTTCAGTGCCGGTACTTTCTGTATGACTGGTGCTGTCAACTATTTTAGTGCCGTTACTCTCTGCACGACAGGTGCCGTTAACCAATTTAGTGCTGTTACTCTCTGTATGACTGTTACTGTCAACCACTTGAGTGCAGTTACTGCTGTGACCAATATTGTCACACCTGGGTGACTTGTTGCCAACAAACACCAGTAGATGGAGTATGAGTGTTGCAAGCTGACTCAACAGTGACTCAGAGAGAACGCAGTCAGCACGGTGCTTTGAGTGACAAGAGACAACTTGGTGAAATCCACTCATCAGCTCAATCACACTAACACCAATGTCCACTGGCACCACTCGACGACGCTGCACAACACAAACACCATTCACAAATCAACATTTGAGGCATTTATTTGCACATGTTAAACGCCCAAATAAAAAATCTAGTATTTCATGTGCATAATCGCATAAATAGGTACATGTATATCACTAGAGGTACTTCACAATAACCATGTAAACATCAAAACCAAAACATCATGGCGGCTGACTACGGACGTGGAGCCTGGCATTAGACCACACTGGGGGTCACCTCCAAATCTTGAGGAACATTTATTTAGACCATGACTAAGTAACACATTGCAGACCTCTTGGCTTATGCAAGTCTTCTATGTTACCCCGTAGCACATTCAACAGCTGTCTGACTGAAACTCACCAGAAAGTCTTCTATGTTATCCTGTAGCACAGTCAACATCTGACTGACTGAAACTCACCAGAAAGTCTTCTATGTTACCCTGTAGCACAATCAACAGCTGACTGACTGAAACTCGCCAGAAAGTCTTCTATGTTACCCTATAGCACATTCAACAGCTGACTGACTGAAACTCACCAGAAAGTCTTCTATGTTACCCTGTAGCACAGTCAACAGCTGACTGACTGAAACTCACCAGAAAGTCTTCTATGTTACCCTATAGCACAATCAACAGCTGACTGACTGAAACTCACCAGAAAGTCTTCTATGTTACCCTGTAGCACAGTCAACAGCTGACTGACTGAAACTCGCCAGAAAGTCTTCTATGTTACCCTGTAGCACAGTCAACAGCTGACTGACTGAGACTAACCAGAAAGTATTCTATGTTACCCTGTAGCACAGTCAACAGCTGCCTGACTGAAACTCACCACAAAATCTTCTTTGTTACCCCATAGCACAGTCAACAGCTGTCTGACTGAAACTCACCAGAAAGTCTTCTATGTTATCCTGTAGCACAGTCAACAGCTGACTGACTGAAACTCACCAGAAAGTCTTCTATGTCACCCTGTAGCACATTCAACAGCTGACTGACTGAAACTCACCAGAAAGTCTTCTATGTTACCCTGTAGCACATTCAACAGCTGTCTGACTGAAACTCACCACAAAGTCTTCTTTGTTACCCCGTCCTTTCAGCAACGGGACAGATCACTGTTTAACTTCCAGGTTCATGGCATACGAATATGCCAGTGATTTTGAGACAGTCCCCCTTTAGGTAATTATTTAGACCATGACTAAGTAACACATTGAAGACCTCTTGGCTTATGCAAGTCTTCTGTTACCCCGTAGCACATTCAACAGCTGTCTGACTGAAACTCACCAGAAAGTCTTCTATGTTACCCTGTAGCACAGTCAACATCTGACTGACTGAAACTCACCAGAAAGTCTTCTATGTTACCCTGTAGCACAGTCAACATCTGACTGACTGAAACTCACCAGAAAGTCTTCTATGTTACCCTGTAGCACAGCCAACAGCTGTCTGACTGAGACTCACCAGAAAGTCTTCTATGTTACCCTGTAGCACAGTCAACAGCTGACTGACTGAAACTCACCAGAAAGTCTTCTATGTTACCCTGTAGCACATTCAACTGACTGAAACTCACCACAAAGCCTTCTTTATTACCCCATAGCACATTCAACAGCTGACTGACTGAAACTCACCAGAAAGTCTTCTATGTTACCCTGCAGCACAGTCAACAGCTGACTGACTGAAGGCAACTGAAGCAGGAAATGTCGAGTGAACTGAAACATACAATACATTCACTGAGTACAAAATACAACACTTAACACTAGTCATACAGAGAGAATATGCTATATCATAACATCAACCACTGTCATTTCTAAAATCAGTTGCTAAGTGTGTATATAAAGATCTACTGTAACAGGGCTAATTATTACATATAATTCTTTAATGTACAAACAAAAATGCCCGTCCCCAGGACGGGATAACTTGGTAGTTCATACGTGACAGTCATGATAGCAATGCTTACCAAATGCCTCAGGTCATTATGCCATAAATACGCTCAGGATTGTTTAAGGGAACGGTAAACGTATTACCAATACATAGGTGCGTGCTTTTTACTATAATTAATATAAATTGCCCAGATGGCGCTACATACTGTCAAACGGTTTACGTACCGAAGTATTCACCTTGCGCATTTGAACATTTGATTTATCATAAAAACCACTAAGAACCCTTGATATGTGGGGTATTTCGAAAAAATAAAGGCGTCACGTTTCATTCGTGGGGTCGTAGATTAATCCCTGAAAGTTTGGCGCTCGAGATGCAAGCTGTCTAGGAGGAAAACGTGAACAAACATACAAACATATGTTAGCTCGATCATAGCTCGATTATTTAATAGTTGACTTCTGGAAAATCAAACATCTCGGTGCAACTGCGTTGAAAAACATTGACACACCATGTTTTACAGATAACTGGGTATACTTTAACAGGAATCCATTTGAGCTATACCTGGCTTATCTGGAAATTAGCAACACAACTTTTTTCTCATGCAGACAACCTGCTGCTGAACATTGCAGTGTCACATGGCTGAAGAAGGTGCCAAACTTTATCACACTCAATGTTTTTATCTCTGTATACAATAAAACAGTTTGTGGCTGTGTGTGTCCCACATACTCCGTCGTTCACCATCGGATTGCATCGTCCTCACCCAAGACACAAAGTCATGCCCCTAAACCATTCACCCTCAGATTGCATTGTCTTCTTCTGAGACAAAGTCATGTTCCTAAACCATTAACCCTCAAATTGCATTGTCCTAACCTGAGACAAAGTCATGTCTCAAAACCATTCACCCTCGAATTGCGTTGTCCTCACCTCAGACAAAGTCATGTCCCTAAGCCATTCACCGTCGGATGACTGACTTAGACAAATTCTGCCATCTGAACTCCCGTTGACACTGTCTGTCTGGGGCGTCTCAAGCAACTCAGTCCGTGAGGTTCCTAAAATTATACTCCCGAGTAATACTGGCCCCTTTAAAAATATGATGATTTTCAGGAATGTTTCATATAACTAAAATTCCTCAATTCTCTTAACTTAATCTCACATTACATCAAAATTAACAATATTATTATTCACGTTTTAATTTTAATTGTTGTAGTATATTTATCGTTAGAAATTGTATAAAATGGAATTAAAAATGCAGGAACAAAAAGAACTGATCCTCCACGCTTGCCAAATAATGGCATATTTTTCAGTTCGGGCGAATACTCTTTTATGGCGGAATATTGCGACACTGATATTTATTAGTATTTTATAACATTTCAATAATATCAATGCAAAACATGTTACTAGTGTGTTCTTTTATCTCCTAATGTATTAAAAAATACACAATTTGGTGATGAAATAAAATAACAAAGTTTTTTAATTTATATCAAATCTGCTGTACTGAATACGGTTTGGCTTGCCAATAAATTAGCATATGAAAATCAATGTACGTTCTCTTTAATAGATTAACAACACATGGCTAGGAAATCTGTCTTGATTGAGGGTTTATCGGGAGGGAATATAACATATCATTGTGAAATAATTTGATTGGATATTTTAACAAATATTGACCAAGTAACATACTTACTAACAAAATTAAACTATAGTACCAAAGCTACAAAATTTTTTGAGTACTAGACGTTTATGTGTAGCCTATGATGTATTTACCAAGAAGTGTAGACAGCAGGAAAGTGATGTAGTCTGCTGGTCTAAATGTCTCACTGTCCATGGTCGTTTTGTTTCGTATGAATCTACAAATGAGGATGACAAGGTGACAGCTGAGCTGTTGGTACTACACCAACAGTACAAATGCGCATTGAACTAATCGAGTATCATCAAATATCGCACACCATAAGTTTCTGTGTACAATATGTCCCAATGTATAATATGCATCCTTACCTTTTGCTCAAGTCTGACAGAATTTCTATATTACTATGTTACAACCCCCGATTTCTCCGCTTCCGATAGTTGGATTGAAGCCCATGATCTCTATATATGGATAGGAGACAAATGTCCATTACTTGAAGGCATTGGCCGCCAACTTAATTCACCCCAAAAATATATAACAGATACTAGTGCAGATGAAATCCACATTGCATCTGGCAAGTAGATGTCTGTCACGTTTGGTGGGCGCATTATGAAGGTCTGCATCATAAGTTCGCAAACAATGGTTGATTTAGTACTTGAATAACTTTGGATACAAACGTACACATATTGGCATAGATATATATTGGCATAGATATATATTGGCATAGATATATATTGGCATAGATATATATTGGCATAGATATATAAGTGATTGTTAACGAGTAAAACCACTAGCGGCCAGTTGGCATAACTAACAAAAGTTGCAAATTTTGTAGCTACGAAAATAAGTTCATATTAAACAATAATTGAGATGACAAAGTTTGAGTTTAGAACACTATTAATTTGATGTGCGACCAATAAATTGTGACTAAGATTGCCCATTTCTTCGCTACCGGGTACGTGAGCAAACATAATGCCCACCATGGAGCAATATCTTGCGGGATTTCAATTCCATATTTGGTCCAATAAAAATGGCTTAGCCCAATTACCACGTATAATAGGCATCTGGACTTATAAGTAAAACATTTGTGAAAAAACATATACACATATCTTATACACATAAATTTACGACAAGATATGTCTGGACAGTTGCAGTTGTTAGTAAAATTTTACATTACATGAATATAATAAAATGGCATAAATGATATAAATGAAAAATTACAACATTCTGATTAATATTATGTTCTCCTCACATCTGATCAAACTCTATAACTGTCCCACTCTTTCATACAGAATAGAATATCTTTTGATAGAGTAATATCTTTTTATTGTGTATTGGCCCACGGTCTGTGACAATACATGGGTGTGTGCTTTTTACTATAATTAATATAAACTGCCCAGATGGGCTTGTTTTGTATTTTGTGTACATTAGTGAGTAACACATACACTGCCACCCTTACCTGTGGTGTAGCACTTCCAGCAGGTACTTGATGGCCGAGTCACCCAACGCGTGTCGCTGGCATAAATGAGTCAGCTGCATGAAATGCTGCCTCTCCAGTTTTGGAAAGTAGAAAACCAATTCGACCAACTGATGCTGAATGTCTGGCTTCAATGACATCACAAATCTTGTTTCTGAAACATTACCAAAGAACAAATAAAGAACTTGTGTATACCATTGTTTGTGAGGCTGAACTCAGCTTACTCTGTCTGTCTGTCCGTCCCTTCTCCCTCTTTAACAAGGAACATTGCATTGTAGTGACATACAACTGTTAGCAATGCTATGTACGTTTTCTATGATTGCTCAGAGTTACGTATGGTACGAAAGACTCATGAAATCAGTAGTTGTACATGATTTTCGGAGCATGAAGTTGCATCCAACCTGGCCATGGCATCCAACCTGGCCGTGGCATCCAACCTGGCCGTGGCATCCAACCTGGCCGTGTAACTTGACTGGCCGCAAGGATTCATCAGTTCTTGCAGTGTCTGCCTTTTTTCCCATGTAACATCGGGCAACTCTAGCTAGTTTGTCATATTTCCTCTGCAGTCTTACCGAGCAAGGCTGTTGTGTGCTGCCCAAGGGCACTAAGGAAGGGTGCACACCCCTGTGAGCCAACCTCCGTCATCAATTTCATCATGACACCCATCAAGAAGTCATTTTGAGTGCTTATTTGTAGCAGTGACACTGGTAACAACTCCAGCCATCGTGTCACGGCAGCTCCACTGGAAACAATCAAACAGGAAACCTCTCAATTTACATTTATTACAGTAATCATGATAACGAAATGTATAGAACAAAATACACATATCAGGGATTTTCCTAAGAAAAATAACCATGGATCAATTGGCCAATGCAAAAAAAATTGTATGGGTCATTTTGTGTAAGCTTCTCAACTGTCAGCATTATTGCAATTTAAAACGTGTAGTGAAAAAATGACAAATAAGTTTTGCTGAATAGAGAAAGCACGCAGCAATTTGTTGATTAACATACCAGGTCAGTGTACAAAATACCTGTTTCGCTGATATGTTCTGCATTCAGTAATAAAGAAACAACAACCAAATCAGAGATAACAGCAGCCTTTATGGATATTGACCACACTTAGAATATAAACTAAATCAAGCATTTGAGACTAGCATCTAGACAAACTATATAAAATGATTCAAATTTAAATCAAAATATGTTGTATACATGTACACATATACTGCATTTTATTCCATTGGTGTGAGAGAGAAAACAGTGTAAATTAAAAACTTTCTCTTCATATGAGCGTCTCCCTTTAACCATAACCAACATATATGGACACTACATCACTACTGAGACTGTCTGGTACCTCGTGAGGTGAGACTGTGAATTAAGCATGTCAGTCAGCAGTTGCAGATGGGGCCCAATGTTGGCCACTGCACAAGTCTCATACTGCTTCAACACAGCAGTCAGCAACTGTTCCTGCCACTCTGCCAACAACACGGAAACACTGCTGTAACCCAACACTGCTGTAACCCAACACTGCTGTAACCCAACACTGTTGTAACCCAACACTGCCATAAATGAACACTGCTGTAATTCAACACTACCACAACCCAACACTGCCACAATCTAACACTGCTGCAAACTAACACTGTCGCAACCCAACAATGCTGTAACCCAACACTGCCATAACCCAACACTGACAAAACCCAATGTTTCCATAACCCAACACTACCATAGACCAACACTGACAAAACCCAATGTTTCCATAACCCATAACCCAACACTACCATAGACCAACACTGACAAAACCCAATGTTTCCATAACCCAACACTACCATAGACCAACACTGACAAAACCCAATGTTTCCATAACCCAACACTACCATAGATCAACACTGACAAAACCCAATGTTTCCATAACCCATAACCCAACACTACCATAGACCAACACTGACAAAACCCAATGTTTCCATAACCCAACACTACCATAGACCAACACTGACAAAACCCAATGTTTCCATAACCCAACAATACCATAGACCAACACTGACAAAACCCAATGTTTCCATAACCCATAACCCAACACTACCATAGACCAACACTGACAAAACCCAATGTTTCCATAACCCATAACCCAACACTACCATAGACCAACACTGACAAAACCCAATGTTTCCATAACCCAACACTACCATAGACTAACACTGACAAAACCCAATATTTCCATAACCCATAACCCAACACTACCATAGACCAACACTGACAAAACCCAATGTTTCCATAACCCATAACCCAACACTACCATAGACCAACACTAACAAAACCCAATGTTTCCATAACCCATAACCCAACACTACCATAGACCAACACTGACAAAACCCAATGTTTCCATAACCCATAACCCAACACTACCATAGACCAACACTGACAAAACCCAATGTTTCCATAACCCAACAATACCATAGACCAACACTGACAAAACCCAATGTTTCCATAACCCATAACCCAACACTACCATAGTCCAACACTGACAAAACCCAATGTTTCCATAACCCATAACCCAACACTACCATAGACCAACACTGACAAAACCCAATGTTTCCATAACCCAACACTACCATAGACCAACACTGACAAAACCCAATGTTTCCATAACCCATAACCCAACACTACCATAGACCAACACTGACAAAACCCAATGTTTCCATAACCCATAACCCAACAATACCATAGACCAACACTGACAAAACCCAACACTGCCAAATTGTGGGAGGGGGCATTATGGAAACTGTATTGCTGGGCAAAACAATATCAAATAATGTGGTAATCTGAACGGATTCCTTTGCCGGTGGGCCCAGTAGTCTGTTGTAAAATCTAGCGTGTCTGAAATTACTGTTGGTAAGGAGGCCTGAGACCTTCAACTTTTCGTTCAGACTGGCAACTCTCAAAAAGTGCCGACTCACATGACTGGCATCTTTTCAGTAAATGCTGTACTTCCAAGACTGACATTGCGAATATCACAAGGCATAGGATAATATTATAAAACCTAAATTAAACGTATGATAATGCAGCAAGAAAATTATTTGAAATACCAATGAATAAATAGGACTAACAGTAACATAATGTTTACTTAAGCATAAACATAATGTTTAAGTAAGTAAATGTGGACCACCAAGTTTTGTGTGGGACCACCAAGGTTTGTGTGGGACCACCAAGTTTTGTGTGGGACCACCAAGGTTTGTGTGGGACCACCAAGTTTTGTGTGGGACCACCAAGTTTTGTGTGGGACCACCAAGTTTTGTGTGGGACCACCAAGTTTTGTGTGGGACCACCAAGGTTTGTGTGGGACCACCAAGGTTTGTGTGGGACCACCAAGTTTTGTGTGGGACCACCAAGGTTTGTGTGGGACCACCAAGTTTTGTGTGGGACCACCAAGGTTTGTGTGGGACCACCAAGTTTTGTGTGGGACCACCAAGGTTTGTGTGGGACCACCAAGGTTTGTGTGGGACCACCAAGTTTTGTGTGGGACCACCAACTTTTGTGTGGGACCACCAAGGTTTGTGTGGGACCACCAACTTTTGTGTGGGACCACCAACTTTTGTGTGGGACCACCAAGGTTTGTGTGGGACCACCAACTTTTGTGTGGGACCACCAACTTTTGTGTGGGACCACCAACTTTACGAAGTCTGACTGTCCAACTGTTCACCTGGTGGCAGCGACAGTTTGAGTATCTTGCGGGCTGTGGTCAGTAGTATGTTCACATTGTCCTGTGTTTGTCGACAGCTGGTCAGCTGTGATACAATGTAGTCCAGTATGACCTGTGTCCAGCCAGCTTTGGTCAGCTGTCCACTTGGGTCAACAAGGAAGTGGCTCATGACCTCACACAAAGTCAGATTCAGTGAAACAACACAGGACTGGAACATAAGGCAGACCAGGGCTAGTTGCAACACAGGTGAGTTGTAACAAGAGTCCTACAGAAAAAATACTAATGCAAGGAAAAAAGCGGCACCATTTGAAAGAAAAACAGTAATTTGCTACGGTGGCCGTGGTGGGTATTCTGTTGCTTGTTTTGAACTGAGTAGTTTCAGCAGAAATGTTTAAGATAAACTACTATTTCTTCAGAAATTATAGTTGAAATACTAAATAATATTTCAGGTTAATAACATTTAGAGTTTTCATTTCTTTGGTGATGTTTCCTGATTAAAATGTAATGCATGTAATGCATCAGGGTATGTTGGAATGCTACTGGAGATATCATTGCTCAAATGTGTATTACATTAATCATTTTATTTATATACTTAAAGACCACAACAGCAGCAACTCAAAATGTAGAAATTGACAGATCTGCCGAAGAATGCATTGAATGTGACGTGTGCACCTTTGGCTGTTTGACCGACTTCTTCCGGTCCTGGTGTCTGTGGGCGTGCACACTGTAGGGGAAGTGTAGAAGGAAGTAGTGCACAAAGTCTTTGAGATATCTCTCTCTCACCCAGCTCACCTATCACACACGATCACAACACAGCTTAAGGCCAAGTACAGCATGGATGTTTCAATAGAGCCTATCCGAAATAACCCGCAGTGCCCCTGGTGACACCAATATAAATGAGAAATCGTGTGATATTGTAGATGGAAGTACAAGTAATTCGCGCGAATCTTGCCGTGCACTGAAAGCATGTACTCAATCATGTTTAAAGTTATTCAAACATCAGATCAGCCCATTTTTTTATATTGTGATGCTAGCCTTGTGATTTGAGTTTAATATCAGTAAGCATTGATATTGGTGCAATATATTCTTTGCTGAAACAGTAATTCTTTAACTATTTGCGTTCTTGTCGTTGTTGTGCATGTATCATTGTTCCCACTTAAAGTAAAAAAATTATGTGTTATAGTTCCATTGACACTCAATCTTATGATGCAATGTGCTTATATTCACCAGCTGTCTAGCGATAAAAAACATGTTTTTTCAGGTACCGACTAGTGTAAAACTTTAGATAACAGAGGTACCAAGTGTACCACTTTAGCAGTAGAACTACCGTTTTTTTTCACTTCTTTAGCAATCTACTGCTCTACTGCCTTCGAGCCAAAACCTACCACCAAAGTGCAAATTCAAGGTTAAATCAATAAATGTACTCATTTCGAATCCAAATAAACTGCCAAACCACCATTTCAAGTACAAAATGCACCAGAAATCTGAAAATATATGCTTAAATTGACGGAAGTGTGAGAAGGTGACTCTGTGAACAATGGAATAGTGTAGACTTACTGTGCTGCTAGTGCTGCTTGTATCAGTCTGCAACACACACTGAAGTAGTAACCGCAGTACACCCAGGACGCTGGCCAGGGTCGTCACTGCATTCACACTCAACGTACTGTCTGAAACAACACATCAGACTAGCTATACAGCAGGGTTCCTACCCTTTCATTTCCTTTTCCCTTTCAACATTGCATAACACAGTAGCTTGATTATTATTATGCTGAGGCCCTTTATTTTTTTTAGTTCGTTTACTTCCAGGTTCCAAAACAAAAATGGGTCGGCCAGAAAAAATAAAAAGTACCATATTGGCCAAATATATTCGGACAATTAAAATCTCAGCTCTCCGGATATATATGCCATATATATATATACACAACAATATTTCACAGATACACCGTCTGAATTGTTATGCATGCAAACAAGTCCTGACATTGTATCCTGTTAAATAAACTACACTTTATTAATGCTGCTAAACTACATTCTTATATAGTTTTTCTATGGCGATTCATTAATTCAATCATTCCACGTTAAAAAAACATTCTTTTTAACATACTGTGTTTTTGCACGACTACGGTCCAAATACCAGCATGGATTGCATCCGCGGTGAGTGACAATATAAGCCACTGATGCAACACAGTTCTACTTGCGCCGGAAAGGTGCACAGAAACACAATAAGCCTGGTGAGGACCATGTATTACCTCCCAGTATCTTAAATTTAGTTTACAATCATACTTTAATTTTGAGAATACATCTAGAAGATGACAAATGCAATCGTATTGGAGAAAATGCCTGGGAAAAATGTTTTCTCTCCAAAAACTAAAATTTGGGCTGGCAGATCTGTAAAGCAAGTAAAAATAAAATGTCTGAGATGGTGCAGACATAACTGCCCGTGATGAGTGTCACCTGAGAGTGCCATGTCGTGGAGGTCTGGAGCTACCTCGACCCAGCACTGGAGCAGCAGAGGAACCAGTGTGTCGAAGAAGGACTGCAGTCTCTCTTGCGATGACAACAGGTCTGTCTCGCCTCCTGGTGACTTACTGCTGCAACACGCATAACTTACAATTCACATTCCACATTAAAGTGTCTATGACATGGTTTTTGCTTTTTTAGCATTTTCCAAGTACACAATGTAAAACTAATTTATGTGCTAATTTATTGGCAAATTAGATATGTAAATAATTATATATATATATATATATATATATATATATATATATATTAGAAAAGTTTGCAGTTACTGCCAGGAAATTAGTTTTCTTTTGCGTGAGAGAGAAACTGCTACATTTATATATATATTTGTTTTCTACGATTGTTCCAAGTTACATAATCTTCATCAAACCAAACAATGTTTTGTGAAAGACCACCTCCTGGAAGATATAATCACAATGACACAAAATGGTGTGACCCATCGCTGCGAAGTATCACATGTAGTGACAAATATATCACCTGTAGATGTAGCTCCCTTAGAACTTTTTATACGAACAAGTAAATGTCAACACATGTGAACAGCCCCTTACCTGAGTCGAAATGATGTGTTTACATTGGAAGACACAGCGAGACTGCCAAAGGGCTGAAAGTGGCACATTGTGTCGCAGCACATCACACTAGACTGATGAACCTGTCCACCAGACTCTACAAGTTGGCCGTTAAGCATCGCCTGCAGGAATCTGTGCAGTCGGTCAAGCACTTGACTGCGCCACTTCTGACTGGACAGGCGGCTGTTTGGATTGACCAGTAGTGCCCGTGTCTGCCCGGCCTGACTAGACTGACCCTGCCGAGATATCTGCTCTACGAAGTTAGGCAGGAGTTGGGGCGCGGCTGTGGTAACAAGTGTTGGATAGAACTGTAGACACAGGTCCAGCACTGTGAGAGAATCCACCTGGATGTCCTCACAGATGTGAGTCATTGCACAACACAGATGGGCCGTGAGGAGAGAGAAGAATGGGTGCATCTGTGTGGGAGCGACTTGTGGGAAGATCAGTCGGAGAAGTCTGCGAAGACTGCCGCGAACTGTTGCGTCTTTGTCAATGAACATATGAGCGAGACAGGCGAATAGAGGGGAGAGGTGGGTGGGGACAAGCTGGGGGTGAGCTGCCAGCAACTCATACAGTCCTGTCATGGCATCCTGTCGCACACTCGCATTGTAATGTTCACACCGACTAAACAGGTCCTGCAAACACAACAACAGGTCCTGCAAACACAATACAGGTCCTGCAAACACAATGACAGGTCATGCAAACACAATGACAGGTCCTGCACATACAGTAACAGGTCGTGTTAACACAACAAGAGGTCCTGCACAAAAATTAATCAAGAAAAAACAATTCTGTGTTCTGGCTTATTAGCATACATATTTTCAATAAGTTACAGAAATAAAAAAGCTACCTTACAAATCCAAACACATATCTTACCACAATATTCAACTTGCGTTTTGTCGTTGGTTGAAGGTTGGCTGTCCTTGAGCCTTGTTCTCGGATTTGAATGCTGCGTGTTTTAAAAAATGTGTCTGTGACATTGTCAGCTTTTGCCAGCTTCTTTCCCACTTTCAGCTTTACTTTCTGGAAATCTTTGAATTGTTGTTTCTTCTTCTTACTTTTTGCCATTGCAGTTTTCTCTGCAAACACAATCGTATTCTGCAACAACCAGAAATAACAAATCACTGTCACAATGACCGAGTACAAATTTAATTGAAACACAAAAAAATCAAAATGTAGTTGAGTTAGTTTAGTAATCATTGCAACCAAACAGTTCAAATATACGAGAAGACATGCGTACACATTCAAACAAATAATATCAATAAAGTTGTTTGTCAATCATATATATATATATATATATATATATATATATATCATTATAACTATGATATATATCATTATAACTGCAACATTAGTTTATGCAACATGACATATTCTTTGCCAAATTATATACTGTAAAATTCAAAAGTTAAATGTGATAACTGCCTGCCAAGTCCACACAAACATGACAAGAAGAATGCATATACTCAAGGCAGTAAACCTCCTCTGTATGACCATAGAACCAATAACAATGTTTCAAATTAGGGCTGCCAGCAGAACTGTCTACTCTGGTATTTGATTTGCCAGAACTGTCTAAAGCTACTCTGGTAGTAGAATAGACAGAACTGTCTAAAGCTACTCCCGTAGTAGAATAGACAGAACTGTCTAAAGCTACTCTGGTAGTAGAATAGACAGAACTGTCTAAAGCCTCATCGGTAGTAGAACTGATAGAATAGACAGAACTGTCTAAAGCTACACCGGCAGTAGAATTGACAGAACCAGACCTGGGGTCAATTACATTGTAATGATTAAAAAGTAATAGTGATAGTACGAACAGAAAACAATGTAACAGCAACAGTAATACAAGGCAATATAAATTAATAGTAATTGAGGTATTGCATTTCTATTACAATTTGGATTAATGCTGGCTAATGTTGTGTGAGCTCCAATAGCGTACAAAGACAATGGGTAAGAAACCAAGGCTATGAAGCCATGTACAGCTAATGTTGTGTTAGCTCCAATAACTTACAAAGACAATGGGTAAGAAACCAAGGCTATGAAGCCATGTACAGCTAATGTTGTGTGAGCTCCAATAACTTACAAAGACAATGGGTAAGAAACCAAGGCTATGAAGCCATGTACAGCTAATGTTGTGTGAGCTCCAATAGCGTACAAAGACAATGGGTAAGAAACCAAGGCTATGAAGCCATGTACAGCTAATGTTGTGTTAGCTCCAATAACTTACAAAGACAATGGGTAAGAAACCAAGGCTATGAAGCCATGTACAGCTAATGTTGTGTTAGCTCCAATAGCGTACAAAGACAATGGGTAAGAAACCAAGGCTATGAAGCCATGTACAGCTAATGTTGTGTTAGCTCCAACAGCCTACAAAGACAATGGGTAAGAAACCAAGGCTATGAAGTCATGTACAGCTAATGTTGTGTGAGCTCCAACAGCCTACAAAGACAATGGGTAAGAAACCAAGGTTATGAAGCCATGTACAGCTAATGTTGTGTTAGCTCCAATAGCGTACAAAGACAATGGGTAAGAAACCAAGGCTATGAAGCCATGTACAGCTAATGTTGTGTTAGCTCCAATAGCCTACAAAGACAATGGGTAAGAAACCAAGGCTATGAAGCCATGTACAGCTAATGTTGTGTGAGCTCCAATAGCCTACAAAGACAATGGGTAAGAAACCAAGGTTATGAAGCCATGTACAGCTAATGTTGTGTTAGCTCCAATAGCCTACAAAGACAATGGGTAAGAAACCAAGGCTATGAAGCCATGTACAGCTAATGTTGTGTTAGCTCCAATAGCCTACAAAGACAATGGGTAAGAAACCAAGGCTATGAAGCCATGTACAGCTAATGTTGTGTTAGCTCCAATAGCCTACAAAGACAATGGGTAAGAAACCAAGGCTATGAAGCCATGTACAGCTAATGTTGTGTTAGCTCCAATAGCGTACAAAGACAATGGGTAAGAAACCAAGGCTATGAAGCCATGTACAGCTAATGTTGTGTTAGCTCCAATAGCGTACAAAGACAATGGGTAAGAAACCAAGGCTATGAAGCCATGTACAGCTAATGTTGTGTTAGCTCCAATAGCCTACAAAGACAATGGGTAAGAAACCAAGGCTATGAAGCCATGTACAGCTAATGTTGTGTTAGCTCCAATAGCGTACAAAGACAATGGGTAAGAAACCAAGGCTATGAAGCCATGTACAGCTAATGTTGTGTGAGCTCCAATAGCGTACAAAGACAATGGGTAAGAAACCAAGGCTATGAAGCCATGTACAGCTAATGTTGTGTTAGCTCCAATAACTTACAAAGACAATGGGTAAGAAACCAAGGCTATGAAGCCATGTACAGCTAATGTTGTGTTAGCTCCAATAACTTACAAAGACAATGGGTAAGAAACCAAAGCTATGAAGCCATGTACAGCTAATGTTGTGTTAGCTCCAATAACTTACAAAGACAATGGGTAAGAAACCAAGGCTATGAAGCCATGTACAGCTAATGTTGTGTTAGCTCCAATAGCCTACAAAGACAATGGGTAAGAAACCAAGGCTATGAAGCCATGTACAGCTAATGTTGTGTTAGCTCCAATAGCCTACAAAGACAATGGGTAAGAAACCAAGGCTATGAAGCCATGTACAGCTAATGTTGTGTTAGCTCCAATAACTTACAAAGACAATGGGTAAGAAACCAAAGCTATGAAGCCATGTACAGCTAATGTTGTGTTAGCTCCAATAACTTACAAAGACAATGGGTAAGAAACCAAGGCTATGAAGCCATGTACAGCTAATGTTGTGTTAGCTCCAATAGCCTACAAAGACAATGGGTAAGAAACCAAGGCTATGAAGGCTTGTACAGCTAATGTTGTGTTAGCTCCAATAGCCTACAAAGACAATGGGTAAGAAACCAAGGCTATGAAGCCATGTACAGCTAATGTTGTGTTAGCTCCAATAGCCTACAAAGACAATGGGTAAGAAACCAAGGCTATGAAGCCATGTACAGCTAATGTTGTGTTAGCTCCAATAGCCTACAAAGACAATGGGTAAGAAACCAAGGCTATGAAGCCATGTACAGCTAATGTTGTGTTAGCTCCAATAGCCTACAAAGACAATGGGTAAGAAACCAAGGCTATGAAGCCATGTACAGCTTATACAAATAACTGTATTGGTTCTTTGCATAATTTGGTCAGCAACAGTTCAAAAGAAACATTCTGACAATAGGTGTGACGTATCACACAGCACAACTGCATTCTATATTCTTTTTAGCAACTGAGTTTTCTAAAAACATGTGTTAGTCAGGGCTGGGGACAATTCTATTTAATCAATTCCAATTCAATTCATTTATTTCAATTCAAATTCCAGCTCAAATCTTTCAATTTAAATTCAAATCCAATTCAAATTCTTAATTAATTCTACGGGAGTTTTTCCAAAGCAAACCCAAGGGATAATATTAATATATAATTGTCATAGATGTTTTTCTGTAATAGTAATAGAGGAACTTTTTTCAAAAGTAATAGATCATAAAGTAATAAATAATAGTCTATTACTTTTCTAAGCCTGAAAATTACAGAGCAGTGAGTTTAACACCAGTTGTATGTATATTACTTGAAACATTAATTAGAGACCACATGGTGGAATTCCTTGTAAAACATAAATTAATAAATATATCTCAACATGACATGTTGTTGACATAAATACATCTCAACATGACAACATAAAAGCAAGGTCATGTCTAACCTATCTCTTATGTTTTTTGGAAGAAATTACAAAGAGAGTAGATGACGGGTTACCAGTGGATGTTGTCTACTTAGATTTTCAGAAAGCTTTCGATAAAGTGCCACATCAAAGATTGTTACTTAAACTAAAAGCCCATGGTACATTTAATGATGTAATCAACTGGATAGAAAAGTGGCTTCCACACAGAAGACAAAGAGTAATAGTAGATGGTGAGATTTCAAACAGGAAATCTGTTTTGAGTGGGATACAACAGGGATCAGTAGGCCCTATTCTGTTTTTAATATATATAAATGATTTGGAAGATGACATTTCTAGCAAAGTACTGAAATTTGCAGATGACAAAAAAGTATTCAGAAAAGTTACGAATAATACAAATAAACAATGTTATGTGTTCCCGTGTCTGCCACCAGGGAGCTACTAAACAACAGCGACCGCCACCTGCTGCACCAAGTCCAAGAATGATGTCAAAGCCACTGTGTGCTTGCAGCACTGTCTTATATGGCAATATGCAGTTTACAGAGCTTATTAAACGAGTCAAGTAGTATCACCGTGTATTATTTTTAAATGTCACACCCTGTTTAATGGTTAACTGAATAAAATACATGTATGTATACCGTTATGGAATGACGATGTACTGAATTAATAGGCCTACGAATCGAAAAAATAATAACCTGGATTTGAGCAGCTGAAAACGTACGAGTTGACACACGCAGTATGTAAGCTGATTAAACATAGAAAACAACAATAGGTAGAATTAATAATCGTTTCACCTCAATTTTCAACTGATCTCGACCGAAGCATAAATTTATGATGCACCACTTACCATCGATTCATCATTTCATATGCGGATGACGAATTCGTATTTTCGCGCACCGGTAGCGCCTTGGGTTTGGCATTTGGCATGTTGGTTTCGCGCCGTTTAGTTTGGAAGCATGCCATTTCACCCCAGTGTCATATTAGTACTGCATACTAAATTGCATTTAAGACTGTTTATCTGATTCAAATGCGAAGCGTATTTGTGAATCTCGATTGCAGTTTCAAACCGCCAAAGCGAAGCCAACATGAGCGACTGATGTCAGCAGCAGCGTCAAACAAACAACAGGTTGACAATCGTTCATTGACATTGTTCACCTGTTTCTTGAGAATTGTCAAAGCAATTCTAAGTAGGTTTAAGCAGGCCAATTTGGCATTTCTCCCGGCGGCAGAAAACCGGGATCCACGACCAACAGCCTTATATCCGAATCTGCGATATAACATTGTTTTTCCCACTACACACGGCGCTGTTTGTCCGTCACCATTTTGGAAATAAAATATTTCGAGAAAAAAACCCACGAAAATAATGATTACTGTCTGCCTTAGCAGAGACGGAAAACAAAAATATCATGTCCACGTTAACCAGGTGTCCCCTCATCAGAAAGACATTAACATGGTAAAACAGTCTGTACATTGAGAAAGTGTCCCGGAATAGCAGGTGTCCGCTCATCGGAGGGTCCGTTGAAGGCAGGTACTACTGTAACATTTAGTGCTGGCATGAAAGGAAATCAAATTCTAGGGCTAATTATGAGAACCAACCCTGGTGTTAGTTAGAATCGATATAACTGTCCAAAGCTACACCGGTAGTAGAATTGATAGAACCAGACCTGGGGGTCAATTACATAGTAACTGTAATAGTAATGATTACATTTTTTTAAAGTAATAGTGTACTAATGAATTGAAAGTTAAGATATGTAGCACAATACGCCTGTACTCATTCCGAAATGTTTAATCGAAAGCAAATAGTTGCGATGGAAAAATGTAATAGATTCATATGTATAATAATAGATTACTTTGCCTTCAGTATGTAATAATAATAGTAATAGAAAGGAAACAAAGTAATAGTAATATATTACATTGTAATGTAATCGACCCCTGGTCTGGATAGAACTGTCTAAAGCTACTCCAGTAGTAGACTAGATAGCACTGTCTAAAGCTACTCCGTTAATAGAATTGATATAACTATTTAAAGGCGCTACTACGGTTGTAGAATAGACAGAACTGTATAAAACAGCAGCAAAGCTACATCGGTAGTAGAATAGGTAAAACAATGTAATACTACTCCAGTAGTAGTATAGATAGAACTGATGTTTTTGTGATAAAACATCCTGTGACGTCGTTCATGGAATATCGCCCGATATTGTTAGACGATAAACTTACATACTAGATTTAGGCAATTATTTAGAACACTTTCTTCTGCTTCTTGATGACAGTATACAGATGGTATGTCACCAATCGCATGGAATACATTTTAGTTAGGTTAGGGTGTCAGTTTTATTAAAGGATGTAGACTAGAGTCTAGTCGAAATCGGTCTAGTCTAGTAGAGTCTAACTAGGTACGCGACAATCGGCCTACATACGCACTAATCGCTTTGGCCGCAACGTCGATCTACGTGCTCGTTCGTCCGCCCAGTGACCATGTTCTTGCTGCGCGTTTGGCTGGCGTATTTTAGGAGCTCCCGGAGAACACTCATTGTGATGATGTAGTTAACATGTTCCGATGACGCGTCGTTTTAAAAATTTTCCAATCCGATTTGTAGAAGTCAAAAAATATTTACCTCAAAGTTTTTGACTGTCAAAGTCATCGACCATTTACCTGAAGGTAGCTAAATTTTTCTTTCAAACCTTTATAATTTATATTTTCATATACTTGTCTATGTGTGTGCCAAATCTGAGGCAAATTAAACTATTAGCACATTGTTTTCTAGAGTTAGCAAAATTTCATGTCAAACCGACAAATGGTTGATCGGGTTGAATTTCACAGCAACAATCCCCTATGTTTGTCATCGTTTAAATGACCGTGGCCCACTATGATCATACTAAAATAATTCTTTTTGGTGTATTTAATAGTTTCCCGATGAATTTCACAAAAATAATGCCTTAGTACCGCCGATGATTGAAGATTTTGAAGGATACTATTCATGCTAAAAATAGAGCTATTCCTGGCATTTAGGTCACGTGACCCTATTCTTGCAATGTGATTGGCTGATGCTGTTGTTTACAAACACAAGGGACCATGTGCTTTTATTGCTGTATTATTTAGCACCTTCTATTTTATGAATTTAAGTTAATTTTGTGGATTGTTGATTCTGCTAAAAAATGTATATTACTTCATACATTTACTTGAACTTTCTAAACATTTGTTTCTACCTTATTCATGATATTAATAGTAACCATACCCAAGGTTTTTAGGCTGGGTAGTTATCGAGTAAAGTTTTGAAAAAATACATGAAAGACCCATCAAAAATCAATCAAAACTATAAAAAAACGTCTGTGTCGTCACATATGGGCCAGTGAGTCGGTCGATTACGGCAGACGGTTAATTAAGGGTGACCTAATTACAATATTTTGATATGCAGAACCTTACATGTCTTTACTTTGCATGATTATTACTTCAGAGGTTTATTGAATTTATACATGATAATTGCATTTTTTAATTCCACTATATCTGGCACTTTAAGAATGTGTAGATTATAAAATAGCATAGTTGTATGGTCCAGTCTTTTGGCACCACAAAGTAACCTTATAACCCTTTTCTGTAATATAACTAAACATTGAACATTTGTTGCATTTTCATTTATCAATGAATGCATATTGTTTATCAATCAAAGTAATTAAGATCATTAATTGATGATTTAGTTAAATCATGAATTAAGTGAAGACTGCATCAACAGTTTGTGTTTTAAAGGGGCCATCTCCCCTAAAGTTTCATTAGAATCTCTTCAGTATTAAAAAAGTTATGACACTTTGTATTCTCAAAGTGAACCATAATTGGCCCAAAAGGTCACAACTTTTCTTTTGTTTTTCTAGTAAAACAAGGCCGAAAAACGGGTGGTGCACCTAATCTTTAAAATGTCATAACTTGTCTAATATTCAACCTAGAACAAATATCTCAAAGGCATTTTAAAGTTTTTTTCAGGCTCTGTACAATGTCAATGATACTCAATTGATGTCTATCCATGTAGGTTGAATTTTTATGTCACATACCTAGTCTAACCTGTTGCGCCATTGCATGATAACTTAATGGGTGACCTACTCCCCATGGTTTCCCTCTTTGCGAGATCTTAGATACGCCAGTGGGCTTGGGGCAGCGTCATGGCCATGGCATGGGGTGTTGCCGGTGATCTCGGCCTTTCGAGATTTCGGCCTGAGTGATCTCGGCCTGTTTTGGTGAACTCGGCCAGTGACCTCGGCCTGTGCGGCAGTGAATTCGGCCTGTACAGCAGTGATCTCGGCCTGTCTTTTATTACGGGCCTTGTTATAGTAATGTAGGCCACATTTATCGATACAAGAAGTTGTATCATGTATTTATTGTTACGATAAACAATGTTCAATGCAATAAAGACGTTTTTTGGACGATCGGTCTGGATCTTATTCTTAGCCGATATAGGTGTCGCAATGACGTCACAAATATAATATCCCGTTAATATTTACCATGCAGTAATCAGTTTTCTAAATATTATTTGTACGTTAAAAAAGGTGGATGTCATAATAATGTGCTTCCTACGCTTGCTTTATTTTACTGAGCTGATCTTTTCATTTTGTCTATCTTTGATTTACTTACAAGTATGATGTTTGAATTGTTTGTGAAAGTACGACTATAAGAGTTTAATAGTTGATAAAAATATGACTACAAGATTTTTATTGTTTGTGATCGTGATCCTGATCATGAATCGCGAGCCTTCCGCGTGTCTCCGTTGTTTACGAATCGTGCGTGAACGCCAAGACGCGCTTTTGTATGACAGGTGCAACTTATGGCAACACAGAGTGTGCGGGACAAGTATGTTGCATGCGTTATGCAGTCCTTTTCACTGTTGTTACTATACAGAAATAATGACAACCCGAAAGCTAATTGCTATGTGGCGGGATGGCAACAAGAACTGATGTATAAAAAAGTATGGGTTGTATTATGTTTCTGAATATTTCATCAGATGTATTGGGTTTCTTAATATGTCATCATAATTATAGCATACATTTATTCGTATGAATTTGCAGATGTCAGCAGAGCCTTCTACAGGCAGCTGATCAAGGGTTTCGTTAACCTGCCTCAATGGAGGTGCTGCAATTGTGCACCAAAGGTAATATTGGACGAACTACAATAATTTAATTGTAAATAATTTATCATGCAAATCCTGCATTTTTTGTCAATTCAAGTGGCTGGCACGAGTGCACACAACCCGTAATTATATAAAGTTATCATAATTTTAAATAATTGCATATTGCTTCAAATGTGTTAATTGATGCGTTTTTGGACTAAAACCAGTCATTGTCTTCTTGGCAGGTGCACACACCAGTACCACCGCCGCCGCATATTTTAGATTGTTTAATTGTACTGTGTGGTATATGGTTATAATAACAATTTTATATAATTTCTAATTCTTTCTTGGTTGGTTTCTCCCATCTTTGCTGTTATTGTGTTGATTAGATTTAGAATTGCATAGGTGACGTCACAACATTTATGTATAGATTTTGAGGAAATTATAAATAAAAATACAAACTTTCTACATTATGCCTTTTGTCTTCTGCAAACTAGCCACGATTCCGAGTCGGAACGTTGTCCCACTCGAATAACGAAAATAAATATATATCTACATTATAACCAACAACTGTCTATAAATAATATATATACTATGATATCAGTACACATCACGGCAATGGGCTGTACATACTAATAAAATATTACTTAGAACTGATTAATTAAAATGGCTATATTTAGCACGCAAAATTTGCCGATAATTTATAGTTTTAATTTATATATTTAAATATGTCGGACATAACTATAATAAAAAGGCCCGTTATAGAAACAGGCCGAGATCGCTGTAAAAAATAAGTCAGTCCGACCATGCACCATACAATAGTGAACATTATTGAGTCGAGTATATATATCAGTTATCACAATACATAATCAACGTTTTATTTTACAAACACTTATTTCTGGCCAACACCACTCCCTCAAACAGGCCAAGATCACTGACCAGACAAGAAGAAGCTTTATCTAACGTCGGTTTTTGTAGAAAATTACAGGCCGAGATCACTGCCGCACAGGCCGAGTTCACTGTCGGACACTTATTTCTGGGCAACATCACGCCCTCAAACAGGCCGAGATCACTGTGAAGCGCATGGGGTACCCGCGTCATGCTATGAGTATGTCCCCAATTATCGCATATTACAATTGTTATTTAAACCCGTTTTTGACAATACATTGTTCGTAGTTCCTTATAATCGACGATAATGGGTATACCTGGTGATGCTTACCCTGTTTATGAAGATCAGCAATCGAATCAAATATTTTGGTAAACAGACATAAACAAATCAGTATTCATGCGCACGTGGACTAAAGTGAAGTGACCACTGACCTATATAATATTCTAGGTCAGTGGTGGCGACGCGTAGTGTGTCGATGAGAACCAGGAAGCTCGTAAACTTCATTGGGTGATTGGGCACTTGGGCAAGGTTATTGTCCTATCCGTGTTTATCTTTCAGTTTTCCTCGAGTCTTGCCGGCTTGTCCGGTTGCGAAGCATTTTTGGTCGTCATGCAAGCCAGAGCATGTCTTTTAACAAATAAAACAACACAAATGTACCGATAAGTCCAAATCATTGCCATTACTTTACTGCACGAGGTTTCATGCTGCTCTTTAGTATTAAAGCAGGTAAACTAGTCTAGTAAACAGGTAAATTAGATAAAGAAACAAGTCGACAAAATGACGAACGTTCGAGAGACAGGCGCCGGAGTTGGAGAGAGGAAGAACATGAGACCCCGTACAAGCGGTGGTGCCGCCGTCTCAGATAGAATAGCAGCTATTTTTTCGATTGATGGACGTGGTTACGACGTAGTGCTGACTGGAGAATGTTTGTCACGGACATTGCTTTTGGGAGAAAGGAAAGGTATGTATTTATATACGTATATATAGTGACACGATCGGTCTCTGTACAGTACGTGTACATAATTAAGCGGGCATTAAGCTCCAAACAGGCAAGGATTACCCCAGACAAGTACCCACCGTGCATCTGTTTTTTTGTTTTTTATGCTTACTTTCTAACCAGTAGATTGTTTTTACTAGTTGAGTTAAAAGTTCATTAATATTTGATATAGTATGTATTAATTACAATAATCAATACGGCACTATTTAATGTAATAAAAACACTATAAAGATTGGTGCTTTATAATTACAAAATCGAGTCTTCTTGCATTCAGTTGGACTAAGATTTCATTAAAAAAGGCAGAGAATATATAAATATAACCCCCACGATCATATTTGATTTATAAATTTATAACAAACCTGATGAGTTTACCTGGCTGTAGAGTGTAGACAGTGGTGGATATATTTGAATGAATATCCTTTGCGCAGTAATTGCAGCATGGCTGAATGATTCTCAGAGAAGTCGAGTTGGTGTTGAAATGAACAGCTAGGTCTGCCAGGGGTGAAGTGTAAAGCGCTTTGAGCAGTCCCAAGGACTGGATACTTCACTACATATGAGAATTTACTTTTACCTTCTTTACAGGCAGAGGAAGGCCGGCAATCACACACAACAGAATGTGAAACACCTTACAATGCCTGAAGAAGACAGATCCTATTTATTTAATGTGTTATTTAATTGTAGCCTTTAGTGCTAAAATAATACATTTTTATTTTGCAGTAAAGAAATCAGGCAGTTTCCTAAAGCGACTTCGAGGGAAAGACAATGGCCAATCCAAGGAGGATGAAGATAACTGGAACATAAACTTCAGTGACATACTAGGGGTGACGATGAAGAGGAAGTACAATACCAATCCACAGACAGGGCCGTGTGTTGGGGTGGCCGTGCACACATATAGGGTGAACAAGAGAAAGGGACATCTGAAGGTGAGAGTGGTGCTGCTGGAACACCCGAGTGAAGTACTCTGTCTCTTCTGGATCTCTCAAATACAGCATCAGACAGACAGTGAGTAGAAACATTAGTTTCCATCCACCAATATGCTCTGTACAAAATACTCAAACTGGGCTACGTGGTGGATTATAATGGAGCGTAAAGATTCGGGTAACAGAACCACAGGCCTGTGCATTAAGCAGTGTGATGTTCTTGGTGTTACCGAATCTTTAAGTTCCATTATAATCCACCAGGTAGATTGGTGGTAATGGGAAGGGTCTATTACTAAGTGGCTATGCCTGAACACTAGTTCGCATCTGGGTAGGCTGGGTGAAAAAAATGTAATTAAAAAGTTATTTCAGCAGTCTGTTTCATTGTTGTGTTACATTTTATAATCACCAATTTTGCACTGAGCATAGTCCTTTATTAAGTAAACTACATATTAAAAATTCAAGATGGTATTCTACCTAATTTGGTTTTATTGCAGCTAAAAAATCACTGTTCTGCCTTTTCAATCATGAAACGACCACAGCTGCAAAACAATGTTCTCAGGGCAGCTAAATATTGTTGATAGAAGTTGCCAGAGACAGGGCAACTGACCGAGTCAAAGGCCTTCAATTAATTAACAAACACAACATATAGCGGCTTGTTTTGTTTGGTTGTTTGAATCAATACATGTGTTTATTTTTTGTGAGTATGCCTACTACAAGCACACACAGATTTAATGGGAGAACAATTATTTATTATGTTTCTAAATGATAAGCATTATTTAATGGCAAGTTAACTGCGATTATTTTTATTTGCAGGGTTCAAAGAGAGACCTCGTTCAATTAAAGTTTTCCTGCAGCCACATGCAGGACTTAATAATGCTAGGTACTTGTACAATCATGAGGTGTTGCCATTGTTTGAAGCAGCCAGAATCAAGGTGGATATAACAGGTACTACTTTTGTCTTCTGTTCTAGTATTTAAAGCATTAACAAACTGTTTTTGATCTGCTGATACTACAGCAATTGAAAGTTAGTTCAGCAGATTCTGAGAAGAGCTAGATGCTACATGCATAGACTGCTAAAGTTCTGTAACATCTCCTGTGGTCAGTGCAATTGTATACTGTATTCGACCTATTATACGTACAGTACGCTTAACAAATTGTTAAATTGGTAATACGTGTACATCAGATTGTGCCATATTATCATCCCTCATCCGAGACTGAACGGGTGTGAGCTTATGTCATTCCACATTGATTATAGATGTTCAGCACAATGAACACATCAAACAAGAGATGACTCATCTGGATCTGTCCCAGTATGACAGGTGAGATTGGCAGTAGGCCACAGGTGGTGGGCCTCTCATTTCATTAAAGATTTTCTAACAAATTCACATAAATATGCATGCATTTACATACACATGAATTTACATACGCATGCATTTACATAAACATGCATGTACAGAGATGCAAAAATGTTCATGCAAAAACACGTGCATGCACACACAGACACACACGCACATACGCACAGAGCATGTTACAGTAAAGCTGATTATAGTGGACACTACACACTGGAAAATATGTCTGTTATGGATAGAGGCAGTTCTGGTCTGGTACGCAAGAGTGGACAATATGTATGTTATAAACATGTGACTACCATGATATTAGTTTTGACTCACACATCCAGTTGCACACATGCATGCATGAACAGTATAATTTCCATGTCACTGACTAACATGATGTGCTTTAACCCTTTCCCTCGCAGACCGGCTGAAACTGCCCAGTGATAAACTCATTGCTATTAGGCCTGGCCTAAAAAGCAGTCAAATACTTTTTTTAAATAAACCAGGTGATGCTAACAGCTAGAGTCTTTGTTACTTCGCATGTTTTCACTGCATCACTGACCTTGTGTGTTTGGCCTATGCTATGGAGCATGGGACATGTTGTACTGACTGAATGTTTTGTTCGCTTGCAGCATAGTGTGCATTGGAGGTGATGGAACAGTGAACAAGGTAGTCAGCGAACTGCTAACAAAGGTGCAAAAAGACAATGACGTGACCCTCAAGCCAGGATGTTGTGTCATCCGGCCTACCATTCCCGTAGGAATTATACCACTTGGTATGTCATTATTTTCCACTCTTTTCTGCAAACTAATAATAATGTTATTAATAAATATAAGTAAAAATGTGTACATTTGAATGTTTTATTATGATTTAAACAGCAACTTCTAAGTTTTAATAAGAATGAAAACTATTTATTTTGTATTCTAGTTCACCATCTAATTTAGTACATATACATACATACTTAAGATCGAGAATGTTTAACAAGACTGCCATCTAAACAGCTCTTCTGAGATATTTGTTAATTTTGTTTTTGAATTTAGTCACACTGCTAGCATTTACTAAATCAGTAGATATTTTGTTCCATTTATTTATGGTCCTTTGGCTCTGTGAGAATTAATACTTTCTGATATCAAGTCTACACTTTTCCTTCAGTATCTTGCTTGACCTCTAGTCAGGGTTGGGGTAAAGTACCAGTACCAATACTTGTACTTAAGTACACATTTGTCAGTACTTGATGTACTTGAGTACTTGATGTGTGAAAATGCTTGTACTTGGTAAATACTTTTCAATACCTTGGTGAATCAATACCTTGGTGAGGCAGCCATGACCGAAGAGAGTGACCCTCTCGTATACTGGAAGGGACATTCAAACATGTACTCGACCCTAGCCAAGCTGGCGGTCAAGTGTCTGACAGTCATGGCATCATCAGCATCGGTAGAAAGGACTTTCACCATTGCTGGGAAGGTGTTCCGCCCAGACAGGTGTCGGCTCACAGACAAAAACTTTGAGAGTGTCATGATGATAAAGTGCAATGACAGGTCAAATATGAAATGAACAATGGAGTCGTTGGACTTGACCAAGTATTGCCAAGTATTATGATGTATAATGTATAATGTAACAATTGTATACATGAAATATGGTTTCAATAAAAATTATAAAAATTTATAGAATTTTTGTGAACTTTTCTGCTTGATCTTCACAACCAAATGATAATAAAATGTGATGCTCAGTTTTGCTCATATCAAAAAGTCACATAAATTTGTGTTGCAAAATAAACATGGCAAAATTTCTAAAAAAATATTACAACCATTAAAATAGGCCCATTTATATTTGAGTACTTGTACTTGATATGTCAGTACTTGATGTACTTCAGTACTTTGTACATAAGTGAGTACTTGAACTGTACTTGATATTTATTTTGGGTACTTGAGTACTTGATCAACTGTACTTGACCCCAACCCTGCCTCTAGTTCTTCTATATTCCTTAAGTGAGAAAAAATACATATATCAATATTTCCATAACAATTCAATATTTTAAAAACTTCCAGTTGAACTCCTCTTAATCTCCTTGTTTCTAGAGTTTTTAAACCACATTCTTTTAGTCGTCTTTCATAACATATTTGGAGAAATGTTAATGCGCCAGTGAGGAATAAGCATTAATTGTTTTAATTGTTTTAGTTGTTCTTATTTGGGTATATGTGATTCACTGTGCCATATTGTTTACAGGAACAACGAATGACATTGTTCACTCCGTGCATGGTGTGTCCAGTATAGCAACAGCCGTCATACATATTATCTTAGGTAAGTTCATCTTTGCCTGCTATGACTATAATGATAGGTAAGTACATAAACTGAAGATACCAATTTAACGTTTCTATAAATCACAACTACACGTGTAACATTGTTTTTAAGTCTGTCTTAAATTAGATTTTCCGTTTTAAGGCCTACGCTTAAATGAAAATATAAGAATTTTCAAAGTACGATTTAAAAAAGTTTTACATTTGATTTTACCAAACTATAGGCCTCGGCTCTCGCAAATGTGGAATATACTTAGACAAGTCTATTAGTACTACAGTAAATAAATGGTTTCTAATGGTCATATTTGTTGTACAGGACATCGTGTATCTGTAGACATCTGCTCTGTCTACCAGAAAGGAAAGTTCATTCAGTTTGCATTCAACTCTCACTACGGCTTCTTTGGCAATGCTACAAGGTTCATGCACCGTTACAAAGTTATCGGGGAGAAGAAAGTGGAGGCAGCTGTTCTGAAGGCTCTGACTACCTCCAAGTTCAGGTCAGTTCAATGCTTGGGTTATTTGCCAACCCAATATTAATGTGGATGAATTGAAAATTAGTCAAGTTCCTAACAACAAATCTAAATGGTCACCTTTCAATCATGAGAGGATATCATAAGATAAAATGTTAATGTAAACACTTGGATTGATTGCTTTGTTAGGTCGTACGAATGTGAAATTGGGTACATACCTGCCGAGACTGAAGAGGACAGTCAGGCATTCAACTACACCCTGTGTTCTTCGGAGTAAGTACTCATTCCTCAATTACTGCAAAGTTGGTCATAATTCCTCCATAATGGCTAGTGGCTTTGTCAAGATTACGTGTTTGATCATACTGTCCTGTTGGTAATAGAGAGTGCCACACCAGCAAAGCTGATGCAGTGAGTTAGTCACATTAACATAGTACATGCGCACATGTAATACAATGACAAGTATGTTGATCCAGCCAACCAGTCTGGTGTGACTACCTTGCTTGTCTCAATGATTTTCCATACAGTGGTATGCGACTGGGTCAATGCACATTCCATGACTCTGCGACTGGTCAACGTACATTGCACAACAATGGTTTTTGCAACTCATGCATTTCACTACGATCCTAATGTTATTTTCTGGAACTGAGCATGAACACGTACAGTGTCGTGGCTTGGCATGAATCAGACTCGCACTTAGTGGCATTTCCACCCGTGGTCGCAACCGAGTTTTGTTGAGTTTAAGGACCAGCGTACATACACTGCTCTGCATGCCGCCATGCCATAGACCAACATTTGTTGCTGCAATTTTCGAATTAGTTCAACAACTGTTGCACCAGTCAAATCAGTAGGTGACTAATGGTTTGTTGAGTTGCGGACCAGCGCACATTTCATGACTGATCCTTTTTAATTCGAATAAACACACAAATCACAACAAAAGTTTAGCAATGTAAGCCTGGCAATAGTCATCATAATTTAGGGGCCTACACATTCTCCAGGAATCCATTATGTTTTTTAGTTGCAAGATGTGTTCATCTGAGAAGCCGGAAACCACCTTACTCCAGCCTCTTGGTTTGTCCAACACGAGCAGTGGAATCAGAGGTAAACTGTCCCATTTATTTAATAAACTCTAGTACTTTTAGGGCAGAATAAAAACTGGGAGCAAGTACGTATTGAAGCACGGTCATGTACTCTCACATAACGACCATGTCCTAAACATTCTTGTATCCAACTGTTCACAACTGGAATTGCTAACCGATTAGACACAGTCTGTTTGTTTTGGCGTGCTCCTGAGCTTGGTTTTCCAAAGGATTTTAGCACAATAGGTGTGACTTTATTGTATTATATTGCATTGTTGTGTCTGTCAGCCCTGAATAATGCAGAGCCTGAGGACAGTCGGTGGCGATTCATCAAGACTGATGTGGTGAGTGTGTCCGTGCTGAGCATTGCTGGAATGTCTGAACTTGCTCCAATGGGGATGGGCATCTACACGCACCTGGCTGACGGATGTGTCGACCTTGTACTGGTCAAAAACACTGACCGTAAGCAGTTTGTGCGTTACCTCCGTAGACATGGAAACTCCAAAAACCAGGTCAGTTGATTATAGAAGGAACAGATTATATGACACCCATTTTCTGGTTTTAAAAAAGTTGCTATCATCCAAAATAAGAATAATAACATAATAGTATTGTACATATTTTTTCAGATTTTATGTCAGTATCCTACATGTGTAGCGTGTATTAAGACATTTCATATAAAATCCACCAGAAATATTCTTACTTTTTTTATTTCCAAAACATTTTGCATGTATGTTAGATCTGCCTTACCACTTACACTACACCTGGATAGGATTTTCTTTTAAATTGCATAGTTAATGTAATTCTTTCTGCCCAAACAGTAGAGTGAGTAAAACAAAAATATATTGAAAATTTTTCTGCCAGACCCCCATTTCCATGGCAACAAACAAAATGTCATATGTTGGAATTATAGCCTATCTAAAAAATTGCAACATTTAAAAGGTAATGGATATTTTATGATAATGCTTTCACAATCAACATTGGCTTTACTTATCAACTAGAACTTCACTAAGATATTTTGTTATATTATGAATATTTATATTTGTTATTAACTTCGCTGTTTTAGTTTGATCTGCCCTTCATTGAGTGTCACCGATGCGAGGAGGTGCGTGTGCGGACATGTACACAGGCACAACAGTCGTGGACCAATGACAACAAAGGCTACAGTGAAACTGAATGCAAGAAAGTCTCTCAGAAATCTGACATGACAGTGGAAGTGATTGACGATTTAGACAGTAGTGACGCAGATGATACAAGCAGTGTCAGCGCAAATGACACTAGACAGGTATGGCCATGTTTGACTCAGTTATTTACTTGGTACTCTTTACATATTACACCAATTCTGCAATCCCTGCATTGGCTGCCGATCAGGATGCGAGTCATCTTCAAGATATGCACGTACATATTCAAGATCATGCGTGGCTTAGCCCCGGACCACCTCAACTATGTGGTAGTGTGCTACACACCCACCCGTGTTTTATGATCAGCATGCAACACCACGCTCCTCAAAGTGACAATGTCAAAGAAAACGATCGGACAGAGCAATTTTGCAGTGAGAGGCCCACGAATGTGGAATAACCTGCCTAAATATGTGTGATCTGCAGGAACATTAATGGCCTTTCGGAAAAAAAATTTAAAACACACCTATTTCGCCTGCACTACCTGCCTTGATACAAACACTTTTTTACCATATCAGTGACATTACGTTTTATTTTGCAGTATTGGTTATTAATTTCATTGCTTGAAATGGTATTTTAACACTCTAAATATTTATTTATTTAATTTATTGAATGTGTTTCACTTTTAGTCTACAAGTCTACATATAAGTGACATTACTCTCTATTTTACAGCATTGATACATTAATCTCTATTTTACAGCGTTGATATTAATTTTCATTCTTTGAATCTGTATTTTAACACTCTAAACATTTTATGTTTTAGATTAATTTTATTTTATTTATTGAATATTTTGAGCATTTAGTCCACATATGATTTTATTATGTGAAGCGCTTTGATTGGTAATCACTTACCTCAATAGCGCTCTATGAAGAACCGATATTATTAATATTATGCAGGTGTGGCTTATGTAGCATAGTGCGAATAATCTGGATTTTATCATTAAAATATTGTGCTAAGTCTTTGGCTAACAATTTGGTACAGTTATAGGTTGCTAGTGTTATGTTCCCATGATGCATCAGCTTGTTAGCGCTGTTGTAAAATTGTGCCTGGTTCTGTACTTTTGACAATTTTTTTCTTGTTATGGGTCATCTGTGCTTCTGTAATCTGTAACAAAATAAATGTATATAAACCATACAAAATATACATTTTATCTTCTTAAGGACCTTGAGTTTAACACACAAATAAAAAATAAATAAAATGTGTGACTTTGTGGTTTAACAAAGGATATTGGTGAAATACAAAGTATTAATAAGTTAACTAAAATAGTCCTGTTAAAATGTTCATGGTCTTGATGGTTTTGGTTCATGCTTGTGGTAGATGTTGGCATTTGATTGTTTGTTTTATGTGGAAATAAAATGTTGCACCGTGTTTTACTTGTAGTGACCAAGTGTTTTACTTGTAGCGACCAAGTGTTTTACTTGTAGCGACCAAGTGTTTTACTTGTAGCACTGTGTTTTACTTGTAGCGACCAAGTGTTTTACTTGTAGCGACCAAGTGTTTTACTTGTAGCGACCAAGTGTTTTACTTGTAGCGACCAAGTGTTTTACTTGTAGCACTGTGTTTTACTTGTAGCGACCAAGTGCTGGCAGTGCAGAGATTTTCACAACAACGAAATCACAGATTAAGAAGTCAGAAAGCAGAGAAGTGAAAGACGAAACCAAGAGGAAGTCTGCCTGGAGCATTGATCATCAACTTCATGATGGAGATGAGCTGCATTTCAGGTACTCATCCAATGTTCATGTGTTGTTGCTTCTGGTTGCATACTCATGAACACTTGCAATGTGTTGTGAATGTCATCTTTATATATGCTCACCTACGTATCCTCTTTATACCCTATTTGGCGCATAAGACCACACGCGCCCACGTACTTGTATTATAAAATTATGATGCAAAATTACATCAATTTGGTAAGATTTTATTTGTTATACAGGTGATGCATAAGAAATTGCTTAGGGATGTGCCATGTTTTGCCCTCATGTGTGCGTGTATGCATGTGCATATGTATATACAGTATCCTTTATATTGCCAGTGTAAGTTAACGAATAAACAACTAAACAATAAGCAGCCGGATATTATTTGTAATTCATGCAAATATTCTAGTCATACTTTTCTTTATCATCATCTACACAATAATAGTTTAGTTTGTTACCACCAGGTGTAGACACAGTTGTTTTAGTTGTTAACCGCCCAACATTGAGCTGGTGTTGTAATTATGTATGATCTATATTCAATGGTTGAGTTTTGTCGCACCACATTGACTTGTTCAACTAGTTGCTTTCATGACATGTTCTGATTAGTTTTCCACCTAAATCCAAATGGTGACACAACCAACAGTTATTCATAACTGTTAGTGTTAAGTCAGTAGGAAATATAACAACGTTTCACCATAAACTAAAAACCTACCTGTTTAAACTTGCTTATCCTCCATAGCTCCCCAATGTACCAATCCAACTGTTTACAACTGGAACTGCATATTGATTAGGAACTGCTTAACCCATTTTGTTTTGGTGCACTGCCGAGCTTGGGTCTCCCGAGGATTTTAGTGCAATAGAAGTATTTTATATATTATTATTATTATAACTCAACTCAATAGTCCATTCAATTCAGACTGCTAGGTGACAAATTACTTATTGTTTCCAACCGATCCCTTTTGAGGTATAATAAACTATTATACAAATTTACAAAAGTGAAATGTATCCAGTATATCATGTAATACATAACAACATAAACACAATGTAGGCTAATTGAAAAAATTCATACACATCTCCGAAAAAAGCAAACATTGCCATTATAGCAAATTTTTACAATTATTTAACATAAAAAAAAATGTATGGTTGAATTTTAGCACATTTAGTCTTACTCTGTAGTATGCATATATGTTTGTCGAAGATTTGAAAGTGTTGGGCACCTCAAAATATAATGAGCATCACTTAGAGAGATATTTGCAACTTTTGCCCATTACTTGACAGACTCATATCAATTCCTGTTTTGCAGGTTACATCCAAGTGCTGTGTTTCTGCAAGGACTGGGTGTATCGCCAGACTACGCCCCGGACCAAGTGAAGTTGTCTTGTCTTTCAATGTTCTGAAACTGTACTTCCTTCAAGCTACAGCTGGCCAAGATGGTAGACACAGAATGTCTCTAATGTACTTGGCAAAGTTTGTCAGTATGCAATATTTCAGCACCCTGCGTAGTTAGACAACTTTGTTGCCCAGAGGCCATATTCTCGAAAGATTTACGAATTCGTAACTCAAGTTTTCCATAAATGTGGCGGCAAAGCTGCCTTCGGAGCGGTCACTCACAGAATATCTAATACCAAAACAACATGGCAAATAAAAGATCAATGGCGAATGCAAGCAATGCTGGTCTTGGTTGAGATTGAATATGTACTATGTAATACTTCAGTAGGTCTGTTCAGTATTTAGCACATCAGTATTTAACACAACATGAGTTACAAATTCATAAGTGTTTCGAGAATACGGCACCAGGGGTGGATTTAAATACACATTGGATAGAGTTGGATGTGTGGATAGAGATGCGATAATACAATCAAACCTGTCTTATGCTCAATGAATGGTCAAAAAGTGTCTCTTAACGAGAACTGACTGTGGTCGTTAATAACAGGTCGTCACTTGAGTAGATGTGCCTCTATATTATTGCATTATCCCCTCCCAGGGAACAACACGTTACACTGGATGTGGTCTTGTTCTGTTCAGGTGTGCACCAGACTTGTTCCCTCGATTCGTAGAGGCTGACTCGCGTTGCCCATTTTCATGACTTGTGACTTGACATTCAGAGAGATGATTCAAGACTTGACTGTCATTGACTTGACATGCCAATAAGTCTGGTCGCTCGAAATGTGTACAAAGCAAGACCATATGTTGTGGCAGGCCGCACCGAATACAATACTTGTGAAGTACTTATTATGATTGGCTAATGTTGTGGCAGAGCAGCATCTGCCTAAATTTCCTGCTAGAAATTACTACAGACACCCCTCAACAACCATGGCTTTTGGTGAACCCTGTTGACCTGTGACTTGACCTTTATGCCCTTTGTCCAACAAAAGTTGTTCAACTCCTTCAGGATGTAAAGGCTGTAGTCTTTCTGTCTAACAGTCAGGTCTACTGTATGTGACTTAATTTTCAATAGCTAACAAAACATTGCATTTGTATTTTCATACATGAACAATCACTGTGAACTTCATTAAATGATTCACCCTTCACTCACATGGCAGCACAGTAAACATGATTCCCCCTTCACCCACATGGCAGCACAATAAACATGATTCACCCTTCACCCACATGGCAGCACAATAAACATGCAGCACAGCAGGTCTGAGCACTGAAGATGATCTGAACCTGCTTTTTTGATGGGTTTGTTATTCTCAAACAATATACTGTTTAAGATGTCATGCTTGTAATTAATTTTAGGGCTTTTTTACTGCAGCACATTACCAGTAATATATTTGCTACTATGCCTTTGTTTGTATTTTACTTTTGCTCATGCTATGGATATGTGTTTTGTAACTTTGTGCAAACAATCATCATGTAGTGCCAGGAATAAAGCTATGCATATTTATTTGTGTTTATTATTAGGCAGACTTTCTAAATAATGCTATGCGTTGCAATCTGAAGAATGAATAAATTCATATCTGGGCGTTTTGTCAATCAATCAAATCCTGTCATTCCGTCATTTTAACATAGATAATAATCAGTTCAAACATCTGCTTGTAACACACCCACTTTACAGAACGGTAACCATCCATGTTCTGCCATGAATTTAACACAAATAATTGTTTACAAGCATCGAGATCAACAAAGTTTTGTATGTTTTTTAATACAAAACACAAAGTGCGCACACTTGTGTAGCTGTATTGTCACCAGATAGCCTGATAGTCATATTTTATGACATTGTGTATGTTTGAGCTATTCCCTTTCTGAATGCAGTGAAGCCACACAAACTTGTCTTCCAGAGGAAGTATCTTTTCAACACAGAAGCCCTGAGTTAAAGTCCACTTATAGCTTGTGCTAGTTGTTACCAATTCAGTATGTTGATTCAGTTGTTTAATACTGTACCAGTTTGTATTCTGGTTAGAGACCCTTAGAGTACACAGAGCCCTGGACAGGTGCTAATCCACCCTATAGGCAAACAATAATTACCACTGCTGCAGCCACAGCCACACAGCATGCTTTCCTTTCCAAGACAGATTATGCAACTACAGTGGGTGAGGCCTTGTGGACATTGTCTAATGTCTTTATATAAGCAAAAATCATGTACCCTCTGTTAAGACAAGAACCCAGATCGATTTGAATATAACGTTTGAAAGAGTTTACAAATGTAAACATCTATATAAATCTCTATATACCAGATTTAAAAAAAAATCAAATAAATCCGATTTAAATCAAACAAATCCAATTTTTTTTAAATAAAAATCATGATTTGTTCAACCCTGGGTGGAATCGAACAACTGTCCTTTCAATCGATGGGTGTTCTATCCACTAGACCCATTTCTCCACATTTCAACAACTCTTGCTCTTCCAGTGATGTTCGTGTTGTTTTGAGAAACTTGTGAGAAAGAAACAACAGTGGAGGTGGACACAGCAGCAACAACAATAACAACAACAATACCCACATGAGAAGATGTTCTGTACAACAAATGTCCATTCATAAACTGCCTGTACACAACAAAAAATATTTATTTTGAAGATATAAAGGACTGTTTATTTTATAAACGTGCTTATGGCTTTGTACAGTTGTCACAATTGAGTCACACATGTATGTACGGTAATATTATGATGATATCATCACTTTTGGCTGTGACAGACACAGACTTTTTGCTTTAGAAAAGCAGTCTTGCTGTTGCTTAACCAGCCTAACCTACTCTAATGTACATGAAACTAATTTCACAAATCTTGTCACCATTGACAAAAGCGTGGTTACATATCTACAACGATCATAACATCATTGTCACTACTGTTGGCTCCACTGACGGATGTTTCAGACACCCTTGGTTTCTGGTCACCCCGGGGGTTGCGGCAACCACGACAAATGCAGTCAGTGCAGCCTTTAAAGGCAGAATAACACGGACACCGCTGACCACAACAAGTAAGACTGCCCGGCTTCCGCGTGGCCAGGCCACACCGACATCCCGTTGTCTTTTGTAAGGATTTCCTTGGCTTACTGACAGATGTATCTAGTGGTGGCGAGATCATTGGTTCATCAACATTGTTGTGGGTTTTTAGTTGTTTGCTGGGTGCAGTGTCAAGTGATGGAGTTGTTGGAGCATCTGCGGTGGTGTCTGAGTCCACGCTCGGCTGCTGCTCACAATTGTTGATGGGGACACTGTTGATGGTCTCAGTCGCTGTACTGTTAGTCAAAGTTGGCTGATGGCTCGCTGGTGAATTGCCAACCAGGAGAGATACACCATTCTCTCCATCAGCACTAAGACTGGTTGTGTTGTTCAACAGCATTCTGTTATACCGTCTACACCCACCACGTCGGCGTCGGCGCCGCTTCAGTGTCAGTTTATTCACACGATGCAAAGATGCTGGAAAGACTGTAACCCCTTGTCCCACTGGGTCTGCTTCGCCACAGGATTCACCAAGGGTAGCACCCTCCTGTATAATGGCCATGAGGTTGTTTGTACCCCCATTGCTGTACTTGGCATAAGCAAGGTTGGCAGCTACTGTGGGTGTGGCCAGGTACTGACAGATTGTCTTGAAACACTGCACTATGATCTTGAGTTGGGTGTTTTCTACAAACAGCTCATGTTGCTTGCACCAACTGCAGGACGGCTTGAGTCGCATCTTACCTCCCACGCAACCTCGGCACACATGGTGCTGACATACGCTGTCTGCAGGTCCAACGGGCTCTTGCAGCACCTTACCTGCACAAAATACATACAATCAGTGTCTACTAGTGAAACTAAATATTCACACATTGCTACCAGACATGGAGTAATTACCTTAAAAAGTTAATTCATTAAATGCCGACTACGCATTCGGCATTTCCAGGCACTGCCATTGTCACGTATTGCGTTAATTTGTGCAGCCATTGGCCATTGTATCTTTATAATTTTGCGAAATTGACATGGGCCCGGATTCCAGAGAAGAAGTGCCCGAGTAGGTCCTTTTCGGCAGCCGTCGAGTACGGATCAAGACGACGCCTATATTCTTAGTTCGCTCTTAATACCCTTACCTCCACAGGTTTACAACTTGAACTTACCGCATACACAGCAGGAAATGGCCTGGCGAAGATAGGGTAGATAGCGGTTCAAATCGGCCAAAGAATCTTGATCAAATTGGTTTGCCTGCACAATATAACGACATGTCGCGATATACACACTAACGGCATTCATATCTGTATACAAATGCCTATTATTCCATAAAATATTTACAACATCAATGAAGAATCATCGGTTTGCTGAGCATTTGTAGACACGAAACGTTCACCATAACCCACACACACGTTTTGATGACGACATACATTTGTGTGTATTTCACCGGGAAACCCCCTCAGGCTTTTGTTCGTGCGGTATACGTGTTTGTTATATATGCGTTACAAGTCGAGGTAATCCGTTTTATGATTATGCGCAAGTTTGACATGCAAACGCTGAAACTGCTAAAAATTACTGTTGGGCAAATTTAGAGTTAACTATCATTTTGCGGTTAAGTCTAGGATAATCATAATGAAATGTCTGAATGTTGATGAGGTAAGACCACGATTGTCTCATTGATTTGTATAGGCAGTCATTAATATCTCAAGTCTCAAGTAGTTATACTCCAAACAGCCCAATCTTGAGCTAACGCAGGAGTTTGGTCTTTTAGTGTCTCTTCCGAAAGACACGGGCAAAGTGGGGTGAACGAAATTACCCAAGCTTCGAAACGGCGGAGGTGGAATCGAACCACCGTCCTCTCCATCGACAGGCAGGTGCTCTAAGCCTAACTATTGGACTACCGCGCCCCACTGACATATGACATAATGCTGGCATTTTTTGCTGCTTTCCAATGCGCTCTTGTTTACCAGTTCACGGCATGTAAGTAGAGTTCACAACCCTGGTCAAGTCGTAGACCTAGTTACCAGTGGCAGTGGAGAACTCGAAAGTTAAAATGGAGCTCCAGTTCGTGACTTGTAATTACGAGTTGATGGGGTCGTGAACTCTATTTACATGTCGTGAATTCGTATTTACGGTATGTACGAGCATTCGAACAAGATTTAAGGCAAAAACCTAGATGGCAAGTGGACAAGGAAGCCGGTGGCCATTGGATTATCGAGTCCAATATTTTTCATCTATGACTATGTATAACCCGCCCACCTGCTGGAAGCGGTGGTCTAATGGTTAGAGCACCTGCCTGTCGATCGAGAGGACAGTTTTTTTCAATTCCACCTCCGCCGTTTCAAAGCTTGGGCAATTTTGTTCACCCCACTTTGCCTGTGTCTTTTGGAAGAGACACTAAAAGCTGTTGGTCCAAACTCACTGATGCACACTGAAAACAGAAGTGATAGGACAAAATATCCTGGACCTCTGAAATCAACAGGACACAATGTCCTCAAGATACAAGTGGTTATACTCCAAACAGCCCAAACTTGGGCTGACGCAGGAATTTGTGGTGGACTGTGCTCATGCGCTGTGTGTGGTACATTCGACTAAAAGACTAGTATCTTTAATGTTGCTGAAATGGTTTTTATCTGATAGTTTTATTTATTTTATGTATAGGATGTTAAACATTTTTTTTTAATAGGTTGGTTATGTGTATGGATACTGTCACTGCCTTGCCACATGCACACATAGACAGTCTCCATACCCACACCATGGATAAGTTTATGCTGAGCACTGTGTTTTAAAGGCAGTTTAGGTGAGGAGGTGTGGTGAAAGGGAGTTCCATAATAGCTTCTTGAAATGATTTTGGGTTTTTTATGTTGGTCATTTTTGGTGGAATCATATTGACTGACTCCTGACTCCACAAAAACAATAGGACATTCTACCATGAAAGATGCTCATTGGTTTTAGTTACACTCTGAGACTTGAGCAGTAGTAGTAACTAGTTCAGTATATAGCTTGCAATTCAGCGTAGTTACAAAGAACAGTACTAATAAAAAATTTAAAGTTTTGCAGTTGTTAGGTGAACAAATTTTATTCTTCATTCACATACAATGACATATTGCAGTCAGCACCACTTTGAATGATTTGGCACATTGGTAACAAACTAGATACTACAAAAGATAAGCACCAAATATTGAGTACCAAGATATCAATCACATGGATTTAAAAATTATTGGCTACTTCAAGTAGGCTCTTCAACAAAAAAATTAATAATGATCATGATAGAACACTGGCAATTGATTTAAATCAAATGTGACATGTAAAGGAACCAAAAACATTTTATTTTATTAATACTAATATTAGATCCAAAGATATTGCCATTTTAATACGTTAAAAATGAGAAAATTCTTTGTATCTTGTATACAGACAAAAGCTAGACTCTCATTTTTGTCTTCTTTCAATAAATGTGTGATTAAAATGGCATAACTTTTTATTTGTACATGTAATAACATTCCCAACTGCCCTCGATAAAGACCTGCAGGAAGTCAGCAAGCGTATTTGAAACCAGCAAGATCTAGACTGGCTGAGATCGCATAACCAAAATCAATGGAAGGACAAGTATACCAAAGAAATTAAGCCAGAACATCTTGAAAGTGCCTAGTAACATAAGTATTTCGAGCACACAACCTGGTGGATTGTGACCACACTAATGGAGCTCCCCTTGTTGGACAGTTTTGGCATTAGAAGTGCCCCTAGGGGCTAGTGATTTTTAAAAATTCATAAAACAATGCCCCTGATGCTTAGTAACCGAAGTACTTTTTGTTTTAAAAACATCTATTATTGTAGAAGTGCCTACTTCAGGACCAGAAATAGATGATGCATTAGCATGAATTGCCGACGGAGCCGAAATTAGTGAACGAACTGCAGAGTTTGATAAAATTTGTTTTCAGTGTCTGCAGTGCCAGTGATAAAAAAGATAGGACACATGACCACTCCTACGATAATTCTATCGGACAGATGACCTGATCAAGGCCACATCAATAGGACATTTTCTAGTTTAATCAGTCTATGTCTGATGTCCGAGCCCAATGCGCATCACTGCAAACTCCTGCGTAAGCCCAAGATTGGGCTGTTTGGAGTATAATTACTTGAGACTTTGATATATATGTGGCAATCTTGTTTTTAAACACATTCACGCTGCTAGCAGTTGCACAATCTGTAGATAATTTGTTCCATTCATTTATTGTCCTCTGTGAGAACGAGTACTTCCTGATATCCAGTCTACACTGATCCTTAACTAATGTTACCTCATGTCCTCTAGTACTACTATATTTCTTGAGTGAGAAAAAAATATTTCTATAAATATTTTCATACCCATTCAATATCTTAAAAACTTAAATTTATCTCGTGCTAACCTCCTTGTCTCTAGGGTTGTTAAATCACATTCTTTTGGACATTCTTCATAACAAAGGTCTCGCAGTTCTGGAATTATTTTAAATGATTTCCTCTGTATTCGTTCAAGCGTATCTATATCCTTCTTACGATATGATATCCAAGCTTGTATACAGTATTCTAAATAAGGTCTAACTATTGCTTTATACAGAGGTATAATTAGCTTTTTTCCTTGTATATTATATTTCGCCTAATCAACCCAAGAATTTGATTACCCTTTGAAGCTGCAATACCACACTGCTCTGAAACTTTCATATCAGCACTTAGTGTTACTCCTAAGTCCTTTTCTTTTACAGTAGTACCCTGAACAGTTTATAGTTTACATCCAAGTTCCCATGTATTGTATGTAGGCTTTTACATTTCCAAAAATTGAAAAACATCTCCCATTTTTCAGATCATTTAACTAATGTGTCTAGATCGTAGCACTATATACTGGCCAGTGTGGTTTTTCCTTTACCTTGGTAATATGCCGTTTTTGATAACATACCATTTTCACACAAATCTGAAGAAACTTATGTGCATGGAACACAGCGTTATATATTGGCCGGCAGTGACGTATCTAGGATCTTGCAAAGCCAAAGGGGGTGGCCAACGGGGGGCCAAGAGGGGGAATCCAAGGGGGAGGCCAATGGGGGGCCAAGAGGGGGAGGACAACGGGGGGCCAAGGGGGGAGGCCAATGGGGGGCCAAGAGGGGGAGGCCAATGGGGGGCCAAGAGGGGGAATCCAAGGGGGGAGGCCAACGGTACCATGTAGCGGCACAACAGAATAATACAGCTATAATCAAAACAAGCCAAAAGGGAGCCAATGCTAAAACATCCCTGCTGGTCGGTGTGGATCCGCTTTATGCTACCATAGTGAAGTTTGTGCCTGCATCTTGTGCCTTGGGAGTGATTTTGATACCACCTTGTAGGCGAATGACTAGAGACCATGATTGTGGAACTGGACCTTCAACATTTGATAGTGTACTGGTGACTTTTTATCCTGGATTGATATTGTAGCTGTGTGCAGTCAGTGAACAGTGACAGTTGCCATAGAGATTTGGCACGCCCTCTAAACACTGGAACCTCAACCAGTCATGACAGATTGTCTCCAGTTGACATTCTTTGTTGACAACTGGAGTTACCAGCAGGGTTGAAAAAAATCATGATTTAAAAAAAAAAATTTTTAATCAGATTTTTTTAAATTTAAATCGGATTTATTTGATTTTTTTTATTTATTTGATTTTTTTGAAATCTGGTATATAGATATTTATATAGATGTTTACATTTGTAAACTCTTTCAAACATGTTATATTCTAATCGATTTGGGTTCTTGTCTTAACAGAGGGTACATGATTTTTGTTTATATAAAGACATTAGACAATGTCCACAAGGCCTCACCCCCTGTAGTTGCATAATCTGTCTTGGAAAGGAAAGCATGCTGTGTGGCTGTGGCTGCAGCAGTGGTAATTATTGTTTGCCTATAGGGTGGATTAGCACCTGTCCAGGGCTCTGTGTACTCTAAGGGTCTCTAACCAGAATACAAACTGGTACAGTATTAAACAACTGAATCAACATACTGAATTGGTAACAACTAGCACAAGCTATAAGTGGACTTTAACTCAGGGCTTCTGTGTTGAAAAGATACTTCCTCTGGAAGACAAGTTTGTGTGGCTTCACTGCATTCAGAAAGGGAATAGCTCAAACATACACAATGTCATAAAATATTTGACTATCAGGCTATCTGGTGACAATACAGCTACACAAGTGTGCGCACTTTGTGTTTTGTATTAAAAACATACAAAACTTTGTTGATCTTGATGCTTGTAAACAATTATTTGTGTTAAATTCATATAAATCAGCGATTAAAAAAACCAGAAGTAAAAAAATCATAAATCAATTAATTTTTTTTGGAGCGATTTAAATCATGATTTAAATCAATGATTTAAATCAAATGATTTAAATCAAACAACCCTGGCTACCAGTGAGCAGTCTTATGTGTACTGCTGGTGTGCACTGTGCACACGCGTGTACCTGGCATAACATGCACTTTGTGAACCAACTACCTTCCTGCATCACTTCTGTGATGTTGTCCAGAAGCTTTGTTCTCGTAACACATGCCTGCTGATGAAAACAAGGAGAAAACTGGGGGAAGGCGAGGCCCAGGACACTGACCTGGACCAGACAATAGCAGGTGCTTTATCCAAGCAAGAGACAGTGTTCAGGGAACTATTGGAGATTCAACAAGAAGCCTTCCAGGCCTGTCTCCAGACGTTTGTAGAGACTGTAAACAAGAGAGTAGACAACCTAATATTTGAGAATGGAAATGCCATATCAGGTCTCAGAGCAAGCCTGGAATACACCCAGGCGGATGTGTCAAAACTGAGAATAAACCACCAGGAAGTCGACAAAGATGCCAAGAAAAACCAAGGGAAAGTGGAAGAAGTTGGCACCGACTTCCAGTCGATATCTAGTCAAGCAGTCAAGCTGACTACTTGGAGAACCAGCTACAGTGTATGACGAAACAATCTATGAATAGAGGAATTACAGAAATATTCAATGAAACATGGCAGCAGACCGAGAACTTGCTTTGAAATCAACTGACCACAGCATTGGGATTAACAGCAGAAATGGTTTCAAAGATAGAAAATGAGTGAGCACATCAGATCCATACATCAATGTCCAACCCTGATGGGAAGAGGAAGACAAGGACTGTTGTTGTTCGGTTTACAAAATATAAAGATGGGGAACGTGTTATCTGGCAGGCAAGGGAGAAGAAACCGAGGGGAATCTTCTTCAGTGAAGACTTCTCTGCGAATGTGGTGGAAAACTGGAAAGCTCTGCTACCGTGAATGAAAGAAGCCAGAAGTGAGGGAAAGATCACATATCGGAACTTCTCCGTAGACCCATACAATATAATTATGGTTTACTGCAATATATGGCAATTATAAGTCCATGAACAGTACTTGCTGTACTTAAGTACACAAGTACTCGAGTACTTGAACCCATACCTGCTATATACATGGACTGTCTATCAAACTTCCTCCTGGACTTCTTCTTAATGGAAGAACAATCAAACAGTATTGAACCTAGTACATTTAACGGTTTACCTTGTTCCATTTGGATACATGAATAGGTTGGTCACAAAATATACTTGTTTGCTGCACATTTTCGTTTATTAAGCAAATATATTATCAATCTAGTTTTGAAAGAAATAAGCTTTTTAAAAAAACATGGTGTATGATTACAGAAAGTATTCAGAAAACCCACAAGAAAGAACATTTTCCTGACTACTCTGAAGTCGATGACAAAATAGTAATTGAAAAAAAATACTATTTCCAATAAATTTAACAAATTTTTTAACAATATTGGCCCTACTCTTGCCTGTAAAATAACCAATACTGGAGATAAATCTTTCAAAACCAAAGTTTGCATACTTTCGAATTTAAGCCAATAGACAAAAATAAAACTATCAGCATAATTGATAATTTACATCCAAAATCTAGCTGTGGGAAAGATGGTTTATCAACAAAAGTATTAAATCTTATAAAAACTGAAATTAGTAAGGCAGACACTAATTATTAATCAATCAATAGCTACTGGTATATTTCCTGACAAACTAAAAATCGCTAAATTGATACCACTTTTAAAAAAGTGATGATTCCATCTTTGATAATTATTGTCCAATTTCTATTTAACCAGTCATTTAAAAAATTTTTAAGAATTATGTTTAACCAAATACACGAACACTTTCATTCCAATAACTTATACTATGATAATCAATACGGGTTTAAAGACATTCTACAGAACTAGCCACTCTAAAAATAATAGGTAGAATTGTTCAGGAACTTGATCAGTCAACGAATCCAGTAAACACATACCTTGATTTATCGAAAGCATTTTACACCATTGATCACAACATACTGTTACATAAATTAAGTTAATATGGCATAAATGGTGCTGCACTTGATCTCTGTAAGAACTACCGATACAATCGCAAACAATATGTAGAAGTTGGAGATTTTAAGTCGGAAGAAGCAGCTATAACTACTGGTGTTCCCCAGGGTCTATTTTAGGACCACTCCTATTTATTATATATATTAATGATGCTGATGACACCAACTTATCCAGTACATTGAATAAATTTCAATCTTTGGTTGGCCAAAGCCAAAGTATAAACGAATTAGCAAAAATATGCAAATGGTTAAAGGCTAACAAACTTTCTCTAAACTTTAAAATTTTTTTTATGATATTTCACATGCCTCAAAAGAAAATCACATCTCCTGTGTTGCAAATAGATGGGGCAAACATTGAATATGTAAATTATTAAAATTTTTGAGGTATCACCATAAAGATCCACTTAAATTGGGAGAGCCACAAACAAAATAGCTAACAAAATCAATAAAATAATTGGAATCTTAAACAAACTTAAACATGTGTTACCTTTGAATATTCTATAATGTATAATTCTCTCTACTTTCCAACATAAATCATGGTATATTGGTGTGGAGTCATCAAGCCCATCGCATTTTTAAACTCCAAGAGAAAGCAATAAGAATAATTACTTTAAGTAAATACAATGCTTACACTGAGATCCCATTTACGCTGTACATAGAACTTAAATTTATCAAGTTCGATGACATATACAAACTCCAACAACTAAAATTTTATTTCAAATTAATTAATAAACTCTTACCAGAATGATTCAGTCACATCACATACACACACTACTTTGAAATTCGTCAATTCTACACATGTGGAAGAAATAATCTCTATTGCCAGAGCCAATCATGAACATGCAACAAAGTACATTAGACACAATATAATACAGACTGTTAACAATACTCCAGATAATAATCTCTATTGCCAGAGCCAATCATGAACATGCAACAAAGTACATTAGACACAATATAATACAGACTGTTAACAATACTCCAGATAATAATCTCTATTGCCAGAGCCAATCATGAACATGCAACAAAGTACACTAGACACAATATAATACAGACTGTTAACAATACTCCAGATATTATCCTTGATGCAATTTTTACTCACAGCTTATATGGTTTTTCCACCTGCATTAAAAACTACTTTATTATGAATCATGCTGTCTTATTCCTTATTGTTATATTTGTAAATCTTTAACCTAAAATATAGTGAAGTCTCATTTATCCCCACACCTATTGGTTCTGGTCGGATTAACGAAGCTTGTCGAAATTACTCAAAAAAGTGGATTGCTGAAGAAAACGGATTATCGAAGATCGAATAAACCAAATATGACTATATTTACATTTTACTTGATTACGTATGTATATACAGGTGGATGTATACATATGACGGGAGGTTTCAAACTGGAAATCAGTTTTGAGTGGGGTACCACAAGGATCAGTACAGGGGTGTGTTAGGACCTTTATTAGTCTTAATATATATCAATGACTTGGACGACAATATGATGACACAAAATTGGATGACACAAAAGTGTTTAGATCGTTTTGTAAATGTTGTCGCTATCATGGGAGTCACCCTATTAAAGTAAAAAATAAATATACTACACTGTCACATGATCACTACAGTAACATATTTAACAAGATTTGCCATTTACAAAACGATCTAGACAAATTAGTTAAATGGTCTGAAAAATGGCAGATGTTATTAAATTTTTGGAAATGTAAATGCCTACATACAGGACACGGGAACTTGGATATAAACTATAATATGGGAGATACTGTTCTAGGTACTACTGTAAAAGAAAAGGACTTAGGAATAACAATAAGTGCTGATATGAAAGTTTCAGAGCAGTGTGGTATTGCAGCTTCATAGGGTAATCAAATTCTTGGGTTGATTAGGAGAAACATAACATACAAGGAAAAAAGCTAATTATACCTCTGTATAAGTTTTTAAGATATTGAATGGGTATGAGGGAAAATTAGTAAAGGATCAGTGTAGATTGGATATCAGGAAGTACTCGTTCTCACAGAGGACAATAAATGAATGGAACAAATTGTCTACAGATTGTGTAACTGCTAGCAGCATGAATATGTTTAAAAACAAAGTTGACACATATTTCAGGAGGGCGGGTTACACGTAGATGAATATTGTTGGACTCTCAATAAGCCAATGGCATCCTTGTCCACTCCTCATTTGGGCCTTTGGCTTGGATGGCAAATCCTGTTAAATATGTAACTGTAGTGATCATGTAACAGTGTAGTATATTTATTTTTTACTTTAATAGGGTGACTCCCATGATAACGACATTTGATTTCTTAATGGGAGTCTCCCTGACATCCCATGAATTTGTATTGTATTTTTGTACATGAGACTAGGTGTAATAAATACGTCTGAGTCTGTGGTTTATGCCTTACCATGGTGCGTAATATAATATACCACTTTCACACAAATCTGAAGAAACTGGCGCATGGTATCGATATTCAAAATAACTACCAGTACCAGTTATTTCATCTATCAAGTACAAATACTAAGTTGTTATAAAAGTATTTTGAGTGAATTACTTATGAATATTGAATGATCGAAATATACCCTTCTCAATCTTGAAATTCCTTAAAAGTAAAAGCATTAAAATTAATGTATAAATAAATGGGGCTGTTCGATTTCTTTCCTGTATAATGATTATTTCGAATAATTGTGTATATTTTCATCCAAAAAAGTGAGATATGGCATATTTACAGAGTGCACCAATGTGTTGCAGCAGTGCTGCTATCTACCGATCAATGTTATATTAGATATATGAAATTATGTCTCAAAAACATGTTTATGCATAATTTTTCTTTGAAAAATTTAAGTTTGTCACACGTTTATACTCCCTGTGACTGATATCCACTCTTACCAGTGACTGCAACCTTTCTTTGGATTCCTGGACAAATTTTCCTACAATTTTCTTTACAATCTCACAGCACAACTCAATTTGACGTAAAAATAATAATCAGCGTTTAAAAAAAATGCAGTAAAAATCGCTGTTCATTTTTGCTAAGTGCCACAGTTTTGCTTGTAGGAGATGTCCAGCATGATGACATGAATGCTGGCCATAGTGATCACCAGTGTGGCTGTGGGTCACACACTCCGGCCGTAAGGTCAGTGCACCAGACCCTTGATGAGCTGGACTTCGACCGTGGGATCTGGTCGGCCGCGCTTAACGGGGATGAGAAGAAAGTCAGTGAGCAACTGGACAAACGAGTCAACCCTGATGTGAGAGACTCTGCTGGCTATACTGCACTAGTAAGTACAAAGTGACTTTGACAGGTATTGATTGACTGGCAGTAAACAAGTCCTTTGACAGGTATTGATTGACTGGCAGTAAACAAGTCCTTTGAAATAGAAAGTGATAAAGACTAACGAGCCAAGAATTTTCCTAAAACAATAATTGCGAGGTATTTCGCAAAGCTAATTAGTTATCAGAATTAATCTCATATTTTCTTGTTTTTACTGCATTGCACAATTAATGTAAGAAGTAATTTATTTTTTTACATTCACTATAAATGGGCAACTGTGACAATGTGCATCAGTATGTGAAGTGTGAATGCCTTGAAAAAATTTATAGTAATTATAACTATGTTTAAATATAAAAACACTTGTGCAGTCCTTTGTAGAAACCATGTTTCTGATTAATTATCTATGCATTATGTAATATATTACAACTGTAATTAAGCCCAGCCATGATAATATAGTTCTATTGTCAATATTGTCGCATGTTGTCACAATTGTCACATATTTATTGTTTTGATGCATTCATATCAGTAAACCTAAGTTCTGTGTTGCAGCACTATGCGGCCCGCAATGGCCACTGCGGAGTGTGCAGACTGTTGCTGGAGGCTGGAGCTAGTGTTGATGCACAGACCAGGTCTGGGGAGGTGACGCCTCTACATAGAGCCTCATACAGTGGTCACATCAACATTGTCTCTCTGCTCATTCAACATGGTGCTTCCGTGTGTCACAGTGATACAGATGGCAAGACTCCACTTCATAAAGTAAGGCAAATCATGAAAATGTTGTACTGTCTTAAGTTAAACTGGTAGATAAATAAAACACTGGTAGAAATCATATACTGGTCATTGTGGTCAGTAGACTTTAGACGGGTCAAAAACTAATAATCTACTATGCAAACCAGTAGACCTGTGTTAGCCAAAGATAAAACTGCATACATTATAGTATATAGTATATAGTAATGTTTATGGATGGGGCAGGTAGCACCACATATGCCGGATGGCAACACATATGCCGGATGGCAACACATATGCAGGATGGCAACACATATGCAGGATGGCAACACATATGCAGGATGGCAACACATATGCTGAATGGCAACACATATGATGGATGGCAACACATATACAGGATGACAACACACATGCTGGATGGCAACACATATGCTGGATGGCAACACATATACAGGATGACAACACATATGCTGGATGGCAACACATATGATGGATGGCAACACATATACAGGATGACAACACACATGCTGGATGGCAACACATATGCTGGATGGCAACACATATACAGGATGACAACACATATGCTGGATGGCAACACATATGCAGGATGACAACACATATGCTGGATGGCAACACATATGCTGGAAGGTGACACATATGCAGGATGACAACACATATGCTGGATGACAACACATATGCTGGATGGCAACACATATGCTGGATGGCAACACATATGCTGGATGGCAACACATATACAGGATGACAACACATATGCTGGATGGCAACACATATGCAGGATGACAACACATATGCTGGATGGCAACACATATGCTGGAAGGCAACACATATGCTGGATGGCAACACATATGCTAGAAGGCGACACATATGCAGGATGACAACACATATGCTGGATGACAACACATATGCTGGATGGCAACACATGCTGGATGGCAACACATATGCTGGATGGCAACACATGCTGGATAGCAACACATATGCAGGATGATAACACATATGCTGGATGGCAACACATGCTGGAAGGCAACACATATGCAGGATGACAACACATATGCTGGATGGCAACACATATGCTGGATGGCAACACATATGCCGGATGGCAACACATATGCCGGATGGCAACACATATGCTGGATGGCAACACATATGCTGGATGACAACACATATGTTGGATGGCAACACATATGCAGGATGGCACCACATATGCTGGATGGCAACACATGCAGGATGGCAACACATATGCTGGATGGCACCACATATGCTGGATGGCACCACATATGCTGGAAGACAACACATATGCAGGATGACAACACATATGCTGGATGACAACACATATGCTGGAAGGCAACACATATGCAGGATGACAACACATATGCTGGATGACAACACATATGCTGGATGGCAACACATATGCTGGATGGCATCACATATGCAGGATGGCAACACATGCAGGATGGCAACACATATGCTGGATGACAACACATATGCTGGATGACAACACATATGCAGGATGGCACCACATATGCTGGATGGCACCACATATGTTGGATGGCACCACATATGCTGGATGACAACACATATGCTGGATGGCATCACATATGCTGGATGGCAACACATATGCAGGATGGCAACACATATGCTGGATGACAACACATATGCTGGATGGAATCACATATGCTGGATGGCAACACATATGCAGGATTGCAACACATATGCTGGATGACAACACATATGCTGGATGGCATCACATATGCTGGATGGCAACACATATGCAGGATTGCAACACATATGCTGGATGACAACACATATGCTGGATGGAATCACATATGCTGGATGGCAACACATATGCAGGATGGCAACACATATGCAGGATGGCAACACATATGCTGGATGGCACCACATATGCAGTTACATTTTAATCATGATTTGCAGGTACCCTTGTGTTCAAGTGGCAAGCTTTAACATGACCTGTAGTTTAAAAAACCTACAACTTTCAAAGAAATGCGCAATGACAAATGTAGCCCCATTAACACATGGTCCAAATGGAACTCCCAATTTCAAGATTAATAGTAGAAGCAATGTGTTCCAAACATGTGCTAAATATCATTAATCACAAATATAAAGTGGAATTACTTATATACATCTGAGCAAGATAAGGTTGGGTGGATTTGTACTGACATGTATATTATAATATTAATTTTGTTTAATGGCCTGTTGTTGCTTTGCAGGCATGTGAGCAAGGACATGGGAAAGTGGCTGCCATTTTACTGACAAGGGACGCCAATGTGAAACTAATGACGGACAAGAGAGATAAACTGGCCAGTGACTATGTGCAGCACAGCAACTCTGACTTCAATGAGCTATTTGGTGCCACATAGAAATGCTTGCAGTACACCTGTCTACCCATTTGCTATTTACATCTCTTTCGGAACACCAATGAATAATATTGAAGATGTCACCTCGTCCTGCATGTATCTGGTGTGGTGGAAAGCTATGTTAGGCTATGCACGGTGGTGCAGTGGTTAGAACATCGGACTATCAGTTGAGAGAACTAGGTTTTGAATCCACTTGCTGCCTTGTTAAAGCTTGGGCAGTTTCGTTCACCCCATGTTGCTTCAGGGGATGAAGTGTGAAGGGCTTTGAGCAGACGCAAGGACTGGAAACCGCGCTATATAAGAACATAACTTTTTTATATTTGTCACTCAGCAAATTAACGATTTTGCCATTTAATTGGGAACCTTTAAGAAAATTGCAGTGAATGATGTATTGAAATGCAGATAAACATCATCTGTCCAGGATCTTACATGGACAAGAACTATGCTTGATGTTAGGTTTAAGATTAGGCTAACTTTAACCCAAAAGGAAAGAGACAATTGTAGAAAAAGAGCAATTTACTTACTGCTCAGTTAATAGCTATCATCATCATCACATCAGCCACTGGGGTCAAACTCAGCTGGCTCCAACTATCTCACTGCAGACATCTTGTGAAGCATGTTCCATTTGTGGGTCATTTTGAGACAAATTATGTAACTGAGCAAAAATGACAGGTGCATAATTCATAATGTGCATACAGTTGTATATGTTAGCTAGGACTTGGATACAGGTGGACCATATCTGCAGTCGAGGCAAGCACCACCAACAGTATCACGACTACTGTATACATGTCATGACTACTGTATACATGTCATGACTACTGTATATATGTCATGACTACTGTATACATGTCATGACTACTGTATATATGTCATAGTGTATAGGGCATGACTGATTTCCACTATCGCTGTCGTGGTATCAGGTACTGGACCACACATTGATTCTGAGTTACTAATAAACGTATGTCCAGTTCCTGTAGCAAGTGATCCACGACCAGCAGATATATTGCCCTCATCCAATACTGGCTGTGTGCTTGCTTGCTTCAATCTCAAATCTTCCCGACCAACTCCCCAGCACTGTAAAATAATGTATCCCATACTTCTGGGTCGGCCCTCTCCTGCTGCAGCTGGGAAATTATAGTGGTTGCCTCTTTGACAGTGGTTACGCTGTTGGAACTGTGGGAATGTGGTCAGAGGTAGCCGACATTGGAGGACATACCTCAATGGTCACTAGAGTTATTAAAAAACAAACTCTGTGTTAAAATGACCTAAAGAATTATCGTGCTATCTCCAATCTCGGTTTTCTGTCAAAAGTATTGGAAAAAGTAGTTGCTAATTGCCTTCATGAACATAATATTTATAAATATCACTTGTCAAATGATCTGCAGTTTGTATATAAACGATTCCACTCTACCGAAACAGCTCTTCTGAAAATACACAGTGATATACTGTAGTTGACAACTTGGACAATGGCAAAGTCACAGCACTCACTTTACTAGATCTATCAGCTGCTTTCGATACGATTGATCATGTAATTATTTTACAACGCCTTCATTGGCATTTCTTGCACAGCTCTTCGGTGGTTTAAATCATATTTTTCAGACAGATAAGAAAGCATTAACATATCTGGCACACTATCTTGCCCAGAACACTTTCCATTCAGAGTGCCGCAAGGATCCGTCCTTGACCCTGGTCTGTTTATACTGATATCACAAAGTTTACAAATCACTTTCACAATCAAATGCACAATAATATGTTTCGACTTTAAGTGATTGTCTCACTGATATCTTGTTTTGGATGGAATCGAGTAAGCTAAAGCTTTATCCAGATAAAACAGACCTTATTATTATAGGCACTAAGCAACATCGAAATAGGGTCATCAGCCATTTTCCAGTTAAATTGTTTGGCAGTTACTGTTCGTAATCTCGGTGTTGTCTTTTATTGTTACTGCAACTTTTGTCAGCATATATCATATACGTGACCTCCGTCGAATTCGGCGTCATATATCTATATATATTGCTAAACAATATCAACGGCATTAGTTAGTAGGCGCCTTGACTGTTGTAATTCCTTACTAAATAACATTGCCAAAAGAGACTTGGCTAAACTTCAACGAGTATAAAATTGTCTGGCATGTGTGGTGCTCAGGACGCCTCGGTTTTCACCGTCACTATCATTACTTAAACAGTTACACTGGCTTCCTGTTACTTATCGAATTAATTTTAAGTTGTCTACTCATATATGTCGTGCTCTATCTACACAACAACCGCCCTACTTGGCTAGTCTCCTGCATCTTTCAAATATCCCTAGGTAGCTAAGATCATCAATTTCACAACTTATTGTGCCTAAAACAAAACTTAACTTGGGTAAACGTGCTTTCTCTGTTGCTGCGCCTAGGGTCTGGAATAAACTAGGGTCTTTAGTGAACTTCCTATCACTTTGAAAATTTATAACTAATGCTATCTTCCGGAAAAAAACCATTCCAAATTACATTTCCACCATGAATCCTCGGTTGTCCCTCGTTCTGATAATGACTTTTGCGCGTCCCTGTTCACGATTATGCTTAATTGTTCTGTTTTGTTGCTCCTCTGAGCTCAGGTTCCTGAGGATATAGGCGACATAGAAGTTAATTATTATTATTATTTTGAAGTCAACAATTTGACGGACAACAAGTAGCGTGTGACTTTGTCGTTCTCATTTTTGTCGTTCTCATCTTCTTCAACATAGTCCAAGTCAGTGACTACAGCAGTGAATGCAGACTTGGTGTATACAGAGCGTTCGAACGACTGGACCATCTCATCTCTCAGAACGATTGCAGACTAGTTCTGTTGTTCATACCAGCTTGTGCAGCCTCGTCTAACTCAAGCTCAGCCTGAAAGACACTCAGCCTCTGGACTGAGTAGTTGAAGGAAAAGACGATCTGTTGGACTGTGTTCATGGTACAACAGTAGCTCTTTGCTGGCATGCACAATAACTAAGTTAACATTATGTCCTTTGCTGTGAGCGTAGATGACGCCAGGTAGACCCTATCAGCTGTCTGATTCGTGCGTGCACTCCATGGTGGATGCCAGCCAGACGAGGGATGGATAATTCAATTTCTGGGGGAGGATTGGATTTAAAAAATAGTTGTTTGCCATATTGATGTGGAAGCACGTGCGTGCGTGCGTGCGTGCGTGCGTGCGTACGTACGTACGGTTATCTACACGCCTGGCTACCTCGTAGTGATGAGGCTGATGCGACACCACCTGCTCAGCTACCGCCATCTCTACATTTTATTCACGTCCGTCCACTTGGCTGTCCACCTCCTGCATGCGGACACCTGCTTGTGTGGAACGACGCGAGAGACGAGGCGCGAGTTCCCGAGAACGCTTGCTGGTGCCATCCGGTGACGACATCATGCTATAGGCGCGTCGCATTTGGCAGTAGGGCCTACATCGATTTTGCTTGTGCTAGTCTGCATCGGCCAGTACAGTCGCCACATGGGCGGCGTTGACCGACTCGACCAGATGCGCACCTACTACGGTACTGGGCGTGCTGATCGACGTTGGTGGCACCTGTTCTGGGAATCCTCAACGTCGGCCTACGATCTCGCCAACCCCCCACTGCCCAGCAACGCCCGACTGTTCGGGCTATCCTCTCTAGCCAGGGGTGCTATTACTACTACACTACCCTTGGCAGATCGAACTGTTGAAACGTGGATTTGTCCATTTATCCCACGCCGTGTGCGGATGTATGTGTACTTCGCCCCACTTCCTGTCTTGGTCGACATGTTGTTGGGAACTAGACGCACAAGCGCTCAAAATCCAAACAGCGTTCCCACGAAATACCCACCATTACCCGAGCGACCAGCGATGACGGGTCTTCTGCAAATTAAAGTATGGTATGGGCCGGGTATGGGCCTGAAACATGCGGGCCTGCCCGGGCCTGGGCTAAACGTTAATGGTCCTGGGTCTAAACTCTAGTTTGCCGGCCTGGGCCGGGCTGGGCTTGAGGTATTTTTGTGGGCCTGGTTTGGATTCATGCCAATTGCGGGCCGGGCTTGTGCTAAAATTGTGCGCCCGTACATGGCACTAGCAGGTATGGCGTGCGCACCTGCATGTATGGCGTGTGCACCTGCAGGTATGGCGTGTGCTATCGCCAGCGACACGAATAATGATGCACAAATGCATAAAAATAAATTTGCCAAAATGTGAATTACAATTCTTTATTTTATTACTTCTTAGATTATGCTAATAGGCCCCACATGTGCTACTTGTTAACATGATGCAGCTAGTTTGAAAGTGTCAAAACAATAGGTTATTGGTGTTTCAGCAAATCTCTTTCTAGCCGTCAGAATGTAACATGTGGTATCATTGTGTAGGTATTTCAGTAATTTTTATAAAATCAAGAAAATTATTGATTTAAAAAAATACACCACAGTGAACGGCATGTCCTCTGTAGAAATACAACAGATACAACACTACGTTTGGTATTAATGTAGTGTCGTGATCTAGTGTGTACAACGTGTATTTCAGATACAACACTACGTTTGGTACTAATGTAGTGTCGTGATCTAGTGTGTACAACGTGTATTTCAGATACAACACTACGTTTGGTACTAATGTAGTGTCGTGATCTAGTGTGTGCAACATGTATTTCAGATACAACACTACGTTTGGTACTAATGTAGTGTCGTGATCTAGTGTGTGCAACATGTATTTCAGATACAACACTACGTTTGGTACTAATGTAGTGTCGTGATCTAGTGTGTGCAACATGTATTTCAGATACAACACTACGTTTGATACTAATGTAGTGTCGTGATCTAGTGTGTACAACATGTATTTCAGATACAACACTACGTTTGGTACTAATGTAGTGTCGTGATCTAGTGTGTGCAACATGTATTTCAGATACAACACTACGTTTGGTACTAATGTAGTGTCGTGATCTAGTGTGTGCAACGTGCATTTCAGATACAACACTACGTTTGGTACTAATGTAGTGTCGTGATCTAGTGTGTGCAACGTGTATTTCAGATACAACACTACGTTTGGTACTAATGTAGTGTCGTGATCTAGTGTGTGCAACGTGTATTTCAGATACAACACTACGTTTGGTACTAATGTAGTGTTGTGATCTAGTGTGTGCAACACGTATTTCAGATACAACACTACGTTTGGTACTAATGTATTGTCGTGATCTAGTGTGTGCAACACGTATTTCAGATACAACACTACGTTTGGTACTAATGTAGTGTCGTGATCTAGTGTGTGCAACACGTATTTCAGATACAACACTACGTTTGGTACTAATGTAGTGTCGTGATCTAGTGTGTGCAACACGTATTTCAGATACAACACTACGTTTGGTACTAATGTAGTGTCGTGATCTAGTGTGTGCAACACGTATTTCAGATACAACACTACGTTTGGTACTAATGTATTGTCGTGATCTAGTGTGTGCAACACGTATTTCAGATACAACACTACGTTTGGTACTAATGTAGTGTCGTGATCTAGTGTGTGCAACACGTATTTCAGATACAACACTACGTTTGGTACTAATGTAGTGTCGTGATCTAGTGTGTGCAACACGTATTTCAGATACAACACTACGTTTGGTACTAATGTAGTGTCGTGATCTAGTGTGTGCAACGTGTATTTCAGATACAACACTACGTTTGGTACTAATGTAGTGTCGTGATCTAGTGTGTGCAACATGTATTTCAGATACAACACTACGTTTGGTACTAATGTAGTGTCTTAATCTAGTGTGTACAACATGTATTTCAGATAAAACACTACGTTTGGTACTAATGTAGTGTCGTGATCTAGTGTGTACAACGTGTATTTCAGATAAAACACTACGTTTGGTACTAATGTAGTGTTGTGATCTAGTGTGTACAACATGTATTTCAGATAAAACACTACGTTTGGTCCTAATGTAGTGTCGTGATCTAGTGTGTACAACGTGTATTTCAGATAAAACACTACGTTTGGTACTAATGTAGTGTCGTGATCTAGTGTGTACAACGTGTATTTCAGATACAACACTACGTTTGGTACTAATGTAGTGTTGTGATCTAGTGTGTACAACATGTATTTCAGATAAAACACTACGTTTGGTACTAATGTAGTGTCGTGATCTAGTGTGTACAACATGTATTTCAGATAAAACACTACGTTTGGACTAATGTAGTGTCGTGATCTAGTGTGTACAACATGTATTTCAGATAAAACACTACGATTGGTACTAATGTAGTGTCGTGATCTAGTGTGTACAACATGTATTTCAGATAAAACACTACGTTTGGACTAATGTAGTGTCGTGATCTAGTGTGTACAACATGTATTTCAGATAAAACACTACGTTTGGTCCTAATGTAGTGTCGTGATCTAGTGTGTACAACGTGTATTTCAGATAAAACACTACGTTTGGTACTAATGTAGTGTTGTGATCTAGTGTGTACAACATGTATTTCAGATAAAACACTACGTTTGGTACTAATGTAGTGTCGTGATCTAGTGTGTACAACATGTATTTCAGATAAAACACTACGTTTGGACTAATGTAGTGTCGTGATCTAGTGTGTACAACATGTATTTCAGATAAAACACTACGATTGGTACTAATGTAGTGTTGTGATCTAGTGTGTACAACATGTATTTCAGATAAAACACTACGTTTGGTACTAATGTAGTGTCGTGATCTAGTGTGTACAACATGTATTTCAGATAAAACACTACGTTTGGACTAATGTAGTGTCGTGATCTAGTGTGTACAACATGTATTTCAGATAAAACACTACGTTTGGTACTAATGTAGTGTCGTGATCTAGTGTGTACAACATGTATTTCAGATAAAACACTACGTTTGGTACTAATGTAGTGTCGTGATCTAGTGTGTACAACATGTATTTCAGATAAAACACTACGTTTGGTACTAATGTAGTGTTGTGATCTAGTGTGTACAACATGTATTTCAGATAAAACACTACGTTTGGTACTAATGTAGTGTCGTGATCTAGTGTGTACAACATGTATTTCAGATAAAACACTACGATTGGTACTAATGTAGTGTTGTGATCTAGTGTGTACAACATGTATTTCAGATAAAACACTACGTTTGGTACTAATGTAGTGTCGTGATCTAGTGTGTACAACATGTATTTCAGATAAAACACTACGTTTGGACTAATGTAGTGTCGTGATCTAGTGTGTACAACATGTATTTCAGATAAAACACTACGTTTGGACTAATGTAGTGTCGTGATCTAGTGTGTATAACATGTATTTCAGATAAAACACTACGTTTGGTACTAATGTAGTGTCGTGATCTAGTGTGTACAACATGTATTTCAGATAAAACACTACGTTTGGTACTAATGTAGTGTCGTGATCTAGTGTGTACAACATGTATCTTTCAAATGCACACAACTTGTTGCAATAAGAAATGAAGCCCAGAAAAGTTACTCTGCAAACAATGACATGCTGTGATAAAATATCGAAATGTTTGAGTTTCTAGCCAAATGTGGTCAACATATGTTATTGATACAGTGACTTATGTGGTGCCAATATGCAAATAATTCATTGCCCTTCAACATAGCAATTATGAGAAATTAAAAATAATAATAAACTTCTGCTCCCGAAAACTGACATGCCCCGAATTTTCCTAAATGTGGCCAAATATGCGAGGAAGCAGGAACTTCACGCAAACATTCTGAGTTTTAAAGGGTTAACTAGTTCCTCTCGTATACTTGTTAAACGCCAGTAACTTGCTAGCCTCGGTTATCCAGACTCCGCGAAGTGGCGCCACCGTTTGTCGCTCTCACGTCTAGTCTCGCTTATCCGACTTTCGGTCGCCTGCCTGGATTCGCCGAGAAGAGAATCTGGCCAACGAGTGTAATATATAAAGAAGCTTCTAATTGGCGTAACCCCTTATACTATAGTAGTTTTTTTTCTTTCACGAAATATAAAAAGTGGCTGCATGAGATGACATTATGTGGGTATACCCATGTCGGGGCAAGTTCGTCCCACACGTACTTTAAACAGCAAATACACAAGAACAGTGCTGTTTTGTCTTATTTTTATGTCAAGAAAACGTCATGTTTTTAAATCCTCACAAATTATGTTTTATCTATGAATTAAACCAGGCAAGCGAAAAACAAGCTTTGGCACTGCATCGGCTAGAACATGTGAAACTAAAATGTGGTTTCATTACTTTTTTGACTAGAAAATAACACTAAAATGGACAATTGGAAGTCTGTATAAGAGTGCATGTTAGTGGCACACAGAGACATATTTGGTGGGGGCAACTAAATATCATTGAAACTGGATAGAGCAACAACGTAAGATCCAAACAACAGCTCTGATATAAGGGCTTTACTCAGCACTCTGAATGTCTAATCAATGCCAATTAGAAGTGTCAATCAATGTCACTTAGAAGTGTCAATCAATGTCACTTAGAAGTGCTGAAATTTTATCGAAACAAAACTTTAAACAATTTACTTTCAGTCGCCAAAATCAGTTTTCTAGGTCACAACTTTCCACCCAGCAACTCGTGGACGCCAGTTTCCCGCTGCGGGTAGTTTAGTGATCATGAGACTTAGTCGTATGAACGAAATTACCAACTTATGCAAAGGCACGGAATAAAAGCCGGTTGGCGGAGTAGCCCCGGTCTCCCCTACAACTAGCCCCGACCTCCCCTAATCAAAGTTTAAAGTTAATTCGACTTACATTATTAGCCAAATGCTCATATGACATCGTCATTAGCTAATTATGTATGCGCTCAGAATCTGTACATACATAATTTCCGTCACAATGAAAAGTACACATTGTATACGGGCGATGATGTGTGCGACAACCGGTGGCCCCACAGAAAGGAGCCTGGATAACCAAGGCTAGTCGGGAAGGGATCCGTGAATGGTAATTTTTACTGTTACGAAGAACATCAGTTTGAGTAACCAATCAAATTGACTCTCATGCTAACTTATCATTTATGAGTAACAAAAATATATAAGCGATGATATGCAGTACATTCGAAAACATGTTTTAGCGTTGATAATTATTGACACAACTCACACAATACAAATAGAGGTAATTATGATTAAACATTATATCTGTTGTGTTTTCACCATAGTTGCCAACACTTAATCAGTAGTGTGCATTTTCTGCGGTTGAGTAGGTATGGTGCGTAGATACCCAAGGTATGGTGCGTTAATACCCTTTTGGTTGCATGTTGGAATTATGTAAGAGGAAAGTTTTTCCGATCTCTGACGATAACAATCAAATCATAATGCGTCCTCGGCCTATGAACGAGACTATGAAAATTTATCCACAAACCGCGGTACAGCGTTTATTAAAATTGTACGTTTTGAGATCAATGACGTTTTTATTGCACGTGCTTTAGCGAGAGATTGGAAAACTGCTATTTCATCAGTCAATGGTGGCGAGTGGGTCTCCTCGAATCACAACGGACATCTAGTTTGGTTCGCCATCGTTAGTTTTCTGTTGCTATTATGACTGTGGTCGCAACTCATACAGCATAGTTTGTTAGAGTTGTCCATCTATATAGATGGGGAGTCCACGACATATTACACATTTACCCCCTGTGTGTGATATTTTACTTCCACTTGCACAGACACTACAGGTATATCAGAGAATAATTGAGTTCGGACAATATGTATAGGGCTAAATTGAAACGAGAAGACAAAAGAAATATGGGAAAATTAGGAGAAGAATGATGAACCACGTGAGGTTGAAGGGCAGAGAAGGCGGAACAAACTATAAGTGATGTGGCCCCCACCCAGCAAGGCATAAAGAGGGAGAAGAAAATAAACATAAGGTAGAAAATGCAAAAGTTTCGAAGCGGCATGAGGGCAGCCGGTTGACTAATACCCCGGTCCTCTCGACTATATTGTATATAGCACACACTTGATACGCTCACGAACCGTAAACACACCCACACGTTAAAGCTAACATCATGTATACAGCGGATTTGTCAGTCAACCCTTGTCTCACTTAACTGGCGACCGTGGGTTACTCAATAGGCAATGGAACGGTGAGCGAGTGTGTAGGCGATAGCGGCTGTCTCCCAGCTCAGTGCAACAGGCCAGCGAGCCGTGCAGTCGGCTTTGTATGCTAAATGTCGCGGCCCGTTCTCGTCACAATGGTGTGGTCGCTGGAATGTACTGCCCAGTCGATCGGGCGACGCTGCAGTAGTTTCGCCTAGCCGACGATCAGTAGGCGCGTATGAGCGACGCGTGAGTGTTGTGAAATGAGGGGTGCATCAAGACGAGTGAAGCTAGCGGCTGCCTCCGTCTTCGGCTCGCTGCTCGTCTACCTGTGCTCCACCAGTGTCTCCGTGTCCCGCGTCCCAACCGTCAGCGTCTGTGACCCGGCCCTGTGGCAGGAGAGGAGACTACGCCTGCTTAATGCATATCCTACGTACAATTCCCACCAGGTACGTGACATTAGTACAACTTAAGGCCGGCATCCGACGCGACGCAACTAGATTTTTGCCCTGACGAGTCGGGCTGCGTCCCAACGTGTACACATGCAATCTTACGACTAAGGATACATACACGTAATATTTTTCTAGCACTGCCAGATAACTTACGACGCGGCGCGACGCAGCAAAAACGATAAGTGTCGGCGTCGTACGAGTGCGTACAGCCGTACACATTACGTCGTACGAGTGCGTACAGCCGTACACATTACGTCTTGACGCGGCTCAACTCAGTCCGACTCGCTACAACTATCAAACATGTAGTTGCGTCGCTTGTATGCCGGGCTTACGAACGCCTCCCCTAAGCACCATGCCCGCCTTCGTGTAGCTGCATACACATTATGCAACATCCAGTAAAGCAACATAGAACACGTACACGTCATGTCGCTGTCACTCGCTGTCCTCGCTTAGTATTTCACGACATTGTCATCGCGTCATACGTACTAGTTCACAATGTGTGCACGATTTTATGTTGTTACACAAATCGACAAATAGATCGACACTAGGACATCATGGCAATCTCTGTAGCTCAACCTAGTAGTTCCGATGAGATGGTTTTGTGTTACACCTCCCTTCTAGAGCATTGTCCTAGTAGTTCCGATGAGATGGTTTTGTGTTACACCTCCCTCCTAGAGCATTGTCCTACATTCAGCTTATGTTTACTGCTGTGAACGTGCCAGCCGGGTAAAAATGCGTACCCCGTCTGCGATAATTACGCCTAATAACAGCCGCAAGGTTCGCTCGGAGCAACGGTTCACACCCGGCGCAGCCTCTTCCGATTATTTATGTCTTGTGGTGAAGGACTGGCTATAACGTGGAGGAACGTTAGCGTTGTGCAACGAAGTGATCCCATTCATTATTGCGCGCGCGCGTGTGTGTGTGTGTGCGTGCGTGTGTGTGCGTGCGTATGTGTGTGTGTGTGTGTGTGTGTGTGTGTGTATGTGTGTGTGTGTGTGTGTGTGTGTGTGTGTGTGTGTGTGTGTGTGTGTTTGTGTTTGTGTGCGCGCGTGTGTGAACGTGTGTGTGCGCGTGCGTGTGTGTTTGTTTGTGTGCGCGAGTGAGTGTGTCACTGAGTGTATGTGTATAGACAGTTGTAGTGAGACTGCTGTGTATGTAGTAGATACGTATGTTGGTTGAAGCCAACATTTGTACTGTAAAGACTGCATTGTAATGATCGAAGTATCAGCGATTAAAATAAAGATAAAGCTTCAACTATGCGCACAGACTAAATTGACAAATATTAGCACTTATATAAAATTTCTTGTTCATATAAAATGTATACAGCAAATCAACGCATATGAATAATTAATCGATATTTTGAAAGTATATAAGAACACTAATAACTGTATGATTCAACCAGTGTTTGACTATGCATCACCAGCTTGGAACTCTATCCATCAAATTAATTAGAGATAGTTCAGAAGAGTGCGCTGAAACTCTGCAGATGACCTATCGAATCAGTTCGTTTAGAACAGAGACGACTTGAGCCGGACCTCTGTGGTGAATATAAATGTTTCAGTGGCCCAGACAATGTTTTGTGTCAATGTATGACCAATCTGAGGGGCTTCATTCTATGAAGACGTTCTCCCGTACAGAGATTCGTAAAAGGTTCTTCACAAATCGTGTCATCAATAATATTATAGAGAGTCACTTCCTGAAGAAGCCGTGTCAGCATCTATTTTGAACATCTCTAGCCTGAAGAAGTCGTGTCAGCATCTATTCTGAACATCTCTAGCCTGAAGAAGTCGTGTCAGCATCTATTTTGAACATCTCTAGCCTGAAGAAGTCGTGTCAGCATCTATTCTGAACATCTCTAGCCACCGGAAAACACAGACTATACAACTACATAAGTAATTTAAGCATACCAAGAATAGTATAGGCAGCGAAGAGCTACTAGTCGTGACTAGCGGGCAGCTGTTGCCAATTGTTTACCAACTAGGCCGTCTATATATAAATAAAATAATGTCACGTGCTGCCAGCCCCCGTATACTTCGGGTAAGAACTGCCATCATAATATTCCATTATCTGGTGTTACCAATGCTATATTGGCGGAATAGAGCCACTTGTTACTGTCCAACACACGTGTCTATACACATCTGTTTATAAAATTGTTTCCATTGATTTCGTGATCTCTTGTAGAGTGCCACATTCGAGTACCGTTATGTCAAGGCAACCAGATATATCCATGTGTTCATAACGTTCCGCTTAAAGTCACGTTCATGGTGCAGTGTAACTGTCAGTGCCCGTTTTGAAATCACATATTTCATTGTTCTGAGGCTTCACTGCGGTGAACAGCACGTTGTCGCTAAGTACGGTGGATGTTTGATTGAACGACTTGGATGCTACTGTCGACAGTGTAAAAAATAACAACTATAGACTTGGATATTATAAGGAACCTAATTTGAAGTGTTAAACTTATGAAATGGTTACTACTGGTAGAAATATTTTATCTTTACACGAGGAAAGTCGAAAAACTTCTGGGCTAGAAATAGCGCTAGTAAAAGAAAAACGTAGACTGGATAAATGAAAGTATTCGTTCTACCGGAGGACGATAACTTAATTCGACAAATTATTAACTGTAATAGAAGACTGTCCAACACTACGAATGCACGGGGAATACACGGAGTTGTAGCGATCATAGCTGTTACAATGGTGTTTCACAAACGTGCTTCTAATCTGCCTTTAGCAGCCATTGCCACGGAACGATAAATGTGGCAGTGTGTAATCTGGTTGTTATTACATTATCGGTTGTAACATACCTGGCTCCCTAAAGTACTTAATAATCAATTAAGCAAGTGACACAGCCTGTCTAACCGTCCATGTTGGTACAATCCCAGTAGTGTTATTGCTGGTGATACGACCAGGCACATAAGCAGAAGGTTACGTATGGCGAGGCACCAGGTGTGTGGATAATGTATGGGATGTGTCAGTTGTATAGGGAGGTCACCAGGTGTGTTAATGATGTGAAAACTGAAAATTCATTAGCAAAAAAAATAGTTATGTGCTACACATGTAGTTATGTGCTACACAACTAGTTATGTGCTACACAAGTATGCTATCTTAGTTATGAAGAACGCCTGAAAGAATGAGGTTTAACAACTCTAGAGACATGGAAGTTAAGAGGAGATCAGATTGAAGTTTTTAAAGTATTGCATAGATATGAAAATATTGATAGAAATATGTTTTTTTCACTCAAGAAAGATAGCAGAACAAGAGGACATGAGGTAAAATTAGTGAATAATCAGTGTAGATTAGATATCAGGAAGTACTCGTTCTCACAGAGGACAATAAATGAATGGAACACATTGTCTACGAATTGTGTAACTGCTTGCAGCGTGAATATGTTTAAAAACAAGGTTGACACATATCTCAAGAGGGCGGGTTACATGTAGATGAACAGTGTTGGACTCTCGATAAGCCAATGGCAAACTCCATCATTGTCTACTTGCCATCTGGGCCTTTGGCTTGGATGGCAATTTTTTTTTAATCTTGTTAAATGCTAATTCACAACGGTATAATAAAATACACATACATTCACTGTTTGTTGCTCTCCTCTTTCTCCCTGTAGTCCGGGGTGAGGCTGGCACCGATACCTCTTTCTCCCTGTAGTCCGGGGTGAGGCTGGCACCGACACCGGTCGTTGATTTTTGTTTCCCCATCTTCTTCTTCGTCAGTTGTCCCATTTAACTGCCGTCTCCACCAACCGTCTCCATTCCCCCATCCCTCCGTCTCATTAATAGCGCTGCGGTGTGTGGCCACTCCCGGACTGTACTTGTAAACTATGCCAATTTTTTGGTGATTTGAATCATATATTGCTTTCGTGTTTTATAATCTGAATTGTGAATGCCCAAAGAGTGCCTGCAGAACATTTGCGAGTCGAGGATCTTCATTTTTTTACTTTTATATCGACTTTTACTCAGAGGTGAGGCAGCTGTGATTAACCAAGCTTGACCGGAACCGGTTTCCAACCTTCATGTCAGAACTGCATGCTACCATGGCGTCTATGCTCAGCCTGCCGGACCGTGGTCTATTTCACGCATAGTAACCGACGAAGCATGTCGTTGCCCAGGACTTTCCGTCTCGGCTTACGACATTGCCGGCAGCCGCCCAGCCATCCGTGGACGGCAACAATAGAGACGCTGAACTTGTGTTGACCACCGAGGGACGAAAGCCGGGACGAGGCGTTTCAAACCAATTACCACCGTGGCCAGCAGTTGGAACAATAGGACTGAGGTTCGTTTTGTCAACAAACAGACAGGACGAATCTTGTACAGCTGATCGCCCCGATTCATCCTGTTTCCTAGAATGCTGTATCCATCAAGTCGCCTTCCAACAACGTGGGAGCGGTCAGCCGTGTTGCGGTGCCTGTCAAATTGGGCATAGTCAACTAATGTTCAGTTTGTAACAAGACTGATGTTTTCACCGATCACTTGACTGAGGTGAACATGGATCTAGTAGCCATCACGGAGACATGGCTAATCACCGGTGACAAAGACAACAAAACCAAACTTGTACACGTTCCTCGGAAAAAATCGCAGAGTGATGGTATCGGCCTTGTTTACCGATCGAGCTTCAAAGTTAACCGATGCGATGAGATGAAATCGTTTGAGTTCATGGATAGTGATGTTGCATTATCAGCAAACTCCATCAAACTTATTATCATCTATCGTCCACCTCTGTCGAAAATGAACAAACAATCATATGCTGACTTTCTCGCTGAGTTTGCCGGTTTCGTCGATGACCTGCCGTTTCGCGATTGCCGGCGATTTCAACATTCACTGGGACGTGCAATCAGACAATAGTGTCAAATGTTTCGCCGATCTACTTGAGTCAGTTAACATCATTCAACACGTTCAAGTTCCAACACATATCGACGGACACACCATTGATGTGATCCTGACACCATCGGAAAACCACGGTATTACTTCAACAAAAACGTCGTTGCTGCTGTCTGATCACATGTGGGTGGAATGTGTCGTCGACGTGGAGAAACCGGTTGTTCTGCCGAAAACTATCATATACCGAAAGTATAATACGGTAACCAGGGGACACAACCTGAAACTCAAGAAGGAATGCATGATTGCAAGACAACGAAGGTATTACTTCAGACACAGGGTAGTAAACCGGTGGAACACCCTCACAGAGTATGTAGTTTCAGCGCCCTCATTAAATATTTTCAAATCAAGACTAGACAGATTCTGGTGCGCTTATAGTTTTGAACAAAATGATAACTTTCCACCCATGCGCACAAACAATGGTCAAGACCAGCTAAAAGGCTACCAGCTTAGAAGAGCTGAAGAGGATGTATATAATGTATGTATAAAAGCATTGACCAATACTGCGTTTCATAATACCTTACCTTATAATACCTTATGACGATTCTGATCGCAGGATCCAGTTGATTCCTCCATGATCAGATCTTCAGAATCAAATATTTTTATATCATAATTTCCGGTTCCATTAGTTATTGTTAAAGGAGATTCATAGTCGAATATTATTGCCTGGGTAGACCAGAATTTGTCTAGTTTGTTTTTAAATGAGTTAATTGATCTAGCTTGTATTACAGAGTTTGGGAGAATATTCCATGGTTCAGCCACTCTAAGAGGGAATGCATTTTTTTCTTAAATTTATTTTTGCTCTTTGGGTAAATATTTTAAGGGAGTGTCCTCTATTTCCTGATCTTAGTGTCACATCCTCCCATTTCAGGAGGTTTGGTGCATATTCTTTATCGTACAATTCGTGCATTATTTTATAGACCTCTATCATGTCTCCTCTTAGCCTTCATTATGCTAATGTGGGTATCTTCAGTAATTTGAGTCTTTCTATATATGATAAATCCCTCATACCAGGAATTTCTTTTGTGGCCCTTCTCTGGACGTTTTCTATTGCTATTCTATGCTTTATCTTATATGGATACTATACTGCTACGGCATATTCTAGGTGAGATCTAACCGTTGTCTTATATAGTGCCAAGAAAGTGTGTGTGTATGTCTAGGAATTGGAAAGTTCTTCGGATTATTTTTGTCAGTTTGGTTGCTTTATTTACCACTTGGTTTATGTGATCATCAAATGACAATTTTTAATCGATAATTACACCTAAGTCAGTTTGCTTATCTGTGGTGGCTAGTGAATGTTTAACATTATTACGTGTCATGAAATATTAATTTTCACCTATATTATTTTTTCCAATTTCCATGTGTTTACATTTGTCTGGGTGGAATTTTAATAACCATTTGTCACTCCATTGTTCTAGGATACTTAAATCTTGTTGTAGTATATCCTGATCATTTTTATTTGTTATGGCTCTAAATATCTTAATGTCTTCAGCGAACAGAAATGTATTGGATTTAGTTAAATCTGGCAGGTCGTTTACGTATAGAACAAACAATAAAGGTCCTAGGACAGATCTCTGCGGTATCCCTGATGTTAATTTGTGCCAGTTTGATTCTTTTCCATTTACTGCTACCTTTTGTCGTCTATTTGTGATGAATGCCTCAATCCAGTTAACTAAATCATTCCTAATGTTAAAACTTTATAATTTACTTATTAGTCTCGTATGTGGCACGGTATCAAAAGCCTTATGAAAATCCATATAAATAAAATTTGTGTAATTACCCCTATCCATTTCTGAGGTCCATTCATCTGGTATTTTAATTAGTTGGAGAACTGTTGATCTGCCAGAGATAAAACCATATTGTTTTTTACTGAACAGACCATTGACTTTCCCGTAACTGATGATGTGATTTCTAATAATTTTTTCCATGCATTTACAAACTACGCTTGTTAGGCTTATTGGACGGTAATTGCAAGCTAATTTCTTATTTCCTTTTTATGTATTACTGATATTTTGGCGTCCTTCCATTCATCAGGAGTACTTGATGTTTCTATCGATGTTTCAAATATTGTTTATAATGGGAGACATATTTTCTGACAACTCAATTAGTAATCTGGCACCTATTTCATCAGGGCCAGGCGATTTGCTTATATTAAGTTTTTGTAATGTTAGTAATAAGTAATATTGTGTTTTCAGTTACTTTTAGCTCATCCATCGCTAATTTATTGTTTACTTTGGGTGTAGTTGGGATAGACCCTGTCTGTTCAGTAGTGAATACACCGGAGAAGTAGTTGGCAAGAATATTTGCATTTTCTTCGTCTTCAGTTGTTGTTTGGTATTTCGGATTTGTGTGGTCTATATTCAGTTCCCCAATTCCTTGTTTAACTGTATTTTTTTATTTATAATAGTTCCAGAAGACTTAGGGTTTTTCTTGGTTTGAGTGGCTAAATTTCGTTCAAACTCCTTTCGGAGCTTTCTGGTTAAAGCTCGGATTTTATTCCTGCTTTTACAATACTCTAAATAGTTTGTCCCATCCCTTGTTTCAATGTATCTTGTCCATATTCTATTTTTACGTCTAATTAGTTTTCTGGTGTTTGCATTCAGTGGGAGATTTCCCTTTCTGTAATTTGAAACTTCTTTTTGAGGTAGGTATTTATCTTCTAATAATTCTAGTACCGTTTTAAGGATTTTACTTTGGTCGTTAACGTTGTCTTTAAAGTCTTTAAATTTCTCTTCCCAATCTATATCTGGAAACTCTTTCCTCATTCCTTCATAATTTGCCTTATTAAATAGCTTCCGTTTTTAGTGTATTTATTTGTTATAACTTTGCACAAAATATTGAATGTAATGACACGGTGGTCACCTAGAGGGCTGAGTTCCTTCGAACGGTGGGAACGCTTCGTGAAACCGGCCCAGCGGCATATTTACAAATGTAGGAAGTGAAAAAGTATGCTCAAGTTTTAATTGACCTTTATATAACGGGAATAACATACTGTCTGTTGATGTCACTCGTGTGTCACCAGCCACAGAACATCACTAAATAATTAAACCGGGTAGGTCATCCAGGTTAGTTATCCGTCTGACGTCTGTGTGGTGTGAATGCAGCTCTATTTTTTTCTCTTCAAAATACGAACATTTGTACACCCCTGCTGTAGTGTACAGAGGGGCGCATAGCTACGCAAATGTAGAACGTGTAGGTGTGTATTGTTAAAGCGATCTATGGGGATTTCATGATTAAAATAATTCATTAAAAGAATGGCATCTAGCTGCAATGACGTCCTTGTGATCAAGACTTCTCTCGTGATCACGACTTCTCTCGTTAGTGCACATTATGTGTTTTAACAATGATCACGGTGACTTCGTGAGCTGTGAACAGAATGAGTTCTGTTCAAAACAGTTTTTCCCTTCAAAATGTGTTTCTTTCCGTTTATTTTTCCAGTTACCGTTTCCTTGCAAAGTGTGTTACGGTCATTCCTTTATTTTTCTCCTGTTACCCTGTTTCCTCCGATTACCAACTCGGACAACGTGTTTCAGCATGAGGACTGTGACGTGGGCCGCATCATGAGCAAGTTGTACACTTTCTCGGATCTCGCTCGGTTCACGCAGTGTCAGCGAGTGTTCTACAACCGCGTTCCCAAGTGTGGCAGTCGCACCGTGCTGTCCACGTTCAAGATCCTCGCACGAGCGCTGCACTACAAAGTCGAATCCGTCGAACGCTACGGCCGGAGCAGTTACATCGGCAACGTCTCATTGATGGTGAGTCAGTTACATCGGCAACGTCTCATTGATGGTGAGTCAATTACATCAGCAACGTATCATTGATGGTGAGTCAGTTACATCACCAACGTCTCATTGATGGAGAGTCAGTTACATTGGCCACGTCTCATTGATGGTGAGTCAGTTACATCAACAACGTCTAATTGATGGAGAGTCAGTTACACCAACAACGTCTCATTGATGGTGAGTCAGTTACATCAACAACGTCTCATTGATGGTGAGTCAGTTACATCAACAACGTCTCATTGATGGTGAGTCAGTTACATCAACAACGTCTCATTGATGGAGAGTCAGTTACATCGGCAACGTCTCATTGATGGTGAGTCAGTTACATCAACAACGTCTCATTGATGGAGAGTCAGTTACATCAGCAACGTCTCATTGTTGGTGAGTCAGTTACATCAGCAACGTCTCATTGATGGTGAGTCAGTTACATCAACAACGTCTCATTGATGGTGAGTCAGTTACATCAGCAACGTCTCATTGATGGTGAGTCAGTTACATCAAAAACGTCTCATTGATGGTAAGTCAGTTACATCAACAACGTCTCATTGATGGTGAGTCAGATTACGCTAGAACATGGAAGGGGCAATTCCGTAATAAGATAAGGCATCGGGGTTTTAGGTATTTCGATGGTCTAAATATGTTAATTTGTATCATAAGGAATATTAGATGGTTTGTAAGACGTGCCATAAATGTCGAGTCGCCGTATAAAACTGGGACCACTTACCAAGTGCCCTTTGTAAATTGGAGTTAGGGCCGTTATGGCTACTTTTCTTCCCGTTATGGCAAGTTTTGTGGGAGCAGCTAATTAGGTATTGAAACTAATCCCGTTATAGCTACTTCCTTGATTCTATTCTCGAGCCAATGGAGAATAAATTATTTCAGATGGTATACAACATAAAAATACATAATGTATATGCATTGCAGTTTTATTAAGGCATAAATACATTAATCGTACATAGTACTCAGTATAAGATACTCTATACATTATGCCCAACATTATGCATTGAACGGAATTCATGAAAATCATGTATCACAAGTGAATGTCATTCTAACATCAGCAAGTAACTTTCATAAATCACAAGTGAATGTCACTCTAATTTAAGTAAGTGTCCAACTGCAAGGAGACAACTCAGTGTAGATCTTTCCCCGTCACATACTCCTCTTTGAACTGAGCCAGACGCTGGTTCACAACCCGGTACTTCCTCTTCTTCTGTGGTGGTGGTAGGGCTGCATCATGTGGTGGTAGGGCTGCATCATGTGGTGGTAGGGCTGCATCATGTGGTGGTATGGCTGCATCATGTGGTGGTAGGGCTGCATCATGTGCAAGCTTCAGCTCTGTTGCTGCCTGCTCCATCCTTGTCGCCTCCACAAACTCAAAGATGTTGGTTGATGTTTCCTAACACGTTTTGTGAACTTCAAGTTTCACCCCTCCGCGTGATTGTTCGTACGTTTTTCGTCTTCTGCGTGAATATTCCACATAGTCACTGGACTCTTTGCATCCTCGTCCAACTATGTTTCGACGAAATAATCGTTGAAGGTGTCCAGCTGGGAAAAATCCTCAGGAAAGCACTCTTCCACGAGAGCCATCATCCATCATGGACATCAGCTGGAGGGAGGTGTGCCAGTGCAGCCATTGAACGCACATGTTCCCGCACAACACTATCCTCCCTACTACACAGATAAACCAACATTCTGCACTTTCGTCCACAAGTACTAGTTGAAATAGAAGTTGCATCCAGATATCTGACACGCTGGACACAACTCGTTGGCGACACCTATGGGTTCTGCCTCATAATCTAATCTCAGCTTAGGTGGATTAAACACCAGGCCCATATCCTCACATTTGGAATTTGGAATGACATGGAGGGTGTAGAGTTGGTGAAACAACTTGGGCGCAGTTTTGAAGGTGCTGTCACTTTGCCTGTCAGTCGACTCACGCAGTAGACGCAGACTGTCCTCTGTGGCAAACCCAATAATCCCGCGGTTGTTAAACGCAAGAAAGTCCTTGCCATCTAACGTCAGATATCTAGCGTCAGATATCTTCTCGTCAAGTGGGCAGATTAGGCAACTCCAGATGCCTTTGGTTGTACAGTCCATGTTTCACCAGTCGATGTCAGTTTGGCAGCCTAGGGGTTCCTCGCGAGCACGTTTCCGCGTGGTGGAGATGGCCTTCGTATGATTGCTCCTCCAAAAAGTAGCCGTAACGGGAAGTAGACGCAACGGTAAGTAGCCGCAGCAAGTATAGCCGCAACGGTAAGTAGCCGTAACGGGAAGTAGACGCAACGGTAAGTAGCCGCAGCAAGTATAGCCGCAACGGTAAGTAGCCGTAACGGGAAGTAGACGCAACGGTAAGTAGCCATAACGGGAAGACTGTTCAGTTCTGTACCCCGGAAAATACCCAATGTATTGAGCCTTACAACATGTTGTACATGCGGGGTGATTTGAATTTTACATATTTATATGTTATATATGTTTTATTTATTTATTTCTAGGATTGCTTCATGGATAACTTTACCAAGTTTCAGCCGCCGTACGTCTATTCCCAGCATGTGAATTACATCAATTTTAGTAGGTAAGTAACCTGCTTTTATAAAATTTCATTTTGAAATATCCCCACAAACAAATATGATATGTTTGTTCCGTTGTAATACTACTGTTACAATGATGTGTGATATGACCTTGCTATCACCTGGAAAGACGGAGACATAAGTGTGCGCTTGAAGAAGAGATTTGGAGCGTTTCTCTGTGAGACATGGATACTCAAGAAATAGGACGAGAACGTATATTCGCATTCCCGCAGAATGCTCAGGATATGCTTGGCTCAAAGAAATATTAACATCTGGGTCAGATATAAAGTATGGGTTAAAGAAGAAGAAGGTATGCTATGTTTCATTAAAAAAAGAAAACTTATGTTAAACACTCACGAACAAGCACCCGCAGTCACAAACAGGACATGAGACATGTCAGTAAGAGACTAATGGATCGTCACAAACACCTGACAATCGGCACATTAGTGTTGAACACCCGGCAATCACCACGACAGGCCACTGAGCGAGCAATGATATGATTACCTTGATACTGTTTAGACGATATCACTCCCCCAATTACGACACCTCAATTGACGGTTACTGGAAACAAGACACCGAATTTTCTTCGTTTTCTTGTGTAGCCATAACCATATAGTTAGGCTGTTGGTGTTTCCTTGCAATCTCTCTCTTCCATAACCTCAACTTTATCTCTGATCCAGATGTTAGTCTTTCTCTGTGTCCAGCTTATCTTCATCTTCATATTATAGCAATCCATTCAAATGTGAAGATTATGATATTTTATGGGCAGAACCCTCTGGGTTTATAATTCCGGGAGATGTTAGCATCGGAGAGGGTTTCGGTTAACAGAACTTAATACTTGACCTGTTTTTCGACACCCCAGAGGAATCACGAACACGTTTCCATAAACTTGATTTTAACAATTACGTGAGGGTAAACTATGCCGGTTTACACCCGGTTTCTCTTTGGCTTCAAAAAGACGACGATTTGAATTTCAACTATTTTACGACTCAGACCGTCTCCGTTAATGTCTGTGTTAGCAATGGTTTCTTCTGATGGACGTTCTATTGTGTTGTGCAATGTACTAGTGACCACAGACTGTCGCCCTCGTGCTGGTTGTGGGCACTTTGGTATGATGTTAGTACTCCGACCAAGCCATTCGAATAGTCAAGATCACCACAACTGCCACCACCACCACCACCACCACCACCACCACCACCACCACCACCACCACCACCACCATCACCACCATCATCACCACCACCACCACCACCACCACCACCACCACCACCACCACTGCTGCCACCGCCTCCACGACGACGATAACCACCACCACCATCACCACCACCATCATCACCACCATCACCACCACAACCACCACAACTACCACCACCACCACCACCACAACCACCACCAAAGCCGCCGCGCTACAACCACAATTTTGCGATTCGTTTATAACAAAAACTGTACACTTTGATTTTTGTCTTGTACATTTCTCGAGAAAATCGACATGGAAGATGCTACCTGTCATCTGTCGTCCAAAAAAAATCAGATTCTGTCTTCGTACACAGGTGATTCTTTCATCACTGACGTGCGCATTTCCTGCTAACCAGCAACTAGAAATGTCATCCTGTGCACAACAGAAGTGTCGTACTCTACAAATGCGCCCTTTTCCCTGTTCAGAAAAAGCATGTTCAGGCTGCAAAAATCCTCGTCTCAAAATCACTCGCACTTGATTCATATGCCATGGACCCTGAAGTGAAACAGTGATCTATCTTCACGTGTCTCGTGGGAGCGCTGGTGTATATGTGTATATTAGTGACCCGTGAGTCACTCAGTCACACGTGAACCCTCGCCTCACAGTATATGCGAGCAGTCTATGTATAGCCACTCACGTAATATGGAGGGCAGGAAACTTGCTCGATTCTAGATCACGTGGAAGAGATTATCGCCGAAGACGTCATCCGTGTGTCTATCAGTGATAACGACTGTGATCTCGTATAAGTTCTGGTCTCAGTGGAATGTAAAAAGCGGTCCTGGATGAGCTGCATGTTTGGTACCATCGTGTACGACTGGCTTGGAGCTAACAGGATATGTTGCTATCGTTGCGTGGTTGCTATTCAATATTGAATGATGTGGTACTGATACACCAAAAAGCATCTGGTACAAAACGGGCCAAACACTGATAGGCATATGAGATGGGAGCAGCGATTTATTCTTAGGCACGGCGTGTGGTGGTGACGCGTCTAGTGCTGTAGTGTAGTGAGTAGTTTGTAGTGCATACGCTCCACGCTCTCGATTTCATCTGCAGCCGCCAGTTAGCTCCCTCACAGAGGTGAAAAGGGACACGAGTGCGCAAGCCTCCCCTTTGGCTCCATCTTTCGGAAGAGACGCTAAAAGCCGACGGCCCCTTCTGTCTGCATGGTGTCTGTGTCAGGAAGTAAAATATCCCACGCAGGGAAATGGAGAAAAACTCTGAAAATAAACCACTCTTATGATATCCATACACAGGGCTATTGAGAGTTAAATGTCATAAGAATTATAACCTCTCCAGAGACAAGGCCCTAGCGTCTCGTAGAACACCCTCGTAACTAGGCACCCTATGGCCCCAGGCTAACGTACCAGGGATCTAGGAGAATAAACTCTCTGATTCCAAACCTGGGTAGATGGAGCTCATCAGCCAGAGCCATCAGGCAGTAGGTCTGGGAGAAGGAAAACTCTTATTACAAACCACGGGCCGCTTGGCCTGTCCCAAGTCCGGATAAAGGAGGAAGTTTGGGTAAGGCCAATCATCCCTTTCCTTAAAAAATCACGATTACGGAAATCACAGTAGATGTCATTAGTGGGAGTGATATGTGTGTGGTCAACTAGGATGCAAAGAAGATAAATAAGTAAATAGCCGAGCTAGCTTCGAAGATAGCATTCTCGTGTACCGATAAGTACCACAACATATGCCACCTATAGGCCCCTAGATGTATACAATGACACGGTAATAAGTTGTCATTATATTGACAACCACTTCACGGATCTGTCACGTCGTATTCAAGTACTGAAGTGTCCACTTAGACCTTACGGCCTCCTGTTAAGATTAGTTAGTGTAAAGTCGGCTAACTGAGATGCCTCAGTAATGAAATACACGTGTCTGCCTGCCCCGCTTCCCGATAGTGCAACAGCGTTGCGCTGACAAGTTGTACACTTACATTCGCTGCAGCTGTCGATGGACGCTGCTTAAGTGGCGCGGCAATCAAAGGACGGGGCGCCGGCTGGGCTGACGGCATCAGACCACAGCGCACATGATATTCCGCGATAACACTCACCGCCGATAACCGCAGATCTGCCTGAGAAACGGCAGCAGATGTGAGGCTGTGGAATCCGATCGTAAGGTCGTCCAGACGTCGACACGGTTGTGCATCAGTTATGTGTTGTCATGCAGTCAAGCTTAGGCAAGACACTCGCATTCGAAAGGCAAGATCCAGGCCACCGGAAACTAACTTGTCTAGGGTATTCGGAACATCCTTAAAACACACGCAATAAACACGCATTTCGTGTATGTAAGAATTATTATACGGTATCACTAAAGTTACTTCACAATAATCATGCATAAATATAAAATTATGACGTTTTATGGTGAAACCGTAATATCACGCACGTAGATTTCGGACAACATCGCCCACTATTAGACAATAAATTTATCGTAATAAAATATTTGGAACAAATTTATTCTGCTTCTTGACGCCAATGTCTAGATTGTATGTCGCGGAATACACGGTTAGCGCTTGTCAGTTTTAAATCTTAAGTTAGTTCCGAACCGTTTTCGAATCGGAAATACCAAATAGGCGAGTTAGTTTTTGAGCGCCAGGAACTCCGCCCGTACTGGGGCGGTCGACTCTGCCTAAGTCAAGCTAGGCCGTTTTACTGACACGTTAACCTGAGGAAATGGTGTCAGATTTTCACACCCAAACTGTTGCGATGTTATCACTAACTGTTAATTTTACCACATCCTTCTTCGTATTTATTGCACGTGGCTGTTGCGCTGGGCAGGCACAGCGTACGTATGTGGTAAACAGCAGTTTGGTCGGAAGGAGGCTCTAGCTGTTGGAACTGGAACGCAGCCACTTTTTATGTTTCGTGAATGGAACTTGCCCCGCTTACTGGGCTAGTTGTTACAGTTAACTGCGACTAGGAAACTTCACATATCTACCTAACAGTACATAGTACATTTTATTAATACGAATAATACATTTGATGCATACGTTTACAAAAATAATGCATCTAACATACTTTTCACAAAAAGTGAGTTAAAAGAAAATTGTAACAACTATCCCCGGTCTCCCCAACGTCGTTAATTATGGTCTATGTCTGTTTGTCTGTCTGTATGTATGTATGTATGTATGTATGTATGTATGTATGTATGTATGTATGTATGTATGTATGTATGTATGTATGTATGTATGTATGTTTGTATGTATGTATGTATGTATGTATGTATGTATGTATGTATGTATGTATGTATGTATGTATGTATGTATGTATGTATGTATGTATGTATGTATGTATGTATGTAAGCCCTATGTCTGTCTGTCTGTCTGTCTGTCTCTATGTCTGTTTCTCTCTCCCTTTCACCAACCGATATTATATACATTATACACCTGTACTGATAAATTTAGTGGGGCGGTCTGAAAATTAGTACACTTTGGACGAATAGGTGAGTGTTGACAAGTGTGAACGCGGGCGATGAATGCTTGTTTATTATATATTCTAGTTAGATATATATTCAACGTTTTAATTCAAGTTCTGCCAACTTCTCCAACTGTTATTTATTACCAACTATTCCTGTTTAGTCAACTATTTATGCTTGGATGAAACAAAATAGTGTACATAGTTTTTTGGTCATGTTTGATCAATTCTAATACATTTAATAACATTATATACATGAATATAAATTTTATATCCGACACATCTCACCGCAACAGCCAAAAAACGTCATGAAATATATGCATACCGACTTTTAGTCAGTAACAATTTGTCTGCCGACAAATAGTTGGCAACTACCCGTCGGCCGACCGTTGGCCAACCGATTTTTCAGATGCCAGATGTCCACAAAAGTGTTGCCAACTGTTGGTGGAGAACACACACATAACGATTACATTTGAGTTGGCAACTGAATAGTCACCAACATGTTGGCAACTGAATAATCGGGCTTTAGAAGAGCGTAAAGGTCAGGGCATTTTGCATAGTTGCTTTGTTAACGTATTGTTGCTTTGACAGTTACGGCATCCAGTCACCGGTCTACATCAACGTAATACGTGATCCGATCGAGAGACTGATCTCGCACTACTACTACAATGTCTACGGCTCAAACAGCGCCCCTTTCCTCACCCCGAGGCCTAGTATGAACCAGGTAGGCGCCTCTCCAACATCGTCATGTCATTGTCACCCGTGTATCAATGATTTCAATATCACTTGAACGATATCCCATTGTTAACTCCCAAGCATATAGCCTCAAACAGGTTGAGGCTAGACTAGAGCACAGACTTGTGCTTGAGTTTGAGTACGGCTTATAACATCGGGCCCTGGTGAACATCTCGTGACAAGGCGCCCGCTGCCTGCTCAGTCCATTGTACTTCAATCGCGGTATGTCAGACAGAAATGGCCAGGTTACCCGTTATGACTTTTTTGATGCAACATTTATGCACGCACAATAAAAACCGGTTGTACACTTATCGAGGGTTAAGTGGAAGTGGTCAAATAGATGTCCGTCACAGTCGTCAGAGAAACGATACCATCACAGGTGTATTGTACATCTATGAAACATAACAAACTGAAATGTTACGGCAAAATCACGTACTAACAGGCCCGTTTTATGACAATGCAAACACCCTTTTTATTCCATAATTGAGAAATTAAATACTAATCGTGCTCCCACAAAATCCCGTTGTTTAAAAACAAAAAGAAAACCCATTATTTTAAGAAAAAACATTTGAAAAACAATAACGAGACAACGGGTCTCTGGTTAATGGCCTCTGCCCAACTATACACTAACAAATCAGGCTGTCACTCTCAAATTGGTCCCCACGAAAATCGGTCCGGGGTCAATTATGGCGGCCAAAACTGGTCCGCCGGACCGATTTTGGTGGCCAAAATATATCCGCCTGGACCGACTTTGGCAGCCATAACTGGTCCTCTTGGATGAAAGTAGTCCCCCCAGACAACCCCTTATATAAGTCTGATATGTCGACTATTTATAGCTACACGTTTCTTCAACCACCGCACACTCGTCTACGAATTAGGTGGGCGAGGTTAAACCAGAACATGCCTAGGGTAGAGTATATTAGAATATCTGATCACGGTTAAGGTATTAAGCTAGTCAGACAGAGAACGGGTAGGCGCGAACATGCATTATCTTCACTGATTGTAGACATACGAACTCAAAATATCTGTTTGCTTTCTCCCCTTTGAAGTTTCAAGTTTATAATTTTAATGTAATTTAATTTTAATGTAGTTTAATTATCTAAATGTAATGTAATTGAATAGTAATGTAATTTAGTTATTTAAATAGTATGTAATGTAACCGTACTGTAGTTGTTGCTCTCCTCTTTATCCCTGTAATCCAGAGTATGATTGGCACCGATACCGGTCGTCGATTTTTTTTCCCCCTTAATCTTCGCAATTATCCCCGTTTCACTGCCGTCTCAATCACCCGTCTCCACTCCCCTCTATCCCTCGCTCTCATTATCTACTCCCCCCACTCCCAGTAAATCTCTCGTCACGCAGTCCTCCCATCTCAGTCTCGGTCTTCCTCGTCTCCTTCTAAACCATCCACTCTGAGTGCACCCCCTCTCTTCGTCAACCGTTACCCTTCCATTCTTGTCACTTGTCCAGCCCACTTTAGCCGGCTCCTCACCAGCCAAAACTGTAAGTAATGTACTATAAGTATTTAATTGTAATGTAATGTAGTAATTTAAATTGTAATTTAATAATTTATGTCATTTCAATATTAAGTTTTAATACTGTAATTTTAATGTAAAGCGCCTTGAGTAGCTATTAACTACATTTGGCGCTATTATCATCTTTATTCGGACTCAAGATACACAAACATGTGCATATTAAACAAATTGTAAATTAGAAATAGCAGTTAGAAAACAACTTAGATTGTGCTGAGATATGAAATCACAGCATTACATTCTTCCTTATTTAAGACAGCGTCATATATAATTATGCTTAATATTTATTTTAGTTTATATTTTATTATAAACGAAATTCACGCATAATACGTCTTTGTCGTGGGAAACCTCTTCCAAAATTAGTCATTACGTTCATTATAGGGTATATTGAGAAATTTGACCTGCTACATTCGTAAAACATGTTGACACAGTATTTTATCTAGAATTAACTTCAAATTAGCAAAACAAGATTAAAACAGTTGGAGAGAAGATTAAATCAGGCATGTTATAAGTAGTAGGGTAATTTAATTAAACGAAGGCAGTCGTCTGATCGTTTAGGGACCGTTCACAATTGTCGACATTTACATATTCGTGCAAAGCTTACTAAGGGGCCGGGGGTCAAGGCCCGGGTACGAAATGAATTTTTTTTACTCGCATACGAAATATGACCGCTGTCGCGTTATGCAGCGCCGTGCGGTGAACTGTTGCGGAACTATTGTTTTAAATCGCGTAACCGGTCACTTTATTATCAATATGACATCATGGAGTTATTAGAAAAGCACAAAGCTTTAACATAATTGTCGGATATGATTGCTCATAAACAATTCTGATGGTTATTGTTATACCGGTTTGTCCGATACATCGATGTTTTCCAATCTGGAAAATGATCAACACTATAAAGCATTAATTCACGGAGAGGATGTGCGTGGTCTGAGAATGTGTACGCTTTGTACGAATAAGAAAGGTCGACAATGGTGAACGACCCCTTAGGCTCACATGTTAGTCGGTTAATTCGCCCTAAAGACGTCCGTGTTCCATGGGCTTGGCCAACCGTCAGACATAGAGTCTAATTTCATTTGACGCTAAACGCGACTGCCAATTAAGCACCCGCTGCCTTCCCAAACGAACGCTGTGCTCTACTGATAAACTCCGTCTCATTCATGACAGACTAGACGCCAGAGTAGTTGGTCACAGGAAGCGTAATAACACAAGTGTTCGTTTTGTGTACTTTCGTAAAGCAACATCGTAGTAGAGTGTCGTGTTTGTGTGGATTGACTGCGTGCATGAATAATCAGTATACCAGACTTTAACGATCGTAACTAGACAGGTGCGGATTCGCCGATTCAACAAAGTGCATTATTTGTAAGGTGGTTCGTTGAACGGTGATATTTATTATCACACTACTTCAAGTATTTACGCTAGTTTTGATTATGGCATTGCCTACTCCACCGCGTCATATCCACATAGTCTGGTTTCTAGTAGTATTAACTGAATATGTGGTTTCTGCAGTATTAACTGAATCTGTGGTTTCTAGCAGTATTAACTGTATATGTGGTTTCTAGCAGTATTCGCCGAGTCTATGGTTTCTCGTAATACTAATTGAGTCTTATGTTTTCTTTCAATACTAATTGAGACTATGATTTCTAACAATACTAATTGAGTCTATGTTTTCTCGCAATATTCAATGAGTCTGTGTTTTCTACCAATGTTCACGAGTCTATAGTTTTTATGTTAATACATTATCGACAAATTCAGAGAAACTGACTCAGTTTATAGCATTTAAATATTTTTGTTTGTTAGTAAAACGCTCATGGCCAATGCAAACATGTTCATGTTTATATAAAATTAATGATTTCGGATGTTAAAACTGGTCACGAATTTTGTTAGACTATCCGTACTTTTGTTAGACTACCCGTACTTTTGTTAGACTACCCGTACTTTTGTTAGACTACCCGTACTCGTGACATATGTTTATATAACAGTCTGGCGCGGCCCATGAAATTAAAATGCGGTGTGTTCAACAAGGTTTACCTAGTAAACCACTGGTGTGACGTTTTTAAGTGTAGTCGCAAGTGGTTATGTCTTAGTGACTATTATAAATGCATAGGCCCAAAACCAATACTTTTGTTTCCCTTTAATGTATCTTGAAATTACTCTAACAGTTCGGACTATCTTAAAACCAAATTTAACTGAATAAATTATCAACTATTCTGCTAATAATGTAAATTGCTAAACATTTGACTAAACAAGACGGAATAATGCACTTTGAAAGTAATAACAATATAATATTATATAGTCTTAATTGTGGGAAAACCGATGGATTGGAGTGTCGGGCTGCGCCAACGAGACACGTTACGCGAGCTTGCATGTTGCGGCCGTGTCCAGGAGCCAGGTTGAACGGTGTAAACTGAGTCGGACTTATCTGTAACATCGACTGGTATTGTCAGATCCATTACGTTTGCCTAACAACCAGCCCCACGTCCGTCAAGCTAACAAGCATTGCCACCGCTGTCGGACATTTTTCAGTTGCATTTATGGCCGTAACATTTGTCTTGTCGACTAAAACAATGAGTAAAGTTGTTTTACCGAGAACAGTCTGTGCAAAGGTTGATCTGGCAGTTGTATGCCGCCCTAGTAACGTAATGTACATAGTATGTAAACATGATTGCTAAGGCGAAGGTTGACTAAGTCATGCTCATAATTATGATTGTGACGTCATATTCTGGATGTGATAATTCGCCTATCCAGAATCTGAGCCGAGCTGTAGTCATTTTAGTCGTAAACAAGAAGTTGTCATGCAATATTGTTTAGTAATTAGAATGTATATTGTGCTCTCATGTTTGCCTAATTGTTTGTTTTCTTTAATAAAAATTAAACACACAATATTGATGAGAATATTAAATAATTGCTCTTTAACGGACATCGCCAATGTATTAATTTAATTGCTTTGTTCCAGTCGCTCGACAATTGTGTAGCCATGGACGACCCCTCGTGCATGAAGATATTTCAGATCATTCCGTACTTTTGTGGCCACGACAGAGCATGCAGGTGTGTAGGAGAATTACTCTTTATACGGGTTTGTGTGTGCGTGCGTGTGCGCGCGGGTGCGTGCGTGCACACACAGTGCACGTGACAACACCCGCGGTAGACAGAAGCATTACGCTGGTGAACTCGACGCACTATGTGGAATGTGGCGGTATCGTTGGATGGCCGAAGGCTCTGCAGATGTAACACCAAACATCAGCCCGAGTGTTCAAGAATGACTCGAGGAATGCTGCACATACAACGCTCCCGGTCTGTCTGACACAATTCATGCGGTAACCCGGCTTCCGTTACACGCGCATGCATTGTAGTGTGTCACTACGGGGAATGCTCAATTTTTACTTCCGAGCATACGAATAAAATGCCAGTGATGTTAGGCGGAGAGAAAAAATTACAGAATTTGACGAATTTTGTCCAGCTGGTTGATGAACGAATACATATTAACATAGTTGATTTTCTGAATATTAAAAAAAATATTTGCGAACAGCATTAAAAAACGTTAACATTGTCGCCAATTGGAAAATAAATAATTGCCCGTCGTCGTGCATCGGTTCATTGGCGTGAATGGCCTAGTTATTTGCCTGCAATGCGCCCACTCTTACTATGCCAGTCGTACGTCCTAACATGTGCTTATGCCGTTACTCAAACGATGCGGTTTTACTGCATTACGCTAATTATAAACATGCCGTCATAAAAAGGCCGCCAATTATATATGACTGTCAGTAATACATCAAACGTTTTGACGTTGTCAAAGTGAAAATAGCGCCTTGAACTCCTGTGTTGTCAAGGGGATGACCCGCTACTCTCTCCTGTGTTGTCAAGGGGATGACCCACTACTCTCTCCTGTGTTGTCAAGGGGATGACCCGCTACTCTCTCCTGTGTTGTCAAGGGGATGACCCGCTACTCTCTCCTGTTTTGTAAAGGGGATGGCCCGCTATTATCTCCTGTGCTGTCAAGGGGGTGACCCGCTACTCTCTCCTGTATTGTCAAGGGGATGACCCGCTACTCTCTCCTGTGTTGTCAAGGGGATGACCCGCTACTCTCTCCTGTGTTGTCAAGGGGATGACCCGCTACTCTCTCCTGTTTTGTAAAGGGGATGACCCGCTACTCTCTCCTGTTTTGTAAAGGGGATGACCCGCTACTCTCTCCTGTGTTGTCAGGGGGATGACCCGCTACTCTCTACAGCGCGCTAAGCGCCAAGTGCAGGAGCGCTTTCTGACAGTCGGCTTGAACGAAGACCTGCCTGCGTTTATGGAGGTGCTCGAAACCATACTGCCACAGTTCTTCTTCAACGCCACATATACATTCAATGCCGTTGGTGAGTTGCGCACGACGTATGACGGCACTGCACAGTGCACATGTATTTAGATTTAGAAGACATTGAAACCGGACTAACGCTTGATAACTTCAACATCAATTTTAATTACACAAGTAACTATAATTTTACTATAACAAACAAGTATGTGTATGTTTGCAGTTTGTATGTATGTTATTCTAAATAATCTATCATCTACGACCCCACGATAGGGTCATCACTGTTTTATTTCTTTTCGAAATTAACCTCGTTATTACCCTTTTTAGGAACAATCAAATTACCCTTTGTGGTCATTACGCACAATTGTCCGCAACGCTATACGAACAATTACGTACAATTGTTCACAACGTTATGGACAATTTTGAGAGTTTGATTGTAAGACGCCATTGATATATTGACTGGCAACACCGTGTACCAAGGCATAGATGGATATTTCTGTGATACTGTTGTGTATCCTGAAATGTCGCAGTCGCGTACGAACTACCAAGTTATGCCGTCCGGAGGATGGATATCTTTGTTAGTATATATACTAGTAACTGCGAGTGATTCTTGCTAAACATGCAAACGCGATACGCACCAAACACTACCTTACAGGCGTGGCTATTGCAAGACATCTCGCTGAACGGCAATCAGAGCGCTCACAAATTATGCATTCATGTAATTTGCTCACTATCTATCGCCACATTATATTATATGTGAAAGCAGTGTATAATGGTGTTTGTCGGTCAATTATTAACAGCTGCTGCATGTTGCTATTATTCTGTGTGATCGGGCATTTGCAATCATTGGAGCATTTCGATTACATGCAGCAACCTATTGCAAGGATTTCACATGCTTTCACGGCTAATACGTGCATGCTTGGACTGTGGCTTTTATATTCAGTTTATAGTCTTTTGTAAACGACCGTTTGTCTTGATTGTTTAGTATTCGTTCGTTGATTGCAGAACAAAGTCTTCAGCAGATATTCAAAACTGTGAGGAAGAACGAGATTAGTGAAGCGACCCACAATAAGTTGAAGAATCATCTGCGCTTGGAGTATGACTTTTACTACTTCGTCAAGCAGCGTTTCTATAACCTACTTAGTCGGATTCGCTCGCTAAACAAAGAGCGTGAACTAGATCAGCAGCTCACACACTGGTGGTCACCAGCAGAAACTGATGACTCTCGACGCCCGTCTCGGACATCATACAGCAACGCTGAAAACATTAAATCTCAGGACATAGACAGGACTCGTAAATTGGGTGGTACTGGCGTCGCGTAAATACTGTTACATAGAATAGGGGCAGTGTCTCCCATCTGCTTCGCGTCATTTGTCTTTTAAGGGCACGTCTCATAATACCTTCACAAGATGTCTGTCGATACAAACGTGATACAAATATTAATTATTTTGTTGAATTATAAAATGACGACAACGTAAGAGAAACTGTCTCGTAAATATACATTGGTGTTTGTGTGCATACAGGCAGCCACAAGTTATGTGTGCCTTGTGGACTTTGCACCTCATAGGTACTTAACAACTAACTGTGTCTACCAGAAGAATTACGGTGTAAAAACCGACAGTGTGATATAAACCTACTCTAAACAACGCGTGGGAACAAGACGTGTAATCGCCAAGATGTGTCGTGTTTGTCACATACTTAGGCCCTATTTATATTTCCAAGTGTTCTATACTGGTGTCGAACACTCCACCGTCAAGTCTCACAATTATGCATTATTTCGATATATATGTAGTTAGTCCAGTGCGGATAGGCTACTAAGTAATGTATTATTGCATGTTAATATGTAATGATGTCACCCTGTCTCAAGTCGACAATGAATATGACTTCACTGCGGATAAAGCTAAAAAGTTGTATTTACGCATTTAAAGATATGTCGTGTTCCATGTGATTGACGTGCCATGTGATTGACGTGCCATGTGATTGACGTGCCATGTGGAATTCGCTACGGTTAGTTTCACCAGAGCCAGAAGGGATATTTCCCGACTGTTGGACGTACCTTACACCGACCCCAGTATAGATTGATGATCAACAATTGAATGAGGTGGAGAAGTATACCTGCCTGGGTGCAAACGTTATTAAGTAAAGAGGAGGGGTGATGATAGTATCAACATTATTCGAAAAGCAAGGACATCATTCATTAAGCTCAAACAAACATGGATCTCAAATATATATACATTGAGAACTAAATTGAGATTATACAACACAACTCTGTGTTATTGTACGTGGGACGTTGAAGGTAAACGGAAGTAACAACGGAGACTGGACACTTTTCTACTCAAGTGTCTAAGGAGGATTCTGAAATGTTGATATGTTGTATCAACCAAAGAACTAAGATACCCTGAATAAAACAAAGTTAAAGAAGATCAGCATAGAAATCAAGATAAGACGATGGAATTGGACAGGACGTCTACTTAGAAAGATACAAGACAGCCACTGCCTAACGGCTTTGACATGGACACCGGAAGGGAAACAGAAAATGGGTCGCCCAAAAATAACCAGTCGGACAACCGTAGAAAAAGGAACACATGGACTGAAGCCAAACAATGGCCGCCTTATATCCTCTGCGACTGATGGCGACTCACGCACGCACGCACGCACGCACGCACGCACGCACGCACGCACGCACGCACGTACGCACGCACACACATGCGCACACAAACACGCACAAACACGCACACACATCACATGCACACACGCAAACACGCACACGCACACACACGCACACGCGCACGCGCACGCGCACGCACACGCACACGCACACGCACACACACACACACACACACACACGCACACACATACAGTAGCGCCACCAAACGGACTTGTGCGAAGCTAACGTGTTGTCTAGTATCCACTACGACATGTCAGCACGCTTGTGCAACCTTTGTATGTCAGTTTTTTGTGTGTGAAATCATCAGACAAACTGTTAATTTATTCAATGCTTGATCCAGCATTTAGTGAAGTGAAAATGGAAACGCTGAAAACTCACGAATTTCGCCCTTGGTGAAATTTCATACCGTTGTCATGTGATCGGCGAGAGGATGGAAGTCACGCCCATGATCAGCCTTGACCCCATAATGTTTTTACCGTTTTGGATATTCACTATTTGAGCCTTACCAGATCTAACTATTACAATCAATTCTTTTGATGATTTGAACACAAATACGCACCTTTTTATATTAAACCGACTGAGGATATTACAGTAAACTATTCACACACTAGACCTACGTATAGTAGGGTGTCTAAGGGAAAATATCGTTATTTGCTGGATAAAAGCATGTAAAATTGTAAAATTTCACGGCGAATCCAATTAGAACCGTATCCACGTCAGATTGTGTGTCCCTGACCTTGAATTTCAAGGTTAAATGTTACTGAACGTGAAATATCAATGTTTCAATATGTATGAATGTATATTTTTTATTTATGTATGTATGTATGTATGTATGTATGTATGCATATATGTATGCATGTATGTACGTAAGTATGTAAGTATTGTTTTTACATTTTTATTTCATCGCCCATACTAATATAATCGCATGTCACTTCTTGACACAGGAACACGTGCAAAGGTCCGTGCACGGTAAGCCAGCTTTAGAGCACGTGCAACGCGCTGCACAAGTCCTTTTGCATCGACACCGCAGAAGCTCCAGGCACGCCTTTGTAGCTTCAGGAAATGTTGACCAAAGAGGAGACCATCTCCCACCATCGAACTTCCACCCAAAGTCCTTTGTGGACGGCACATCCGGCTGAGCAACACAACTCAAAGATCACGAGCTTGCTTGGTAGATGCTGCGCTTGACGTGTTGCAACAACGCATCCTCTGTTGGTGGCAGACGATCGAAGACGCAGTTTTTCTTCTGAAGAGTTCTTGTCTTGCCTCGTTAACAGACGTTGCTGCACTTGACTTTTCATACATTGTGATGACCAACTTCTCCATCAACGTTAGTTATAGACTAGCTACGTCTAACTCGGCAAAACTCCCATTGGTTGCAAATGGTTCTGTCACCCCAGGAACTTCAGACCAAGCCTTCCAAGCCGACCTTCTCCTCACGCCATGGAACGATGAAACTACATCACAGCCCGTCATGGCATGGAGCACCAGGATTCCATTGGCCTTCCGCTCTCCAAGGCTGTCACACACGGTGTTGACATGTATGTTTCTGAAGCCTAGCCCTCTTCCTCTTTCACAAGACAGGAAGTGTGGCATTTAGCCTCTAATGCAACTAGATCGCCGCCAAACATTTTTGCGCACTGTTCGTAATCGTTCATCATCGTTCAGCCATAGAACACAGTGATTTTTCGGCATTGTGAGTGCTATAGCCATGAAGTTGGCCAGATTCGTCCCCTTTGCTGCAGAATATACAGCACGTCTTGTCATGTCAGTTTGTACGTTTTGAGCGTTTTCCATCTTCCCCGACAGCTTCCTTTGTCCTTTCGCTTCCTTGCTCGTTCGAGGGGGCCGCATCACATGGACGCTATTAATTCCCGTTCATTTGTTTGATCTATATAGAAGTAGTCATTGAAGTAAAACAAAATAAACCTGCACTTAAACTTAGCTTGCATATATGCACAAAAGCAGTGGCCCTGCTGGAGAATAAAAAATTCCCTATCATTGCCAATTGACCTTGACATGTCCATGTCGTTGACATTTGACCTTGACATTCACGGTCAAGAACACAACATCACATTTGAATACGGCATGCATGCGTACAAAACAGCGATGTTACTGAACAATATGATTTTCATTATCGTTCACATTTGACCTTGACACTTCACAAATAATCACATTTGACCTTGATATTCAAGGTCAGAAACACACTGTCTGAATTGGATCCAATATGATTGCTTACATACACATTCATACCAAAACAGCGGCGCTACTGAAAAAGAGAAAATTCACGATCATTGATATTTGACCTTGAATTTCGAGGTCAAGGACACGGCATACGACGTGTATCCGGTTCTAATCGGATTCTACGTAACATTTTACGTATAGGGTCCCATTTTCATGCTTTTATCCGGCAAGCGGCGACTAATACTAATACTAGGATATTTTAAGAAAAAAGATTACCGTAGGGGTTATATGCTGACAAGATGTATCACTTATTGATACGATAATTTGTGAGATATTTTCGGCTTAAAATCTGGCACGCGTTGTGGATACGCGATTGTTCAGTTTGTCGACAAATCATTGTTAAATTATCCACCAGAGGCACCACTTGTTATTTCGGCTACTAGCTGAAGCCAGTGAAGGCGGCGGCGGGGCCGCGAATTGCGCTGGCGAAACCCGTGTATCTCGCGGTGCTACCGGTAGTGGTTGACGACATATACGATCGCAGCTCAAGGGCATCTTCCACAGGCGCCAACTTTTACGTAGTCTCGCTCACCATCGTGATCTCGCCGAGAAGAGCGTCTTGCCCCAGAGACATGGTTTGATTGATAATTACCTCCAGATGGCATCACTTGTCTACCTTCTTCATTTCGGTGACAGGGCCTATAAATATATATATATATATATATATATATATATATATATATATATATATATATATATATATATATATATATATATATACACACACACACAATTAATGGTATGTGTGTGTTTGGATAACGAAGATTTTAATAGTTTTTATGCAAACAAAATAGAGTACGGAAAAAGTTTACTATTATGCGCGCCATCAAAACATTAACGTTTGCCATTCTGCAATTCTTGCAATTCTGTTCTTGTGCGCGACTTGTGTCAATATAATCGATGTTTAAAGTTTGCTCGAATACCTCGTAAGTCTTACGGATTTTCTCAAATGTGCCGGGTGTAGGTTACCAGACCTGCCAAGTCTGCCGATGTGGCGGGATATATTCTGATATAAAAACAGATCAGAGTTCTTGCGTAATTCTGTTAAAATATAATTCGGCAGGTGGAAACGGAAAATATTTGTTAGACCTTGTACTTAAACACGCACACCCACCCACCCACCCACCCACCCACCCACCCACCCACCCACCCACCCACCCACCCACCCACCCACCCACCCACCCACCCACCCACCCACCCACCCACCACCTACAATTTTATGAACACATCAAAATAACAAAGCAAGCAGTATTATGGCATTTATTAGAATGTCTTTCACAACCATAAATCAAAATAAGGTTGTGCCATTATATAAAGCTTCAGTTAGGAGTTATTTTGATTATGCAACATCTATATGGTCCCCTTATAAACAGAAATATAAAGATGCCATAGAAAATATGCAGAGACGTGCAGTAAAGCAGCTTCCTAGGATGAAGGATATTCCTTACCAGGAGAGACTTGAGAAATTGAAACTTCAAACGCAAGCATATAGACGAACACGTGGTGATATGATTGAGGTTTATAAACTGCTTCAAGGGAAGTATGACAGTGATGTATCTAACATTGTCAAGCTGCACAGAGACAGTGATACAAAGGGAGCAACAAGGGGTCATAGTTAGTATAGTAATAGTGTAATAATCAACAAATAATGTAATAACTGATAATGTAATAATCAACAAATAATGTAATAACCGATAATGTAATAATCAACAAATAATGTAATAACAGATAATGTAATAATGATGATGGCGATGATGATGATCCTCCTCTTCCTTCTCATCATCATCATCGTCACCATCATCATCGTCGTCATTACATTATCGCGGTTACACTACCGGTTGTTATTACAGTATCGGTTGTAATATGGGTGGCTAGCCATGTGTTATTGTAAACCGAAACACACAGCTGAAGGTTCAGCTAGTAAATGTAATTTTTAGCACAGTAAAAAAGTGGTTTATATTTCTGTGGTGGATGGTTGGAATATCAATGTACCATTAATGCAACCTTAGCACCCCTGCTACCAGGCAAGTGGTATCGTCCACCGCACGCACCTGTTGACCGCTGGGGTGGCCAGCACTGATAACTGGATGGCGCACACCATATTCATTTGTATGGCGCCAGGTGACGCCTGCTGAAGTCCAAAACCGCCATATTGGATAGATCACCTAAACGCTGCATCGCTATAGATTAACGTGTGTGTGTGTGTGTGTGTGTGTGTGTGTGTGTGTGCGTGCGTGCGTGCGTGCGTGCGTGCGTGCGTGCGTGCGTGCGTGCGTGCGTGCGTGCGTGCGTGCGTACGTCCGTGCGTGCGTGTATGAACCAAATAACCGGAAAATTACATGCTGTTGTGCATTCGGGTGCTCAAATCTGCAAAACTACGTAAGGACCAAGGGATCTTATTCCATGCGTAAGTATTTTTTTACTTTTCGTATATTGTATTTTATGTTGCATTTCGTGATGGGCAGTGACAGTGTTTACATTTTTGGCTACGCCTACTAGCTATGCTGGACCATTTCGAGATAATTAAGTTATTGCAAAGTATTGTACATCGTTGGAAAGGCCTATTATTAAGATACATCATGGAATCAGTTGTGTGGCTGTAGGTTAATTAGTTTTCATGTTAGACCACTTTAAAGACACCCCCGTCAACATTTCCAAAACACGTTTTTTCTATTTTGATTAAAAAAGTGTACCTGGCTTAAACAAATTACTAATATTAATGTTAATGTATTGTTTTACATATTGTGGAAGTACTCAATGTTCTCAACCTGGGTGGGGGTCATTCATACCAGTGCATCCATTATTTTTGTTGCAAGCCTTAAACAATGCTATTTTTCACTTATTTTGCACATTTTTACAGGGGCGGTTGGTAAAAAGTAAAAAAACAACCACAGTATATACCCTACAGATACATTTTAAAACTTGGTGTCTATTTCTAAGCATGATTGACATGTATAGGTCATTAGTAGTATTATGTATATGAAAATATTGTTTACAAGGTTTTAACTGCGAACTATTATGCAGATTTTGACAGAAGCCTTTTCACAGCTGTATCATGTAGGATGAAATGTAAGCTTTTATTGTCATACTTATTGCATTATCTGGGCGTATTAGTAGTTAAAATAAGAAACAACTACTATAAATATGTACGTCATTACAAGTATCATATCAATGTGTGCGGATCGTTGAGTGAATAACCATTCTGACACAATATTGCATACCAACTATCAGTTGTACATCATTTTTGGAGTTTCATACATCTTCACCCATCATCTAGGCCATCATCATATCCAAAATAGATAAATTTGGCATAAACAAATATTTACATTACTACTAATAGTCATTATAGTCACTATACATAAGTCGTATCCACAGTTATGATAGTACTTATAATGAAAAACAATAAGAAAGCACAGTGTAAATCATATTAACATTCCAAGTGTAAGACTGTCAGCTTTGAACTAATGTGAGTAATGGATGCCTTTCTTCGTCTTGACTGCTGGGACATCGTTTGACAGGTCAGTCACGCCGTCACTTTGCAAGTTTGTTTACATGTTTTATCTCCCGCCAAAATTAGCAAAACACACTCCAGAACTTCAAACATGCACTGCTACACGATAATATAGTTAGATAGATCAATTACTACTTACAAACGTACTTGAAGAATGGATATTTATGAACTTTCAACAACTACGACGAGAAAGACGAACTTGAAACAACAGCGGGCTAGGACATCGCATAATTTATTATTCTGACATGTGTGTGGCGCCACCTAACGTTCAAATAGCTAGATAATTCTTCGCTTCAGTGGATAGTGATGGGGGTTGTTTTAGTTGTACCGTACATTACTAGCCAGACCTAGCCAAAATTAAAAAAAATATTTTTGTGTTAATAAATGATCAATGAAAGACATACAATTGTTTTTATCGTGAATCAAGGTGAATCCCGGATTTGCAAGAATCGTGAAATTTTCACCTTAAAAAACAAAATACTTTCACCTAAAGAAATAAAACAGGATGTACATCAGAGTAAAGAACGTTTATTCAGCTTTACAGTACTATGCACACTTTTATTATATGTGGTCTATATCAGCTGCTATGGACCGTTAAAGGCACCCCCTATAAACGGGCCTCTCTGGGTACACGTTTTGGTCGACTTGCCGATCATAACACTACTAGCGCCGCCTAACGAGCTCCGGCATTGCTACGCCTACGCTACGGCCTGCCCATGCGTAGGCTACGCTTCTATTACGTTTAAGAATCAATGTTTGTGATACCATTTATCAGTCTAACTGTACACAGTAATATCAATTTGACCAATTATATTGCAAGAATATTTTGTGTTGATTTGCTTATTCACACACTTATTTATTTTGCCCTTTAATGGCAATAGCGCATTTTATCGCTCAAAACTCGGCCTGAGCTGAGGACTAAGACTAAGTCCAGTCTACTATATGTGATGATTGATAATTGTATGTTATGCTATAATGAATTAATAATTCTAAATGCTGGATAGCTGAATTAATTTTATAATTTAAGTATTAATTAATATTTATATGTGTTTGGCCACACGCCTTACGTAACTGTGACCTAGCTAGTATTGAACAGGGTCGCCATCCTACAACGCAAAATACAATTCATCCTTCATTTTCAGTCACCAGTTCGTTTTCATTTCATATTGTATTTCTCCTCTATGTCATTTCAGGCTTCCCGATGTGACCACAGCACCTGAACAACACCGCATATGGTTGGTTAATTTGTGGCGTGAAGGTTTCAAGCCAACCAAATTGAGCAACATTTGTTCAGCACATTTTGAGAATAGTTTTATCAATAGGACTGATCAAATTGTGCAATCTTCCCCAGGATCCAGGGCAACCCAGTGCCATTTCAACAGCAGTCTTGCAGGTGTGTGCAGAGGTCAATGTATCTGAATCATTGAATAATCATATGTCTCAGTAACCATAATTTTTCTCTAATCAAATGTTGTTCCCAGTGTTATTCAAAGATCAAGATGTGTCATCTTGGGAAGCAACACACAGATGTGTTGCACGGTGAAAGATTAGAAAGAGGTTATCGAAATTAGTTCTGCTTAAACATCAGTGAGGGTGCTACCATATGGGTCTCTTGCCAATACATAACTAAGATAGCACGTGTTGACTTAATTGGTTAGCTGTACTGACACCTAGTGTGCCAGTTTGGAATCATAATAATTATCTTTAGCTTATGGTACACAATTATCTTAGCTATGTAGGGGCTTTAGTACACTAATGTTATTACTTAGGAGAATTTGTTGGTTTGCACACTTTTGATGCTGGGGAGTGACGGTGTGGTTACCATTTCCTTGCTAGTGATGCAAGTGTCTGACCACTACTCAGTGACATATCGACTTGACTAGACAGGAATATACATGATACATGTACTTTTATTTAAATAAATTTTAGTTAAAATTTTTAGATTCTTGTTCTAGTTTGTTCACATTTATACCATCCAGTTTTCTTACACGCATTGGGCATTGGGCTGTCCCATGTATGATTCTTAGTGGGTTGAACGCTGATGTCACATCTAATAAAAAGTATTTACCCATGGGGTACAACAACCAATGATGTAATTTGGGGATCTTGGGTAATACATGTACAGAATGCATTAAGCATATGTCTATATTACAGCATTATGTTGATACCATCTGTGTCATTCATGATTTCTAAAGCTGCTTATATAAAACAAATTAAAAACATAAATTTACTGTCATCTATCCTTATGACTATTTATTAAATATAGGTCTAAAATCACATCTTCAAATTTCTGATCCAACATTTGTGATGTGACATTAGCATGTAATTAAGTGTTAGAAGAAACTGTGCATCAGGTTTCCACATTGATGTCGTTGCACAGCTTTTACCAAGAGAAGACGTCCAAAAACCTAATATGTAATATACATGCCGAGTCAGAAAGATAGGGAGAGTATGAAAGAGCGAGCGAGATAGGGACAGACAGACACATTTGACTTATATATGTGGATTAATGGCAGAAGTTCGAAAGATGGAGAGTATGAAAGAGAGCAATACAGGGACAGGCAGAGACACATTTGACTTATATACGTGAATTAATGGCAGTTTAGCTGTAAATATTTGGTGATAGGCCTATTTAACTTTTGGTGGATGGAAATGGTCAAATTGTTAACTTGAATACTATGTGGCCTATAGTGTTTACTTATTTTGACATAACCTAATTAGTTGACATACATTTAACATTTGACCTATATGCCAAGATTAATGGAATAATTTAGCTGTAATTTATTATATACCGGATCAGTTAAACTTTTGGGGGGTGAAAATTGTCAATACATCGATTTGAATACGGTGTGACCTTGTATTGACCTTGTATTATGGAAAGTTATTGTAACTAGAACGTCATAACAGGTCAATAGATGGGGAATTAATGGATGAAACATAATGTCACTGCACAATTATCAAGACAATTTATTATAACATTCCAGCCGTGCAGCAACAGGCATAATTTCATGGAAGATAATGTTCAGAAGTCCATACTGGTGTTCATGCAGGTATATTGTATAAATGTTCATAAGTCCATACAAGCACAGTGTAACAATGTTCATAAGGTCCTGCAGATATATATGTAACCGGCATGGTTACTGGACAATTAGCAATTTATAATTGCCCCACCAATCACCCCACCGGTCACCCAGCAAAGGTCACGCGAGGATACCAGAGGAGCACAGGGTTGATGGTGGAGTCAGACCACAGTTGAAAATTGCATTGGTGGCCATGTTAACGTTTTGTTAGATTATAAGAAAACTTGACCACTAAAAATTCTGAAACTTTTTCACAGCATCTGCCATCATCTCATTGACATGCTGACCAAGTTTTATCATAATCACATACCTCCAGCTCTTTTAAAACGCCCCGACGTGCGATGCCCATCAATTTTGACAAAAATAGCCTTGTATTCATGCGCCCACGTGGCCCATAGCAGAACAATTCCCATAAATCCCTCCGCCTTTTAAACTCTCAAAAAAATGCACCATTTCACAGCCAATAGCTTCTACAAACAAACCTGTGAATATGCCTGCTCAATTGCACTTATGTCACATCATATGAATTCTTTAAATTCACATATCGCAATTTAATACGCCCTACATTCGTGTGAAACAATAAACAGGAAGGTCAACTGTGGTCTTACCCCAAATAGGGAATTTGTTTGTTTCAGAAAGTGTCAAATTTTATATCAAGTTGCGGCACAGTGTATATGTAGACACATTATGGAACACTCCTACTTGTCAAGTCATTATTATTTGTTTGACAGCCACGTCTAAACAATGCTTTGTCCGTATTATTAGCTGAAATCCAGTCACATAATTTAATTATAGGTCGATTTTGACACTTGATAAATCATAGATCATGTACACTGCGAACCAATGAAGCCTGCTTACTGTCCCTTTGAATATACTAATGAGTTTATTTTTAAATTATTATTCATATAATTGCTTGATTTTAAACCAAACGTGGCATAACTTTGTAAGAAAATTGGACATTTTTCACATTTAACAGGATTTAGGGTAAATTCCAATGATTCAGGTTTGTCCAATTTTATTGTTTATGTGACTGCTTTCATACTTCTAGGAAGGTCAGCTGTGGTCTTACCCCTGGTGCCATTACTTGCCACCATATGGCAGCACCCTGGGTAATCTATAGATAATCTAGTTAATTAGTTATTATTATTATAACTATTTGTCTTATGGTTAATTGCATTTATTGTGTCCGTTGCTGGTCCTGTTACTAATAATTAAGTTGTTTAAATACAAAATTTACCCAAGAGACAGTGGTCACATGTGGTCAGGGGAGGGGCTGTGTCCCAGTGGGCCAGGCTGATCCCACTGTCAACAAGACAACAACAACCCTGTTTTGGTAAGTTTCAAAATACTTTGTTATACCTTAGAAAATGAATTCTTTCAATTTACAATGGTACCAAAATATCTACTAGAGAATCTTCCATCTTTCTATGTAAACATATTTATATGTTCAGTTGTAATTACTTAATAGTGACTCAGATTACTGATGTGCTAAGAAGATGGGGAGCAAATGAACTGTCTGGACGTTAGGGAGGAATGTCTCCACCAGCTGTCTGTTAGCAGCTAGGGCTTAATGACATTTTGAAAGCTTGTAGCCAGTAGCTGGTAGAACAGGTTAGAAAGTTAAGTTTATTCATGTTTAGCACTGTTACATATAGTTAATGTATTATTATAGACAAAATACATTATGCAGGGACTGTGCATGTGTGGTATAATTATATAACATTCTGTACAGTCAAGCTAGAATCACACTGGAGCACTCTCCCTCTCTTTGATGTTGTTGTGATTAATCACCATGTGGCACTGGCTGGGTAGCGTGTGTGAAATATTCCCAAGGGACAAGTGCTTGAGAGCAAGCTGGGGCCACACTAGATAGTAACTTGTAAACAGGGATCTAGTGTTGGTTTGATCATTTAATGTAGTATTGGTATCTTGATACATTTCTGGTGACACCATTGTGTTAGCATACATATAATAATGTAGTTAGTCACTCTTTTGTTTATTCATTTACAACTGATAATTGGTTGTATATCATTTACAGGTGCAGATGACCCCCTGTAAAATGCAGGATGTGGTTGCACCGAGTCAGTGCTCAGACACAGTTTTACATTTTTGATTAGGCCTGCAGTGCCCAGTTGGGGTGAGCATTGTTATTTTGGTTTTATGGGTTGTCATGAAGTATTACTATTAGGTTAGGAAACATTTCATTTGACGGTCATCCATAACTATCTTAAGGAACAAATTATAGACACTGCATATATATATATATATATATATATATATATATATGTGTGTGTGGGTATTAGTACTGATTTGTGTAATCGTAGTCTCCAAGGATTGTGTACCTTTATATGTTATAAGGGATGTTAAGCATAACTGATATTGTGTTATTCATGGAGTACAGCAAATTTTTATTAATTGTAGCTGCATTTTTAGCTGAGTATATTTGTTGTACACTTCACCACTTAGGAGTTGACACAGTGTTTAAAGACTATAAACCTATGTATCTTATTGGTACTAAGTCGGTCATGGCGTATTGCTGGATAAAAATCTAGATACAAATACCACAGGTGCCAACCTGCTATTTGGTGTCAGAGATAATCTATAGGTAATAATTATGTACCAATGTTATGCAGGGAATAGATGTTTTTGACTCTGTTGATTAATGATCCTGTGTAACCATTGTAGTAGTGCATGTAGTAATAATATTTTGTATGTTTTACAGGTTTTTTTATATAGTTTTTGTTATACAAAATAAAGGAAATCACCATTTCCTGTCTTCATGCAATTCCGCGGTTACATATAGAATAGCAATTATTGCAGGTACAGCAATATTTGTAATTCCACATCAGTGCAGCAATGTTTGTAAAGTCCTGCAGATACAGCAACATAGTAATGTTTGTAATTCCACAGCATTGCAGCATTTTTTGTAAAGTCCTGCAGATACAGCAACATAGCAGTGTTTGTAATTCAACAGCAGTGCAGCAATGTTTGTAAGGTCCAGCAGGTACAGCAACACAGCAATGTTTGTATTTCCAGCACACTTGCACCCAACTAGTAACAATGTGAGCCTATTAGTACTCATACTAGTGCTGTCTCTGTAAGTAGCCATTCTGAAAATATAATGCATAACAGTACATTTTCTTAATATTCCCTGAGGGAGAAGGGAGGGAGGGTGAGTGTGCGTGCGTGCGTGCGTGCGTGCGTGCGTGCGCGTGTGTGATGGGGAGGGAAACAACGAGAGAGATAGGGAGATAGAGAACTAAATTCAACTTTAGAACAACAATAGTGCAACGTAAGGAAGACAATGACACTCTCAGAATCTAGTACAATTATTTGATATATAATGACAGCAGTTTATTCAAAACAAAATAAACACAACATTTTTATAATACTTTCGTTATTCTGATAGCTAGATATATTAGATCAGGTGAAAAAACTGTTTTTCCTTGTACTTGGATCTACTGTACAGGAATAAATGTCTTGCTATGGGTAGCATTTTTGTGCAGTGCCAGTGGCGTCTTTTAGGGAATAAAACGTCTTTTCGTTGTTCTGTAATAGTAAGTACATCACCAAAAAATACTAACAATTTGTTTGCATTCAATCGATGAAATAATTTTGACTCATCTATAATATATAGATCATGGCATTGTAAAAACTGTCCTTAAGATGTTCGTCAAAAAAGGCATATCCTCGTAAGTATACCAATAATTGCCGCAACAAGTGGCAGTGCGTGGTAGTGCACTCATTGACATTTTCGGTGACTTTGAAATGACGGCGCAAATCACTCAACTTTACAACATTAAGCAATATTTAGAATATACAAAATGGAACGTCTTGAGTATTGTTAGATACTGAAGACGATGTTTTGATCATTGTCATTGAGCATTGAACTTGAGGAATCGGTAAGCTTGCATATATATATATATATATATATATATATATATATATATATATATATATATATATATATATATATTATCCTATATTATATTATAGCCAATATTCCCAATAACCCGATATAGGCTAGCCGCTGTCGACTTAAAAATATTAATAATTAAATAGGAACGTTCACTTTGTGACGCTAAACATAATATTATTAATCACTAACCTCTAACAGTATCCTATGAATCACAAAATACAAAAGTATACTTGTATACAGGCAGCAATTTATCATCAAAGTTGAGCGTTTTAACACTGCGATTGCCTACCGATTGACAGCACTGATCTATCCAATATGGCGGCACGGTGGTGTCAAATTGACAGGCCGACGCACCATCCAGTTATAGGGATCATGCCTCAGTTAGACTTCCTGGTGTGTTACACGAATGTAGGGCATAGTAAGTTTGGATATTGGACGTTTTAAAAAATTCATACGTTCTGACATAAGTGGATTTGAGCACGGACATTACCAGGTTTGCTGGCGGAAGCTGTTGAGAGTGAAATGGTGGATTTTTAGATGATTTTAATAGGCGGAAGGATATTTGTGATTTTTTTTGGTGATTAGACACGTGCGTCGTAATTCATGCCAAAATTGGTAAACATTGAGGGTATCGCACATACAGGCATATTACAAGAGTTAGAAATGTCTAATTTTTACAAAACTCGACCAGCATGTAAGTGGGATGATGACAGCGGCTGGTGAAAACTTTTAGAATTTTTTATGGTCACGTTTTTTTTATAATTTTGCAAAACGTTAACATGGCCACCAATGGGAAATGTAACTGTATGCTGAACCCTATAATACAGGGTTCGGCAACCTTTTTGAACGCAGGGCCAAATTAGTTACTTGGAATAGGTCAGCGGGCCACACGTATACGCACGCACGCACGCACGTACGCACGCACGCACGCACGCACATGCAAACACGCACGCACATAAGGATATTAATATTCTTGTAACACGTACAATATATATATATATATATTATATATATATATATATATTTATACATATATACACACACACATATATATATTTATATACATACATACATACATTCATACATACACACATATACATATATACACACATATACATATATACACATGCACACACACACACACACACACACACACACACACACACACACACACACACACACACACACACACACACACACACACACACACACACACACACACACACACACACACACACACACACACACACACACACACACACACACACACACACACACACACACACACACACACACACACACACACACACACACACACACACACACACACACACACACACACACACACACATATCTTCTCTCTCTCTCTCTCTCTCTCTCTCTCTATATATATATATATATATATATATATATATATATATATATATATATATATGCATGCAACATACATAAGTAGTAGAGAATTAGTTCCTATACCCCAGTGAGGAGGTTATGGTCTATTGCACACGTGCGCAGGGCCCTCTAGCGACTGACGGGCGGGTTGGCGGGCTGACGGGCGGGGACACCCTCAATCGGAGTACACTAACCCTAACCGTCTAGAACGCCCCCTGGCGACTGAATTTAATATTGATTTATAATTTTTTAATTTTTTTTTTATTTTAATTTTAACTGTGCGCACAGCCTCACAACCTTCTGCGTAGCCCGAGCGCCCCCTGGTCCGTAACCCTATCCATAACCCTAGAGTGTCCCCATTGGCAAGCCGTTACAACGAAGCAATAGAAAAGCTACGCAATATTGTCCACAAACGTTAGACAGAGGACTCTGAAGTCACTTGCTATTATCATTAACAGGGTCATTAATAACTGAGATCAAAGGACCTAACGAGGAGACGAGAAACTAACAAAACACGATATCGTACTATATTTTCTTTATATGTAAATATTTAAAAATAATGCGCTCTTACACTTTATCCATAACTCCTACAGTTTACCCATAATTCCTACAATTTACCCATAATTCTCCTATTGAATAAGAGTACAAGAACATTTGATTAAATTTTTGTTGTTGAAAATAATGACACAATATCGTCCACAAACGTTAGACAGAGGACTCTAAAGTCTCTTGCCATACGCATATTTTCGTTATATATCAATATTGTTAAATAGTGCGCTCTTACACTTTACCCATACCTCCTACAGTTTACCCATAATTCCTACAATTTACCCATAATTCTCCTATTGAATAAGAGTACAAGGACATTTTATTAAATATTTGAAAATAATGACACAATATCGTCCACAAACGTTAGACAGAGGACTCTAAAGTCTCTTGCCATACGCATATTTTCGTTATATGTCAATGTTGTTACACCATCAACAGCACTCTGCAAATGATATTCACGTCGTGGAAATACGTGTTGATACATCGTATCGTCAGTCGAACGATAGCCGTCACTAGTGCGACTATAGTGCACACTACAGCTATCTGTCTAATTTTTATGCGTGTAGAATACACAGTTAAAATACATATTCACTGTACCCACAGTAAACAACTAGAATACATAGCCACTGTACCCACAGTACACATGTAGAATACATAATAATAGTCACTGTACCCACAGAACACCAATACAATTCATAGTCACTGTACCCACATTACTCAGCTAGCATACATAGTCACTGTACCCACAGTGCACACCTAGTATACAATATTACTGAACCCAAAGTACACAGTTAGAATACATAGTAACTGTACCCACAGTATTCAACTATAATACATAGTCACTGTACCCACAGCACACAGCTAGAAAACGTAGTCACTATACCCACAGTACACAAATTGAATACATATTCACTGTACCCACAGTACAGAGCTAGAATACATAGTCACTGTCCCACAGTACACAGCTAGAATACATATTCACTGTACGTGCAGTACACAGCTAGAATACATATTCTCTGTACCCACAGTACACAGCTAGAATATTTAGTCACTATACCCACAGTACACGGTTAGAATACATAGTCACTGTACAATAGTGCACAACTAGAATATAAAGTCACTGTACCCACAGTACACAGCTAGAATATATAGTTATTGTACCCACAGTACACAGCTACAGTACATATTCACTGTACCCACAGTACACAGCTAGAAAACATAGTCACTTTACCCACAATACAGAATATATAGTCACAGAATATATGGTTACTGTACCCAGAGTACACAACTAGAATACATAGTCACTGTAACCAGAGAACACAGCTAGAAAACATAATCACTGTACCCACAGTGCACAGCTACAATTCATAATCACTGTACCCACAATACTCACCTAACATACATAGTCACTGTACCCACAGTACAGGGCTAGAATACATAGTCACTGTACCCACAGTACTCAGCTAACATACATAGTCACTGTACCCACAGTACACGGCTAGAATACATAGTTAATGAACGCACAGTACTCAACTATAATACATAGTCACTGTACCGAAAGTATACAGTACAAAGCTACAATTCATAGTCACTGGATCCACAGTACACATATAGAATACATAGTCACTGTACACAAGGTACATGTCTAGAATACATAGTAACTGTACCCACAGTACACAGCTAGAATACAAAGTAACTGTACCCACAGTACTCAACTATAATACATAGTCACTGTACCGAAAGTACACAGTACAAAGCTACAATTCATAGTCACTGGATCCACAGTACACATATATAATACATAGTCACTGTACACAAGGTACATGTCTAGAATACATAGTAACTGTACCCTCAGTATACACCTAGAATACAATGTTACTGTACCCACAATACACATCTAGAATACATAGTAATTGTACCCACAGTACTCAACTATAATACATAGTCACTGTACCGCTAGAATAGGTAGTCACTATACCCACAGTACACAACTAAGAATACATAGTCACTGTATCCAGAGTACATAGCTAAATTACATAGTCACTTTACCCAAAGTACGCAACTAGAATACGTAGTCACTGTACCCACTGTATGCAGCTAAATTACATAGTCACTTTACCCACAGTGCACATATAGAATAGTCACTGTACCGCTAGAATAGGTAGTCACTATACCCACAGTACACAACTTAGAATACATAGTCACTGTATCCAGAGTACATAGCTAAATTACATAGTCACTTTACCCAAAGTACACAACTAGAATACGTAGTCACTGTACCCACTGTATGCAGCTAGAATACATATATATACATACTGTACCCAGAGCACACAGCTAGAATAGACAGTCACTGTACCCACAGTACACAGCTAGATTACATAGTCACTTTACCCACAGTGCATATATAGAATATAAATTCACTGTACCCATAATACACTGCTAGAATACATAGTTACTCTACCCACAGTACACAGCTACAGTACATAGTCACTGTACACACAGTACACAGTAAGAATACATAGTCACTGCACCCACAGTACACAGCTAGATTACATAGTCACTTTACCCACAGTGCACATATAGAATATAAATTCACTGTACCCATAATACACTGCTAGAATACATAGTTACTTTACCCACAGTACACAGCTACAGTACATAGTCACTGTACACACAGTACACAGCTAGAATACATAGACACTGTACCCACAGTGCACAGCTAGAATACATAGTCACTGTACCCACATAACACAGCTTTAACACATATATTCACTGTATGCACAGTACACAGCTACAGTACATAGCCACTGTATCTACAGTACATTGATAGAATATATATTCACTGCACCAACAATACACAGCTAGAATTCATAGTCACTATACCCACATTACATAGAACTCAGCTACAATTCGTAGTCACTGTATCCACAGTACAGAGCTAGAATACACAGTCACTGTACCCACAGTACACAGCTAGAATATATAGTCACTATACCCAGAGTACACAACTAGAATACATAGTCACTGTACCCACAGTATGCAGCTAGAATACATATTTACTGTACACAAAGTACACAACTAGAAAACATAGTCATTGTACCCACAATACACAGCAAGAATGCATAGTCACTGTACCCACAGTATACAGCTACAATTCGTAGACACAGTACAAAACTAAAATACATAGTCACTCAACCCACAGTACACAGCTAGAATGTATATTCACTGTACACACAGAACACAGTTAAATATAATACTTAGTCACTGTACGAAAAGTACACAGGTAGAGTACATAGACCTGTACCCATAGTACACGGCTAGAATACATAGTCACTGTTCCCACAGTAGTCAGCTAGATTACATAATCACAATAACCACTGTTCACAGCTAGAATACATAATCAATGTAACCACAGTACACAGCTAAAGTACATAGTCACTGTACCCACAGTACTCTGCTACAGTACATAGTCACTGTACCCACATTACACAGCTAGAATACTTAGTCACTGTATCCAGAGTACACAGCTATAATACTTAGTCACTTTACAAAGAGTACACAGCTATAATACATATTCACTGTACCCAAAGTACACAGCTAGAATACATAGTCACTGTACCCAGTTACAATTCAAAGTCACTCAACCCATAGTACAACGCTATAATACATATACACAGTACACAGTTAAAATACATATTCACTGTACCCACAGTAAACAACTAGAATACATAGCCACTGTACCCACAGTACACATGTAGAATACATAATAATAGTCACTGTACCCACAGTACACCACTACAATTCATAGTCACTGTACCCTCATTACTCAGCTAGCTTACATAGTCACTGTACCCACAGTGCACACCTATTATACAATATTACTGTACCCAAAGTACACAGTTAGAATACATAGTAAATGTACCCACAGTACTCAACTATAATACATAGTCACTGTACCCACAGTGCACAGCTAGAATACGTAGTCACTATACCCACAGTACACAAATAGAATACATATTCACTGTACCCACAGTACAGAGCTAGAATACATAGTCACTCTCCCACAGTACACAGCTAGAATACATATTCACTGTACGTGCAATACACAGCTAGAATACATATTTTCTGTACCCACAGTACACAGCTAGAATATTTAGTCACTATACCCACAGTACACGGTTAGAATACATAGTCACTGTACAATAGTGCACAACTAGAATATAAAGTCACTATACCCACAGTACACAGCTAGAATATATATAGTTATTGTACCCACAGTACACAGCTACAGTACGTATTCACTGTACCCACAGTACACAGCTAGAATACATAGTCACTTTACCCACAATACAGAGCTAGAATATATAGTCACTGTACCCAGAGTACACAACTAGAAAACATAGTCACTGTAACCAGATAACACAGCTAGAAAACATAATCACTGTACCCACAGTGCACAGCTACAATTCATAATCACTGTACCCACAATACTCACCTAACATACATAGTCACTGTACCCACAGTACAGGGCTAGAATACATATTCACTGTACCCACAGTACTCAGCTAACATACATAGTCACTGTACCCACAGTACAGGGCTAGAATACATAGTCACTGTACCCACAGTACTTAGTCACTGTACCCACAGTACACGGCTAGAATACATAGTTAATGTACGCACAGTACTCAACTATAATACATAGTCACTGTACCGAAAGTACACAGTACAAAGCTACAATTCATAGTCACTGGATCCACAGTACACATATAGAATACATAGTCACTGTACACAAGGTAAATGTCTAGAATACATAGTAACTGTACCCACAGTACACACCTAGAATATATATTCACAACACACTCTGTACACAGTTAAAAAATACAAAATATTCACAGTATCTCCAGTACATAGCTATAATGCATTGTCACTACAACTCCAGTACACGATTAGAATAGACAGTTACTGCTCACCCAGGACACAGCTCGAATACATGGTCTCTGCTGTAATTCCAGCACACAGCTGTAAGATATAGTCACTACAACTCCAGTACACAAATAGAATGCACAGTTACTGCTAGAATGCATGGCCAGTGCACCCTCAGTACACATCTAGAATATAAAATATAGTCACTACACACTCTGTACACAGCTAAAATACAAGATATTCACAGTATCTCCAGTACATAGCTATAATGCATTGTCACTACATCTCCAGTACACGATTAGAATAGACAGTTACTGCTCACCCAGGACATGGCTCGAAATACATGGTCGCTGCACCCTCAGTACATAACTGGAATACATAACCACTACACCCTCAGTACATAGCTAGAATACAAAATCACACAATTTCGCACAACGTTGCACTACTTCGCACAACTTCGCACAACTTCAGACAACTTCGCACAACTTCGCACAACTTCTGGCAAACAAACTAACAAAATGACACCATCTCTGCATACATTTATTTATTTTATGATAATGTCTCCATCCTGAGCTTGTCCATATGTAGAGGGGTGTCACTAGCAAAAATACAACACCTTTTTCAAGTTGCGTGTGACAGTGCATGAGATGGAGAGACAGAGCAAGGCAGGCTAGAGACAGTGTCATAAAGTACAGAAATATATGCTGAGATGCTGAGAAAAAGCAAGGCAGGCTGGAGACAGTGTCATAAAATAAATAAAGGTATGCTGAGATGGTGAGAAACAGCAAAGCAGGATGGAGACATTATCATAAAATAAATAAATGTATGCTGAGATGGTGTCATTTTGTTAGTTTGTTCGCCAGAAGTTGTTTGAAGTTGTGCGAAGTTGTCTGAAGTTGTGCGAAGTTGTGCGAAGTAGTGCGACGTTGTGTGAAGTTGTGTAATGTTGTGCAACGTTGTGCGAAATTGTGTGATTTTGTATTCTAGCTATGTACTGAGGGTGTAGTGGTTATGTATTCCAGTTATGTACTGAGGGTGCAGCGACCATGTATTTATGTATTTCGAACCATGTCCTGGGTGAGCAGTAACTGTCTATTCTAATCGTGTACTGGAGATGTAGTGACAATGCATTATAGCTATGTACTGGAGATACTGTGAATATCTTATATTTTAGCTGTGTACAGAGTGTGTAGTGACTATATTTTATATTCTAGATGTGTACTGAGGGTGCACTGGCCATGCATTCTAGCAGTAACTGTGTATTCTATTTGTGTACTGGAGTTGTAGTGACTATATCTTACAGCTGTGTGCTGGAATTACAGCAGCGACCATGTATTCGAGCTGTGTCCTGGGTGAGCAGTAACTGTCTATTCTAATCGTGTACTGGAGTTGTAGTGACAATGCATTATAGCTATGTACTGGAGATACTGTGAATATTTTGTATTTTTTAACTGTGTACAGAGTGTGTAGTGAATATATATTTTAGGTGTGTACTGTGGGTACAGTTACTATGTATTCTAGACATGTACCTTGTGTACAGTGACTATGTATTCTATATGTGTACTGTGGATCCAGTGACTATGAATTGTAGCTTTGTACTGTGTACTTTCGGTACAGTGACTATGTATTATAGTTGAGTACTGTGGGTACAGTTACTATGTATTATAGTTGAGTACTGTGCGCACATTAATTATGTATTCTAGCCGTGTACTGTGGGTACAGTGACTATGTATGTTAGGTGAGTATTGTGGGTACAGTGATTATGAATTGTAGCTGTGCACTGTGGGTACAGTGATTATGTTTTCTAGCTGTGTTATCTGGCTACAGTGACTATGTTTTCTAGTTGTGTACTCTGGGTACAGTGACTATATATTCTAGCTCTGTATTGTAGGTAAAGTGACTATGTATTCTAGCTGTGTACTGTGGGTACAGTGAATACGTACTGTAGCTGTGTACTGTGGGTACAATAACTATATATATTCTAGCTGTGTACTGTGGGTATAGTGACTTTATATTCTAGTTGTGCACTATTGTACAGTGACTATGTATTCTAACCGTGTACTGTGGGTATAGTGACTAAATATTCTAGCTGTGTACTGTGGGTACAGAATATATGTATTCTAGCTGTGTATTGCACGTACAGTGAATATGTATTCTAGCTGTGTACTGTGGGACAGTGACTATGTATTCTAGCTCTGTACTGTGGGTACAGTGAATATGTATTCTATTTGTGCACTGTGGGTATAGTGACTACGTATTCTAGCTGTGCACTGTGGGTACAGTGACTATGTACAGTCGCGCCTCGTTATAACGCGCCCCGTTATTACGCGGATTCGGATATAACGCGGTCGGTCGTGGACCCCGAATTTCTGCCGCCAGGGGAAAATGTCAAATGGGCCCGCTTAAACCTACTTAGAATTGCTTTGACAATTCTCAAGAAACATTAGGTGAACAATGTCAATATCAACGTGTTGTTTGTTTTGCGCTGCCGCCGACATCAATCGCTGTCGCTGGCTTCACTTCGACGGTTTGTAAATTGCAATCGAAATTTACAAATATGCCTCGCGTAAGAATCAGATCAACCGTTTTAAATGCATTTTACATGCAGTACCAATATAACACTTGGGTGAAATTACATGCTTCCGTTACATCGTAAATTTAATCGTTTTCGCGACGCGAAACCAACATGCCAAATTCCTAACCCAAGGCGCTACCGGTGGCGAAAATACGAATTCGTCATCCGCATATGAAATGATGAATCGCTGTTAAGTGGTGCGTAATAAATTTATGCTTCGGTCGAGATCGGTTGAAAGACGAAGTGAAACAATTATTAATTCTACCTATTGTCTTTTTATGTGTTTTATCAGCTTGCATACTACGTTTGTCAAATCATATACGTTTTCGGCTGCTCAGGTCCAGGTTATTATTTTCGATTCGTAGGCCTGTTGGTCCAGTACATCATCATCGTAGTAGATCTATTCCATACGTACATGTGTTTTATTCAGTTCAAGAGTCAAGAGGGTGTGACATTTAAAAATAATACACGTTGATGCTAGTATACACGTTTAATAAGTTCCATAAACTGCATATTGCCGTATAAGACAATGCTGCAAGCACACGGGGCTTCGACAGGGTTCATAGACTTGGTGCAGCGGGCGGCGGTCGCTGTTATTTAGTAGCTCCCTGGTGGCAGATATGAGAACACCTAACGCGCCTCGCTTACAACGCGGTCCGAAGTCGTGGACCCCGACTACCGCGTTATAACGAGGCGCGACTGTATTATAGTTGAGTACTGTGGGTACATTTACTATGTATTCTAACTGTGTACTTTGGGTACAGTAATATTATATACTAGGTGTGCACTGTGGGTACAGTGACTATGTATGCTAGCTGAGTAATGTGGGTACAGTGACTATGAATTGTAGTGGTGTACTGTGGGTACAGTGACTATTATTATGTATTCTACATGTGTACTGTGGGTACAGTGGCTATGTATTCTAGTTGTTTACTGTGGGTACAGTGAATATGTATTTTAACTGTGTACTGTGTATATGTATTATAGCGTTGTACTATGGGTTGAGTGACTTTGAATTGTAGCTGGGTACAGTGACTATGTATTCTAGCTGTGTACTTTGGGTACAGTGAATATGTATTATAGCTGTGTACTCTTTGTACAGTGACTAAGTATTATAGCTGTGTACTCTGGATACAGTGACTAAGTATTCTAGCTGTGTAATGTGGGTACAGTGACTATGTACTGTAGCAGAATACTGTGGGTACAGTGACTATGTACTTTAGCTGTGTACTGTGGTTACATTGATTATGTATTCTAGCTGTGAACTGTGGTTATTGTGATTATGTAATCTAGCTGACTACTGTGGGAACAGTGACTATGTATTCTAGCCGTGTACTATGGGTACAGGTCTATGTACTCTAGCTGTGTACTCTTCGTACAGTGACTAAGTATTCTATTTAACTGTGTACTGTGTGTACAGTGAATATACATTCTAGCTGTGTACTGTGGGTTGAGTGACTATGTATTTTAGTTTTGTACTGTGGGTACAGTGTCTACGAATTGTAGCTGTATACTGTGGGTACAGTGACTATGCATTCTTGCTGTGTATTGTGGGTACAATGACTATGTTTTCTAGTTGTGTACTTTGTGTACAGTAAATATGTATTCTAGCTGCATACTGTGGGTACAGTGACTATGTATTCTAGTTGTGTACTCTGGGTATAGTGACTATATATTCTAGCTGTGTACTGTGGGTACAGTGAATGTGTATTCTAGCTCTGTACTGTGGATACAGTGACTACGAATTGTAGCTGAGTTCTATGTAATGTGGGTATAGTGACTATGAATTCTAGCTGTGTATTGTTGGTGCAGTGAATATATATTCTATCAATGTACTGTAGATACAGTGGCTATGTACTGTAGCTGTGTACTGTGCATACAGTGAATATATGTGTTAAAGCTGTGTTATGTGGGTACAGTGACTATGTATTCTAGCTGTGCACTGTGGGTACAGTGTCTATGTATTCTAGCTGTGTACTGTGTGTACAGTGACTATGTACTGTAGCTGTGTACTGTGGGTAAAGTAACTATGTATTCTAGCAGTGTATTATGGGTACAGTGAATTTATATTTTATATGTGCACTGTGGGTAAAGTCACTATGTAATCTAGCTGTGTACTGTGGGTACAGTGACTATGTATTCTAGCTGTGTACTGTGTGTACAGTGACTATGTACTGTAGCTGTGTACTGTGGGTAAAGTAACTATGTATTCTAGCAGTGTATTATGGGTACAGTGAATTTATATTCTATATGTGCACTGTGGGTAAAGTGACTATGTAATCTAGCTGTGTACTGTGGGTACAGTGACTGTCTATTCTAGTTGTGTGCTCTGGGTACAGTATGTATATATATGTATTCTAGCTGCATACAGTGGGTACAGTGACTACGTATTCTAGTTGTGTACTTTGGGTAAAGTGACTATGTAATTTAGCTATGTACTCTGGATACAGTGACTATGTATTCTAAGTTGTGTACTGTGGGTATAGTGACTACCTATTCTAGTGGTACAGTGACTATTCTATATGTGCAATGTGGGTAAAGTGACTATGTAATCTAGCTGTGTACTGTGGGTACAGTGACTGTCTATTCTAGTTGTGTACTCTGGGTACAGTATGTATATATATATATATATATATATGTATTCTAGCTGCATACAGTGGGTACATTGACTACGTATTCTAGTTGTGTACTTTGGGTAAAGTGACTATGTAATTTAGCTATGCACTCTGGATACAGTGACTATGTATTCTTAGTTGTGTACTGTGGGTATAGTGACTACCTATTCTAGCGGTACAGTGACTATGTATTATAGTTGAGTACTGTGGGTACAGTTACTATGTACAGTCGCGCCTCGTTATAACGCGGTAGTCGGGGTCCACGACTTCGGACCGCGTTGTAAGCGAGGCGCGTTAGGTGTTCTCATATCTGCCACCAGGGAGCTACTAAATAACAGCGACCGCCGCCCGCTGCACCAAGTCTATGAACCCTGTCGAAGCCCCGTGTGCTTGCAGCATTGTCTTATACGGCAATATGCAGTTTATGGAACTTATTAAACGTGTATACTAGCATCAACGTGTATTATTTTTAAATGTCACACCCTCTTGACTCTTGAACTGAATAAAACACATGTACGTATGGAATAGATCTACTACGATGATGATGTACTGGACCAACAGGCCTACGAATCGAAAATAATAACCTGGACCTGAGCAGCCGAAAACGTATATGATTTGACAAACGTAGTATGCAAGCTGATAAAACACATAAAAAGACAATAGGTAGAATTAATAATTGTTTCACTTCGTCTTTCAACCGATCTCGACCGAAGCATAAATTTATTACGCACCACTTAACAGCGATTCATCATTTCATATGCGGATGACGAATTCGTATTTTCGCCACCGGTAGCGCCTTGGGTTAGGAATTTGGCATGTTGGTTTCGCGTCGCGAAAACGATTAAATTTACGATGTAACGGAAGCATGTAATTTCACCCAAGTGTTATATTGGTACTGCATGTAAAATGCATTTAAAACGGTTGATCTGATTCTTACGCGAGGCATATTTGTAAATTTCGATTGCAATTTACAAACCGTCGAAGTGAAGCCAGCGACAGCGATTGATGTCGGCGGCAGCGCAAAACAAACAACACGTTGATATTGACATTGTTCACCTAATGTTTCTTGAGAATTGTCAAAGCAATTCTAAGTAGGTTTAAGCGGGCCCATTTGACATTTTCCCCTGGCGGCAGAAATTCGGGGTCCACGACCGACCGCGTTATATCCGAATCCGCGTAATAACGGGGCGCGTTATAACGAGGCGCGACTGTATTCTAGATGTGTACTGTGGGTACAGTAACATTGTATTCTAGGTGTATACTGAGGGTACAGTTACTATGTATTCTAGACATGTACCTTGTGTACAGTGACTATGTATTCTATATGTGTACTGTGGATCCAGTGACTATGAATTGTAGCTTTGTACTGTGTAATTTCGGTACAGTGACTATGTATTATAGTTGAGTACTGTGGGTACAGTTACTATGTATTCTAGCTGTGTACTGTGGGTACAGTTACTATGTATTCTAGACATGTACCTTGTGTACAGTGACTATGTATTCTATATGTGTACTGTGGATCCAGTGACTATGAATTGTAGCTTTGTACTGTATACTTTCGGTACAGTGACTATGTATTATAGTTGAGTACTGTGCGTACATTAACTATGTATTCTAGCCGTGTACTGTGGGTACAGTGACTATGTATGTTAGCTGAGTACTGTGGGTACAGTGACTATGTATTCTAGCCCTGTACTGTGGGTACAGTGACTATGTATGTTAGCTGAGTACTGTGGGTACAGTGACTATGTATTCTAGCCCTGTACTGTGGGTACAGTGACTATGTATGTTAGGTGAGTATTGTGGGTACAGTGATTATGAATTGTAGCTGTGCACTGTGGGTACAGTGATTATGTTTTCTAGCTGTGTTCTCTGGTTACAGTGACTATGTATTCTAGTTGTGTACTCTGGGTACAGTGACTATATATTCTGTGACTATATATTCTGTATTGTGGGTAAAGTGACTATGTTTTCTAGCTGTGTACTGTGGGTACAGTGAATATGTACTGTAGCTGTGTACAGTGGGTACAATAACTATATATTCTAGCTGTGTACTGTGGGTACAATGACTTTATATTCTAGTTGTGCACTATTGTACAGTGACTATGTATTCTAACCGTGTACTGTGGGTATAGTGACTAAATATTCTAGCTGTGTACTGTGGGTACAGAGAATATGTATTCTAGCTGTGTACTGCACGTACAGTGAATATGTATTCTAGCTGTGTACTGTGGGACAGTGACTATGTATTCTAGCTCTGTACTGTGGGTACAGTGAATATGTATTCAATTTGTGTACTGTGGGTATAGTGACTACGTATTCTAGCTGTGTGCTGTGGGTACAGTGACTATGTATTATAGTTGAGTACTGTGGGTACAGTTACTATGTATTCTAACTGTGTACTTTGGGTTCAGTAATATTGTATACTAGGTGTGCACTGTGGGTACAGTGACTATGTATGCTAGCTGAGTAATGTGGGTACAGTGACTATGCATGAATTGTATTGATGTACTGTGGGTACAGTGACTATTATTATGTATTCTACATGTGTACTGTGGGTACAGTGGCTATGTATTTTAGTGTTTACTGTGGGTACAGTGAATATGTATTTTAACTGTGTATTCTACACGCATAAAAATTAGACAGATAGCTGTAGTGTGCACTATAGTCGCACTAGTGACGACTATCGTTCGACTGACGATACGATGTATCAACACGTATTTCCACGACGTGAATATCATTTGCAGAGTGCTGTTGACGGTGTAACAACATTGACATATAACGAAAATATGCGTATGGCAAGAGACTTTAGAGTCCTCTGTCTAACGTTTGTGGACGATATTGTGTCATTATTTTCAAATATTTAATAAAATGTCCTTGTACTCTTATTCAATAGGAGAATTATGGGTAAATTGTAGGAATTATGGGTAAACTGTAGGAGGTATGGGTAAAGTGTAAGAGCGCACTATTTAACAATATTGACATATAACGAAAATATGCGTATGGCAAGAGACTTTAGAGTCCTCTGTCTAACGTTTGTGGACGATATTGTGTCATTATTAAAAACAATTTTTTTTTATCAAATGTCCTTGTACTCTAGCTTATTCAATAGGAGAATTATGGGTAAATTGTAGGAATTATGGGTAAACTGTAGGAGTTATGGATAAAGTGTAAGAGCGCATTATTTTTAAATATTTACATATAAAGAAAATATAGTACGATATCGTGTTTTGTTAGTTTCTCGTCTCCTCGTTAGGTCCTTTGATCTCAGTTATTAATGACCCTGTTAATGATAATAGCAAGATACTTCAGAGTCCTCTGTCTAACGTTTGTGGACAATATTGCGTAGCTTTTCTATTGCTTCGTTGTAACGGCTTAATTGCCAATGGGGACACTCTAGGGTTATGGATAGGGTTACGGACCAGGGGGCGCTCGGGCTACCCAGAAGGTTGTGAGGCTGTGCGCACAGTTAAAATAAAAAATAATAAATCAATATTAAATTCAGTCGCCAGGGGGCGTTCTAGACGGTTAGGGTTAGTGTACTCCGATTGAGGGTGTCCCCGCCCGTCAGCCCGCCAACCCGCCCGTCAGTCGCTAGAGGGCGCTGCGCACGTGTGCAATAAACCTCCTCACTGGGGTATAGGAACTAAATCTCTACTACTTACATACGTTGCGTGTAGCAGTGGTATCGGGTGCTGTTGTAAATAGGTATGATTTTGAACAACAGTTCGATGGTCACTATGCTGTTCAAAAACACACATTATTCATTTTACGTGTTCTTGTCATGCCGCTGATGCCAAGTTGACCCGTGTGACACTGACGCCTGATGCTAGAGATGTTGCTGCGCCACCAAGTGTCCCACATCTGGCTACAGACTGCGAGCCTCAGCTCCTCATCCAAATGTCCATATGTTAGATGCGTTCATGGCTTGCATTACACGAAGTTCATCTCCATTCTTCACTCCCTGTTGCGAGCCCTGAGACTTAATTGTCAATCGGTCAACAAACTCCCGTCTCAGCAGCTCAATGAATGCTACGAAGGCCTACATGTTAGGAGTAGCTAGTTTGTTTTCTATGAGTGTCGGGAAGTAATTTGCATCCCGCAGTTGTGTTTCCCACAATCGAAACCTGGTCTCGAAAGCGGAGACAAACTGGCACAGTGCATTTCTCTGTAGTTTGGCGTTCAGCAGAGTGAGGTGCTCCGTTACGTAGACTAAAATGCAAAATCGCACATCCATAAGGGGTCAGTGAATGCCGGTACTTCTGCACCCTTCTTCTCCACGAATACGCTAATCTCATGTTTCAGCTCGTACACGTGGCACAGCATGACAACCAAAACTAGTCAGGGCACTTCGGTTTAGTGCAGGAATTGTTAATATTGCACATTCATCTCGGACGGAAGGTGCTGGAACTGCCAGTGATTTAACGAGTGATGAAAAGTGTTATTCAAAACAACACATTATCACTCAAACACAAAAAGATAGAACATTCATGTCTGCATGTTGGCAAAAGTGAATTAATTAAAGTTTAAAGGAAGTGAGAAATGTTTGCTATATTCATCGCGTGAAAATTGTATTACCGAATTGCATTATATGATGTGTTTCGCCTAGACGTCTCGTCTAGAATTTAGTCTAGACAAGACGTACTACTTTTTATTTTATATATCAATATTGCGGGCGCGGGCCGCGCCATGCATAATCTCGCTATCAGTCCGCGGGCCGCATGAGATAGCTCTGCGGGCCGCAGTTGGCCCGCGGGCCGCAGGTTGCCGACCCCTGCTATAATAGATCAGTGGTGGCCAGGCGCTGCCATTCCGGTTTTGAAAGTCATCGAAGTGAGTTGATATTTACAAACTATATTTGATTGCGTTGTACACGTTGCATTGCTTGTTGCTATTTTTTCAATGGCATTTTCTAAAGACTATGCCCGTGCTGTTACTGTATGAATTCATGGTATGATTAATTTCAAATGTACTACATTAATGCCGTTCATACTTCTGCTGTGTTTCCGTTACTGTTAACGGTAGATAGCCATAAGCATAGCCATAGTAAGGACTAAATACATGGTTGGTGTCCGATTTTCTGTTTTTAGTATTTTCAAATGCAATGGCAAACCAACATCATCGGATTTCTAATAGTAGTGCTTCTAATCCAACGGGGTGGCGTTTATAGGGCACCGTTTTGCAAAACGGTTTGAAAGTTATTGCGCGGCGCATGGAATAAAAAATGGCGGACTTGACCTAGATTCGGTTTATTTTTGTCCGTTGTTTGTAAATTCGGCGCACTTCTGCCTTTTGTGTAAGATTCGGTGTCTCATATCTCTCGATTAGGCTGCACTAAGACAATTATTCAAATCGGAGGGAACGATCTGAATAACACTAATTGTCAACTGGAACAGCTAGCTAGGGAGATTTTAAACGTGGCCCGCCAGATGTTAACTCCGAGGACCTCGCCGGCGAGGGCTTCGACCAGGTGGCACTCTGCCAATTATTTCACCGTTTCCCTCCAGCGTGTAGCAGGAAGTCGAGGTACCCGCTCCGCACGGGTTATATTAAGTTAGTGGAGATTGTCAACGCGGAATTGAAACGGTTGGTTGCTTTCATCCCAAAAATCTATTTCTGTAAACACCGGTCCGTGGTATGTTGCTGGACTACCATGCAGTCCCTTGTCAGCATGGATGGTTGTCACGTGGGGCCAGATGGACAAAGTTTATATTTTCGCTCGGTCCGCGGTGCAGCACTGTTTTTAATAAACAGTAAACAAGTTTTGTTTTCGATTTTTATTTATTTTTTGGTCATTCTCTTTTTTTGTCATATTAATATATTATTATTATCTAGCTGTCAATCTATGTGTTTTATACATATAAATAAATTCTCCAAATGCAATAAAAACGAACATTTATAACACGCCCATTGTCTTAGTGTGATAATCTTGCGCAACCGCGATCGAAAAATACGACACTTTTGACGGCCGCATGCTCCGCCATCTTTGTCAACACTCCAACATATTTGGTATCCACGTGTAGCTCATAGACATAAATAGAACACCCGTTAGTAAAACAAGACCGCTAAGCCCTCATCTGTTGACACATGATAAAGTGATGTCGGCATGGACCAGTGACATTCATACTACTGCACGGCAAGAACCCACTGGAGGCCCAGTGTTTATATTGTACAGCACCCAGTCTTCATCATACATCTATAGATATACAGTACTAATAAGAGATTATTACTACATAGCTATATATACCTAATACCTTATTACATGCACGATCTATCCATGCACCTTGTATATCAAATATCATAACATATTAACTATAACAGTAGCACCAATATACATGATCGAAACTGAACTTTCTGAAGTGCTCTATACATGTATTAGGTAATGACTGCAAATTGTCAAAATCTCATTAAGCCCTAATGGACATTCTTCTCTAAGGTCCCAAAAATATTCTTTTCCCATCTTCCAACATATTCCCCAGCAGCTCCATCACAGCCATTTCCACCTGCAGATCAAGATCTTTCTCGAATGTTATCTGGCCAACTTGCAAAGTCATGTAAAGAAATGTGCTCTCTCATTTAAGCTGTCAATTGTTTTAGTAGGCAACCTTTCACATGGTTTGTCAAACAAATGCATAGAATGCATGTGAATGTTGCAATGTGTACATAATTAGTTACGTGATAGTGGTTCATACAACGAAGAAAAGGCAAACGACGATCAAAAAGGGGAGAGCCTTATTAAATGCTTAATAAAGAAAAAAATCTTATTAATGAGATGACATCTAGTGGAGTTTTAAAAATGAGTTACAAATGTGCATACACGCACGCACACATTATTTATAAAACTGAATCCTACCCCTATAACATTTTATGTTGCACCCAATCAATGACTACTGGGAAATACTTAATGTATGCTCCCCCAAGAAAAACAAACGTATCTGTAATATATTGATATTTCAGAACATTTTCGAAACTGTTACATTCATTCACATATACACTAACACAGCACAAACATTTGCGACATAAATTACCTGAAAATAACAAGATGTTAAATCCTGTCTTCTGTCGATTCGTACAGCTGTAAGCCACACAGGAAATAACCATATTCGTTGTCCCACAACTTTCTCCAGCAAGCTTCCAAAATGTTTGTTTTGGAGAGTTTAACACTAATGCACGATGCTCACTCCAACATGAACAACCCAACTGCCCACACTTATAACACAACTGCTGGGAACACCCTCACCCAAATTAGTAATCAGTCTGATGGCCATGCCCCATTAAGAACAAATGACATTGACAAATCTTCAAGTTAATTGGTTCCTGGTGTCATCTTCACTGGCTACTAGCCTGAGAAGTTTATACTTCTCTGGTAGCCACCTCATCTTCATTGCTTTTGTTTGCCTTATATTGAACATGATGATGGTGAGGAGGAAATACATTAACTTACTTACTCACTTACTTACTTACTTACTTACATATGTTAGACAACTATTTGTAACATGCTATATTTACACTATAAACAGTACTACCCTATGTGTCATGCAGTGGATGCAACTGTTTCTGCCGTGCAATGAAATGCCGTCCAGTGGTCCACGACCGCTTCACTGCAGTGAGCTGGCTTGTCGCTCTTATTTATAGGGGGGTGATTAATGATGTAACTCTATGGTGTAGCTTCACTTTCGCAGTGCATCATGGTAGCAGTGGTTCTGTAAAATCCCTGGTAGATTTGGAGCATTTTTACCTAAAAGAGGACCTCCTGTGGAGGGATGGCGTCGCTACGATTGGTCAACAACAGACACACCCCCCACCCAGTGGGGCGCGCTGATTGGCTGTCGGCCGGGAAAGCCGTCACAAAGGAAATTCCTTTCTCCGTTCGCCATTGCTGTTTTTTTCACTTCGCGTCGCATTATTGTATTTTACGGAAGATGTCCGGAAGATACGGGAAAGCCAAGCGGCAGTTTGGTACGAAGCCGATGTCTAGATGCCGACAGTTGAGTTTGGCACGGTCAGTGATCCGCAAACGAGAGAAGGGCGACAGTGAAGCTGACACGAGTGCCGATGCACCCGTGGCTTGACACAGTCAGTGCTGGCCCAGCCCCAGTTCAGCTTGAGCCTGAGGCTGAACCTGAGCAGATGCCCTCGTCGACAGAACTTGACGTACGTATAAGCTGTCATTGTTTGCATCAGGATGTTATGCATAATATTTTCTGGCAACTAATGTCTTGCCAACTTGGAATACCTGAAGGCTGAATATTATCCAGGCACCGACATTCAAAGAAGCCGTAAAACTAGGCTAATTTATTAGGTCACACTGACACTGTAATATCTGTATGTTTACATTTTCAATTTTGCAGACATTCATGTCTATATTATTATACTATGGTATATACCTGTTATCTATGTTGTCTGTTATACTATTGTCATGTTAGACATACAAATTATTACAGAAATGACAGTGCCAATTGGCCTAACATAAAACCTGTGCCTGTTTTATTGATGTCAATGATTACTGTCCAGCTCATCTGACTGTTAGTTTTGATATTGTCATATGTACAATCTAGTAACAAATAATTTTCCATGCAGGTTGATTCTGAGCTGGAGCCCCCTCAGACATCAACATCTGCAGCCACAACCCCCATCTCGGCTACCAAGCGAAAGTTTGGATACCGACAGGGACTGCCACTGCGTGAACGCATCAGTGCTGCTGAACGACGTCGACCCCCCTCCGAGACATCATTTGTTCGGTGCAGTATGCTGTCAGCGCTGGTGAAGGGCCTGGCGTGTCGAGAGTGCAGTGAGTCGACATTGAAGATCCGTGCTATCGACCGTCGCCTCGGCCTTGTGTGTCTGTTCGAGACGTACTGCACTACGTGTAGGGCAGTGCTGAACTTGGCGCTGTCGTCCGACCGGATCGACGAAGAGAAAGCCGGTAACATCCCTTTTGTCGTCGTCCGCCAGACTGTGGCAGCAAACATGGACATGAGCGTGGGCCATGCAGGACTTGTGAAGCTGTGCCGCTTCATGGACATGGAGCCCCTGCAGCACAAGTCCTACTTGAGGCACGTGAAGGCTGTCACTGCTGCCAACATGATGGTGGTGAGCAGCCTCTTTGATGATGTGGCCAACATTGTGCGTCAGACCTACATAGACCGAGACGCATCGATCACCGATGACTCCATCCTCGATCTGACCGTGACGTTCGGTGGGTCGTGGATGAAGAGGGGCCACAACTCCCTGTACAGCATTGGCTGTGTCATTGACGTCGAGACAGGACTTGTCTTGGACTTGACCGTGCTGTCACTGTACTGCCAGCGCTGCGCGATTGCCAGGAGCCAGTGCCGAGGAAACCGCGCCAAGTTTGCCAAGTGGCTCGAGTCGCACACTGAGTGTAACCAGAACTACCGTGGCACATCGGGAGGGATGGAGGTCGAGGCTGCGGAGATCCTGTGTAACCGGTCCATGGAACAGGGATTTAGATACACCACGATGGTGTCTGATGGCGACTCCAGGTCATATAAGCACCTGACCAACTTGCGTATGTATGGCGATGTGGAGCTGCATAAGGAAGAGTGCATCAACCACGTCGCCAAACGACTTGGCACTGCCCTGTGCAAGTTGGCAGCATCTGGCAAGAAGGGTGGCGTCACCCTTGGAGACTGGGGTTTTGGACGGCTGACGCAGGCCACCATCATCAAGTTGACAGCCTACTACGCATAGACTCATCCAGAGACCCGTCCACCCGTCTTTTGGACGGGTAAAATGCGTGAAGTGCGTTTTTGGACGGGTAAAGATTTATCTTGGACGGGTTGGACAGGCCTACCCGTCCATGTCGTTTTTAGCGCGGGATAGCCCGTCCATTCTCAGTAGAACGGTTTACCGTAGAAATTGACCGCTGGCTCCCCTTGCCAGCTCCAAGACAAATTACAGCTCAACTTGTTGTGGTAATTATCACCTAGCCAGTAGGGGTGGTGGCTCGAAAGGCGCCCTCCTGGGAAAACCCAGTGGATAGCCCAAGCACTCGTTAGGTGTCAGCTCAATAAACAAATGGCTGCAATCTTTCACGGCACAGCGGGAGACAACTTTGTCTTAGAAGAAATTGTGTTTTCCGTTACGCATTTTGAATATTCGGCGCAACATTTTAACACCCGTTGCCGCTGGAGGTGTTTTCTGGAAAAAAGGTTTGCCTAGCTGGGTAACATCTAGGAATTTGGGGATAGATTATTATTTTATTTGTAACAGAGATTCCAAACCTCCGAATTTCGACGGGAGGCTCCTTGTTTCGCGGTTCTATTCCCGACTCCCGATACTCCATTTTATGGCAACCTCCCGATAACAATGCCTTTTCCACATAAAATCCGCTTAATTAAAAAACATTGCGAAATAGTGTCATGCCACCGCCAACCGAATGTATTGCTCTAATTATTAGTGCCTGGTAACAGCGCGCTGTCTCAGTTCCCGAACTATTTACGATTCCGTCGTTGTCAACATTGTGACCACATCAAAGCCACGGCATCGTCGACCTCGTGCAGGAAGACGGCAACTAGCACAATTACCATGGCAACGGTCAAAACTTGTCATAGTGGTCTGGTGCTGTTACCAGTTTTAGCCTGAGTCAGCATGTGTGTGCGTATCTGTCGTAGATGGTCATTGGTCACACGCATTTAGAGGAGTAGAAAAATTTAGTTCCGTTCATGCAAGCATCACACAAGGAATCTGTTCATGCATGTGCTACACATTTCAGTGTTCAACGTATTAAAATAAATCCTTAACTATTGGCATCGCGGGCATTACATTTAATAAAGATATTCTTGTATAGGCTTACATTAAATGATTTTAAGAGTCCACTGTTGCAATGTGTATTATTCGTCACCAAGTTTACAATAACATTATTTGGTACAAGTGGCTTAATTTGCAAGAATGGTTCCATTATGGCGGCTACTGTTTTATTTCACAGAAATTGAGGGTTTTGTAACAATGTGGCAACTTACTGGTAAGGGAACATGTCAATCATAGTTTATTACTACTGCCTACAATGAGGCAGTATCACATGTCATGTGGGAACGCCTGATTTTGGAAAAACGCATATAAATTAATAGAAGAGAACAGGTTTAAATCAGTGTCGGGCGACTCTGCCAGAACAAATAAATACATTTAGGAAGCGGTCCATCAACTATAATTATCATTAAGATACGCTTGGTTTCTGTTTACTCACTTGCTGATACAGTGATACAAGCGTAAACATCATGCAGTGACACCTAAGCATTTGCTAGCTGGGTGACATCTAGTGGTTTGGGTGTATATATCAATTTACAAAATAATGGTCCCTGAGTCAGTTGTAAGCTAATCGATGCCTAAAGTTCGAACAAACTACGATGATTCGGTAACTGTCATCGCAACACATTTACATAAATCTACATAATGCATACATGTCTATCATGTGACTGCCTTAATATAATAACGCATGCGTTGATCAGAACGCCATTCATTCTCGATTACTTCTTGAAACAAGTCACATCGCATTTTCAACTTTTCACTGACAACATGAAGCGCAAAAGGATGTCCGAAGTTGGTAGTAAAGTAGCTAATACAATGTGGGCGTACATGCGGAAAAACCCACAGACCGCGAACAGTTCTTCTACTGAGGAACATTTGCGAACAACGACATCCGCAAAGAATGATGATGAAAACGTATCTCGACTCCCGAAGACAGATTCATCTACGCATCGAAGTATCGTGCTTGAAGAGGTATGTTAAAATGGCATTAAGTAATTATAATTCTCAACATTTCGATACATTGTGTATACTGTGCTATAAATAGGGTAGAAGGAAAGACCTAGTATCAACTGAATTGAAAGCCATTCGCCCTTAATACAACCAAATTGATAAGAAAATAATGTCTTAAGTTTAACAAATTGATGAATAAGTGGTTGTCCCAACAGCAGTACTCCATTTAGTCAGAAGTCGAATTTAAATTGGGTGGCGATAAATTCAACACTTGTTAATAAATTTTACATAACATATATTGTTGTCATATTGATCGATAAGCATCGGTCAGTAGGTGCGGTGATCCACTTGAATAAAACTAGATCAATGCAATGCTGAGTATACTTTTAACATCCCCGACGTATGTTGGGTTTGAGCGAATGTGGGTTTTTAAGCAGCTTCCTTAGAAACTTTTCTACTTTATCAGGAAGTGGAAGACCAAGCTGATTTTGATGGGGAAGTGCCATCAACGTCACGCGATTCACCTCCGCCGCGTCTGCGGGTGGAATTTGATCCGGTCGAGGACATTGTCATCCCGTCTCCATTATCGCCTACAGTAACCGCTGCCGTTGAGACGTCGACCAAAACCGTTGACGATAACGGCACACCCAAGTCTGTCCGACAGCGTATATTTCCCAAGAACTGGGAAACAGATTACCCATGGGTTGTGTACGACGCTGCCGACAACAGTATGCACTGTCGACTCTGCAAAGAGCAGGGGAAGCGAACAATATGGGGAGGATCAGGCACGACCAATTTTCGCCTTCGAACACTGAAGGACCACCTGAAATCTGCAGACCATCGCCACGCTGTCGCTGCCAAAGACCAACGCCAGACGTGGGTCGATGTCTCTGTCTCTAAAAACAATGTCAGACGACGCAACGCGGTTACTCTGGCCATGCAGAGCTGCTACTGGGTGGTGACACAAGAGGTTGCCAACTGCAAATACAAGGCTTTGCTTCAGTTTTTGCAGGAGCGAGGCTTAGTTGATGCGCTGTACCTCAACCGCGGTGCAAACGCCACGTACAACTCGTCGATCATTTTTAATCAGCTGATGGGATGTTTGAGTAGCGTACTCGAAAAGAAGTTGAAGCGTGACCTGCGACATTCTCCCTTCGTCGGTATTGGTGTCGACGAGTCAACCGACCGCGCCACTGAGAAACACCTGGCCATCGTTGTCCGCTATCTGTCGCATGATGCAACATGCATGACAGAGTTTCTGGATTGTGTGGCAGTGCGTGATGGCAAAGCTACGACGATAGTCGAGTCAGTGAAAGCTGTCACAGAGAAGTTTGGGGTTGGGATGGAGAAGGTGGTCGGCCTCGGCAGCGACGGAGCCTGCGTCATGGCCAGCGAGTTGAACGGTGTCAATGGCCTTCTGCGGCAACAAAATCCATTTCTGGTGTTTGTGCATTGTGTGGCGCACCGACTCAACTTGGCCGTCGCACAGGCATGTTCGGGCATACCTGAGATGGCAACGCTGCAATGTGTGATTGCAGCGGTGTACAATTATGTACAGCTAAGTCCTAATCGACTGGAACGATTCAAGGAAATCGCAGCGGTCCTCTCACTGGAGATCTTGAAATTCAAGCGTCTGTACGAGATAAGGTAATACAAAAATTACATGCCATGTCAAACAAAAAGTAATTACAGTGAAAAAATGTGGTTTCATCGATTCTTTGCATATGTAATTTTGTCAGTTATTATTAAATATGAAATTTGAATATTTATTATTTAAGTAAACTACAAAGTAACCTATAACCATGAACAATATCTATGTGTATTTATTTGGTACCACAAGTAAATTATATATATAACCATGAACAATATATGCAAACATACTATCTGGGCTATCTCGGTTATTTTATGCTCGGCTTGAAACTTCTCACGGTACACCATTGAAGTATAGTGCAAATGGCTACAGAGTTTATTTTGAAATGTTTGGAAATTTTTCAGACAATGGGTCAGACCTAAACCATAATCGACAACATTTTGAGCAGTCAAACTAGAAACAAGATATTTATATATTTTGAAGGAATTTAATATATTTGAGCTCTGTGCAGGATGTATACAAGCTGCAAACCAATTTTCAATTAATTTGATCAACCCATTTCAGAGATAGCAGGGTACAAAAACCACCAAAAAAAATCCAAAATCAGTTTCCAGTTTCTGTTTTTTTAAATATTGATATTCTCCGACACTTCAGTTTTCTATGTTAAAAAAAATCCCATCCATGTCTCCCCACAATAATTTCATTATGGTGCAGACGAAAATAATAATAAATTGCCTCTAATGACGTTTACAGTGTTGTCGTAATTGGTTCCACTGGGGCTTCCTTTTGTTATATCCCCAAATGACTATAAAACATTAACTTTGACCTGTTTGGAAATAATTACAATGCATTTGTGATGGTGAGGACAAGTAGAAAGCATATTATGTGCCTGAATTTGGTCAAACAAATGAATTGTTGATGCATAAAAAACTAACTGCGTACAAGTTGAACCAGGTATCATTTTGCATTGTTGCAGTGATTCTGATTCGCCAGGACATTTGGTATTTGCAATGATGTAGACATAAAAAGTATTTTTGTAAGTTTGCAGTGATGTATGTGATATAAATAAAATAGTAATAGGCTATTATATATTACTTTAGGTCAAGTTTAAGATCCCATGTCATTACTATTACATATTACTATTACCACATGTCGGTCCAGAAATAAAGCATTGTCAATTGTTTGATCTTAATGTGCTTTGTTTGTCGGTTGTTATTTGCAGTGCAGTTTTTTTTACACAATATAACAATTACCATATAATATACTTATAAATGTTTTATTGTATTGTTATAACTTGCTTATATATGAATATTATACGCTTATGATCGCGTGACCGAGCACGATTTAGCACGCACGCGCATTTTGTTACATTCTGGAAAAAAATTGGACTGCCAAAAATGTCATCCTGGATGAGCCCCTGCTACTACGGCATGGCGGTGCGCGCCCTCCCTGGTAACTACCATAAGATGCACGATGCAGTGTGGGCATCGTTTGACCACGCCACATCAACAGAGAAGAAGCCCCAGCACGACCGCTGCCCGGTGGGAGCTGACAGCTGGTGTTTCTATCAGAAGCTGAGCGGCAGGCTGAAGCTTCGACAGAAAATTATGCGACATGCTCGCAGGATTACTCGTGCAGCCAATGCCGAAGCTTCAGCCAGTGACTATGCCGCTGGTGATTTCTAGCTGTGATGGTGTTGAAACACCTATTGTTGTGTGGCTTCAATTGAACTTTGAACTTTTAGAAAGACAATCAACTGGAAAAAGACAGTTTGTAGTTTTATTCATGCAGTACCATTGTGTAATGATAATGGTCACATATTTTTGGTGTCTCGTCTAATTTTTATACATATTTCCACACAACCAAATGATGAACAGTATATAATCATTGGAAAGACAATCAACTGTAGAAGCTTTGTGTGAACTGTTATCACTGCAGTTCTATTTTTGCCTATGAACTTTTTTATTGGAAGGTTGACAAACTTCAATGCCATTTTTTTCAATAAAATGTTTTTTGCCGATGAGCAATCTCTTATTTTGTCTAACTCAGCTATTTATCAATAGAATCCCTTGACATTTTCAGTCAGGGCTGGGTCCAATTACACAAAATTATTACAATTACATTAAAATTTTTATTTCAATTACAATTACAGTCATAAAATTCCAAATCAATTACAATTACACTGTTTCAATTACAATTACATATGAATTATACTAAATAAAAAGATACCCATTTAAAACATATTTTTGTTATATAAAAATACAATGCAATATCCAGACATAATCCTACAGGACATATTCCAACGCAGACATTGCCTGCCCTTTGCTTTGTGTTGGGAATGGGGAGAGAGGCCATATAAACGGTCCTTGCCACCTGACCTGTCTCCAGTCCACCACAACACAAGGGGTGTAATATCAGGCTACATGTCTTTCCATGTTGTTTGAATACCAGCTTAGCCTTTGTCTCTGACAATGTCTGTGCATTGTTTACTGCTTCCTGGCTCTTACCAACTTACATAATTGGACCCACCCGTTTTCAGCATTTCCCATCAAGATAATGGGCTAGACTATGACAGTCTTAGATTTTAGATACAGCATTTGGATTACATGTAATATCATGACTTTGATGAAATGTTGACTTTCGAAAAAATAGCAAAGATTGAAAAATTCATAAAAAAAATTTGTTTGGAAAGTAACAAAAAAACTAGACTGTCATAATCTGCCCTTTTATGTATTCTATTAGTTTGAATGAATTTGGTCTATCCGTTTTCCAGATATGTCCATCACGGTGAATCAACCAAAATTCAAGTAGGGGGCGACCCCACCGCCACCTGGTGGACAACAAAAATTGTAATAAATCTGTAAAATTGTTTTTATGTATAACTAATGTTATCCTAAAATTTCAGTAAGTTAGGTTAAAAAATAATGAAAGTAGAATCGAGGAGATCGCTGGTCCTTAAGCAGTTCAGCGGTATGTTTATCACATGCTGTTCTAATTTTTACATCTGGATATGGCTATCCAATTCTTATGCAACATTGCATTACAGATTGTTATGTTTACATTCAATTTGGTCTTGGTCATGCTATCCACATTTGTATGCTACATTCCAATTTTAAACAGGTTTTAGTTCAGGTGTATCCTGAGTTATAATCCCGAGATTGAGGGATACTGGGATCGGCTTAAGTATTTATATATATGTACCGAGACTGTCGGTTTTTATTTCCATTTGGACATGCTATCCAAATGTATATGCTGCATTGCACCTCTCGGTTTAGTCCCGAAGCATTACATTGGTAAGTTCAGGCTCATCCATGTTTATCATTTCCAAAAGGCGACTCCATAAATTGTTATACATCTAAGGAATACACAACAGTGCAATATGATTCATTGGAGAGAGTCATTGATTTGGTCAGGTCATGCGGTCATAACTCCTTAATATCAAAAGCAGATATACAGGATGCTTTTAGGCTGGTACCCATTAGACCACAAGATTACCCATTACTTGGTTTCACCTGGAATGGTATGTTCTATCATGATAAAGTTCTCCCGATGGGTTCTGCAGTCAGTTGTCAGACATTTGAGCGATTTAGTCAAGCACTGCAGTGGATATTGCAGACACATTTTGGGGTTAGCAAAGTGACTCATTTGTTGGACGATTTCATCTTTTTTGGTCCTGGTAATGAATCAACTTGTTTAACTTCATTGCTTTCTTTTGAAAAGCTGTCGCAGGACATTGGCATTCCATTAAACCATGGCAAGAGGTGTCTTCCCTCTACGAGTCAAATTGTGAATGGCATTGAAATTGACACGGCAGTGATGGAACTTCGTCTACCAGAAGATAAACTGACGAACACTACATCGTTAGTGAACCATATCACAAACCATCGCAAGGTCACTTTGAGATATTTACTTTCACTTATTGGTCTGCTTAATTTTGCTTGCTTGGTTGTGCCACCTGGTAGGGCATTTCTCCATCGTTTGATTATTTTGACAATTGGTGTTACTAGGCTTAATCATTTTGTGACATTGAATCACGAAGCACGTGCAGATTTAGCTGCCTAGCAGGAATTCCTTGTATCCTTTAATGGGAAAAGCATGTTTCTAGAGCAGCAGTTTCTTTCTTCAACCACGATTAAACTATACATGGATGCTTCCAGTGACATAGGTTTCGCAGTTGTGTTTGGGAAAAAATGGGTAGCAGGGAGATGGCATAGGCCCTTCACATCAGCAGATATCACCCTACTCGAGTAAGTGTACATATAAGAATCAAGCTATTATGAAGCTGGTGAGAAGATTGGTACTGGCATGTTTGAAATACAATGTTTTATTTCGATGCCGTCATGTCCCTGGTTATGAGAATGTTATAGCAGACCACCTTTCTCGATTGCAGATCGGCAAAGCCAGGAACGTGGCTCCTTGGCTAGATTGCACACCAGTGGCAATACCAGATGGTAAAAGCATCATTAGCACGAACAACCCGAGCAGCATGTAAGCGCAGTGTCAATATGTTACATACCTATATATCATCCATTAGCCCAGGCAAGAGGGTTTTCCGTTTCTCAAAATAATCCAGCTGGGTTCATATATTGTGATATAGATGACGCGTGCAGCAGATGGAGAGAAATCGCACGTGCTGCTCCCGGCTTAGAGTCGAGCAACAAGCCAGTCAACATTGCTGGAATTGACATAATTTATTAATTGTTTAAGGTCCGGCGAGGCTCGCTCGATGCACTGACACGGACTCCTGGCGAATTATGATCTCAGTGGCTCGCTGGAAGGCATGTGTGGCTAGTATGTCACATATCCCTTCTAGTAGTATGATGAAAGGAATCCACATTGGACTAGTACAATTGCTGCTGGTCACATACGTTGCATCGAGGAACTCAACATTGTATACAGCTATTACAGGTGAGTGAATTATATCGATAGGAGAAAATACATTGTTTATGTTACGTGTATTGAAACCTGTCCTGAATACAACATAGGCTTGTTTGGACAACTGCAGTTCTATTATTTTCAGTGACGTATTCATGGTACATAACAGATGTGGATAAGGATGGGGCATTGAACCAATCGATATGTTGTCAGGATATTCACGGTTACGACTCCGGACTGCCAATCTGGATTCCGGGGTTCGAGTCCATCTGCTGTCATTTATAAACTTAGGCAATTTTGTTCACTCCACGTTGCCTGTGTCTTCGGAAGAGACACTAAAACCGTTGGTCCCTTCTATCAGGTACATATGCTAGGGGAAGTAACCTATCCCACACAGGGGGTAAATGGTTAACATGCCGTTGCCGCATGTATTGGTGGTCTCTGTCTCTAACCCACCGATTCTAGCTACAGCGACTGGAGATGTTTCCCGTCGAGCAGGCAGCATGGACCTTGTTAAATCTTGTTAAAGAGCTGACTACATACAGAGATCTACAGTAATTTCGTGAAATGGGATTGTCTCAAACAGCCTTATTAGTCACCAGTAGTAAGGCTTATATCCAATACTACTATTTCTTTCCATCAACGGGACATGTTTCCAATGGTATCTAACAATATTTCCGAGTGTCGTTCTGTAGAATTAGTGAATTCACGACAAATGTTTGTTCCATTTCACTGCAGAGGAATTTTCACTTCCCCTGATATAGGCACCTGGTGCTGCTTGGGATAAACAGCTTTCTTCAGAAAGACACAGGCATAGTGGGGTGAACGAAATTGCCTTAACTTTGGGAACGGCAGCAAGTGGTTCGAATCCCGGTCCTCTCGATTGGCAGTCTACATAGCCACCGCGCCCCATTAATGTAACATTATCTACCTTAAAACCAACCCAATGAAACTCTACACGGGTCGGGTGATAACGAATTACGCCGACATGGTTGTACTTACTGTTTGTTTATGCAACAAAGACAAAAGTGTGTTTTAGACAGAACACACGTTGAGTTCCCTTTTTATAACAGAGCCGTAGCTATTGGGGTAAATGCCTCCTCTGAAATTCTGGAGAAATAGGTAAACTTTCTAGATAATTCCAGAGACGGTAGATCACAGATGAAGAAATAACAATATGAGCAGCCCATGTTGGATACTGATCTTTCATCTATCAATTCAGCAATATGAATGTTGGATACTGATCTTTCATTGACAGATTTAATAACAAGCTATTTACAATATCAATTCCTTTTTCACCAACAATCATTACCTAAATGCCACATGCACTATCACATTGCAAATGTGCTAGTATTGGCTAGTTGGGAGTTGTTCCTATGAAGTTTCTTTCAGTACCATTGGAAGGTTTAAAAGTACTGTATTTGTTGCTCATTTAATAATATAATGTTCTTGGTACTAGAATAAACATTTGTAAATGATGCTGCTTGCCAAAATGCGTTTAATAAGCCAAATACATGTTTGCATTTTTACTGTTGCGAATAGTGTTTATGGCGCGAAACCACAGGGGCGGAGCTAGGCGAAGTTTGCTTTGCCGAACGTTAATGAGATGCATCACGTGATCGCGGGATCGACGCGCGCGCACCGGCGACTTGCTCAGAGTTTGTTGACATTCGGTCAACATGGCTGACAGTGACAGGCGGGTTGTACGTACACCGTTGCGTTCCGCGACGACGAGGAGGAAAAAGGAGTTGGATAAAGCGAGATTGGTAACATGAGTGACACTGAAAAACCAAAAGGGACGTTGGGATCGCCTGAAGATGAAAGAAGTGGCAGTGAAGTGGCAGACATTCTATTCGACACGTTAGTACATTATTACTATCCTAGGCCTAGCGCGAGTATTGGCATCGCATGGATACCCGGAGTCCTAGGCAAAGTCAATCGCCCTACAATGTTTTTCTATCTGGCTGTTGCTACTAGTACGGCGAAGATCTCGCTCGGCCGAAACGTAAGTATTTTCATGAAACCTTACAAAAACGCCATAAACAGAGCAATAAACACGTCTTTCGTGTCTGTATGCATTCTTATATGTATATCACTAAAGTTACCTGACAATAACCATGTAAAAGTGTGAAATTATTACCTTTTTGTCAGAACGCATGTGCTTGTCAAGGTTTGTATATAACCGGATGTTGTTGTGAGCGAGAATAGCACGCGGGATTTCCATAGATCTATATTAGGTCACGCTAAGAATTGCCGTCTGCTGGCCATAGAGTTACATCATTAATAATGCCCCTATAAACTACTAACTTACTAACGGGTGTTTTATTTATGTCTGTGCTGCTGGCCCATTCTGGCCTCATTCTACACGAAATCGCGTTTGATCATGTGACCCAAAGGCAACATCACGTGCACAGTATGGCGGTTAATTGTGAAATGTTTTCTATGTCACCGATAAAAGTACTCATAAGTAATTATTTGGAGCACACTTCTTCAGTTTCTTGACGCCCAATTGTCGGTTGTATGTCACAGAATACACATGTGAAACGGTTAGTGCGTATCGGTTTTAAAACTTAAGTTATTAGTTCCGTAGCCAAATGGCTACGGAACTGCCAAAATGGCGAGTTAGCAAATGCACGTCAGGCCTTTCGCCCCAGAGACGAAGAGCAGGGCGAAAATGTTTGCCTACTGGAGTCCCGGCCCTAGGCTATGGCTATGTTGCATGTGGTGCCTTCACATAATTCACGTTTAACACCAGTTAAGTTGTTTCCAGAATGTGGGTTTATGTGTAATTCATTCATGAATGTGTGTATGTGAGAGGAATGTAAAAATATATCAACGTTTTAATTACAAGTAACGGAACTAACGTTACGATCCTACCGACACAACCCGACATGCTACAACAATATAAATTAAATTAAACAATTGTTTGCTTAACAGGGTGTTTCTTACTGGGAAAAGTTGCTGTATGTTGTCTTTTTTGGTATCATAATCATGGCTATTGGAAAAAGGGTGTGTGCTATGTGTAGGAAGGGCAAGGCCGAAGCCAAATGGGAGTAATCAATCAGAAAAAACAAAGTATTTAAAAAAATAATTGAACATTGAAATACTTCAGGAAAGTTTCATTTTGTTAGCTACAAATAAATTAGTTTTCACAGTATATATTGAAAAGTACACAGATGTACTCATAAATTCTGCATACATTGAGTATGAATACGAGTACCTGACACATAAGTTATACGAGTACGAGTATTTAAAAAAATTTACTCGAGTACCGAGTACTTCCGCCTCAGGTCTGGTCGAGGACACCATTTGATTTGTTGTAGCCGTGCGCACGCACACACCCACACACACATAAAATATAGTGCCTGCATGTTGCATATGTGGCATGTTGATAATCTCCATGGCATAGGCTTAGTGTAGCAAAAACTCACCCATGTGCTTAGACTAGTTATTGTTGTTGCTCTCCTCTTTTTCCCTGTAGTCCGGGTGAGGCTGGCACCGATACTGGTTGATGATTTATTTTCCCTCTTCTTCATAACTAGTCCCGTTTTACTACCGTCTCCACCAATTGTCTCCACTCCCCTCTATCCCTCACCCTCATTCTCCATTCCCCTCCCACTAAATCTCTCTTCACGCAGTCCTCCCATCTCAGTCTCGCTCTTCTTCTTCTCCACTCCCTTCTACCCTCCACTTTTCAGATTCACATTTTGTTATACAAAATGCCTGATGAATAATGTACACTAAGTAGTTGTCAGGCACCAAGGCTATGCACAGTTTATCTTGCCGGTTATTCTATGTCAGTAAAACAGTGGTACCCACTTCAATGAAATTACGTACATTTGTCATTGTCCAAGAAATGCAAGGCATTTAAGTGTGGCCCTGTTTCATGCTCATGCTTGGATAAAAAATTATTATGGTGGGAAAGAACTGGCCCATTGAAATGTAGCAAATTGAAAAAGTTACATCATAATATGAACAAACACGTAAATGATCATCTAAAGATGTGGAAAGAAGAACGGTTATGGAAGAATGGTTGTTTTAAGTTACAAGGCAATCATTGTTGTAACAACACTGAAAGCTTCAGTGAGTCACTACTGTCCCATCAGTGCACAGAGATAAGCATCAGTCCAATCTGCTATGGTGTTGTGTGTTGTGTATTGCCCTGCCTCCATTGTCTCATTGTTAAACATAATGCCTCCAAGTGGGTTGTAATGTAAAACCATCCCAGACTGGCAGTAATATACCAGCCCTCCTGGTGTGAATTGTGCATGTGGACAGATGTTCATATAACTATGTCAGACAAAAAACCAGCATTTGACCCAAAAAAAACCCAGAAAGCAACTGGTAATCAAAGTGAATAATATTTTATATACTATATAAACTTTAACTACAGTATAGAATATAAACAGTATAAACATTATCAATTATTTAGGAAATAAATTATTTGATTGCACTATGGACAACCCATTACATGCATGCACATTGCTACCATCCAACATCAATTTGATGGGCACATCACTAAATGGAAAGTAGGCCACTGTAACATGGGGCATGAAATATGCAAATAAAATAGTTATTTAATGAAAGGTTAAGGTATGTTACAGATACAACTAAATATTTGTCTATGTTGATATACATGTAGAGATAGTGAGTGGAAATAAAGCTACATGAAAAAGTAATGAAAATAAAGTTAAAAAATTGCCTAAGAAAGTCACAGAGAAATATAGTAACAACATTGTGTTATTCAAATACCATATATTAAATACAAAGGTAAATTCTTGCACATTTTCACTGATACTTGAGCACAATAAATTTTTATGATTAAAAAAAATAATTATATTTTGACACAATATTAAGTGATAATATTTATTGATTTAATAAACTTATCACTGGAGCCGTCAACCCACTCTGGTTTAGACATGGCATTTGGCTGGCTTAGACAAGTGGTTGAGTCAACTTTGAAAGTGGCTTCTCAAGTGTCACTAACAAAAAAGTAAAGGTGACCAAACACTTTGGTGATCTGTAATCGTGTTTATTTATTGTTTGTTTTGTTTTAGTATTTCAACTTGTATTATAAATGCAAAGAACTAGATATACAAATGAACAGGCTTTTGCTGATGAAATGAATGATTTTTACAGACGTTTTGATACTCAGGACTCTTCCAGTAGATGTGATTCTGTGCTCAGCAATGTGTTTGTCAGTAATGCCGATAGGCTTGAAATTGATGTAGATGTTACTAAAGTCTTCCAACATGTATGTAGTAGAAAAGCAACTGGTCCTGATGGCATTCCAGCTTTTTTATTGAAAACATTTGCTGAGGAGCTGGCACCGGCTTGGTGCCCCATATTCCAACTTTTGGTCGATAGCCACAGGGTACCAATACTCTGGAAAACCTCATATATTACTTCTGTACCAAAGATAATTTGCCCAAAAGAAAACAATGATTACAGACCTGTTGCACTTACATCAATTGTCATGAAATGTTTGTGGAATGCTTAGTGGCTTGTAAACTGAGGTTAGACGTTCAGGACTATCTTGACCCATTCCAATATGCCTACAGGCAGGGCAGAGAAACATATGATGCTGTCAACACTGTTGTCCATTTAATTTTGAAACACTTAGACAAGCCCATGGCTTATGCTAGACTATTGTTTATAGACTTTAGCTTGGCATTTAACCTTATCCAACCTCACACCCTGCTCAGTAAGCTGAAACAAATGAATGCCCATCCATATATCATCAAGTGGTATCATTCTTTTCTAACAGACATAGTGCAGCTTGTTAAAGTAAATCAGACTCTTTCCTAAACTGTGGTAACAAATATCGGTGCACCCCAAGGTTGTGTCAGTTTGCCGATTTTGTACTTTCTATATACAAATGACTGTACCAGCAGCAGTACTAACAACTACATTTAATACAATTTTCTGATGATTCGGCTATTCTTAGTCTGTTACATGCTGATTCTAACATCAGTATGTACACTTCTGAAATTGAAAGCTTTGTACATTAGTGTGACAACAACCACATCAAACTCAATGTTAGTAAGACTCAAGAGATGATTTTTGCTAAATGCTAAATGTATTGTTGCCGACCACTTGCCTGTTGTTATCCATGGTGAAGAAATTGTCCAGATCGGTCAGTACAAATACCTAGGTGTCCATCTTGATAACAAACTTAGCTGGAATGTCCATGTTCACAGTGTGTGCTCCAAAGTCCACCAGCGGTGGAGTTGGCAACTGGATCATGCTTATGAAACATAACAGTTAAATCTATTGCAGCTTTCCAGTGTATTGGGCACGAAATTTCCTCACAGCAATAGAAGAAGCACAAAGATTTGCCACTGAAGACAAACAGCAAAGGGCACACTGTGTAAGCATAGCTTGTATACATTGTTGTTAGACACAACAATAACATTCCATTACAGCACAAATAGCGATTATGTTTCACATATGTTAATATTTCCAATGGGAGGTTTATTGCGTTGCAATACACAACTAGTAATACAGTGCAAAATAAAAACAGCATGTGTATATCTTGTTATGCATATGCATTCATATCCAGTATTTTCAATAACATTACATTTGGGTTAAATCATTTAGCTATTTACGTTTAAACAGTACATAGCACCAGCATGTGGAATGGAGAATATCTTGCAAATGCCATCCTGCCTAACAAGAGTTATTAATTGTTGTATAACGCATCATTAAGTTTGTTTGTTAATTTACAGTTACCACAAGGTATTCAACAAAAGACGGAAAAACTGGACAATTCTGCCAGAGCGGCAACTGAAACATTATGAGTACATTGTCAACCTGCAAGAGACAATCATCTGTGCCTGCATAGAGGATGAATTGTCCAAAGCCAGGAAGCGTGGCATCAAGCCTGACAATCCCAGAAACATTGCACCCAACATCGCAATAGTGCCTGCTCCACCAACATCTGAGCTAGTTGCCAGGCATCATACTCGATTTACAAAGACTTAACCATGTCGTTGACATTAGTTCCCAGTGTAACGGAGAGAAGCAAGGTAGGAACAGGTAACCAACGTGCCATTTAACCTGTGTATTTGTTGTATAATATCAAACAATTCAAAAGTAAATTTTTTATGAAAGCACTGTGGTTTGAAAACTGTCATGGGTAACTTTATAATGTGTCTGGATAATTTTTCACAAAGCAACCCAGTGTATTGTCCATTTTCACTTGGAAATGTCTGTCTAATTTGCCACACACAACAGCTTAATATAACACGCCGGTTACCTATTCCCAGCTTGCCATGTCGCCACAGAACAAACTGGTGGTATGCATCATGCCGCATAGCAACATTGTCCCCTCATGCTGGCACACCAAACATGTCAGCTCTGTAACGTCCCACCATTGTCAATACTGTAGGGTCGAGTACCAGTAAATCCATTTCCTGTAGAAAATATATAATTATCATTAAATATTTTAGGCATTTTAACTGTACTGTTTGCATAAAATGACAGGTGATTATGCATATATGGTTACATGAATACATACATACATATACATATATACATAATAATTGTACTGCTACAAGATGCCATATATATTATATTATGAGAATATTATATTCATTGTAGGTCTGATTTGTTGTAACAGTTGCAAATAATGTTGATATGAAAGTAAGATATAGGTCAAACACTCAACCAGGGTTGTTTGATTCAAATCATTAATTTAAATCATGATTTAAATTACTCCAAAAAAAAATAATCATTGATTTATGATTTTTTGACATCTGGTTTTTTTAATCGCTGATTTACATGAATTTTAACACAAATAATTGTTTACAAGCATTGAGATCAACAAAGTTTTGTATGTTTTTTAATACAAAACACAAAGTGCGCACACTTGTGTAACTGTATTGTCACCAGATAGCCTGATAGTCAAATATTTTATGACATTGTGTGTGTTTGAGCTATTCCCTTTCTGAATGCAGTGAAGTATCTTTTCAACACAGAAGCCCTGAGTTAAAGGATACTTATAGCTTGTGCTAGTTGTTACCAATTCAGTATGTTGACTCAGTTGTTTAATACTGTACCAGTTTGTATTCTGGTTAGAGACCCTTAGAGTACACAGAGCCCTGGACATGTGCTAATCCACCCTATAGGCAAACAATAATTAGCACTGCTACAGCCACAGACACACAGCATGCTTTCCTTTCCAAGACAGATTATGCAACTACAGGGGGTGAGGCCTTGTGGACATTGTCTAATGTGTTTATATAAGCAAAAATCATGTACCCTCTGTTAAGACAAGAACCCAAATCGATTTGAATAGAACATGTTTGAAAGAGTTTACAAATTTAAACATCTATATAAATATCTATAAATAAAATAAATCCGATTTAAATTAAAAAAATCCGATTTTTTAATTAAAAAAATAAATAAAAATCATGATTTTTTTTCAACCCTGCACTCAACAACATATTCTGTGCCAGAGACATAATGCTACTAAACAGGGTCAGAGTCATTAAGAGTGTTCATTGTGATCAGTATAATGTGTTTGTTATAATTTGTATTATCATCTTGTCACTAGGTATGTGTATAATTTATAATTCTTCGTTATCATTTTCATTAACAATCACATATCAAACCATGTTGCAGCTTAACAAAACGCAAACAAAGAAAGAGTGATGCTTGACAGTTGTCTGCTGATGTAACACAGTCTGGTTATCCCGTACTGTTCGGTTGTTGCTTCATGGACAGCTGATTATATTTGTTCAGTGTTTCTTAATGAGATCAGTTGGTTAGAGCCAATGATGTACATTCTGAGAATTCTAAGAAAGTTGGTATAATAAGGTGTTTGTGTTTGTTCAAGCATTGTCCAACATGAAAGGGCAGGGAGCTGCAATGATTGATTTAGATTTAGTGATACAAATGTTGAAGGCAATCTGCTTAGTGCTGGTCAGTATTCATGTTGGTCCACTGCTGTAAGTGTGTAACCCTTATCCATTACTTGATCACCAGTGAGTGAATGGCTTCAATGGCAAGCCTGTGGAGCATGTCTTCATAGACTTGTGTACAAAAAAGTTGTGTAGGGAATTTTATTAAAAGTATGCTTCAAAGTAGGTTTCACAGGAAATTTTAGGCATTCAGCAGTGACTGACTGTCATTGTCTCCTGCTATGTATTCTCCACGGTGAAACTCATTGAAACATCAAAAAGCCTGGAGAAACTCGTGGAATCTGGTATTTCCTCCTAAATGGTGACAACATAATTAAATAACCAGATAGCATGATGATCATTATTTTTTATCACGGGTTAATTATCATTATGTGAATTTAAAATCGATTATTTTCGTTATAATTATGTAATTAACACAATAATTATCATTTCTTTATCATCATAATGACTCCAACCCTGCTACTAAACTGATTTGTAGTAAGAAATATGTTACTTCAGAAAATGATGTTCACTACAGTACACAAGTAATTGGGGTGGCAGAAAGTGTGAGGTTGGTCTGAAAAAATGGTGAGAGGTTAAATCTATAAAAAAAATGGTGGGATGTGGTAGATTGGATAGGAGATTGACTCTAAAAAATGGTGGGAGGTGGGAGTTTGGGTAAAAGGTTGGACCACAAACAGATGGGAGATGGAAAGTTGGCCCCAAAAACAGGTGGTTAAGAGATTGAGACCACTGCCACACACCTTCTTGTATTACTTACACGTCGAAGGCTGAAACATTTGTCAGGCTGCATGTTACAGAATAATCGTTCGACATCGCTGGTCATTTATTGACAATGACCAATTTGGAGCAACCGCACTTCCCACTGTTCTTGGTGTATTTTGCCTCATAATATCGAATAAGAGGCCTGGCTCCCTCTCGGCCATCTGCAGATGCAGCCCTTTTGCCTCCTGCTCAGTCAAGGCACTGATGTCAGCCTGGAAGGCTGACGAAGAAGAGGTGCCACCAAGTAAAATTGCTCTAAAAATAGTAAATGTACTGGTTTCCATAATTTGTGGGTGGTATGTAAAAATCGGATGCTGGGGGCCTCGCTCAATGGTTGTGGTGTGTGAAAATGTTTTATTTTTACGTTGCATGTACTTCATTCTGGTGCTTTTCAAAGTGAAATGATGGTGTGCAGGTACATCTGGATTAAAAATGAGTAAACATATTTTTTTGCGGTTTGCTATTACATTTTGTTGCTAGTACATTTTTGGCTTGAAAGCAGGTTGTAAAAATGCTGAAAAAGCTGTTCTACTGCCAAAGTGGTACACTTGGCATATCTGCATATTCTTTCACGTACACGACACACAGGTATTGCTGCTGTTGCATAGGGTTGCAGGGATACTATATGCACTTATTATTGTCTATAATATTTGGCTCAGAACTTTAAATGTTGATCAACACATGAAATCATCACCATTGATGTTGTATGTATATTATAATAAAAAAGTGTTTTAATTGTTTGTAAACTATGTGACAACTATTCTACATATTGTTTCCTGTATTTTCTTTCATAATTATATTGGCTAATAATATTACTACTGAGTGATAGGGGCTGTAATTATATGCATTATATTATCAAATATGCATTTGTCATCTATGTGACATACAGATGTCATGTAGTGTTGTTAAAATAACAAATTAATGTCATGCAGGGGTCCACATCATGTAAATGATCTCCATCTCCCTTAACCTTTGTACAATACAGACAGCTTAAGTTCAGTCAATGTAATCTGGCTACATCTACTGCGTAGTTATTTATCAAGTAGGTGTCATGTAGATGACACAAAGTTCATAATTATGTATACCGGTACATATAGAATGCATTGTGCTAGATCCATGTCACAGTAATAATACTGTACAATTCATTCAACATAATGACACTTAACTTCATTTAATAATTTTAAAGCATCTTTCTCCCACCTTGTTAGATGTACTTGTAATATGTTATGCTAATTAATTAAATCCTTAATTATGGTTAATTAGGGTAATGAAGTAAAAATTCAGTTGTACTGGGTACATATAATTTTCAGTTATTACACTTCATAATTAATTTGGTATAATTTATGTCACTGCAGTTTATTGCATGCATAAAAATACCACAAATGAGGCTAAACAATAATACAGAGACCAATACAGTTTATGACATACATTTTATCACCACTTTAGAAAACAATTACTGACATTGTTTGCTACATTATAAACAAGGAAAAGTTTACCGTGGTGCGACACACAGATGCAACAGTTTTCACAGAAGATCGTGGCACTCAAGAAAATAAAATGTGCTGTCTTATTTACTTTTATTTTATAACAGTTATGCGCGAAAGAATCGCCAGTCTTATTCCGCGAAATGGGAACCGAAAACGAATGCATGCAATCCAAAATGATGTCAACAACTTCAAAAACTATTACGACATATATAGACACTTATTATATATGGTTTAACCGATAGACCGTATACACGAAACAGGCCTTACACGTACGTCTTTTCTGGTATCAGATGATTACATGTAGGTCCCTAATTACGCTAGTAATACGATATAGGTAATAGGCAACGGCACGCTCGAGACGAACATAAATTATAATCGGACAAATCAAATGTACGAATAATATAGAATGCTTTTTGACGGACACGGCTTGTTGATAACAATCATTGAAATGAAACAAATCTCAAACGAAGGTAATTTCTCAGACACAGTGACAAACGGAATATTTACGACAATTTGTGCTATTACGTACCTCCAACTCCGTTGACGAACCATCTGTTACTATGGAAGCCATGTTGCTTATCAGTGACAGGCGGCGTAATTTTTTTTCCTATCAACGTTCCGGGCAATTAACATAAATGGGCGGAGATTTTACAAAGATGACTGTGACGGATCATCACGTGATGTGCATTCGCCGACTGTGACGCGTCATCACGTGGCGCGCATTCCCTTCGAAGATAGCGGGGTACAATAATAAATTTCAAAAACAACCGCAATATTTTATAAAGCATATGTCATGTCTTAACTGAGAAGGCTCTATATGTCTTGTACTGTTCATTGGCTCTTCCATACATGACTTATTTTGAAATCCCATGTTCTACAAAATGCATGCTCTGAATGTTGCCTGTTAACCTGCAGAAATTATTTGTACATTTTGTAGCAATTCGCAAGACCAGACATGTCAATATGTAAGAAGAAGGTACATTCAAACTGAAATTATATCAATGTGTTTATCTAATTATTGGGTTAAACTATGGAATTCTCTTGAATGTGAACTTAAAAGTTGTCGTAATATACAGGTTTTCAAGGCACTTTATAAAGAAAATTGTATTCTTATAATTATATTTTAAATTAACCGATACTATTCATTAGGTTAACCGTTGTACTGTGTTATAATTATACATACCGGTAAATACAAGTTCTAAGGGTAGCTATATATAACATGAGCTTCAGATAAGCTCAACTTTGCTTGTTTTCACTATACCCATCACTTAGTTACATTTGTGTGTAAACATTGTTACTTCAGACTAATTCAGCATACTTATTCACTATAATTTTTGATTAACTACATTAGTCAGTAATTAGTTGCATACATATTGTGTTACAATATGCGTCATTTATCACTGTGAGTTGTTGAAAGGTCAATGCAATCATAAGTTGTATTACTTCTCATTGAACTGTTCTGATGTGTGAATCATATGTTATTTGCAACAATTTACAGCCAGTCAGTGCACACATGACACATGTCACTGGTGTGTGCATATATAAAATTACATAATTGCACATTACGCACACACACGCTCGCTCGCTCGCTCGCTCGCTCGCACACACCCACACACACCCATACCCACACCCACACACCCCATTTTTATTGTAAACTTGTGACGAACATACAAACACGAATGCTTGTATATAGGCCTAACTATGCATTTAACATATCATTATTACAATTATGTAACGAACACACGTGCAATGTAGCAAACGATAATGTTAGCCTATTTTGTCATCAAAGTGGTTCCATGCTGGTTATCCCAGGTTTCTCTTTAAGGAGACCAGGTCTCTCTCTAAGGAGACCAGGTCTGAAGTAGGCTGATAGCACTCTATTCAGACGTGTCTTGTGTTGACAAAACTAGATGCCACAGAGTGCAATGTAAAGTTCTTTGTTACAAATTTCACCTGTCGATTCTGAACTTATTTCAAAGGTTAATTTAAGACATAGCAGGATTACTGACCGGACATTTTGGTGTAGCCAGGTCTGCATTACCTTTGATGATATCATAACCCCGTTTGACTTGAAACAACATGTAACTTTCTCTACACACATTCATGGCCACTGGCTTGACCTCGAGATAACTCGCTCAACATGACACTATCCAGATGCTAACTGTTTCTGATGGCTTATCGGAACACGTCAAAGTTACTGTTGATGTTAATTTTTCCAGAACACCCGTACAATCAAAACACAATGTGTCTTACAGACCTATATGTAAGATTGACATTGATGCCTTCAAGGCTGATATTCTTAAACCCGACCTTATCAGAGATTCAATGGACACCTGTCTGACTTGTGTAAACAATACTGTCATACTCTCAAGGCTTTACTTAATAAACACGACCCGATAACCACCAAACCTGTGTGACAAAAAACACTGGCTCCGTGGATGACTCCTGACATTTTACAGTCAAAAAGCGTCGTTGTTATCTTCAACGAGTACGGCGCAAATCACGCCCCCTTTTGGATGGGTCACGTTATTCAACAGTGTCACTACTGCAACACAAAATTGGCTAAAACCAAATTGGATTATCATACAAATGTGGTGTCAAATAATGCTGAAAATCCACGCCTTTGCATAAATAAAATTTTACACAGAGTGTCTGCTCCGTCTCTACCTAATTATGGTTAAATCAAGTCTTTATGTGACTCGTTCTCCAGTAATTTCAAGAAAAAAATCAGGCTGAAAAACGTTGTAGCAAGCTGTAGGTACTGGGAAAGTTGTAACAAACCATCTAAGGTGTTATATTGAGTCAAATTGTATGTATAATCTATTACAATCAGCTTACAAACATATTCATTCTTCAGAAACTGCTCTTTTAAAGGTACACAATGATGTTACTCTAAATATGGACAAAGGTAAAGTAGCAGCGCTTACCTTGCTTATCTGCTGCATTTGATATCATTGCCCATGACGTATTCATTAAACGCTTGTCAATGTGGTATGGCGTATATGGCACAGCCCTGAGCTCGTTTTCATCATGCTTAAAGGGGGGGTGAAGCACTCGAACAACCATAGCCCAAACATAATAACATACCATTTACAGTATATATCACCCTTATATGAAGGGCGCAACGCCACGGTAATTTTGTAATATCCTTTTTAACTTTGCCATTATCTTCGCTGGGCGGCGCCATATTGCTCTGCGGGGGGCTCAGCGGCAGAGTGGTTTGAGTACGAGCTCCTGGCACCGCGTTCACACAGTAAAAACCTCTCGGAAAAACGGCCGAAACTTATGGAAAATCGAATAAAAAGAAAACTGGTGTGCACTGGATGGCTCCTGGATATATCAACTAGTACTACAAATGCAAGGAAAAAACTTTTGATCGACTTCCGAGGAAGAATTTGCAGCGGAAAAGGTGGTTGCAAATGCGGAAATTGCGGTGTCCGCCAGCCGCAGGCTCTGCGAGTGACCACTTTTCCGATGCAGATTACAAGACAAAAGACTATGTGATGAGCATGGACAGACGGTGAGCATCAAGATGTCATTCTTGGTCAAAGACACCGTTCCATCTTAGATCTTTTTTTCCGCATATGACCATGCATCTACAGACTATTCTGCGACAAGGAAACGTCATATATCAGAGGGCAGAGCGATGCGTAGGAAGCGACGAGCCGAAACCAGGTTAGTAAATTGGATTACCGTTACCATTGTGACTTATCACTACGATTAAAATATAGTTCCACCCCAATAAGCACAGCTGTGCTTCAACGTCAGCATATATATGACCCACAGTAAATCGAAATGTATGAATGCAATAAAGTGCGAGTAAGTGTTAATAGTTTGATATAATTACGAGTGGCCGTACTCAAAACAATAACAATAACTCAGTAAGTGCTACAGGATATACTGCAGCCTTATAACATGGGCCATGGCGTATGTACTAGGCAAAATTATTCAAAAAAATAATTTTATATTATTTATTTACAGTCATAATAAGTCTCATACTCCTGTGTTCTAAATGCCTAGAGAGCAAGCGGCAAGCGTAAGGCTAAGCCTGGAGGGGGTTAGATGCATGGGAGAAACACGACCAAAAGACAGTATAGACTATAGTGCAACAGAAGCCTACTGTTGCTGTTTACATTTCAAATTCTTTATGGAAATATTTAAATATACAAATACTTTCATTGTGATTAAGTGCAAATGCAGTTACAAAAACTTTTTAAAAGTATTTAAATATTTAAGTAAAATGCATTTCACCCATGCAATGTCTAGCTGGAAAGGAAACTAACTAAGGCATCATCATCTACCCAGTTGAACACTGTCAGATTACATGTCTGCTTTCTATAATGACACTTTACAATTTCTGTCTGAATTCTTGTGACTTGACAATAAGGCAAAATTATATAAAATTAATTTGCTTTATTGATCAGATTAAACCCCACATGTAATAACCGGAAGTTCATAAAGAGATGTATTAATTACATTTTATTCTAAGTCGACTGATAACGCTGTAATGAATATCGTGGGGGGAGGGGGCAACTGTCGGCAACCCACAATAATATTAGTACAAGCTATACATATGAAGGAAGTATATCAGGCATGGGGTCAATTCTGTTTTGTCAATTCCAAAAAATCAGTTCTAATTCCGCCTTGCAAAAAATCAATTCCAACTGTTAAAATCCTAGGCTAAAAAAAAATTCAAATCCAATTCGTTTTAACACAGTTTTATTTGTCATGTGTGCACAATCATATTTAATTAGATATGATTAAAAAATTATTGTTCGTTAAATGCACACACACACACACACACACATTTATATATATCATGTTTGCCATAAAAAAAACTTTAAAATGGCATCCAGCCATTTCATATGTACTTTCTGCTGCGAAACCTCTCCTGGATTTTTGCTAACAAAACCAGACATTTTGGACAGCCCTGGACAGTTGGGTCATTAATCTGAGTTTTGAACAATTTCCCCTGTTTATATCGGGTCCAGGTCATTTGCCCCCCTCCCGGACATTTGCCCCTTTGTCACTTGCCCCCCAGATATTAGCCCCTTGCCTTATTCAAAATCTGGACATTTGCCCCCTGTCCGTAGCTTCTGGATTATTTGCAAGTTTTTTTTAAGAAATGTTTTTTAACTTATTTTTTTATTTCTGAACATGAATTCAAGATATATATTACCCTAATTGCAATTAATGTTCTTTGTGCCAGATCAGCCAAGTAAATTACTTTATGTAGTTGGAGATGATCCTGTTATCAAAGGATTATTTTTATTGCAATTGTGGAAGAAGCCAGTGACATTAAGACCTGAACATGTTAGGACAATTGAGGATATCTGAAAGAAGCCATCTCAACAAGGTTTCTTTTGAATTGCATTTACCATGGAGAGTTGGGGTGACTCCATTTTCCTATAAAACTGGATGCACAAGCCAGAGTTGTCAGAATTCACTTATAACTTCACCATGGAAATTACTACTAGCATCTGAGGAGGTCAGAAGCTATGTTTTGAGTGTCATTCCTACACCAAGAAGGGGGACCAACAAGATTACTCTTCAATGGGAGTGAAGCCAGCGTCGATCCTGATCATGCAAGGGTGCTGTGGTCACTGATCTGATCTCCAGAATGTGATCAACAAGACTGCCTGCAACCTTGATGGTGACACGACACAGATAGAAGCTGCCAAGGTCCGTGAGGACCTGAAAACTAAGGCAGCTAATACCAGGGGCACTCCAAACCAGCTGATCTCTGACTCGTTACTGTCCACCACTGTTTGTGGAAGCATCACCCCAAGAACCCATCTTCCACCACTGATCTGACTATCAATGATACCTGGAAGACAACTGGTGACAAGATCATCTCATACACACTCCAGGGGATAGGCCATTGCATTAGGCTAAAGTGACTTCGACTTGTCATTGAATGTTGTTATTGTAGTAATAATGATAAAACTGCAAACTGATTTTCACTTGTCAACTATCATAGAAAAAAGGGGCAGATGTCCTGGGAGGGAGCAAATATACTAGGAGGCAGATTTATATCGCTATCAGTTGTGGTATCATTGATATTTCATCAAATTTACTGGAAAGTTTGAGTCTTCAACATCCTAATCTCCAACATGTATTCTCCATGGGGACATTTTTAATTACTACAAAGGGCAAACCCTACAGCCACATGTAACAGCATTGTACAGGTGACCAGTGACATGTTTAGTATGGGAAACTTGTGGGCTGAACATTAGGCTTGGATAAACAAGGGGCTGCATTCAAGTGGGGCAGGCTTCCTCTCTCACACAAAGGGAATGAGCAGGCAGGTGCCCTTAATTGGCAATCTCTGTAAATAAACCTTGTACACTGAGAAAGAAAATGAGGCCTGAATGGTCTGATTTTGGTTTTACTGTCTGTTACAGTAACTTAGTATTTCTTTTTGATGCAAATGCTTGATTATATTGTTCTTGGTCACAATGTTTCAATACCAGAGTATCTATGCTGTAATGTTGACAACTTCCTGGCTGTTACCAGATTCAGGGTGACATGCTAATAGCAGACAAATATGATTTTAAAAGTAATATAAGTAAATATAAGGGTAAATATTAACAGTATCAAGTCAATAATTCCAACAAAATCAATTCCAATTCCAAAAAAATAAATTTAGGGGAAAAAAATTTCAAGTCAATTCCGGAACTGGAATTGAGGGTCAGTTCCAATTCCGGAATGGAATTGACCACATGCCTGAAGTATATTCATGACAATATCTTGTCTCTGTGTACTACAGCAACAGTCATGAACAGTATAATTGAATTGAAACAAGCTTATGTCTGTGGGGCTTTTGTCGGGAGGGGCTTTTGTCCATGCACCATACTATCTAGCAGATGCTTTCAGTATAATACCTAATAATTATATATATATTTACATATATACATATATATATATATATATATATATATATATATATATATATATATATATATATATATATATATGTGTGGGCAGGTATGTGTGTGTGTGCGTGCAGCATTTATAAGGTAAAGATGTCACAAGCATAGATCTGCATTTGGTCCAATAACAATATTCATGCATTATGTTATCTAAATCGAGTGTCAGATATAAAATAAGGAACCCCATAGAAAGTGTACCTATGGGTCCATATTTTGTTATGGAATTTGGACCCCTTATAGAATTTTGACCTCCCTGGCCCATTGAAAACAGTGCAATGTTGATTAGATAATATAATGCACTTTGGAGCTAGGATGCTACAATTTTGGTTACATGTGTTTGGTTATGTTACCTGTGGCATTCGTCAAACTGACCAAACAGATTCATTAAAAACATTAAGAGATCAGTGAAAGACCCATTGGTTGAATTAACATGGCTCCATAGGGAAAATGCTTTTCCCTGTGGTTGATTACTTTATACATTCTATATGACACTGGCACTCTTATATTCTAAAAATAATATATACAAGAGAAAGTTTCTCACATTGTGATTCATTTTTATTATGCAAAAGATGAATTTTGTAAAATTTTCAAGTCACTGTATGTGTAATCTTTTCAGATGAAGGATTCACCATTGGTTCGTACAGGTAGAGGTACTAGTTTTGAAGCATCCAGCGCTACGGGTGATGCCGTCAATCTTTACATTACGGATGTCACCTTTAGTGCCATCACTGCTACTACTGCTGTGGCACCACATACAACTGATGCTGAAATGCAAATCGATCCGGTAACGATATTTCAAGTGCGACACTTCGCGAATGCTGCTGTAGTCACGGATGACATTATTGCACCAATGAACGTTGATCATGACTACTCCTATGTGAAGCTTCCATCAGATTCAGTGAGAATAAAGACATTGGTGCAGATGATGCACACTATGTGATAACAGCGACATAACCGAGGATGACTCAAGCAGCTCCGACACCTATGAGAAAGAGAAGAAGTTTGTCATTCGTGAGAAAAACTTATGTCACTTTTCTGCACCTGCCACACACCAAACAGCCATAAACTGTGACACAGGTTGTACTCATGTCTGATCTATCAGCCAAGGTCTTTCGGATACTGGGGTGTCTGTCAGAGGAAAGTGTGCTGATTTCTACCCCTGGATGAGTGAAAGGTGAATTGAATATGTTAGGTGTACATGTACTATCAGTCAGAATAAGTAGTGTATTGGTGTATATTTAGTGCCAGTAGTGTATTGGAACAGATGGTTGGTGTGCAAGTACTATCCATCAGAAAAAGTAGTGTATTGATACATATGATTGGTGTACATTTACTGTCAGTACAAGTAGTGTATTTGGTAGAGAATGAGACGCTTGGTTTACATTTGCTGTCGGTAGGAACAAGTAGTAGATTCAGTCAGAACAAGTAGTATATTGGATACACATGATTGGTGTACATTTACTGTCAGAAGAAGTAGTGAAATGGTGCAGATTCCAGAATGAGATCATTGGTGTACATTTACTGTTGGTAGGAACAAGTAGTGTATTGGTATGCATGATTGGTGTACGTTTACTGTCTGTCAGAACAAGTAATATTGTTACACATGATTGGTGTACATTTACTGTCCAATCAAAACAAGTAGTCTATTGCCATTGGTACAGATGATGATGGTGAAACAGTTAAAATGCCTTGGCTTTATAAAGATTAATTATTTCCTAAGCTAAACTACCAGTATATTTGATATGTTGTGGCATAATAATGATGTGTGTAACTGTGATATCCATGTTCCAGGTTGTATTTCCCGGTGGTAGAAGTCACTGTTTTTAGTCAATGTTTAGTCTTGGTTTCAGTCGTTCTAGTTAGCCTTATTTCTTTGGTAATTGTTTTTCTATGTGAATAAACTGTTGATATATTTTATGTTGGTCTCAATATAAATGAAATTGTGTGTAGTGACATGCAAGATGCTGCAGGTAACATTTTTGTTGACAGAAGTGGGATATGGATAAGAAGGCATTCACATCATTCAGTTATTAATATTTTAGTGGGAATTTTTGTAGTTTTCCAGGTTGTTTTTCGACCTGCTGCGTACTGTGGGTGCCTCACAATTTGTCTATATCAGACTATCAGTACACTCACCTGTGTCAGGTCAATCTCCATAGCTAAACTTTCCATCAATTCAATTCAATTCAGAATAGACATCACAGATCCTTCCCACATCGTAGGATGGGATTACTTGTCTTGCCTTTCCTGAGCCTGAAATATAATTTGTCAGGGTTAGTTGATAGCACTAATTCCATAATTACCATAATAGTTGCAAAACTGTGAACATTACATACTGTCAGTAGTTAATTATTGTTATTTAAATGATTACATTGCACCAAACAACAAGGTGTTGTGGTGTGCTACAGAGAAGGGTGATTACAAGTACGAATATTAATGTAATCATGATTACAGTAATTATTGCAATCACAATTACTAATGTAGTCATGATTACAATCATTATTACAATCACGATTACGGTAACATTTAAGAATATATATATATATTCACATAATGAATTAAATAAACCCTCATGTTATTATTGTCATCAATGTTATTCAACATAAAATCAAACACAATATTAAAATACAGTCACGGTACACTTCATTAGATTATATACAAAATAAAGAGAAAAGCCTGCTTGCATTGCCATTGTAGTTCGGACCTCGCCCTCGGGCTAGGTAAAAGAAATATGCAGTAAAAATATGATTATTAAAATGGCAATGATTCGATAACAATTGAATTACTGACCTGCTAGCTATATGGCGAATCAATGAGTCGGCACGCAAATCATGCAATGACAGCAGACCAACATCTAGCACCGCTCTGTTTGTGCATATCACTACAAAATCATCGTCTTCGCCTTCGTACGGTGATGCAAGCACCAAATGGCAACGCGGTCGGGCACACGGTGCTGCATAGCCATAGCCTAGCCCTAGGCTTGGTAGCTTCCTCGGCGCAGCATGATGACTCAACGTAAACGTGCGCAGACATCGGGACGCAATTTCCACAGGTTCACCACATCACATTACCTATTCAGGAATCGTTGACAGTCAAAGCGCTGTTGTAATTTTTCCTGAATCCAACGTCAACAAAGTCAAAGGCGAAGCCGACCTGGAGTCTGGAGCGTGACTCGCACACTCGGTGACACTTTACGACTGTCAACGGTTGTTTCCGTGTGGCCTGTCGAACTAGACTCTTCGTCTGTGGTTTCCATTTCTCCAAAGATAGATTACTATTACGGAAGTTCAGTAAACCACTAATCGCTAGTAGCAGATCTGGTAAAACTGTCACAAGCGATGCATCCATCTTGTCAACAAGTAAAAAATAGTTCCGGTATTACGTTATCGCATATTCTCGTTGGTTAGCGTCTCGTGTGTTCGAGAAGTGTGGCGATTTCCACGATTTTTTGCGTGTTTTGTTATAATTTCTTTAACTTTTTTTATTTGGAACGAACAAAAACGCTATTTTGTTGACGTGTGTAAACACTTGTATATATAACAGAGACCCATATCTTTTTTTTCGCTCCAGAATGCCTATTTACGAAATAAATCGCAAAAAATCGAAAATTTACATTGATTAGATATACGCGACTCAAACCACTCGTTTCGACAACAAGATGGCGATACGCAGTGATGTATTTTGTCGATTTTTGTCTCGAACAAAATCAGTTTTTCAGTTTATCTCATATATTAGCAGGTATCTGTCACCATTAATGCATAGTTAGATAATATATATTTAAATATACGGCATAACACAAAATTGCTTCAGTTCCCCTTTAACTGATAGATACCAAAGAGTGAAGACAGCTAATTGCTTTTCAGCGGCACTACCCACTTCATGTGGTGTTCCTCAGGGATCTGTTCTTGGACCATTACTTTTTACTCTTTACCCTTCTCCATACAGCTCAGTTATTCAAACTCACAACTTGGACCATCACCTATATGCAGATGATCCAGACATTTACCTTTCCTTGGCTACCTCGGATACAAATTGCTCCTTAAGCCAACTCTGGGATTGTCTCTAGAATATATTCCACTGGATGACTGACAACACATTAAAGTTAAATGCAAATAACAGTTTATTATTATTGGTACACAGAAGCAGTGAGGTAATCTTGGTTGTTTTTCCTACATCTATGCTAAGCCAGAATGTCACACCGGCCGTCTCAGCACGGAATTTAGGAGTCACCTTTGATAATAATAATAACATTTTAGACAGCATATATCACAAACTTGTCGTTGCTGCTTTTATCATATTCGTGACTTTCGTCGTATTCGCCAGTATATGTCTTTTGCTGTCGCCAAAACTATTGCAACTGCTCCTGTTAGTTGTAGACTTGACACTTGCAATTCCCTTCATCATGATATTGCTCTCAAGGACATCTTGAAACTTTAACGTGTGTATTGTTTTGGCAAGGGTAGTTACCCGGTCTCCTTGCTTCTCTCACCCAGTACCACTTCTAAAATCGTTACATTAACTCCTTGTCCGATATCGCATTTTTAAAGATCTGTACAATTACCTAGCAAGCACTTTCGTCCAAGCAAACCAGTATATTTACACTCACTGCTCACTCCTGCAAGACAGCACAGACAGCTTTCACCATCTAATTCTAATCTACGTTTTGTTCCCAGTGTTAAGACAAATGGTGGAACTGTAGCTTCTCCAGTTGCTGCACCGACCTTGTGGAACTAGAAATATAACAACATTTCTCCATAACATAAAAACCCACCTGTTTAAACCTGCTTATCCTCCATAGCTACCCGGCGTACCAATCCAACTGTTTACAACTGGAACTGCTTATCGATTATGAACTGCTTAACGCCTTTTGTTTTGGTGCGCTGCCGAGCCTGGGTCTCCCGAGGAATGTAGCGCAATAGAAGTATTTTATACTTATATTATATTATATTATATATGTAGTCTTAACATCGCTTGATCAGTCGCTGTGGTATTTTTGTTTGTGAGGGAAATTATTACTATTCTTCTAAAAACGCAAATTTTTATAACACAAATGCATGTTCAGATGGCTCTAAGATGCACCAAAGAGCTTCCATTTGTCAAAAATGTTCTGGTGATACCACAACGGAACGGGTGTATCCCGTTCAATACCTTCGTAACTCGTGTTTTGGGTCTATGGCTAAGGACCTGTAGCTGAGTGTTAATAGTGATCAAGGATCATAATGTCAATACATAAATGTGACTATGTATTAAATAATGAAAATCTTGTCATCTAGCATTGAGCTTATTTTGGTCTTGTTGTATCGGTTTCGTAAGCCAAATGGCGGTGCCCTGATAATTAGTCACAATGGCCGTTCCGTAATGGTCGGGTGTGTTATTGATTGTGAAGACCCGGCGACGGAAACTGTCACTTATTATAACCACGCATCAGCGAGTGGCCATAACGACTGTGTAAACACAAACGTGCCATGTTATGAGTCCGTGCTTCAACGAGTCATACTAATGGCTCCGCAAATGCACATCTTTCATGTTTAGGCATTTTGTACTGTGTCGGCTGTGCAAATATAAACCCACCATGCACGTGTGCGTGTTCCCATAGCGATTTTTTTACACAGCAACATATTACATATCTTGTTCGTCTGTTTCGTGATTTGCACACACGTCTATTTTGTCTCGACCGAAAGCGAAAAACTATTATAACTGACAAAATTATTGCATGTTTCGCCGGGTATGCTTCAGGCTATATGCACAAAATATTATGAAAATCTATGATTGCAAAATCACAGTTTTATGTAATTCATTGACACACTGGGCTGCTTTTGTCACTGCCATTGACACTGTTGTAGTTAGTGTCAACGACTCCCTCGTTTCGCTCTGGTCAGTCGTGGTTGAGAATGTGGTTCTGTCAGTGTCTCTATCGACATCAGTATCATCGTTGCTGTTCCGCTCCTTTCCGAAGTTGACCTCACAATTACAGAATTGACCTCACAATTACAGAATTGACCTCACACTTACAGAATTGACCTCACACTTACAGAATTGCCTAGTTTTATTTTTTAGCTGTTAAAATAGTATATATTCTGTTGGGTCTCACAAACTTTGAAGAGGAAACACAAACACGTGTGTAAATATTAAGAGGAAAAATGCTGTTTCAGTATTCGTAGCCATAACCTTTATTTCTGGTGAATAATTCGATACGTCGTGGTATTCTCGAAGTAAACTACCTTCCGTAAAAATCCAAAAACATTTATTCCAAATTGCATTTCCACCTTCGGTAGTCCCTTGTTCTGGTGATGGCTTTTGCACATCCCTGTTCATAGTAATACGTAATGATTCTATTTTATTGTGCCTCTAAGCTCAGGTTCCCGAGGATACATGGCGCTATAGAAGTGTATTATCAGAATGAATGCCAAGTTACTGTGTTACATATGTGTTAATATGTTACATATGCGATATCGTGCCATATATGTGTTACTGTATTACATATGTGTTAATGTGTTACATATAGGATACTGTGATATAGGTGCGCTACATATGTGTTACTGTGTTACAGTTGTATTACTGCGTTACATGTGTGTGTTGCTGTGTTACATATGTGTTACTATGGCACAGATCTGACACTGTGCTATAGATGTGTTAATGTGTTACATATTTGTGACTGTGTTACATGTGTGTTACTGTGTTATATATGTGTTACTGAGTTACATATGTATTAATGTGTTTCATATGTGTTGATGTGTTACATGTGTGTTACTATGTTACATATGTTTTACTGTGTTACAGATGTGCCGCTGGAGATATGTGACACGGAAGAATTCCAAGCGAGCTGTCAGCCGCATGAGGCCGTGTTGTTGTTGTCAGCCAAGTACGGCCGCATGCGCATGGGACGGTGTGTCACCTCCTCGTTGGGCTACATCGGTTGTCACAAGGACGTGTTGACACTGGCTGACAGCAGGTGTTCAGCGCGACGTAATTGCCAAATACGAGTTCCCGACGCCACCTTCGAACGCACGCAGCCTTGTATGACAGAGATGAAATCATTCCTCGAAATCAGCTACACCTGTGTTAAAGGTAATCTATGTGTAACTGCCCATGACAATCTAAAGCAAAGCGTTGGCATGGGTATTTGGGTATGACGGTTGTTTGTTTATTACAGAAGTAGTACTGTTTTTTTTTCAGGAGAAGTTAAGAGACTAAATTTACAGAAGTCAAGCCTAGCAAAGGTGCTCCGACAAATGGGTAGAATGGTGCCTACCTTAAGCGCAAAACGACATAACTCGCAAACTAAACATTTATTCACAAAAAACATTTCGTCCCACCGAAACCATCCAGTAAAGGTAATAAAAAAGTTATGTACTATAAACAAAATATATTTTGGTAGGCGTATTACCTCGCGTGGTGAGGCAATACGCCCAGTGAACGGGGCCAATAGCCTACGGGTGGCCCTATTGCCCCGCACTAAATTAATGACATGCAAGAGAATGTCCAAATCAATATTAATTATACAATTAATATATGTAGTGTTATCTACTACCATTAGTCAATGTCACCACAACATAGTCCTTCGTAAACTGACAACGCCATAAATTGTACGTTGGAGATTTCGTTTGTATGGCGACGATGTGATACACGCAGTAGACCCAGCCTTCCTGTTTTAAATCAGAAAAACGAAATCCAGAAAAAAGTGAATTTTCTCACTTACCGTGTAAGTAGCGTTCTGCCGTTTTCATGTAACGGCAAAGCAAGGTGGCGGCACGGTAATCAGTTGTAGAGGTAGTCGCGTGCATGTGTCAGACGGGACAAAAGCGAGGTAGGCCTATCGCCTCTTGTGGGCTAATCCTCCGCTCTAGCCTACACATTATTAACATTCTATAATCTCGATACGCTACCTAAAACGCGCGTAATTTGAAACTATGGTGGACATCGTGGTCTTACAGCATCGGAACATTTTATATGGGGAATAGTTTGACACTGACTACAGCCATTAATATTTTAAATTATTTATCAAGAAAATACAAAATATAGGCAAGACAAGGCAAGACAAGACAAGACAAGACAAAGCAATAATTATTTTCAGTACTACTAAAATATTGCGCTCGGGTTAATTTGCTAAAACATATCTAAATGTCCTACCGCCTTGAAAATACGGGCCGAAAGGTACAGCGTCGAAAATATTCAAGACCGAAATGTCAGGCCTCTTTCAAAAGTAGGCAAAGAGATGTATGTTGTATTTTCATGGTTTGCCGTTTCTCTATTACAGTTGCGGCTATACCGGAGACGGATTGTGATATGGAAAGCCAAGTGAATTTGACGGCTGTGGAAGGATACATATCAAGCATGGTGCGATGGCCCACGGATTGTCAGCGAACGACAACAGTGTGGTCCATACAAGCGAGCCCAGGCCAGACAATAAATATCACACTATACGACTTTAACATTAGTAGTCGACAGACCGGTTATACTGGCAAATACAGAGTGTGCACGGAGTATGGCCAGTTGTACGATGATGCCAGTCAACATACGCTGACAATATGTGGCAGTGAACAGCGACAGAGTCACGTGTACAGATCGACGGGCAGTGTGGTGACGGTGCAAGTTCTCGCGGAGATGACTTCACCTCCTCCGTTTTTCATACATTATGAAGGTGAGTAGAGGATGAGCCGAGAGCATGTTTATTCCGAAGTCCGGTCTACTTCTCGTGTGTAAAGTAAACGGATTAAGCTCGTTTTGTTAATCCATAGCAATAAAATAACATTTAATGAACATGGCTTCGCTATCGGCAAAAATTATGCTAATTTCAAATTGGTATGGTCTTAAGCGTTAGTTGTGATTTTTTGCCAGCTCATTTGTCAATGTCCTCGTACGATGTAGCAGGTTTGTCGCATTATACATCATTGTTGGCCAATTGTCAGATCCACAGTCTGACGTCACAATCACAATTAAGAGCGTGACGTCCGGCAAGTATCGCCTTAGCAACAATTGTTACATATATCCGGCATTCATCTGCCAGATCAACTTTCCCACATACTGTTCTCGCTGAATAAATTTTGCCCTTTTTTTTGTCGCAAAGCCAAATATTTGGGCCAGAAATTCAACGAAAAATACGATGGAATTTCGACAGTTAACATGTTTGTTAGTTTGACTAACCTAATTGCAAGGCAACACACGTCAAGTGATGGATCTGATTGATAACTGTAATTTGGGCTACATTTAGCAAACATAATGCACTTATTGAGTTCGTAGCAAGTTACCTGTTTACTGATTTTCTTCCCTTGCAAAGGTTCTCGGTGTAAAAGTCCTACGTTTTAATGTCTTATACGTATATACTTTTATTGATAATTATTTATTTATTGATAACATCGTTACCATAGGCCAGTCACTAAAAAATATACCCATCCTATATTTAACAACCAGTAAACCATCCTCCTGGCATTCCAACATTCGCCTGGTCACGAGTTTAGCACTGTGCTACTGGGTCGCCGTTTTCGTCTTCCTCAACGGCACGTCGTGCATCAATCCGTACATTCATCGACACAAGCACACACCACTAAAACATGGGTAATTGTACGCCATTGCAGGTCATCAATCATGATAGTGAACGCTGCCACTTATGACTAAAACCCCGGCTACTCTTACCAGACTGAGACTAAAATAATTCTTTGTTTAGTTATGTGTAGGTCTCTCTTATCTAACATATATAAATTTTATTTATAAACACATTCACAATGCTTGCATGAACACGTTAATTGATGTGTTTGCATTAACTAATTAATTAGTTTTAATATGAACATTATTTTTTTTAATATGCCCCTTTAAATCAACGGTTTGTTATCACCAGAAAACGAGAGAAATACGGCATTTTTATGCAAAATAAACAAACCGCTTGTTTGTTGTATACGTACACGGCAACCCCTGCCCAGAAATCGTCACATCATGTGATTACAGTGTATTGCTCTCAGAAACAAAATGGATTCACCGCAGTATTGGAAAGTAAATGACAGTTTTCGGTAACACCATGGGATAGTAACTATGGTGCCAATGTTGACAAGGGTTGGTAAAATCACAACCAACGCGAGCAGGCAGTCTAAATATACCATCTACTCGTTGTCCTGAATTACAAAGTAGATATTGTTGATGTTTCAATAGTTTTATTTGAACAGTCTGCAACACGTATTCTATCATATGACAACTTTAAACTATCGCTCTGTTTCCTAGTTAATTGTTGTTAGTTTTAGTTACTGTTTTTCAGGGAATATATATATATATATATATATATATATATATATATAGTGACTCTTCTTCAGGGAATATATGCACACACACACGCACGCACGCACGCACGCACGCACGCACGCACGCACACACACACACACATACTCAAGCCTCAATTCAGCGAGTATTTAAGCTTTCGCTAATACGGTACGTGGCTTGAATTCTAAGGCCCATGCTCTCCACCAAGTATATGGATATACAAAAATATACAAAAGCGAAAAATCTACGGTCCCGTACCCGAAATCTACGGTCCCGGATGTTTGCCTTAAAAAATCATTGCCTCAATTGCATCGCGACGATCGCGCTCTTGGTTCATTGTTGCTGTTTTGCGTAAAGTACACGCGGGAATATCGACCTGCAAACAGATTACAAACGACGCATGTCCCGTGGTAGTGCCACTGTTTTTCTTGTTTAAAGATTTGCTAGAAAATATGTGTACACAATTCCCTCCAAAACGCTGTTTTTTCATCTTTCGGCGGCTCGCTAATCTATTCATATTCACTTCGGGTAGCTTTTGCGACGCCAATAGGGAACCTAGAGAGTTTACAGTACGACGATTCTTAAATGTACTTTTTGGAGAAAGACTGGTTTTAAATGTTACCTATTAGAATAATTTTAGTGAAATAACATCATTTCGCATAGAACTTGACAATTATGACATTTCCATTGCTACAGTAATCTCACAAAACATCCATATTACTACAGTAATGAAGCCATGCGTAGAGGTCCGCTTTATAATAATTGGCTGGGCACCGCCGAGAAACGCGCTCTTTCTGGGATCCAGCGTTGCTGGATAAGTCTAATTTCGGAGCCTCACAGTGGGATAGATTAATGTCCCATTCTTTTTTCATCAGTATGTTAGACGAGAAAAGGCGATAACATCGGCCCGCGCCTGAGACAGACCGATGGAGACTGAATTAAATCTTTATTACTTCGACAATGGCAGCAGTTGAGCGAGCGCGCAACAAACCGCTCCGGAATTGATTAAAATGTGGTTGCTATCGACATTTATTATTTATTCCAAAATAGGTTAAATGACGCTGTGAATCCGTTTAGTTTAAACAACACTTCACATTTTCCTTGCGAATGGTGTTTAATGTATAATCTAATAGGTTTCACATTGGTTTTTAACCTATCACCTGTCACACACTTTCGGCTTATAAAGCCTGCGGTAATTTGATTATCTGTCTATTACATTTGTTGTTAAAAACGATATATCCAGCTGTTACACAGCCTACCAAAGATTGTTAGATAACAGACAAGCACGCTGTATTGGTTGCTCGGTCAGCATCGATGTGTACACGGTCCGCCGACACCAATGTTAATATTCATAACAATAATACGAAAGCTTCTTTTGCGCCTATATCATTGGAAACCAAGCTTCCAGAAGCAGCGAATTCCAAAAAGTCGGCGTGGCAACAAAGAAAGCCTTGTTCCAATGTTAGCATCAAATCTAAGAACAAAACATAGACCAGAACTTGTAGGAGTGAGCGGTGAATGTTAATATGCCGGTTCCTTAGGTGAAAGTTCTTGATAGGTAAGTAAAGATAGAAAATAATACGATATCGAATATGAAGCCAATGGAGAGATTTCAGAAGTAGTACTGAGTGAGAGAAACGACGAGACAGAGCAAATACCCTTGCATTGTTGTAGTTCTCGGTTGTGCTGACTTGGTCCCACCCCTCAATGGTTGGTTCAAGAGACTCAGCCACTTGCGGGCCGTTGTAGGGTGTCTACATTCGCCCCACTCTTGGAGGATAGGGTGCGACAATCGGCGCTGGCATGGCTACATCGGCAACTGCATCGCAAGTAGGCCGACTTGCAATCGTCAACTTTGTTTTACTGTCAGCTAAATCATATTTTGCCTTCTCCCATGGTGTAGTCGGTGGAATGCCTATTACTAACATATTGTAATTAGCGGAAACATGTGTTGTTCCGCTACTGTGATGTTGTAGTTGGCTTAATCATGTATAGTTGCCCCGATAGTATCATGTTTGTAGTCAGCTTAATCATGTTTTGTTGCCCAGGTACTCCTAGGTTTGTAGAAGCTGAATCATGTTTTATTTCCATAATACTACCATGTTTGTAGTCGGCTGAATCAGGTTTTGTTGCCCCGATATTACCGTATTTGTTGTCAACTTAATCATGTAAAGTTGCCCCGATACTAAAATGTTTGTAGTTAGCTGAATCATGTTTAGTTGCCCAGATACCCTCACATATGTTGTCAGCTACAACATACGTGAGTACAACAACCCCGTTCAACTGTACAGTGTATGTGAATGAGACACGTCTGTACAGCAAACAGTGTCGTGCAGTCAAAGGCAACATGCGCGCTCTATTGCAGCAGATGTGCATTATCAATAATACATTTATTCAGCTATGAACCGTGTATTGTTCTACTTCGTGCGACGCCGGATGTATTACGTGACCGACTGTTTAATAATTGAATGACACGAACGTCTTCATGTATCGCCAGGGCGCAGCCCGCGCATATTCCTTTTGTCTCTCAATAACACTAAATGTGTTATAAATAAAAGCTTCTCTGCGTAAACAGGGCGTCCATAATCTAATGTTAAGCTGTTCTGTCAACAGTATCTTCCCCGTCTCATCCGTGCTCTCTCTATTCCTATCAGTTTGACAGACCTGCACGCTTTCAGAAGAAAAAGAAAGCGTTCAATTGATATAGCTCTAACAATATATGTAGTTGTCTGTGCGTGCATGCGTGCAAGCGTGCATGTGCGTTTCACAATGTGCGTGCATGGTCTGTTTGGTGTTTCTGGCCCATCCGAGCCTGTAGACCTTGTATGGTTTGTCTGCTTTGGTTCGTGTGACCTGTCTGTCTTTGTCTCATGCAATTTCCTTATCTGCCTCCAATCTTTCACACAATACTAACACCTTCGCTATACTTATTAAACATTGTCTGTCACAGTGCACACGGGAGACAGAGAAGGAAAACAAGAATATGTAAAACCTGGCTTGTCCACAGGTAAACAAATATTTCTAAGTTAGAATGAAATTTACTCAAAGAGTGCAGTTTAATCCTTACACAAATGCCTGATTGGTAACTCTGGCATGCATGCTCATTCGCTGATAAATTATCTCACATAGTGTGCATTACTGCTGATACAGCTACGTCTACACGCAACATTATCAATTCGTGTGATATGCCATATATTGTGTGAATATCCTTGGCTGTGTGAAAAGTAATAACATTTAGATGTTACATATGTGATATCGTGCCATATATATGTTACTGTATTACATATGTGTTAATGTGTTACATATGTGATACTGTGCTATAGGTGCGCTACATATGTGTTACTGTGTTACAGTCGTGTTACTGCGTTACATATGTGTGTGTTGCTGTGTTACATATGTATTACTATAGCACAGATCTGACACTGTGCTATAGATGTGTTAATGTGTTACATATTTGTGACTGTTTTACACGTGTGTTACTGTGTTATATATGTTTTACTGTGTTACAGATGTGCCGCAGGAGATATGTGACACGGAAGAATTCCAAGCGAGTTGTCAGCCGCACGAGGCCGTGTTGTTGTTGTCAGCCAAGTACGGCCGCATGCACATGGGACGTTGTGTCACCTCCTCGTTGGGCTACGTCGGTTGTCACAAGGACGTGTTGACACTGGCTGACAGCAGGTGTTCAGCGCGACGTAATTGCCAAATACGAGTTCCCGACGCCGCCTTCGAACGCACGCAGCCTTGTATGACAGAGGTGAAATCATTCCTCGAAATCAGCTACACCTGTGTTGAAGGTAATCTATGTGTAACTGCCTATAACAATCAAAAGCAAAGCGTGGGCATGGGTATTTGGGTATGACGGTTGTTTGTTTGTTACAGAAGTAGTACTGTTTTTTTTCAGGAGAAGTTAAGAGACTAAATTTACAGAAGTCAAGCCTACCAAAGGTGCTCCGACAAATGGGGTAGAATGGGGGATTAGCCTATCTTAAGCGCAAAACGACATAACTCGCAAACTAAACATTTATTCACAAAAAACATTTCGTCCCACCGAAACCATCCAGTAAAAGTAATAAAAAAGTTATGTACTATAAACAAAATATATTTTGGTAGGCGTATTACCTCGCGTGGTGAGGCAATACGCCCAGTGAACGGGGCCAATAGCCTACGGGTGGGCCTATTGCCTATTGCATGTGTCAGACGGGACAAAAGCGGCGGGGTAGGCCTATCGCCTCTTGTGGGCTAATCCTCCGCCCTAGCCTACACATTATTAACATTCTATAATCTCGATACGCTACCTAAAACGCGCGTAATTTGAAACTATGGTGGACATCGTGGTCTTACAGCATGGGAACATTTTATATGGGGAATAGTTTGACGCTGACTACAGCCTTGAATATTTTAAATTGTTTATCAAGAAAATACAAAATATAGGCTAGACAAGGCAAGACAAGACAAGACAAGACAAAACAATAATTATTTTCAGTGCTACAAAAATATTGCGCTCGGGTTAATTTGCTGAAATATATCTAAATGTCCTACCGCCTTGAAAATACGGGCCGAAAGGTACAGCGTCGAAAATAATCAAGACCGAAATGTCAGGCCTCTTTCAAAAGTAGGCAAAGAGATGTATGTTGTATTTTCGTGGTTTGCCGTTTCTCTATTACAGTTGCGGCTATACCGGAGACGGATTGTGATATGGAAAGCCAAGTGAATTTGACGGCTGTGGAAGGATACATATCAAGCATGGTGCGATGGCCCACGGATTGTCATCGAACGACAACAGTGTGGTCCATACAAGCGAGCCCAGGCCAGACAATAAATATCACACTATACGACTTTAACATTAGTAGTCGACAGACCGGCAAATACAGAGTGTGCACGGAGTATGGCCAGTTGTATGATGACGCCAGTCAACATACACTGCCAATATGTGGCAGTGAACAGCGACAGAGTCACGTATACATGTCGACGGGCAGTGTGGTGACGGTGCATGTTCTCGCAGAGATGACGTCACCTCCTCCGTTTTTCATACATTATGAAGGTGAGTAGAGGATGAGCCGAGAGCATGTTTATTCCGAAGTCCGTTCTACTTCTAGTGTGTAAAGTAAACGGAGTAAGCTCGTTTTGTTAATCCATAGCAATAAAATAACATTTAATGAACATGGCTTAGCTATCGGCAAAAATTATGCTAATTTCAAATTAGTATGGTCTTAAGCGTTAGTTTGTCGCTTTCTACAGCATTGTTGGCCAATTGTCAGATCCACAGTCTGACGTCACAATCACAATTAAGAGCGTGACGTCCGGCAAGTATCGCCTTAGCAACAATTGTTACATATATCCGGCATTCATCTGCCAAATCAACTTTCCCACATACTGTTCTCGCTGAATAAATTTTGCCCTTTTTCTTTTGTCGTAAAGCCAAATATTTGGGCCAGACATTCAACGAAAAATACGATGGAATTTCGACAGTTAACATGTTTGTTAGTTTGACTGACCTAATTGCAAGGCAAAACGTCAAGTGATGGATCTGATTGATAACTTTGATTTGGGCTACATTTAGCAAACATAATGCACTTATTGAGTTCGTAGCAAGTTACGTGTTTACTGATTTTCTTCCCTTGCAAAGGTTCTCGGTGTAAAAGTCCTACGTTTTAATGTCTTATACGTATATACTTTTATTTATATTTATTTATTTATAACATCGTTACCATATGCCAGTCACTAAAAATATACCCTTCCTATATTTAACAACCAGTAAACCATCCTCCTGGCATTCCAACATTCGCCTGGTCACGAGTTTAGCACTGTGCTACTGGGTCGCCGTTTTCGACTTCCTCAACGGCACGTCGTGCATCAATCCGTACATTCATCGACACAAGCACACACCACTAAAACATGGGTAATTGTACACCATTGCAGGTCATCAATCATGATAGTGAACGCTGCCACGTATGACTAAAACCCCGGCTAGTCTTACCAGACTGAGACTAAAATAATTCTTTGTTTAGTTATGTGTAGGTCGCTCTTATGTAACATATATAAATTTTATTTCTAAACACATTCACAATGCTTGCATTAACACGTTAATTGATGTGTTTGTATTAACTAATTAACGTATTCTATCATATGACAACTTTAAACTATCTCTGTTTTTCAAGGAATATATATATATATGTGTGTGTATATATATATATATATATATATATATATATATATATATATATATATATATATATATATATATATATATAGTGACTCTATTCTTCAGGGAATATATGCACACGCCCACGCACAGTCGCACACGCACACACACACACACACTCAAGCCTCAATTCAGCGAGTATTTAAGCTTTCGCTAATACGGTACGTGGTTTGAATTCTAAAGCTTCTTTGCATAAACAGGGCGTCCATAATCTAATGTTAAGCTGTTCTGTCAACAGTATCTTCCCCGTCTCTTCCGTGCTCTCTCTATTCCTATCAGTTTGACAGACATGCACGCGTTCAGAAGAAAAAGAAAGCGTTCAATTTATATAGCTTTAACAATATATGTAGTTGTGTGTGCGTGCGTGCGTGCGTGCGTGCATGCGTGCATGTGCGTTTTACAATGTGCGTGCATGGTCTGTTTGTTGTTTCTGGTCCATCCGAGCCTGTATACCTTGTATGGTTTGTCTGCTTTGGTTCGTGTGACCTGTCTGTCTTTGTCTCATGCAATTTCCTTATCTGCCTCTAATCTTTCACACAATACTAACACCTTCGCTATACTTATTAAACATTGTCTGTCACAGTGCACACGGGAGAGAGAGAAGGAAAACTAGAATATGGAAAACCTGGCTTGTCCGCAGGTAAACACATATATTTCTATGTTAGAATGAAATTTACTCAAAGAGTGCAGTTTAATCCTTACACAAATGCCTGATTGGTAATTCTGGCATGCATGCTCATTCGCTGATAAATTATCTCATATAGTGTGCATTACTGCTGATACTGCTACATCTACACGCAACATTATAGATTCGTGTGACATGCCGTATATTGTGTGAATACTCTTGGCTGTGTGAAAGGTAATAACATTTAGATGTTACATATGTGATATCGTGCCATATATGTGTTACTGTATTACATATGTGTTAATGTGTTACATATGAGATACTATGCTATAGGTGCGCTACATATGTGTTACTGTGTTACAGTTGTGTTACTGCATTACATATGTGTGTGTTGCTGTGTTATATATGTGTTACTATGGCACAGATCTGACACTGCTATATATGTGTTAATGTATTACATATTTGTGACTGTTACATGTGTGTTACTGTGTTATATATGTGTTACTGAGTTATATATGTATTAATGTGTTTCATATATGTTGATGTGTTACATGTGTGTTACTGCGTTACATATGTTTTACTGTGTTACAGATGTGCCGCAGGAGATATGTGACATGGAAGAATTCCAAGCGAGCTGTCAGCCGCACGAGGCCGTGTTGTTGTTGTCAGCCAAGTACGGCCGCATGCGCATGGGACGGTGTGTCACCTCCTCGTTGGGCTACGTCGGTTGTCACAAGGACGTGTTGACACTGGCTGACAGCAGGTGTTCAGCGCGACGTAATTGCCAAATACGAGTTCCCGACGCCGCCTTCGAACGCACGCAGCCTTGTATGACAGAGATGAAATCATTCCTCGAAATCAGCTACACCTGCGTTAAAGGTAATCTATGTGTAACTGCCTATAACAATCTAATGCAAAGCGTGGGCATGGGTATTTGGGTATGACGGTTGTTTGTTTATTACAGAAGTAGTACTGTTTTTTTTCACGAGAAGTTAAGAGACTAAATTTACAGAAGTCAAGCCTAGCAAAGGTGCTCCTCCAAAAAATGGGGTAGAATGGGGGATTAGCCTATCTTAAGCGCAAAACGACATAACTCGCAAACTAAACATTTATTCGCAAAAAAACATTTCGTCCCACCGAAACCATCCAGTAAGAGTAATAAAAAAAGTTATGTACTATAAACAAAATATATTTTGGTAGGCGTATTACCTCGCTTGGTGAGGCAATACGCCCAGTGAACTACGGGTGGCCCTATTGCCCCGCACTAAATTAATGACATGCAAGAGAATGTCCAAATCAATATTAATTATACAATTAATATATGTAGTGTTATCTACTACCATTAGTCAATGTCACCACAACATAGTCCTTCGTAAACTGACAACGACGTCAATTGTACGTTGGAGATTTGGAGATTTCGTTTGTATGGCGACGATGTGATACACGCAGCAGACCCAGCTTTCCTGGTCCTTCATCTGGGTCTTATGATCTTCGGAAGTGGACAGCGTTTTGTGATGACTTGTCTCACCGTCGTTCGATTGCAGCTTTGTAAGCCAGAAGGTCCCGCAACAGCACCGGTACCGGGGAACAGTGGGTGCTGGGTCAGCATTCGGCACCGAGAATACAGCTGGCTCCTGGTCACGACAACGTGGCAGCAGACCGTGCGTTTTCGGGTGCAGGTTGATCGTCAATTGTACGTGCCTCGGCATGCATGTTGGGCTGCTCCACTTCAGCAGGGGGGGGCTTCCTCGATGACTTCTGCGACCGCGAACCCCTCATCTCCAAAGATGTTATCATAGAAAGGCCACAGCCCACATGACTGAAGCCCTTTGATGGCCTTGCTTTGGGAAGATGTGCGTACGTAGGCAGTGACGAAGATCCCTGCCATTTGGTAGTATGAGATCCTCTTCCCCGGGTTCGAAACCATCCATGTGTCTGATGCCGCAGCGTACGCACTTTTCAAGGACTTGAAAAAATTTCTGTCTAGGGGCTGTATCTTGTGAGTGCAGTGTGGGGGCAAAGAGACCACGTGTATTCCATTGAACCTGGCGTACTAAACAGCCGCTAAGGTCTTGTGACTGTGGTGACCGTCCATCACGATTGTGTGACGGTTTGTCGGTGACGAATTCGTGAAATTCACGAAGCGGTTGAGCCACGTCACAAACATCTCCGCATCCATCCAACCGCTGGGATTTGCTTGCCCGAGAGATTGTGGTGGCGCCCCATTCACCAGCACTTCCACCATGCGCTTACGTGGATATAGAAACATCGGGGGCAGGTATGCTCCCACAGCATTCATGGCACATACGACAGTCACCGTATTGCCACGTTCGCCGCTTGTTATCTTCGCCACTTGTCTCACCCCCTTCGACGCCACGATGTTGCCTGGCCGATGAACGTTCGTGACCGATTTGTTCATCGTTCGCACGTGGTTGCATATCTACTGTTCAACTGCACTAGACAACAATGACCGTGCACCCCAATGCACAGTTCCGGGTGTTTTCACCTTTATGTCTCGGTGCCGTCGAATCGTGCACGCTGGAATTCCCAGATCCTTGCTTACACGGATAAGCGGCACCCCTGGCTTACTGGCGTCAAGGCCTCGCGCAGTGCCTCGTCACCATACTCCGATCGGGTCTCTACTTTTCTTTTATAGAGTCAGACCATTGTTTCTTCTTCAAATAAATTCAAAAAACTCTCGGGTAAACGTGTCATGTACAGTTGAGTTACCTAATTTCGTGCACCTTGTCATTTACGACGATGTAGTATATATATACCAACAAATATGAAACTAAAACGTCTACTCTGAATGATGGTATGCCAACCAGGTTTACTAACAAATGTGGCTGCCTGTTCGACATAAACTTTCACCAAAGGAATCAGGCGGAAGAACAAAAACGACACAATACAAAGATGTTACGGAATTAGGCGATACAGGACACGCTACTGTAAAGTCTATATAGGAAAGCTGTGTAATAAATGGTAGTTTATAGTCCAATGATAGGTGATCCATACATTCAGAAATCAGTTGCGACACATCGGGCAACTCGCCCAAAGTGATGGGGTAATACGCCTACCTAGGCCTATTACCCCATGTCACAGTAGGCTAATTACCCCATCGGCGCATGTTTTGTTGCAGAGGGGCACCACTAAAACACCAACGTGGTGAACCGTATTTTTTTAATAATGTGTTTATTAGGTGTGTAGTGTGACGTGTGCCTATTTTCATATTCGCAGTTTTATTTACAACTTTATCCACACAAATGTTGCATTCATGTTTTACATCAGAACAACGAAATCCAGAAAAAAAGTTAATTTTCTCACTTACCGTGTAAGTAGCGTTCTGCCGTTTTCGTGTAACGGCAAAGCAAGGTGGCGGCACGGTAATCAGTTGTAGAGGTAGTCGCGTGCATGTGTCAGACGGGACAAAAGCGGGATAGGCCTATCGCCTCTTGTGGGCTAATCCTCCGCCCTAGCCTACACATTATTAACATTCTATAATTTCGATACGCTACCTAAAACGCGCGTAATTTGAAACTATGGTGGACATCGTGGTCTTACAGTATGGGAACATTTTATATGAGGAATAGTTTGACACTGACTAAAGTCATTAATATTTTAAATTGTTTATCAAGAAAATACAAAATATAGGCAAGACAAGGCAAGACAAGACAAGACAAGACAAGACAAAACAAGAATTATTTTCAGTACTACTAAAATATTGCGCTCGGGTTAATTTGCTAAAACATATCTAAATGTCCTACCGCCTTGAAAATACGGGCCGAAAGGTACAGCGTCGAAAATAATCAAGACCGAAATGTCAGGCCTCTTTCAAAAGTAGGCAAAGAGATGTATGTTGTATTTTCGTGGTTTGCCGTTTCTCTATTACAGTTGCGGCTATACCGGAGACGGATTGTGATATGGAAAGCCAAGTGAATTTGACGGCTGTGGAAGGATACATATCAAGCATGGTGCGATGGCCCACGGATTGTCAGCGAACGACAACAGTGTGGTCCATACAAGCGAGCCCAGGCCAGACAATAAATATCACACTATACGACTTTAACATTAGTAGCCGACAGACCGGTTATACTGGCAAATACAGAGTGTGCACGGAGTATGGCCAGTTGTACGATGACGCCAGTCAACATACACTGGCAATATGTGGCAGTGAACAGCGACAGAGTCACGTGTACAGGTCGACGGGCAGTGCGGTGACGGTGCATGTTCTCGCGGAGATGACTTCACCTCCTCCGTTTTTCATACATTATGAAGGTGAGTAGAGGATGAGCCGAGAGCATGTTTATTCCGAAGTCCGTTCTACTTCTCGTGTGAAAAGTAAACGGATTAAGCTGGTTTTGTTAATCCATAGCAATAAAATAACATTTAATGAACATGGCTTCGCTATCGGCAAAACTTATGCTAATTTCAAATTGGTATGGTCTTAAGCGTTAGTTGTGATTTTTTGACAGCTCATTTGTCAATGTCCTCGAACGATGTAGCAGGTTTGTCGCATTATACATCATTGTTGGCCAATTGTCAGATCCACAGTCTGACGTCACAATCACAATTAAGAGCGTGACGTCCGGCAAGTATCGCCTTAGCAATGGTTACATATATCCGGCATTCATCTGCCAGATCAACTTTCCCACATACTGTTCTCGCTGAATAAATTTTGCCCTTTTTTTTGTTGCAAAGCCAAATATTTGGGCCAGAAATTCAACGAAAAATACGATGGAATTTCGACAGTTAACATGTTTGTTAGTTTGACTAACCTAATTGCAAGGCAACACACGTCAAGTGATGGATCTGATTGATAACTGTAATTTGGGCTACATTTAACAAACATAATGCACTTATTGAGTTCGTAGCAAGTTACCTGTTTACTGATTTTCTTCCCTTGCATAGGTTCTCGGTATAAAAGTCCTACGTTTTAATGTCTTATACGTATATACTTTTATTGATAATTATTTATTTATTGATAACATCGTTACCATAGGCCAGTCACTAAAAAATATACCCATCCTATATTTAACAACCAGTAAACCATCCTCCTGGCATTCCAACATTCGCCTGGTCACGAGTTTAGCACTGTGCTACTGGGTCGCCGTTTTCGACTTCCTCAACGGCACGTCGTGCATCAATCCGTACATTCATCGACACGAGCACACACCACTAAAACATGGGTAATTGTACACCATTGCAGGTCATCAATCATGATAGTGAACGCTGTCACTTATGACTAAAACCCCGGCTACTCTTACCAGACTGAGACTAAAATAATTCTTTGTTTAGTTATGTGTAGGTCGCTCTTATCTAACATATATAAATTTTATTTATGAACACATTCACAATGCTTGCATGAACACGTTAATTGATGTGTTTTCATTAACTATTTAATTAGTTTCAATATGAACATTATTTTTTTTAATATGCCCATTTAAATCAACGGATTGTTATCACCAGAAAACGAGAGAAATACGGCATTTTTATGCAAAATAAACAAACCGCTTGTTTGTTGTACACGTACACGGCAACCCCTGCCCAGAAATCGTCACATCATGTGATTACAGTGTATTGCTCTCAGAAACAAAATGGATTCACCGCAGTATTGGAAAGTAAATGACAGTTTTCGGTAACACCATGGGATTGTAACTATGGTGCCAATGTTGACAAGGGCTGGTAAAATCACAACCAACGCGAGCAGGCAGTCTACATATAGCATCTACTCGTTGTTCTGAATTACAAAGTAGATATTGTTGATGTTTCAATAGTTTTATTTGATACAGTCTGCAACACGTATTCTATCATATGACAACTTTAAACTATCGCTCTGCTTCGTTGTTAATTGTTGTTAGTTTTAGTGACTCTGTTTTTCAGGGGGAATATATATATATATATATATATATACGTATATATATATATATATATACATACATATATATATACATATATATATATATACATATATATATACGTATATATATATATATATATATATATATACATATATATATACATATATATATATATATATACATATATATATATATATATATATATATATATATATATATATATATATATATATATGTATATATATATATATATATACATATATATAGTGAATCTATTCTTCATGGAATATATGCGCACACACACATACACACACACACACACACACACACACACACACACACACACACACACACACGCACGCTCTCGCACACACACACGCAAACGCACACTCACACACACTCACACAACAACAACAAACACACACACGCACACACACATGCACACTCAAGCCTCAATTCAACAAGTGTTTAAGCTTTCGTTAATACGGTACGTGGCTTGAATTCTAAGGCCTATGCTCTCCAACAAGTATATGGATATACAAAAATATAGAAAAGCGAAAAATCTACGGTCCCGTACCCGAAATCTACGGTCCCGGATGGTTGCTTTAAAAAATCATTGCCTCAATTGCATCGCGACGATCGCGCTCTTGGTTCATTGTTGCTGTTTTGCGTAAAGTACACGCGGGAATATCGACTGGCAAACAGATTACAAACGACGCATGTCCCGTGGTAGTGCCACTGTTTTTCTTGTTTAAAGATTTGCTAGAAAATATGTGTACATAATTCCCTTCAAAACGCTGTTTTTTCATCTTTCGGCGGCTCTAATCTATTCATCTTCACTTCGGGTTGCTTTTGCAATGCCAATAGTGAACCTAGAGAGTTTACAGTACGACGATTCTTAAATGTACTTTTTGGAGAAAGACTGGTTTTAAATGTTACCTATTAGAATAATTTTAGTGAAATAACATCATTTCGCATAGAACTTGACAATTATGACATTTCCATTACTACAGTAATCTCACCAAACATCCACATTACTACATTAATGAAGCCATGCGTAGAGGTCCGCTTTATAATAATTGGCTGGGCACCGCCGAGAAACGCGCTCTTTCTGGGATCCAGCGTTGCTGGATAAGTCTAATTTCGCACGCAGCACGCAACAAACCGCTCCGGAATTGATTAAAATGTGGTTGCTATCGACATTTATTATTTATTCCAAAAGTAGGTTAAATGACGCTGTGAATCCGTTTAGTTTAAACAACACTTCACATTTTCCTTGCGAATGGTGTTTAATGTATAATCTAATAGGTTTCACATTGGTTGTTAACCTATCACCTGTCACACACTTTCTGCTTATAAAGGCTGCGGTAATTTGATTATCTGTCTATTACAGTTGTTGTTAAAAACGATATATCCAGCTGTTACACAGCCTACCAAAGATTGTTAGATAACAGACAAGCACGCTGTATTGGTTGCTCGGTCAGCATCGATGTGTACACGGTCCGCCGACACCAATGTTAATATTCATAACAATAATACGAAAGCTTCTTTTGCGCCTATATCATTGGAAACCAAGCTTCCAGAAGCAGCGAATTCCAAAAAGTCGGCGTGGCAACAAAGAAAGCCTTGTTCCAATGTTAGCATCAAATCTAGGAACAAAACATAGACCAGAACTTGTAGGAGTGAGCGGTGAATGTTAATATGCCGGTTGCTTAGGTGAAAGTGCTTGATAGGTAAGTAAAGATAGAAAATAATATCGAATAGGAAGCCAATGGAGAGATTTCAGAAGTAGTACTGAGTGAGAGAAACGACGAGACCGAGCAAATACCCTTGCATTGTTGTAGTTCTCGGTTGTGCTGACTTGGTCCCACCCCTCAATGGTTGGTTCAAGAGACTCAGCCACTTGCGGGCCGTTGTAGGGTGTCTACATTCGCCCCACTCTTGGAGGATAGGGTGCGACAATCGGCGCTGGCATGGCTACATCGGCAACTGCATCGCAAGTAGGCCGACTTGCAATCGTCAACTTTGTTTTACTGTCAGCTAAATCATATTTTGTCTTCTCCAATGGTGTAGTCGGTGGAATGCCTATTACTAACATATTGTAATTAGCGGAAACATGTGTTGTTCCGCGACTGTGATGTTGTAGTTGGCTTAATCATGTATAGTTGCCCCGATAGTATCATGTTTGTAGTCAACTTAATCATGTTTTGTTGCCCTGATACTACTGGGTTTGTAGAAGCTTAAACATGTTTTATTTCCACAATACTACTACCATGTTTGTAGCCGGTTGAATCAGGTTTTGTTGCTCCGATATTACCATATTTGTAGTCAACTTAATCATGTAAAGTTGCTCCGATACTACAATGTTTGTAGTTAGCTGAATCATGTTTAGTTGCCCAGATACCCTCACATATGTTGTCAGCTACAATATACGTGAGTACAACAACCCCGTTCAACTGTATAGTGTATGTGAATGAGACACGTCTGCACAGCAAACAGTGTCGTGCAGTCAAAGGCAACATGCGCGCTCTATTGCAGCAGATGTGCATTATCAATAATACATTTATTCAGCTATGAACCGTGTATTGTTCTACTTCGTGCGACGCCGGATGTATTACGTGACCGACTGTTTAATAATTGAATGACACGAACGTCTTCATGTATCGCCAGGGCGCATATTCCTTTTGTCTCTCACGAGCGCCATTACCATTTCTTCTGTTCACTAAATGTGTTATAAATAAAAGCTTCTTTGTATAAACAGGCGTCCATAATCTAATGTTAAGCTGTTCTGTCAACAATATCTTCCCCGTCTCTTCCGTGCTCTCTCTATTCCTATCAGTTTGACAGACATGCACGCGTTCAGAAGAAAAAGCAAAGCGTTCAATTTATATAGCTCTAACAAGATATGTAGTTGTGTGTGCGTGCGTGCGTGCGTGCGTGCATGTGCGTTTCACAATGTTCGTGCATGGTCTGTTTGGTGTTTCTGGTCAATCCGAGCCTGTATACCATGTATGGTTTGTCTGCTTTGGTTCGTGTGACCTGTCTCTCTTTGTCTCATGCAATTTCCTTATCTGCCTCCAATCTTTCACACAATACTAACACCTTCGCTATACTTATTAAACATTGTCTGTCACAGTGCACACGGGAGAGAGAGAAGGAAAACAAGAATATGGAAAACCTGGCTTGTCCACAGGTAAACAAATATTTCTAAGTTAGAATGAAATTTATTCAAAGAGTGTAGTTTAATCCTTACACAAATGCCTGATTGGTAACTCTGGCATACATGCTCATTCGCTGATAAATTATCTCATATAGTGTGCATTACTGGTGATACTGCTACATCTACACGCAACATTATAGATTCGTGTGACATGCCGTATATTGCGTGAATACCCTTGGCTGTGTGAAAAGTAATAACATTTAGATGTTACATATATGATATCGTGCCATATATTTGTTACTGTATTACATATGTGTTAATGTGTTACATATGAGATACTATGCTATAGGTGCGCTACATATGTGTTACTGTGTTACAGTTGTGTTACTGCGTTACATATGTGTGTGTTGCTGTGTCACATATGTGTTACTATGTCACAGATCTGACGCTGTGCTATATATGTGTTAATGTGTTATATATTTGTGACTGTGCTACATGTGTGTTACTGTGTTATATATGTGTTACTGAGTTACATATGTATTAATGTGTTTCATATGTGTTGATGTGTTACACGTGTGGTACTGCGTTACATATGTTTTACTGTGTTACAGATGTGCCGCTGGAGATATGTGACACGGAAGAATTCCAAGCGAGCTGTCAGCCGCACGAGGCCGTGTTGTTGTTGTCAGCCAAGTACGGCCGCATGCGCATGGGACGGTGTGTCACCTCCTCGTTGGGCTACATCGGTTGTCACAAGGACGTGTTGACACTGGCTGACAGCAGGTGTTCAGCGCGACGTAATTGCCAAATACGAGTTCCCGACGCCACCTTCGAACGCACGCAGCCTTGTATGACAGAGATGAAATCATTCCTCGAAATCAGCTACACCTGTGTTAAAGGTAATCTATGTGTAACTGCCCATGACAATCTAAAGCAAAGCGTTGGCATGGGTATTTGGGTATGACGGTTGTTTGTTTATTACAGAAGTAGTACTGTTTTTTTTTCAGAAGTTAAGAGACTAAATTTACAGAAGTCAAGCCTAGCAAAGGTGCTTGACAAATGGGTAGAATGGTGCCTACCTTAAGCGCAAAACGACATAACTCGCAAACTAAACATTTATTCACAAAAAACATTTCGTCCCACCGAAACCATCGGGTAAAAGTAATAAAAAAGTTATGTACTATAAACAAAATATATTTTGGTAGGCGTATTACCTCGCGTGGTGAGGCAATACGCCCAGTGAACGGGGCCAATAGCCTACGGGTGGTCCTATTGCCCCGCACTAAATTAATGACATGCAAGAGAATGTCCAAATCAATATTAATTATACAATTAATATATGTAGTGTTATCTACTACCATTAGTCAATGTCACCACAACATAGCCCTTCGTAAACTGACAACGACGTCAATTGTACGTTGGAGATTTCGTTTGTATGACAACGATGTGATACACGCAGCAGACCCAGCCTTCCCGGTCCTTCATCTGGGTCTTATAATCTTCGGAAGTGGACAGCGTTTTGTGATGACTTGTCTCACCGTCGTTCGATTGCGGCTTTGTAAGCCAGAAGGTCCCGCAACAGCACGCGGTACCGGGGAACAGTGGGTGCTGGCTCAGCATTCGGCACCGAGAATACAGCTGGCTCCTGGTCACGACAACGTGACAGCAGACGGTGCGTTTTCGGGTGCAGGTTGATCGTCAATTGTACGTGCCTCGGCATGCATGTTGGGCTGCTCCACTTCAGCAGAAATCAGTTGCGACACATCGGGCAACTCGCCCAAAGTGATGGAGTAATACGCCTACCTAAGCCTGTTACCCCATGTCACAATAGGCTAATTACCCCATCGGCGCATTTTTTGTTGCAGAGGGGCGCCATTAAAACACCAACGTGGTGACCCGTATTTTTTTTAATAATGTGTTTAATAGGTGTGTAGTATGACGCGTGCCTATTTTCATATTTGCAGTTTTATTTACAACTTTATCCACACAAATGTTGCATTTATGTTTTACAACAGAACAACGAAATCCAGATAAAAAAGTGAATTTTCTCATTTACCGTGTAAGTAGCGTTCTGCCGTTTTCGTGTAACAGCAAAGCAAGGTGGCGGCACGGTAATCAGTTGTAGAGGTAGTCGCGTGCATGTGTCAGACGGGACAAAAGCGGGGTAGGCCTATCGCTTCTTGTGGGCTAATCCTCCGCCCTAGCCACACATTATTAACATTCTATAATCTCGATACGCTACCTAATACGCGCGTAATGAAACTATGGTGGACATCGTGGTCTTACAGCATGGGAACATTTTATATGGGGAATAGTTTGACTGACAACAGCCATTAATATTTTAAATTGTTTATCAAGAAAATACAAAATATAGGCAAGACAAGACAAGACAAGACAAAACAATAATTATGTTCAGTACTACTAAAATATTGCGCTCGGGTTAATTTGCTAAAACATATCTAAATGTCCTACCGCCTTGAAAATACGGGCCGAAAGGTACAGCGTCGAAAATATTCAAGACCGAATTGTCAGGCCTCTTTCAAAAGTAGGCAAAGAGATGTATGTTGTATTTTCGTGGTTTGCCGTTTCTCTATTACAGTTGCGGCTATACCGGAGACGGATTGTGATATGGAAAGCCAAGTGAATTTGACGGCTGTGGAAGGATACATATCAAGCATGGTGCGATGGCCCACGGATTGTCATCGAACGACAACAGTGTGGTCCATACAAGCGAGCCCAGGCCAGACAATAAATATCACACTATACGACTTTAACATTAGTAGTCGACAGATCGGTTATACTGGCAAATACAGAGTGTGCACGGAGTATGGCCAGTTGTACGATGACGCCAGTCAACATACACTGACAATATTTGGCAGTGAACAGCGACAGAGTCACGTGTACAGGTCGACGGGCAGTGTGGTGACGGTGCATGTTCTCGCGGAGATGACTTCACCTGCTCTGTTTTTCATACATTATGAAGGTGAGTAGAGGATGAGCCGAGAGCATGTTTATTCCGAAGTCCGGTCTATTTCTCGTGTGTAAAGTAAACGGATTAAGGTCGTTTTGTTAATCCATAGCAATAAAATAACAGTTAATGAACATGGCTTCGATATCGGCAAAAATTATGCTAATTTCAAATTGGTATGGTCTTAAGCGTTAGTTGTGATTTTTTGCCTACTCATTTGTCAATGTCCTCGTACGATGTAGCAGGTTTGTCGCGTTGTACAACATTGTTGGTCAATTGTCAGATCCACAGTCTGACGTCACAATCACAATTAAGAGCGTGACGTCCGGCAAGTATCGCCTTAGCAATGGTTACATATATCCGGCATTCATCTGCCAGATCAACTTTCCCACATACTGTTCTCGCTGAATAAATTTTGCCCTTTTTCTTTTGTCGGAAAGCCAAATATTTGGGCCAGAAATTCAACGAAAAATACGATGGAATTTCGACAGTTAACATGTTTGTTAGTTTGACTGACCCAATTGCAAGGCAAAACGTCAAGTGATGGATCTGATTGATAACTGTGATTTGGGCTACATTTAGCGAACATAATGCACCTATTGAGTTCGTAGCAAATTACGTGTTTACTGATTTTCTTCCCTTGCATATGTTCTCGGTGTAAAACTCCTACGTTTTAAAGTCTTATACGTATCTACTTTTATTAATATTTATTTATTTATAACATCGTTACCATACGCCAGTCACTAAAATATACCCATCCTATATTTTACAACCAGTAAACCATCCTCCTGGCATTCCAACATTCGCCTGGTCACGAGTTTAGCACTGTGCTACTGGGTCGCCGTTTTCGACTTCCTCAACGGCACGTCGTGCATCAATCCGTACATTCATCGACACAAGCACACACCACTAAAACATGGGTAATTGTACGCCATTACAGGTCATCAATCATGATAGTGAACGCTGCCCCTTTTGACTAAAACCCCGGCTACTCTTACCAAACGGAGACTAAAATAATTCTTTGTTTAGTTATGTGTAGGTCGCTCTTATCTAACATATATACATTTTATTTCTAAACACATTCACAATGCTTGCATGAACACGTTAATTGATGTGTTTGTATTAACTAATTAATTAGTTTCAATATGAACAGTATTTTTTTAATATGCCCCTTTAAATCAACGGATTGTTATCAGCAGAAAACGAGAGAAATGCGGGATTTTTATACAAAATAAACAAACCGCTTGTTTGTTATACACGTACACGGCAACCCCTGCCCAGAAATCGTCACATCATGTGATTACAGTGTATTGCTCTCAGAAACAAAATGGAGTCACCACAGTATTGGAAAGTAAATGACAGTTTTCGGTAACACCATGGGATTGTAACTATGGTGCCAATGTTGACAAGGACTGGTAAAATCACAACCAACGCGAGCAGGCAGTCTACATATAGCATCTACTCGTTGTTCTGAATTACAAAGTAGATATTGTTGATGTTTCAATAGTGTTATTTGATACAGTCTGCAACACGTATTCTATCATATGACAACTTTAAACTATCGCTCTGCTTCGTTGTTAATTGTTGTTAGTTTTAGTGACTCTGTTTTTCAGGGAATATATATATATATATATATATATATATATATATATATATATATATATATATATATATATATATAGTGACTCTGTTCTTCAGGGAATATATGTGTATATATATATATATATATATGCACACACACACACACACACACACACACACACACACACACACACACACACACACACACACACACACACACACACACACACACACACACACACACACACACACACACACACACACACACACACACACACACACACACACACACACAAACACACACACACACACACACACACACACACACACACACACACACACACACACACACACACACACACACACACACACACACACTCAAGCCTCAATTCAGCGAGTATTTAAAGGGGAACTGAAGCAATTTTGTGTTATGCCGTATATTTAAATATATATTATCTAACTATGCATTAATGGTGACAGATACCTGCTAATTTAAGAGATAAACTGAAAAACTGATTTTGTTCGAGACAAAAATCGACAAAATGCATCACTGCGTATCGCCATCTTGTTGTCGAAACGAGTGGTTTGAGTCGCGTATATCTAATCAATGTAAATTTTCGATTTTTTGCGATTTATTTCGTAAATAGGCATTCTGGAGCGAAAAAAAATATATGGGTCTCTGTTATATATACAAGTGTTTACACACGTGAACAAAAATAGCGTTTTTGTTCGTTCCAAATAAAAAAAGTTAAAGAAATTACAACAAAACACGCAAAAATTCGTGGAAAACGCCACACTTCTCGAACACACGAGACGCTAACCAACGAGAATATGCGATAACGTAATACCGGAACTATTTTTTATTTGTTGACAAGATAGATGCATCGCTTGTGACATTTTTACCAGATCTGCTACTAGCGATTAGTGGTTTACTGAACTTCCGTAATAGTTGTCTATCTTTGGAGAAATGGAAACCACAGACGAAGAGTCTACTTCGACAGGCCACACGGAAACAACGGTTGACAGTCGTAAAGTGTCACCGAGTGTGCGAGTCACGCTCCAGACTCCAGGTCGGCTTCGCCTTTGTTGACGTTGGATTCAGGAAAAATTACAACAGCGCTTTGACTGTCAACGATTACTGACTAGGTAATGTGATGTGGTGAACCTGTGGAAATTGCGTCCTGATGTCTGCGCACGTTTACGTTGAGTCATTATGCTGCGCCGAGGAAGCTACCATGCCTAGGGCTAGGCTATGGCTATGGCTATGCAGCACCGTACGAAGGCGAAGACGATGATTTTGTAGTGATATGCACAAGCAGAGCAGTGCTAGATGTTGGTCTGCTGTCATTGCATGATTTGCGTGCCGACTCATTGATTCGTGGGCAGGTCAGTAATTCAATTGTTATCGAATCATTGCCATTTTAATAATCATATTTTTTCTGCATATTTATTTTATCTAGCCCGAGGGCGAGGTCCGAAATACAATGGCAATGCAAGCAGGCTTTTCTCTTTATTTTGTATTTAATCTAATGAAGTGTACCGTGACTGTATTTTAATATTGTGTTTGATTTTGTGTTGAATAACATTGATGACAATAATAACATGAGGGTTTATTTAATTCATTATGTGAATATATATATATTCTTAAATGTTACCGTAATCGTGATTGTAATAATGATTGTAATCATGACTACATTAGCAATTGTGATTGCAATAATTACTGTAATCATGATTACATTAATATTCGTACTTGTAATCACCCCTCTCTGTAGCACACCACAACACCTTGTTGTTTGGTGCAATGTAATAATTTAAATAACAGTAATTAACTACTGACAGTATGTAATGTTCACAGTTTTGCAACTATTATGGTAATTATGGAATTAATGCTATCAACTAACCCTGACAAATTATATTTCAGGCTCAGGAAAGGCAAGACAAGTAATCCCATCCTACGATGTGGGAAGGATCTGTGATGTCTATTCTGAACCGAATTGAATTGATGGAAAGTTTAGCTATGGAGATTGACCTGACACAGGTGAGTGTACTAATAGTCTGTTATAGACAAATTGTGAGGCACCCACAGTATGCAGCAGGTCGAAAAACTACCTGGAAAACTAAAAAAATTCCCACTAAAATATTAATAACTGAATGATGTGAATGCCTTCTTATCTATATCCCATTTCTGTCAACAAAAATGTTACCTGCAGCATCTTGCATGTCACTACACACAATTTCAGTTATATTGAGACCAACATAAAATATATCAAACGTTTATTCACATAGTAAAACAATTACCAAAGAAATAAGGCTAACTAGAACGACTGAAACCAAGACTAAACATTGACCTAAAACAGTGACTTCTACCACCGGGAAATACAACCTGGAACATGGATATCACAGTTACACACATCATTATTATGCCACAACATATCAAATATACTGGTAGTTTAGCTTAGGAAATAATTAATCTTTATAAAGCCAAGGCATTTTAACTGTTTCACCATCATCATCTGTACCAATGGCAATATACTACTTGTTTTGATTGGACAGTACATGTACACCAATCATGTGTAACAATATTACTTGTTCTGACTGACAGTAAATGTAGACCAATCATGCATACCAATACACTACTTGTTCCTACCAACAGTAAATGTACACCAATGATCTCATTCTGGAATCTGCACCATTTCACTACTTCTTCTGACAGTAAATGTACACCAATCATGTGTATCCAATATACTACTTGTTCTGACTGAATCTACTACTTGTTCCTACCGACAGCAAATGTAAACCAAGCGTCTCATTCTCTACCAAATACACTACTTGTACTGACAGTAAATGTACACCAATCATATGTATCAATACACTACTTGTTCTGACTGATAGTACTTGCACACCAACCATCTGTTCCAATACACTACTGGCAGTAAATATACACCAATACACTACTTATTCTGATTGATAGTACATGTACACCTAACATATTCAATTCACCTTTCACTCATCCAGGGGTAGAAATCAGCACACTTTCCTCTGACAGACACCCCAGTATCCGAAAGACCTTGGCTGATAAATCAGACATGAGTACAACCTGTGTCACAGTTTATGGCTGTTTGGTGTGTGGCAGGTGCAGAAAAGTGATATAAGTTTTTCTCACGAATGACAAACTTCTTCTCTTTCTCATAGGTGTCGGAGCTGCTTGAGTCACCCTCGGTTATGTCACTGTTATCACATAGTGTGCATCATCTGCACCAATGTCTTTATTCTCACTGAATCTGATGGAAGCTTCACATAGGAGTAGTCATGATCAACGTTCATTGGTGCAATAATGTCATCCATAACTACAGCAGCATTCGCGAAGTGTCGCACTTGAAATATCGTTACCGGATCGATTTGCATTTCAGCATCAGTTGTATGTGGTGCCACAGCAGTAGTAGCAGTGATGGCACTAAAGGTGACATCCGTAATGTAAAGATTGACGGCATCACCCGTAGCGCTGGATGCTTCAAAACTAGAACCAATGGTGAATCCTTCATCTGAAAAGATTACACATACAGTGACTTGAAAATTTTACAAAATTCATCTTTTGCATAATAAAAATTAATCACAATGTGAAAAACTTTCTCTTGTATATATTATTTTTAGAATATAAGAGTGCCAGTGTCATATAGAATATATAAAGTAATCAACCACAGGGAAAAGCATTTTCCCTATGGAGCCATGTTAATTCAACCAATGGGTCTTTCACTGATCTCTTAATGTTTTTAATGAACCTGTTTGGTCAGTTTGACGAATGTCACTGGTAACATAACCAAACGCATGTAACCAAAATTGTAGCATCCTAGCTCCAAAGTGTATTATATTATCTAATCAACATTGCACTGTTTTCAATGGGCCAGGGAGGTCAAAATTCTATAAGGGGTCCAAATTCCATAACAAAATATGGACCCATAGGTATACTTTCTATGGGGTTCCTTATTTTATATCTGACACTCGATTTAGATAACATAATGCATGAATATTGTTATTGGACCAAATGCAGATCTATGCTTGTGACATCTTTACCTTATAAATGCTGCACGCACACACACATACCTGCCCACACGTATATATATATATGTGTATATATATATATATATATATATATATATATATATATATGTATATATGTAAATATATATATAATTATTAGGTATTATACTGAAAGCATCTGCTAGATAGTATGGTGCATGGACAAAAGCCCCTCCCGACAAAAGCCCCACAGACATAAGCTTGTTTCAATTCAATTATACTGTTCATGACTGTTGCTGTAGTACACAGAGACAAGATATTGTCATGAATATACTTCAGGCATGTGGTCAATTCCTTTCCGGAATTGGAACTAACCCTCAATTCCAGTTCCGGAATTGGAATTGACTTAAAAAATGTTTTTTTAATTTGAATTAATTTTTTTCAAAATTTATTTTTTGGGAATTGGAATTGATTTTGTTGGAATTATTGACTTGATACTGTTAATATTTACCCTTATATTTACTTATATTACTTTTAAAATCATATTTGTCTGCTATTAGCATGTCACCCTGAATCTGGTAACAGCCAAGAAGTTGTCAACATTACAGCATAGACACTGTCTACTCTGGTATTGAAACATTGTGACCAAGAACAATATAATCAAGCATTTGCATCAAAAAGAAATACTAAGTTACTGTAACAGACAGTAAAACCAAAATCAGACCATTCAGGCCTCATTTTCTTTCTCAGTGTACAAGGTTTATTTACGGAGATTGCCAATTAAGGGCACCTGCCTGCTCATTCCCTTTGTGTGAGAGAGGAAGCCTGCCCCACTTGAATGCAGCCCCTTTTTTTTTTATCCAAGCCTAATGTTCAGCCCACAAGTTTCCCATGCTAAACATGTCACTGGTCACCTGTACAATGCTGTTACATGTGGCTGTAGGGTTTGCCCTTTGTAGTAATTAAAAATGTCCCCATGGAGAATACATGTTGGAGATTAGGATGTTGAAGACTCAAACTTTCCAGTAAATTTGATGAAATATCAATGATACCACAACTGATAGCGATATAAATCCGCCTCCTAGTATATTTGCTCCCCCCCAGGACATCTGCCCCTTTTTATGATAGTTGACAAGTGAAAATCAGTTTGCAGGTTTATCATTATTACTACAATAACATAACATTCAATGACAAGTCGAAGTCACTTTAGCCTAATGCAATGGCCTATCCCCTGGAGTGTGTATGAGATGATCTTGTCACCAGTTGTCTTCCAGGTATCATTGATAGTCAGATCAGTGGTGGAAGATGCGTTCTTGGGGTGATACTTCCACAAACAGTGGTGGACAGTAACGAGTAAAAATCAGCTGGTTTGGAGTGCCCCTGGTATTAGCTGCCTTAGTTTTCAGGTCCTCATGGACCTTGGCAGCTTCTATCTGTGCCGTGTCACCATCATGGTTGCAGGCAGTCTTGTTGATCACATTCTGGATCTGGAGATCAGATCAGTGACCACAGCACCCTTGCATGATTAGGATCGACGCTGGCTTCACTCCTATTGAAGAGTAATCTTGTTGGTCCCCCTTCTTGGTGTAGGAATGACACTCAAAACATAGATTCTGACCTCCTCAGATGCTAGTAGTAATTTCCATGATGAAGTTATAAGTGTTTTCTGACAACTCTGGCTTGTGCATCCAGTTTTATAGAAAAACGGAGTCACTCCAACTCTCCATGGTAAATGCAATTCAAAAGAAACCTTGTTGAGATGGCTTCTTTCAAATATTCTCAATTGTCCTAACATGTCCTGGTCCTAATGTCACTGACTTCTTCCACAATTGCAATAAAGATAATCCTTTGATTACAGGATCATCTCCAACTACATAAAGTAATTTACTTGGCTGATCTGGCACAAAGAACATTAATTGCAATTAGGGTAATATATATCTTGAATTCATGTTCAGAAATAAAAAAATAAGTTAAAAAAACATTTCTTAAAAAAACTTACAAATAATCCAGAAGCTACGGACAGGGGGCAAATGTCCAGATTTTGAATAAGGCAAGGGGCTAATGTCTGGGGGGCAAGTGACAAAGGGGCAAATGACCTGGACCCAATATAAACAGGGGAAACTGTTCAAAACTCAGATTAATGACCCAACTGTCCAGGGCTGTCCAAAATGTCTGGTTTTGTTAGCAAAAATCCAGGAGAGGTGTCGCAGCAGAAAGTACATATGAAATGGCTGGATGCCATTTTAAAGTTTTTTATGGCAAACCTGATATATATATATATATGTGTGTGTATATGTGCATTTATTTATGTGTGTATGTGTGCATTTAACGAACAATAATTTTTTAATCATATCTAATTAAATATGATTGTGCACACGTGACAAATAAAACTGTGTTAAAACGAATTGGATTTGAATTTTTCTTTAGCCTAGGATTTTAACAGTTGGAATTGATTTTTTGCAAGGCGGAATTAGAACTGATTTTTTGGAATTGACAAAACAGAATTGACCCCATGCCTGATATACTTCCTTCATATGTATAGCTTGTACTAATACTATTGTGGGTTGCCGACAGTTGCCCCCTCCCCCACGATATTCATTACAGTGTTATCAGTCGTGTTAGAATAAAATGTAATTAATACATCTCTTTATGAACTTCCGGTTATTACATATGGGGTTTAATCTGATCAATAAAGCAAATTAATTTTATATAATTTTGCCTTACTGTCAAGTCACAAGAATTCAGACAGAAATTGTAAAGTATCATTATAGAAACCAGACATGTAATCTGACAGTGTTCAACTGGGTAGATGTCGATGCCTTAGTTTCCTTTCCAGCTAGACATTGCATGGGTGAAATGCATTTTACTTAAATATTTAAATACTTTTAAAAAGTTTTTGTAACTGCATTTGCATTTTCACAATGAAAGTATTTGTATATTTAAATATTTCCATAAAGAATTTGAAATGTAAACAGCAACAGTAGGCTTCTGTTGCACTACAGTCTATACTGTCTTTTCGTCGTGTTTCTCCCATGCATCTAACCCCCCAGGCTTAGCCTTACGCTTGCCGCTTGCTCTCTAGGCATTTAGAACACAGGAGTATGAAACTTAATTATTATGACTGTCAATAAATAATATCAAATTATTTTCTTGAATAATTTTGCCTAGTACATACGCCATGTTACAAGGCTGCAGTATATCCTGTAGCACTTACTGAGTTATTGTTATTGTTTTGAGTACGGCCACGTATTGACGGTACATCTGATCACGTCGAAAATAAATCGGCGGATTGGAAAACACTCGTAATTATATCAAACTATTAACACTTACTCGCACTTTATTGTATTCATACATTTCGATTTACTGTGGGTCATATATATGCTGACGTTGAAGCACAGCTGTGCTTATTGGGGTGGAACTATATTGTAATCGTAGTGATAAGTCACAATGGTAACGGTAATCCAATTTACTAACCTGGTTTCGGCTCGTCGCTTCCTACGCATCGGTCTGCCCTCTGATATCTGACGTTTCCTTGTCGCAGAATAGTCTGTAGATGCATGGTCATATGCGGAAAAAAAGCCATTTGGCTACGGAACTAATAACTTAAGTTTTAAAACCGATACGCGCTAACCGTTTCACATGTGTATTCTGTGACATACAACCGACAATTGGGCGTCAAGAAACTGAAGAAATGTGCTCCAAATAATTACTTATGAGTACTTTTATCGGTGACATAGAAAACATTTCACAATTAACCGCCATACTGTGCACGTGATGTTGCCTTTGGGTCACATGATCAAACGCGATTTCGTGTAGAATGAGGCCAGAGTGGGCCAGCAGCACAGACATAAATAAAACACCCGTTAGTAAGTTAGTAGTTTATAGGGGCATTATTAATGATGTAACTCTATGGCCAGCAGACGGCAATTCTTAGCGTGACCTTATATAGATCTATGGAAATCCCGCGTGCTATTCTCGCTCACAACAACATCCGGTTATATACAAACCTTGACAAGCACATGCGTTCTGACAAAAAGGTAATAATTTCACACTTTTACATGGTTATTGTCAGGAAACTTTAGTGATATACATATAAGAATGCATACAGACACGAAAGACGTGTTTATTGCTCTGTTTATGGCGTTTTTGTAAGGTTTCACGTTTCATGAAAATACTTACGTTTCGGCCGAGCGAGATCTTCGCCGTACTAGTAGCAACAGCCAGATAGAAAAACATTGTAGGGCGATTGACTTTGCCTACGTCTGTCCATGCTCATCACACATCTTTTATCTTGTAATCTGCATCGGAAAAGTGGTCACTCGCAGAGCCTGCGGCTGGCGGACACGGCAATTTCCGCATTTGCAACCACCTTTTCCGCTGCAAATTCTTCCTCGAAAGTCGATCAAAAGTTTTTTTCTTGCATTTGTAGTACTAGTTGATATATCCAGGAGCCATCCAGTGCACACCAGTTTTCTTTTTATTCGATTTTCCATGCGTTTCGGCCGTTTTTCCGAGAGGTTTTTACTGTGTGAACGCGGTGCCGGGAGCTCGTACTTAAACCACTCTGCCGCTGAGCCCCCCGCAGAGCAATATGGCGCCGCCCAGCGAAGATAATGGCAAAGCTTAAAAGGATATTACAAAATTACCGTGGCGTTGCGCCCATCATATAAGGGTGATATATACTGTAAATTGTATGTTATTATGTTTGGGCTATGGTTGTTCGAGTGCTTCACCCCCCCTTTAAGCTTTCTCTAATACGGTACGTGGCTTGAATTCTAAAGCTTCTTTGCATAAACAGGGTCTCCATAATCTAATGTTAAGCTGTTCTGTCAACAGTATCTTCCCCGTCTCTTCCGTGCTCTCTCTATTCCTATCAGTTTGACAGACATGCACGCGTTCAGAAGAAAAAGCAAAGCGTCCAATTTGTATAGCTCTAACAAGATATGTAGTGGTGTGTGCGTGCGTGCATGGGTGCATGTGCGTTTCACAATGCGCGTGCATGGTCTGTTTGGTGTTTCTAGTCCATCCGAGCCTGTAGACCATGTATGGTTTGTCTGCTTTGGTTCGTGTGTCTCATGCAATTTCCTTATCTGCCTCCAATCTTTCACACAATACTAACACCTTCGCTATACTTATGAAACATTGTCTGTCACAGTGCACACGGAAGAGAGAGAAGCAAAACAAGAATATGTAAAACCTGGCTTGTCCACAGGTAAACAAATATATTTCTAAGTTAGAATGAAATTTATTCAAAGAGTGTAGTTTAATCCTTACACAAATGCCTAATTGGTAACTCTGGCATGCATGCTCATTCGCTGATAAATTATCTCACATAGTGTGCATTACTGCTGATACAGCTACGTCTGCACGCAACATTATAGATTCGTGTGACATGCCATATATTGTGTGAATATCCTTGGCTGTGTGAAAAGTAATAATATTTAGAAACATTAAGTGGATATCCAGGGTTAGTAAAACACCTTGTTGAATTATTACTACTTTCCTTTATGTTTTATGTTTTTCATATGGAGACATTGCTTAATGATTTATAAAACCTCTACAGCTATGGAATAATAATAATAATAAAATTGGTATCAAGCGCAGTTTCCATTAAACTGCTCAAAGCGCTGTACAAAATCTAATTAAATATAAAACGTTAAATATAGAATAAAGATGTGTATAAATGCAAATAAAATATAAATCGAATAAAATTATGATGCATACATACATACATACATACATACATACATACATACATACATACATACATACGTACATACGTACATATGTCATTGCAACGTTTGGTATTGCTATGTGATAGTTTTCATTGACACGCCGTTGTTTATTTCTCAAACAAACTCTTTTATAGAACATTCTCTATATCCATTAACATAAATACATTTAGCTGATTTTACACTTTGAATATTACTAATATTGCGGGGATTTATACACACCCAAATACAACGCAAAACAATAGATTGCATTAAACTAGTTGTGGTATGTGGCTACTTTTGTTTTAGGCATAGTAATTGCCATTGTTCTGGGTGCTGCCTTCGCTGTGGGCCTCGTCATTATCATCTTCGGTCTGCTGAGGTACACCAGGTAAGATGATGCTACATCAACATGACTGTTGAAACTGCCTGGCAGAGAGGCGACAATCACAGACAGGAAGGACTGTCGAAGCTAGCTGACAGAGAGACGACAATTACAGACAGACATGGCTGCTGAAACTTTCCGACTGTGAGACGACAATCACCGACAAACAGGACTGTTGAAACTGTCTGACAGTGAGACGACAATCACTGACAGACAGGAATGTTGAAACTGTCGACAGTGAGGCGACATTCGTTGACAGACTGGGCTGTTGAAACTGTCGACAGTGAGACGACAATCACAGACAGACAGACAGGACTGTTGAAACTGTCTGACATTGAGACGACAATCACTGACAGACAGGATTGTTGAACCTGTCTGACAGTGAGACGACAATCACTGACAGACATGACTGTTGAAGCTGTCTGACAGTGAGACGACAATCACAGACAGACAGGACTGTTGAAACTGTCGACGGTGAGACGACAATTACAGACAGACAGACAGGACTGTTGAAACTGTCGACGGTGAGACGACAATTACAGACACACAGCACTGATAAAACCGTCGACAGTGAGACGACAATCACAGACAGACATAACTGTTGAAACTGTCTGACAGTGAGACGACAATCACTGACAGACATGACTGGTGAAACTGTCGACAGTAAGACGACAATCACAGACAGACTGGACTGTTGAAACTGTCTCACGAGACACAATCACAGTCAGATAGGACTGTTGAAGCTGTCTGACAGTGAGACGACAATCACAGACAGACAGGACTGTTGAAGCAGTCTGACATTGAGACGACAACCACAGACAGACAGGACTGTTGAAGCAGTCTGACAGTGAGACGACAACCACAGACAGACATGACTGTTGAAACTGTCGGCAGTGAGACGACAATCGCCTGACAGTGAGACGACAACCACAGACAGACAGGAATGTTGAAGCTGTCTGACAGTGAGACGACAACCACAGACAGACATGACTGTTGAAACTGTCGGCAGTGAGACGACAATCGCCTGCAGACATAACTGTTGAAACTGTCTGACAATGAAACGATAATCACTGACAGACAGGACTGTTGAAGCAGTCTGACAGTGAGACGACAACCACAGACAGACAGGACTGTTGAAACTGTCGACTGTGAAACGACAATCGCCTGACAGTGATGCGACATGAAACTTGTCGGACAGTGAGTGAGACGACAATCACAGACAGACAGGAATGTTGAAGCTGTCTGACAGTGAGACGACAATCACTGACAGACATGACTGTTGAAACTGTCGACAGTCAGACGACAATCGCCTGACAGTGATGCGACATAAAACTTGTCGGACAGTGAGTGAGACGACAATCACAGACAGACAGGAATGTTGAAGCTGTCTGACAGTGAGACGACAATCACTGACAGATATGACTGTTGAAACAGTCGACAGTGAGACGACAATCGCCTGCAGACATAACTGTTGAAACTGTCTGACAATGAAACGATAATCACTGACAGACAGGACTGTTGAAGCTGTCTAACAGTGAGACGACAATCACAGACAGACAGGACTGTTGAAGCAGTCTGACAGTAAGACGACAACCACAGACAGACAGGACTGTTGAAACTGTCGACTTGTAGACGACAATCGCCTGACAGTGATGCGACATGTAACTTGTCGGACAGTGAGTGAGACGACAATCACAGACAGACAGGAATGTTGAAGCTGTCTGATAGTGGGATGGCAACACTACGAAAATATTTGTAATATTTGTAAATCGATTTCCAAGAAGCTGCTTGTTGTGGGACAAACCATAGGTACAGTGTGTGTGTGTGTGTGTGCGTGCGTGCGTGCGTGTGTGCGTGTGTGAGTGCGTGCGTGCGTGCGTGTGTGTAGCATATTCGTAGGATTGTCATATATGTATTGTCGTATGCGTAGGATATGCGTAGGATTGTCTGATATATCGTCATATGCGTAGGATTGTCAAATAACATGCGTGTGCGAGAATGTGGCGCATTTGGCCCTCTAAATGCATAGTCTACGCAAAAAGGCGTACATTTGGCAACACTGTAGTTCGTGTAGCACTGTTTGCGTTGCCCTGTTTACCTACCACCGTACTTGTGTCGACAGGAGACGTCCCACGACGGAGGGACGTGATCACAGAGAGACTATAGCCTTTGAGTTGGTGGAGCACTAAGAAGTCAATGAGACGGCCGCCGCTCGCTGTCCACACCCGTCAGTCACCTGCAGACCCACGACCTGCGAGGGCCGCAAACAACACGTCCGTGTCATCAAGATCAACGGCAACGAGTATGAACATATCTGGGAGTCTCCGCTTCCAAGACCCAGCAGTAGCACCATATGTGTCAAGACTTCCGCGTGCAAGAAGCCAGCGCCCACCAACTATACAGCCGTCCGCAGTAAAGACAAACCACACTATGTGACCTCAGCCGACATCTATAGGGCGGACTCGGTATCACGGAGGGCCAGTTTATTCGTTGCTTGATACGAACAATATGAACCCTTTCAACAAACCGAGGTAGAAATGTTCATTGTTTTTAATGGAGTTGAATGTCCATGTACAATTATTCACTTGGTGGTTTAACTCTCGATGCGTGGTTATTATCCGAGAACAACAAGAACTGTGTTATTTTGTTTGTGTTTCAAACTACCGGGTAGTTTGCTGGACATTTTACAAGAGGGTGGACAATTATTTGTAACCAGAAAAATTTTAATAGTTTCTCCTAGAACATATAATACAGCACATTTCAAACAGAAAATTAATATATGTTATCATGGTCCATAATAAAAACATATTTCAGTATTAAATGCAGTTAGTGGTAGGTGATTGACGTTACGGTTATTATCATATTTCAGGTAAGCAATAAACGACGTTATGCAGATAAATACAGTCCTGCTCATTGAAGTATGACCACCACCGTTTTTTCCTTAAACATTATGATTAAGGTTTTAGCAACGTTTAAATCACGTTGTATCTCCAAAACTATTAAAAATAAACAGATACACGTTTGTAGGCAGTAAAGGAAACGTGGTGCTTCAACATTTGCAGCTGTAATAATGTATTTTACTGACTTTCATTTATTTAGCCGTTGTTTTGTATCACGAACAAAATTGACCGCCCGATGGCTGACGCGGCGACAGGGATCAGGTGCCAAGCGAAAGACAACGGTGCTTGGGAATCGCTTCAACCATCGACTGTGCACAATGTCGCCTTCAACTACCAGCAGGAAGATATGCACTCAATTGCAAGCACTGGCATTATCGCTGGCGCATCAACTATCAGACGACACTCGAATTGGCTGTTTGGATTGATTGTGCGAAAATCGACAAAGAAGCTAAGGCTGACACCAATAATGGCAATAAAGCGGCTTGCATGGTGAATGCAACACCGTCACCACTCGGTAGACTGTTGACGTAACGTATTGTGGTCAGGTGAGAGCTAATTTGTCCAGTTCAGAACAACACATACTTTTGTAACAAGACCAAAGAATGATAGGTACAGTCCACGCTACACCGTGCCAAATGTTAAGCAACAACTCCCGGTAAGGGTCGGGGTTTGGTATGGAATTGTCTTGAGTTTCTCCACTTCCTCCCAAAAGGGACAACCTTACGGAAAGCCGAGTACAAAGCAATTCTGAATGACAAGCTACTGACACAGATGACACTGTTGGACCGTGAAACATTCATGCCTGACAAAACTCCATATCACACATCACATTCAATGACGTCATGGCTCGCGAGTGGCACCATTCTGGTTTTTCATTGGCCGGGTAATGCGCCTCGTCTGAACCCTATTACTGACACAATTGCTGTAAAACAGCCAATCTCAATGCCAGAGTTGATTGAAGCAATCAAACATGTCTGGGTCTTTGAAATGTCACGCTAGTACTGTGACAATCTTACTGCGAGCCTACAATGACGTAGCGATTCATCAGAAACAAAAGTTACAGCTGCAAATACTGAAGCAGCGTATGTTTAGACATGCGCCCTTAGCAAACAAATATGTACAATTCTATAGAAATCTGTAAAATTCTACAGAGCATAGTACAATTTTGTATAAAAAAAATAGAATAATACATATTCTATAGAACTAGTTTACATCTACTTAAATTTTTTATATATTTGCATAAAATTGTGTATAATTTTTATTTAATTATACAGAGCTTAGAATATTGTATAGAAATATGTAGAATACTACAAATTATATAGCTATGTCCGCAAAAATCCTATAGAATATTCTATGAAAAAATGTCTATAGATTTTTGTGCTAAGTTAGGCTATGTTATGTATTTTTTTTTCCGCATTATATATACTTGATGCATACGGTTAGAAAGGCGATGGATTAATCTATCCAACGATATATCAGAAGTTTAACTTAATTAATTATTAAGGTGAAGGTCACATTTTAAACACAGTGAACCCCGATTTTTAGCCGTCATGGGGGCGTAGGGTTGCGATCTGGAGTGGACTAGTTTATACACCCACACTCGATACTAGTTTTGATATGTGTTATTAGTAAATGTAAACGAAATAATGTATCAATTAATAAACAATCAATTGCACGTATGTCTGTTGTCATTATTTAATATTTTTCGCACTGCATGAGGGTCTTATAGTGTCGACATTCCTGGCTTCGCATCGGGTCATTTTGTGCAGTTTGTAGCAGTGGACCATAACAGTCGAACCCTCGATGGAATGAATACCTTCCGCGGGATGGGCATTATTGCAGCCGTTTCACCAGGCATCAAGAACTGCACACAGGTTCCTAGAGTTACTGTAAGTGCTGAAGACATGGGCGCATCAACATCAACCACTTCAGTGCGACTGATGCTTCAATCAATGACCTCGTCTATCAGAGACTACCCAAAGTGGATGTCGAAGATGAAACTTTCAACGTTGACTTGCTTTGGAAAACGTCTCTACTGCTGCGTTCACCCAGACCGTGCTGGTCTGGTGTCATGCAACATGTCCAGCATGGACTGCACCCAGAACCATCAACCATCAAATTCCTGCCGATGATTGATATGGATCCCAGTGATCTGACGTGCATTTACTCTACGCTCAAATTCGTATGTGCCCAAGCTAAACGATTGGGAGTAACGCCAATGTTAACGTTCGATCAACCTCTATGGCGGAAAGCCATTTTGATCACCTCAGGGGAACCACAGTCAAGTAATTTACGTGAAATTGTCCTCAGACTCGGTGGTCTGCACATGGAAATGAGCTTTCTTGGCTGCATTGACCACTTGATGGCTGGTTCTGGCAAGTCTGCATATGTGTACCTAAACAACATGCTGGAGTTGGAGAGTCAACACCCTAATGTTCACACGAGCTTCAAACTCGGGAAACGTGTATTCCGCAAGAGTGATCGTTACTGGGCAGGCCTTTCATCGGATTTAGTTATCGAGCAAGTGTTGATGCGAAGTGTGAAGACAAAAGGCATTTTAACGCGTGGGCGTGGACTGACTGAGACTCAGAGGCTTGTATGGCTTCTGTCAATGCCTGCCTGTGCTGAAGTTAATTATGCCCTGCAAGACCTCACTGCGGTAACCTACAACACAAGTGACAAACACAAAGAGGCAACTAGAGCAAGACAGGAACGGGACTCCAAAGAGACAGAAGAGCTGTTGAAATTTCTGCAGAGCAGGAATCCATTCACTGACGATCGGTGTCTCCGTAGCATTTCGACCAGTGTAACAGCAGACAATGAAGTGAATGTCGACAAAGGCAAATGAAATAGGATCTCAGATCCTTGAATCGATGATCGGAAAAAGCATCCTGTGCTATACATTCAGAAGGAAACAGCAAGCCATCACACTGAATGATAAAACATGCGTAAAGTTCAACGAAGACATGAGAGTTGATTCTCAACTCCTCTTCCAGCGCCTTCTGGTAGTAGGAGAAGATGTGATGAACTGCCTCTGGTCCTGAAGCACGAACTATGTAGTTATCCACCTGCTTTGTTTGAAGAAGCTGGGATGATGCGACTTGCCAATAAATCCCTCCTTGCTGACGCCATGTGGAATCTGCTGGAAGACCATCCCCAAGATCCACCCAACTGTGGGGAAGTGCAGTATGTTCTCGATGGAGGATCACTTATGCATCGGATTACATGACATAGAGGTTCTACCTACTGTGGCATATACACAATACATCACGTATGTGCGAAGACGGTACGGTAATGCCATTGTTGCATTCGATGGCTACGAAGCTGGAACATCAACAAAGGACATTACCCACAAAAAAGCGAACACTCAGATGTGCTCCAACAGCAGTTCACTTCACAAGTGACCTGCGATTGCAGATAAAGAAGGAGAAATTTCTGGCTAACAGAGAAAACAAGCAACGATTCATAAACGTACTGAGCAAAGAGCTTGAGAAAGCTGGGTGCTGTTGTTTTCAGGCAAGCGAGGACGCTGATCTAATGATCGTTAAAACAGCACTAAACTCATCGAACAAAATCGACACTATCCTAACTGGTGAAGACACCGATTTGCTAGTGCTGCTGTGTTACCACTTTCGACAGGAACCCTTTGGTGTATTCTTAATGTCAGAGCCTAAACAGAGCACATCACACCAAGTCAAGATCTGGAACATCAGAGGTTTCACAGAAACACTGGGCCCATCTGTGTGCAGTCATATGCTCTTCTTACACGCTTTACTATGATGTGATACAGCATCACGCATATACGGGATTGGTAAGGCCACATCTCTGAAGAAGGCTATGACTAACGAACACTTCAGGAAGCAAGCACAGGTGTTCTAATCAGCAACACCAAAAATCTAAGAATTGATCACTGCGGGAGAACAGGCTATTGTATGTGTTCATAGTAGCAATATTGGAGAAAACCTCGATGATTTACTGTATAAACGCTTCATTGAAAAGGTAGCATCAAATACATGGAAAAAATCTACCCCCTATTTCGGCTGCTGCCCACTATCACAGCCTCAGTATCTACTATCAGATTCAACAGTGGAAAGGATCCGAGAAAACTTTGAAAGCCACGGACTGCGGCTGGATTGTCAAAGACAACTGCCATGTTCCGAAGATGACTGACCTCTCAGCAGCACCAGCCCATTTGCTGTCGGTCATCCGTTGTAACTGCAAGAAAAACAGCAATTCGCTGCGATGTAGTTGCAGAAAGAATGGACACGAGTGCACTCTGTGTGTCGTGTATGTAAAGGAAGCACCTGTCAAAATTCAGTTGACATCACCGTGGAAGCTCTCGATCACAGCAGCGATTGAAAGTGAAATTTACCGGTAAGTAACACTGTAATGTAAACAATATAACATTATAACGATCGTAACGTTGCGATCGACCGATTGTTGCTTACACATATAGCCATACACTTGTCTATTTCAGTGGCATTTAGTCCTTACCTACTGTTTCTATATATATATATATATATATATATATATATATATATATATATATATATATATATATATATATATATATATATATATATATATATATATATATAGACAAGTGTATGGCTATATGTGTAAGCAACAATCAGTCGATCGCAACGTTACTACCCCGTGGCGGCTAAAAAAACGGGGTTCACTGTGTTTAGAAGTTGATTTTCACCGTACTACTTAATGGAGTTAAACATTCTATGTGTCGTTGGATTGATCTGTATTTTACCTTTCCGGTGATCTACATTATGTTTATAAATTGCGCAAAGAAAATAGATTACTCAGCATAAATAAGGCGTACCCCTACATTTCACTGCGCGAAAACAATGACCGGCAGCGGCTTTCAACCAGTTGTCATTATCGTCAGAAATGACAATGCACCACGATGTGAATTTCAGTTAACTTTTGTTCTTATAATGTAGACATATAGTACTAACTACAAACGCCACCATAGTTGCTATTGCAGTTTGTTTGATGTTAAATCTCAGATTGACGGGACTAGGCCGAAAATCTGGGTACGCGTCAATTACGATAATTTGCAAATGTGTTTAGAATAATATTATGGCTTTAATATTAATTGAAATTACACTTGTTAGGTACCTTTGAACAGCTAAATGTATTACCTTTCCAATGATATATATATATATATATATATATATATATATATATATATATATATATATATATATATATATATATATATATATCACCTTTATGTTTTCACGGAAAATAAGTTACACAACATGAATTACGTGTACTCCCATAAATTTCAGTGAGACCTACGATCATTTAGCAACATGTGAAAATGACAATGTTCCACCAAGTGGATTTTGGGGACTTTTTTTCTGGTAACATAAACATAATGTATCATCTAAAATGCCACCAAACTTACTATTGCAATTTGTTTGAGGTTGAACCACAGAATGACTGGACTATAAACACTTTGTTCGTAAGGTCGCTCACCGTGTGATGACGTCATTGTGTGCGCTGTACGTCATCTGCAAGAGTATACATACTGGATTTGTGCGCGCAGAGGTAGTAGGCAAAATCCAGGAGTAAGAAGTTTGCACATCATCGGATATACACCGGATGTAACTGCTATTGCTATAATGTGGCGCCACCTTACAGATAATCGAAGCTAATTCGTTACGGAATGTCCCGCCGCTCGCACGTTTTGTCAAAGATGCGGACTCTCGAGAAGTGTCAATAGTTATTGAAGTGTTGTATGTTTACAATGTACTAGTTACAGTGCCCCTCTCAGCAAAGACCGTGAACATTGTTTTACCCATTACGTGCGTAACTCCTGAAAGTTGTTCGTCAACTCATATGTGAAATAAAGGGTGTTTGTGATAATTTAATTTCACTTAGTGTTTTGCTATTGGCCGTTGCCTTGACAATAGCCAACGTTAAACCGTTGCTTATTTTGGCATACACATCGACGTCGCAAGTAGAATTGATCGTAACATTACGTTAATAGCGTTTCATGAGCCAACTTACGACCAGTTAGACATTGCCTTTTGGCCGTCACTTTACGCTTGATGTTGGCAGGCGTAAAAAGCCGGCCTCAGACTATGGATTATAACGATTAGAGTTGCCCATATCGCCGATCCACGACTATTACAACGCCCCAGTTGCTAGTCTCAGCACTCTTGACAACTCGATTATACTCGGCTACGACTCCTACGACGGAGTTTTATTCGATTAGAAAAATGAATCGGGCCCAACATTTGTCGTAAGTCTGAGCGCGAACCGCAACTCAAAGCAACGAGCAGTTGAAGGTCTGAGCGCTTTTCCCAACTCAAACCGAGCGGCACCAATCGGCGAGCCAATCACAGCGCAGCATTTTTACTGCGTTTTTGCTCACATCATCATCACCTACACAAAGCTTCAGCATTTGATGTCATTAGTGGGGTTCTGCAAGGATCTGTTATGGGTCCTATTCTCTTTTTAATTTATGTAAATGATATACCTGAAATAGTAATGTAAAAAAATATTGCGGATGACACCAAACTAAACGACCGCATCTTCTCAATATCCGCCATTTCGGCGACGTCGAACGATGGTGATCGCATCTAAGTCGAGAGAAATCGCATCTAACACAAGCTTCGAAAATGGCGTCATGTCTGCCTGTTTGTGAATGTAGTGCTGTATAAAACCGCTAGGAGCGTGGTGGCGAATATGCAGTTCACGTGTTTGACGCCAGGATGGTGACGGCGCGCTGGCGGGTTTACCGACTCTGTTGATTGGTTAGTCAGTGGTCTGAGCGCGCGAGTCCGAAGAAATTGTTAGCTTAATCGCACCAGTCGTAAGTCGGGAATGCAACGCAACTATCGAGTTGGGCAACTAGAACCGGCTAATTGGTCGTCTGAGGCGGGCATAACTCGACGTGGTCTAAGTTCGGGGTCTCGTAATTTCACGCATTATTCCCGGAACATTAACAATCAAAATGGCATGTCATTTAGAGTATGAAGAGATGCGACTGTGTGATTTAACCTTGAAAGGATATTTCGCGATCGTACGAATCCGTTGGATGCGTGCGGCGACGTCGAATTGTTAGAAAGGTAAAGGTTTAGACGGGACGGTATCATGTGGCCTACCGATGAGTTCGGCGTGTCATTGGAATACCACAGTGAACGTAAGGGAAGCTTGCAACCGTGAATGAAAATCATGGTGGCGTTATGCGTTTTTGCGGCGGAAACTTTCCTCCTATGTGTGGCCGACACATTCGCCATCAGCCAACCGCCAGTTTGCCGAGTGGTACACCGGGTTGCCGGTGTGCTTGCAGGACGCAACAAGAATGAAACATGGTTCAACTAAAACTGCATTCCCCTACAAAAAATCCAATTTAGTTAAATCTATCACTTTTAAAAACACCTCAATGTATGCATTACTGTGCCATTTTATTTATTGTTGAGTAACTCTAACTTGCCTTTTAAAAGCGCTATTTTTAATTCTCCGATTACCTCCTTCTGTTCAAGGACTATGGTCTATTGGCCATAACTACTTTGATGTGTAATGAAGACAGCTACATTGAATAGTATTATGTTTACATATCAGCCCTTGCTTTTTGAACCTATGAAACAGGCAGCGTTGAGTTGCTTAAATTATTTTCCATGATTTAAATCATTCCAATTTGTTTAATCAATCATTCTGATTCCAAATTAGTCCTATCTGTTGCTTTGTACTAGGGTATGATTACATTTTCTGTCTTGGTATGTGTAAAATTGTATAAATTTGCATTTCACCAATTTGTCTATATCATCTTGTAAAATGTGTTTATCTCCATATCTTTTTTTTTTTTTTACCTTTGTGGTTTCGACGATTTGCTTGATATATAATCTTCCATGAACCCTTTCAAACGGTGTCAGGACATTACCTCCCCTTTGACATTAGCCCCCTAGACAATATCCTCCGCGCTATGACCTTAACCTGGCAACCAGCCATAGGCATCCGGAGGGGGAATTTTTCAAACATGTTCTATTAAAATCGATTTGGAAAATCTTTTATATTGTATTAACAGAAGGCAGCTGACTTGATTCATATAGGATAGGTCTATTTGAAAGAGAAATGTCCTTTAAATTTGACATTTAGTCAACTGTTCAAAGTATGCAAGCCAACATCAAATCATTTGTGTTATTGTTTGTAAATTTGGGAATCCAAAAATCAATAAAGTATCTCGAATAAAAAAAATATCCTTTGAAAGTTACATCTTTGTCATACTCTATGATTTTGGTTACTAAAATTTACAACCGGTAAAATAGATTATTTGATGTTGCTTTGCATTACAACTTAATTTCAATGGATTCAGAACGTGGTAAAAAAAGACGTACACTTTCCATCACACGCACGCACGCACGCACGCACGCACGCACGCACGCACGCACGCACGCACGCACGCACGCACGCACGCACGCACGCACGCACGCACGCACGCACGCACGCACGCACGCACGCACACACACACTTCATATATATGTTAATATTGTGGCAAACTTGTCAATAAATAGTGTTTACCTAACTAAGCACACTTACGAAAATGCTGTACATGTTTAAAATAATGAATTTTATACAATCACCACAATGTATTTACAATCGGGGCACAGAACATCCCCGGTGCGCTTTGCCCCACATAAGGGCTGCGCTTTGCCCCACATAGGGGTGCGCTGTGCCCCGTATTGAATGTGTTATTGGAATTACAAAAATAACATATGCCATAGTTTCGCCAACTTGAATCAATAGCTCCTATTATAAACATATAATGGTGACATATAAATAGCTATTTCACATTTTGGATTAATTAAAGTACTTGTGCTGTGGGATCGGCTAAACGTGAAAAAATTGGTTTGACATCAGATTGCATCTGTTTATTGATAGTTGGATCTGTTGAGATAGAGGAGGTGCGCTTTGCCCCGGGGTGCGCCTTCCCTCATCCTACTCTATGTGCAAGAACAAATTGTTGGACTCTCGAAAATCCAATGGCTTCCTTGTCCACTTGCCACCCGGGAATTATAGCTTTGGATGGCAATTTTGTAAAATCTGATTACAAACACCAATTAAGAATAACCCTTCAATGTTTTAGTAGGAAAACCTTGTTGACCACATAGCATTTTAATGTCATGGGCCGCGTCGTACTGTTTGATAACGCGATGTCACGAGTGCGGTAGTCTGACAATATTCGCTCACCAGTGCAGCTAAAACGCACAAACAGTTCATTAGTGTTTCATAAACTTCAACAGATGTACAATCTGATTTTATTATTCTCATGATCACATCACTTCACATTGGTGACTAATTTGGTGGACAGTATTTGGATGTCAGTCTTTGTTTGCTCAGATGAACTTGTACGGTCTCTATTTCACGTTGTATTTTGTTGTATCATTGTCTGGTATGTCATTTTATGCTGTAATACTTGTTTGTCATTGTACGCTTTATTTTGTTGTATCAGTGTCTGGTATATCATTGTATAGTGTAATTCTTATTTGTCATTTTACGCTCTATTTTCTTGTATTATTTTCTGGTATGTCATTGTATTGTGTAATCTTTGTTTGTAATTGTACGTTGTATTTTCTTGTATTATTTTCTGGTATGTCATTGTATTGTGTAATTCTTGTTTATCATTGTACGTTGTATTTTCTTGTATTATTTTCTGGTATGTCATTGTATTGTGTAATTCTTGTTTGTCATTGTACGTTGTATTTTCTTGTATTATTTTCTGGCATGTCATTGTATTGTGTAATTCTTGTTTGTCATTGTACGTTGTATTTTCTTGTATTATTTTCTGGCATGTCATTGTATTGTGTAATTCTTGTTTGTCATTGTACGTTGTATTTTCTTGTATTATTTTCTGGTATGTCATTGCATTGTGTAATCCTTGTTTGTCATTGTACGTTGTATTTTCTTGTATTATTTTCTGGTATGTCATTGTATTGTGTAATCCTTGTTTGTCATTGTACGCTGTATTTTCTTGTATTATTTTCTGGTATTTCATTGTATTGTGTAAAATGTATTCCAAAAAGGGGGCCTGGCCCAATGCCCCCCCAAATACGCCACTGAATTTCCACCCCAACACAAGTAACAGTAAAAGTATAACGTTTTAAATGGTGGTTCATTAAAACACATTTTTTTGCGGTCATGATGTTAGAATGGATAGAGTTTTTACCAACTAACACGATTTTATGATAAAAACAAACAGACGCTTTAACTTTAAAAAATCAACTTACAACAATACATTACACAATAGAACGAATGGAGTAGCAGTCTTTCCATCAATCCAGTGTTTAATACAATGTATTTTACAACACATTTCAACAAAGTAGAACATATTTGAAGTTGTTATAATTGCCTTAACAATTATAACGCCAACATATTTGCCGGTCCGCAAGGTTAGTGCGAAAGTTATTGATTCGTCCGACATTTAACACTACATTTTAGTACTGCAATGCCAATGGCAAAATTAGTGAGATGCTAAAATTAGTATGTAGACACGGATGCCATCGATGATTTAGCGGCACAGTTGTTGCAACGACTGAAGCGCCATCTAGCGAATGAACAAACGAAAAAGACCGCTGTACAATTGTACACAATTTCCTTCCATGTAGCTCAACGTTGGGGCAGTGGGTATCCTAGAATGATGAGTCATATACCGGTATCGCCGCACTAGTTCCCTTTGTGGCTACATCTGGAAAGAAAACATTCAATCAGTGTTCGTTTTCTTTTGATGTGAGTTCACACCGGACGTGTTATTGTCTTATCGATGTGTAAAAAGCGAGGTTTTGCCTGAAACTGTCCGTAGTTGCATCAAAACTCCCCACCAGTGGCGCCACTAACCATTTAACCAATGCCACAACTTACATTTGATGTGCAGATTTTGCACATCTTTACTTAATTTCGTACACTCAAGAAATCACTCAATTTCAGTTGCATACAATTATGTACAAACTATGTGCATACATGTAAGTTTTGAGATGTGATAGGATACATTTTGACGACGCTGCTATTGACAATATCACCACAACATTTAAGGTAGGCGACATGGGGTTTAAGGTAGGCGACTACTGTGAAATAAAAATAATGAAACTATTTTTTTAAGGTAGAACTAAAAGCCCAAAAAGGCAAAACACTTGGGGGGTCCCATGCAAATTTTTTTAATATCTGACATAGTAACAGCTACGTCAGCAGAAAGATTATCGAAATATTGTGCTCTCATCATAATCAGTCATACCAGGAGATTTATTTAAAATTTACATGAAAAATTGCTGGAATGTTGCAATTTTATATGTTCATATTATACAAAACATAATATGCGAAATATGCATTGAAACAATTTAAAATTAAGTGTTTATTAAGTCAGGGGAAAAATATTTTAGCTCAATTTCGACAATATTCAATATTTTAACTGACAAGGTCATTTATTATTTATCTCTATGTAAAGGCAAAAAGGTTGGGGTTTCCCGTTCAATTTTTTTTTTATTTGACATGGTAACTGCTACGTCAGCAGCAAAATTACCAAAACTGTTATCAAAAACAAAATTGTACCCACAAGGAGTAATGTAATTTCAGGAATAGTTGGCCGAAATGTTAATGCATTATTCATCTCTATATAAATAACAAAAATCAATGAAGTGCCTGGCAAAAAATCAGGCTTTGCCATCTGAAAATCACAGTTCAGAACTAAATTTACTGTAGTGAATTTACAACACCGTTGCCCTCCAGGGGACTCCTCTGGTAGTAGGTTTATTTATACTATTTTCGGTTCTTATTAATGTTCTTACACAAAAACATGTATCATTTATGTTTATTTTTGTCATAAATGACGTAGTTTCAATTGACAGTATAACTTGATGTGTTGATTCCATGTTACTGTTACTGTTATTCTGATTTCGCAATGTGTTTATCGCAGAGTGGCATTCAATAGGCTACGGTACTATGCTGGTAACGTGTACATTTTGCGATTTAAGTGGCAAGTGTCAGATCATAACACGCCGTTACCTTTGTTGTATCTCACTTAGCTATGACTAGTTCACGCTCTGTAGTATCTGGAAGAGACGTAACAACAGTTCACATTACCTGGAGTTCTTTTGTGACAGTACTACTACCAAGAAACCCAGGGAGCGTCGTTCAGTGCCCTCGTACGGCGAGGGACATCACCTGTTCAAAGTGTTCATTGTTAGAGTGGATTGATATACAGGAATATCAACACATGAAGACCACAAAGGTAAAACGATCAGAGTCCACTAAAAAAAAAATTAGTTAGTGCAGCCATAAGGTAGCCATACTGGTAAAGCAGTTCTGGTGGAATATCGAACACGATTACTATCAAATCCATAGTAATATATATGGTGCTCAACGGTAAAACGACCAGGGTTCTGGCGGACAAAGCAAGAACGATCAGAGTCCAAGCCCAAGTACACATTCCCACGCCATATATACTTATATATGATGTAGCACTCACAGAATGCACATTGTAATCATTTAGTTACGTTGTTTCACTACATAGCAATGCACTTTATGTATAGGACTGTGGACGGAAAATGAGTAAGACGATCAGAATCTAATCATACCTATTTGTTTAAATTGCTCTAGCTCAAAATAGAAAATGTGTAACTCTGATCGTGTTACCTTTGTTGTCTTCACATATTTGAATATGCAAACATATGTGTGCGTGCGTAAGTTAACATGTGCAACTGAATACATGTATACTGGCAGACAAGCTTTATTACATGGATAACAGATCCAACAAATAAACACGATACGGTTTCTACAAATACGTGGTTATGGATACACGATGGGGCAAAGATATTGCTCAGGAGGAGAAACATATAATGTCTTACATAACAACATTATGGTTCTTTATATAACCACACGTGGTTCCTTGTATAACCACAAATGGTTCGTTATATAACACACATTGTTCATTGAAAATAGCATTGCCACTACGAACACTTACGAAGCGCGTCAGCTCTGGCTTCAGTCAACACAATGGAGGGGTCGTCATTTCTTTCCTGTAAACATAGGTCCAATGCATGTTTGAAAGATAGCACACACGCATGACATTTTCAAAATGGTGGAAACACGTTTTGAATTGCAGCTCACACTATTTTGTCATAGCAGTTCGCATGTGTGTTGTCAATATCCGTTACTAGTATGTCATATTTATATCACCGGTAACAGAAATGTTACTTCTTGAGCCCAATAAAGCTAATAAACATGAAAGAACAAACATGTTATGATGTCTCTTCCATAATTAATTAAATAGATTGATCAGTTTTTTTTTTTTACAATAAGAACCTGTCATACAGCATTTTATAAACGAGTATAACCGGTTAATACAAAAGCGAGAGGTTACCATCTGGTTTTCAGAATCTGTTTAGTGAGACAAACTTGCCTGAACGTATCCGTAAGAGACGGACACCATCAACACCAGACCCAGGAGCAACAAGAGAACGCTACTGCGCATTTTCAAACCAGTGTAGTTCTGTAAAACAAAATATGAACACGCGCTGTATTGTTTTTGATGCATGCCTGGTTACTAGGTGGTCAACAGGTCGTCAATGTCACAAAAGATTTTCTTGAGAAGTACATAAGGTATGTGTGTCAATTCAGTGGCCCAGGTACCAGCAGAAATGTTCAGTGTGAATTTGTTTTAAGAATTGTTTACCAAAAATAAAATTGCCAAATATCTGAACAGGGCATTAATGGAAATTGTTGGAACCTCTACAAGCAAATGACTTCGTTGTCCAATTGCCACCTGGAACTTGTAGTTTTGGATGGCAATCTTGTTAAATCTGGTTAGAACCAGAATGGCTTTGCGAATACATTGTGTTTTCATACACATTACTCTACGCACAAATAAATTGTATTTAAATAATACTATTGTGAGCACGACTAGACGATCTGTCTCTCACTTTGCCTGCCTCTGCCTCTGCCTCTGCCTCTGCCTCTGCCTCTGCCTCTGCCTCTGCCTCTGCCTCTGCCTCTGCCTCTGCCTCTGCCTCTGCCTCTGCCTCTCTGTTTCTGCCTCTGCCTCTGCCTCTGCCTCTGCCTCTGCCTCTGCCTCTGCCTCTCTGTCTGTTTCTGCCTCTGCCTCTGCCTCTGCCTCTGCCTCTGCCTCTGCCTCTGCCTCTCTCTCTCTCTCTCTCTCTCTCTCGCTCTCTCTCTCTAAAACCAGTATAGCTTTGCGAATACACTATGCGTTTTCGTACACACTGCCCAACACACAAAGAAATGGTATTTAAATAATATTGTACGACTAGACATAGTTTCCGGCTACGGAAGACTGTTGTCTTACTATGCCTATGGGAGTTGTGAGAGGCGAACATCATGGACAGAAACTTCAATAAAAACAATACGTTCGAACACCTCAGCACGGTGCTTTAGAGAAAAGAAACTAGGCATCTCAGTGAGCAATGATTTGTCATCCTGCAGAGTTGTCATCGAATCGTAAATTTTTTTTATTTTGTTGTGAAAATCGACATGGGAAATGGTCCCCATCAGATCTTACGAAAAACAAGAACATTTTGTCTACATACCCAGGGGATCCTTCCATCACTGACACGGGGATCCTTCCATCACAGACACGGGGATCCTTCCATCACTGACACGGGGATACTTCCGTCACTGACACGGGGATCCTTCCGTCACTGACACGGGGGTCCTTATGTCACTGACACGGGGATCCTTCCATCACTGATACGGGGGTCCTTCCGTCACTGACACGGGCATATTCAGCTACTAGAACTGTATTCCTTTGTGCAGCAGAAGTGTTATAATATCAAAACTACCAGCACTTTATTCGTATGCCATGGACCTGGAAGTGAAACAATGATATATCCCCTATTATTTGTGTCCACAGGAGAACGCGAGCACTCACTGGACCCAGATGGTGGAGAGCATGCTGTGATTGTTGTCCCACTGCCTTGGCACTGCCCTCAGGAAGTGGCCCAATTACACAAGGAGGTGTTGATAGCAGCCGGCCACATCCTTGCAATAGACCTCAGGAACAGTGGGTGGCACTCAAATGAACTGGTCTTAATTTTGTTAATCTCCTGCCTGTCTAACGTATCTGCACCGGACTCTGCTTAACAGAATCACTTCAGAATAGAGCAGTTTGATTCTATTAAGAGGCTGATTCTCTTAAGCGAATTTCAAAAAAATTAGAAGTGAATGTATATCAAGTTTTATTTCGTCCATGCTGAATTACTGCATAATAGCTAAAAAAAATTGTAAATTAGTATTCTCTATTGGCCACTTTTGGTCAATTGTGTGCAAGCTAGCTACCAACTGAGAAAAACTCAGAAAATTTGGATTTTTTTCAAACATTACCCAGCACGGTAGGCTGGCAGCTAGGGTTGGGAGATGGTAATGATTGATTGATTGATTGATTCAGATGTTAAAGACATGTCTAGTGTTGGAAGCCTGGAACCCTTATCCTGCTTCAGTGAATGAATGAATAGGCTTGTGTGAAAAGGATAGATGGCTGGTGGGGGTGTAGGACAAAAACCACCCCGGACAAAAACCATCTGGACAAAAACCACCCGGACTAAAACCCCCCCAGACATAATCCCCCCGGACTAAAACTACCCTGGACAAAAACCCCCTTTTATGTTCAGAGCAGAGGTTGCTTTTATCATCTCACCCAGAGTACGTGGCGCAAGGTGCAGCAGCTTGGACTTGTGACACTGTATCGCTCAGATGATGACGTGAAGCTGTTCTGCGGGATGCTCGACGGATTGGCATTCTTGCCTGTAGCTGATGTTCCAGAAGGACTGAAGTATCTCAAGGAACACACACCTGAAGGTCTAGAACCTCTCATCGATTACTTTGATGCCACCTACATCTCGGGATCGTATCGCCGAATCCAGCGCCCAACTGGTCCAGATGGTAGCATTCCTCCAATGAAGATGCGCAGGATCGCACCAATGTTCCCACCTGAACTGTGGAACGTTCATGAGGTCACAATCAGCGGTGAATCTCGAACCAACAACATGTGCGAGGCATGGAACAACTCCTTCCGATAACTTGTTGGGTGTTCACATCCCAGCATATGGCGTACCATTGACAATCTTCGTAAGGATCAGAATGATGCTCGCGCCGCCATTCTTCTGGATTCCCGTGGACAGCCTCTCAAGAAGTGGGTACATCGATCCACAGTACAGCTCCAGCAGAGGCTTCACAACCTCTGTACAGATATTCGCGATGGCCGCAAATCTGTTGAGGTTACCCTGAGGGGAATAGGACACTGTATCCGCTGGAAGTAATTTTCATAGACACTGTATCCGCTGGAAGTAATTTTCATAATATATGTTGACTTTTGATATGTGTACATGTATGAATGTGTATAATTGGTTGTAAAATTATGCTATATAAAATCACCCTCACTGTATGAATGTGTATACTCATGATAATTGGTCGTATGATTCTATGTATATAATGATTATATGTTGCTGTTGAATGAATGAATGAATGAATATGTAAATAAATACTCGCAAAAAACGTGGGTGGTTTTTGTCCAGGGTAGTTTTAGTCAGGGGGAATTATGTCCGGGGGGGTTTTAGTCCGGATGGTTTTTGTCCAGGTGGTTTTCGTCCGGGGTGGTTTTTGTCCGTATACCGGCTGGTGGACCTGGCTTCAAATGACCAATTAGCCATGCAGCAGTCACAATGTCTCCTGCTAATAGTGCTAAAGTTCAATGACTGTCATAATTCGGTTCCAAATTGGGAATGTTAACAAGTCATGTTATATGAAAGTACAGAATTTTTTTGGTCTGATTATTTTCAATGAAATATAATTTTGGTGTGATTGAAATGTTCAATTGTAATAGCAAAGTAATAGCTCAATTACTATTTCAATTCCAATCACTATTACATTGCATTCTGTTCCATCTATTACTATTACTTAAACAATTGTAATCGTTACTATTACATATTACTATTACCCCAGGCCTGCTGTTACCATCTACATGTAATGGAGAAATCTAAATCAAATCTCAAGAGTTCAAAAGCAAAGTGGCAAAAAACGACAGAATCTGCCAAATTTGAAATGGTCAGAACTATTTGAGCTACAGTCCTATGGTTTGACATGTGTGGTTATATTGACTTGTAGGTAAATTGGTAAAATTTTGGTTGAATTCAAAATACGAGTGCAACAAGGTTTTCTTATTTTGGTTAATTTGAGACAGAATGCCCCTATTGTAGACTTTTTAGTATTTTTATATGCTGTGAGTCGCCGCAACCAATTTAAGTTAATTCAGTATATGGTCATGCGTCCTGTAGAGCAATCAACACAAATTTCTAAATCACAGTTAAGTTACTAAACTTTATACATGTTTTAAAAATTTTATTGCAGCAACTAAGAAAGCTACTATTGGAGATTCACCGGATCCCAACGAATGACCACTTGAAGCTATTCATCAAACCTATCCTGTCCATCATGTTCAAGCTGCTCGAGGTCAGTATTAGATTGCGGACAACTTGGGTTTCCCGCTATGATGTTTGAACCATAAAGTAATACATCCAAAGTATTCTCGGGTGCCAAATAAATGTATAGGCCAAATAACAGTATAGGGTAGCAAATCGATCAAATTTAATAATAGTATAGTGCCGAATAACAGTATAGGGGGGCAAATTGTTCAAAACAAATAATAGTACAGTGCAAAAAAAATCACTGGTATATTTGTCTTTTTTAGCGCCGAAGCAATTTTTTACTCAACGTGAAGCCAAGGGCAAGGCGTCCCTAGAAAACTATGCGGATTGCGGGGTATTTTGGTTTCTTTTCTGTCAAATATGCATAAACTTTATGCGTATTCGCGTCACTGGTGATATAGAAACCACATTTCATATCTGCCCAAAACTGGGGAATTTTCCGTTTTCAAATGGACATTAAAGTTTTATTGAATTGAATACGCAAGCCCTTTTCATGGGAAACCGCCGATAGCCAGTTACGACTGGTTTGAGGCACTGCGCACGGCGGCCGTTTACAGTCGGTTAACGTGGTGACCAGGGTTATTTGATTTAAATCATTTGATTTAAATCACTCCAAAAAAAAATCATTGATTTATGATTTTTTATTTTTTTGACTTCCAATTTTTTTAATCGCTGATATATATATGAATTAAATTGTTTACAAGCATCGAGATCAACAAAGTTTTGTGTTTTTTAATACAAAAGCACAAAGTGCGCACACTTGTGTAGCTGTATTGACACCAGATAGCCTGTTTTTCAAATATTTTATGACATTGTGTATACCAGATTTTAAAAAAATCAAATAAATAAAAAAATCCGATAAATTTTTATATATTTTTTTATTTTTTAAATCTAACGGTCCAACGCTTCGGGTTAAAAATCTAGCATCCTCAGAAGCACCGGATCCCACTAAATTCACGACTGTCGTTCGAAAGGATGAAAACTTAGCCGTCAGAGGGAGCCACGTGCAACTACAGGTGGGAACAAGTGATTTTAGCACGAGCGGTAAACCACTCCGTGGATGATTGATTAGCGCTCGCAATAGGGAGTGAGAGCGATAGCTCTCCTAAATATTATATTTATTTTCATAAAATAAATACGCGTAAAGGGATGCTTACTCAGCACTCAAGATAGGTATGTGACAAAAAAAAATTTTCTAGGTTGAATATTAGACAAGTTATGACATTTTTAAGATTAGGTGCACCACCCGTTTTTTTCGGCCTTGTTTTACTAGAAAAACAAAAGAAAAGTTGTGACCTTTTGGGCCAATTATGGTTTACTTTGAGAATACAAAGTGTCATAACTTTTTTAATACTGAAGAGATTCTAATGAAACTTTAGGGAAGATAGCCCTTTAAAACACAAACTGTTGATGCAGTCTTCACTTAATTCATGATTTAACTAAATCATCAATTAATGATCTTAATTACTTTGATTGATAAACAATACGCATTCATTGATAAATGAAAATATCAGAATGCAACATTTCCCCCCCAATTTTTATTATAGTATTTTTTCATTGCATCTATACCAAGAAATAACAAATGTGATCATAGCACACTGTTTGCAACATTTCCCCCCCCCCATTTTTATTATAGTATATTTTCATTGCATCTATACCAAGAAATAACAAATGTGATCATAGCACACTGTTTCTTTAGGTTTTTTTCTATCTTTCTGGTAATAACTTGATGTTATTATTAATTAATAATTAGCTAAATTAGTGAATATCAACCGTTTCAGGGCAGACCTGAATTCAATAAACCTCTGAATTAAAAACCATGCAAAGTAAAGACATGTAAGGTTCTGCATATCAAGATATTATAATTAGGTCACCCTTAATTAACTGTCTGCCGTAATCGACCGATTCACTGGCCCATATGTGACGACACAGACGTTTGTTTGATAGGTTTGATTGATTTTTGAGGGATCTTTCATGTATTTTTTCAAAACTTTACTCGATAACTACCCAGCCTAAAAACATTGGGTAGGGTTACTATTAATATCATGAATAAGGTAGAAACAAATGTTTAGAAAGTTCAAGTAAATGTATGAAGTAATGATAATTTTTTTAGCAGAATCAACAATCCACAAAATTAAATTAAATTCATAAAATAGAAGGTGCTAAATAATACAGCAATAAAAGCACATGGTCCCTTGTGTTTGTAAACAACAGCATCAGCCAATCACATTGCAAGAATAGGGTCACGTGACCTAAATGTCAGGAATAGCTCTATTTTTAGCATAAATAGTATCCTTCAAAATCTTCAAACATCGGCGTTACTAAGCCATTATTTTCGTGAATTTCATCAGGAAACTATTAAATACACCAAAAAGAATTATTTTAGTATGATCATGGTGGACCACGGTCATTTAAACGATAACAAACAGAGGGGATTGTCACTGTGAAATTCAACCCGATCAACCATTTGTCGGTTTGACATGAAATTTTGCTAACTCTAGAAAACAATGTGTTAATAGTTTAATTTGCCTCATATTTGGCACACACATAGACAAGTATATGGAAATACAAATTATAAAGGTTTGAAAGAAAACTTTAGCTACCTTCAGGTAAATGGTCGATGACTTTGACAGTCAAAAACTTTAACGTAAATATTTTTTTACTTCTACAAATCGAATTGGAAAATTTCGAAAATGACGCCTCAGCGAACATGTTAACTACATCATCACAATGAGTGTGCTCCAGGAGCTCCTAAAATACGCCAGCCAAACGCGCAGCAAAAACACGGTCACCGGGCGAACGAACGAGCACGGAGATCGAAATCGCAGCCAAAGCGATTAGAGCGTATGTAGGCCGATTGTCGCGTACCTACTCAAGAGTAAAGGAACGTTCTTATTTAGCATGGTATCTTGTCTGTATGACTGTTCAAAGCACTTTACACTTCACCCCCCCCGGCAGACCTGTTGCAATTACTGCATCAAAAGTGAACAAATTTGGTCAAGCTTCAAAATGGCAGCAAGAGGATTTGAACCTGGCTTATCTCGATTGAGAGTCTGATGTTGTAGCGACTGCGCCCCACGGTGCTTTGAACTACCAACATAATACAAAATGTAATTCAATGGCACTTTCGTTGTGCAGCTCGTGCTATTTTGTGATTTTCATAAAAATATACATTTTAGCATGGAAACCTTAAGTTTGTGTTTGTGATTGGCTTGTTTCAGAGTGACAGTGAAGAGAACGTGTTGGTGTGTGTGCATCGTTATAGAACTTCACAAGCAGTACCAACCCCAGATCAGCACAGAGGTAATTATAACTTCTTCAAATGTAAGTAAAATTTTTATTTTGATACCATATTAGATTGTTTTAAAAAAAAAATAGTTTAAAAAAATTACTCATTATACGACAAGGGGAAGATCGCAATTGTCAACATTGACCTATTTGTACAAATCATATCATGAGGTCAAGGCCAACATTTACCTATTTGTACAAATCATACCATGGGGTCAAGGCCAACAATTGTCAACATTTACCTATTTGTACAAATCATACAATGAGGTCAAGGCCAACAATTGTCAACATTTACCTATTTGTACAAATCATACCATGAGGTCAAGACCAACAATATGGTTGAAAAGAAATATACTTTTGCATGCGAATGCACTTAGTATTATTGTGATGTTGTGGCATCGCCTATGACAAATGTTCTACGACATTAACAATGAATAGGTCTCTACAAACACCAGATGACACTGACAATTGACAAACAGTTTGTCAAAGGTTGTTCTACAATTCACACGTGATCAACAGTGTCATGAATGAAAATAATGCGATCATTTTATGTTATTACATTTTGTAAGACGTAAACATTTCAGCGCCAGCCACGTGAAAACAGGGAATATTATGACATTATTATGACAAAAGTCCTAAAAGAGATATTTTAAAAGACAACATATGCCAATAGTGCACCTGTGCGATAATAAGGAATCGGAATGTATGCGAAAAACATATTAATAAGTCAATCATCCGGTTCTCTTTGGTTCTTTTTAAAATTAGATACTACATTTAATAAAGAATACGTACAGCTATGGCGTTACTGCAGTACACACTGCCTGCTCGGCACCTCTCACGTGCCTGACTGGGAAGGAGCTCCGGCCGCCGCCCTCTGCCATCAGAGAGGAGGGAAGGAACAAGAACCAGTGGGTTAGAGACCACCACTCTGAGAATCCATGACAGGTTACACAGTTACCCCGTGTGGGATCTTTTACTTTCCCTGGCACTGACACCATATAGAAGGGACCAACGGCTTTCAGTGTCTCTGCCAAAAGACACAGGGGGTGGCAGGTGGACTCGAACCACCATCCTCTCGATCGACAGTTGGGTGCTGTAACCAATAGATTATTGATCCCCATTTAACAAGAGCACACATCTATTTTTTTCTTTTGATTTTTTTCTTTTATTTATAAAATTTGTTTTTATCTAGCATTTTTAGCATTACTTACTCACAGAGTACAGTGCGTATATAAGAGTGTGCTGATAACTTCCTCTCTCCGTGTACGTATCTGTACATTGGCCTTTTTTATGCATATCAGCCAGTAGTGTATAATTAGATAAACAAATAAATGTAATTAAATGAAACCATTTAGTTACATCCCATATCATACAGACGGGCCAGCAAGTAGTCGACATGGATCGTACCAAAAGTGGCTGATGTGGCTTGGTTCGCCAGGAACAGATTCACCACAATCTTAACAGACACACAATAATCGGGCAGGGAATTCCATCAAAGTCACTGACAATAATCTGGTTGTACGTATTAAACATGAAATTCAACATGAGGGAGCAATTACTGATTATTACCCTATCAAAACACTATCTGTGATCACTGATCAAGACAATGTCAGTGAATACTAATTATCACCCTATCAAGACAATGACAGTGAATACTAATTATTATTCTATCAAAACAAGTTAGCCCAAGTCCGAGTAGAGGTCTTAATTTACAACACTGTTTAAATATAGAACAATACAAAAACAAACTGACAGTGGTAACTTTACAAACCTCGATGGAACTTGTAAAAATTTCTTTGAATGTTATTCTAATCATCATTGTGAACTAAAAAAGCAAGTTATATTTGGATCAAACACGGCGTAATATTACATCGTCTGAATACTGCTCCGCAATGACTCATCATGCACGTTCTTCGAGAAGAGATTGACGGCCAGAGAGGTTATTTAGGGAGTGATTCTGTCGCACATGGTGCACCAGGTCTGCCAGTGTGCTGTATGTGAGTGGCCTACGCACAAGCACACAATCATCTTAAAGCCTACTCACAAGCACACAAACATATTAAGGCATACTCACAAGCACACAAACATCTTCAGGTTCACACACATGCAACACAAACACCTTAAGGTCCATACACACCACACAAACATCTTAAGGTCCGCACACACACACCACACAAACATCTTAAGGCCCACACACACCACACAAGCATCTTAAGGATCCCTGTGATGGAAGGATCCCCTGGGCCTGGGTATGTAGACAAAATGTTCTTGTTTGTGGTAACATCTGACAGGGAGCATTTCCCATGTCGATTTTCACAACAATAAAATTGTATGATTGGATGAAAACTCTACAGCAGGTCAGTGACACGACACGTAACAATGTGTGCAAACAGGGAAAACAATTATCTGGTATATTGTTTGATTTGATGACAACTCTACAGAAGGTCAGTGACATGACAGGCAACAATGTGTGGAAACAGGGAAAACAATTACTGATACACTCACCTGGTATATGCGCACTATGTAGGCCAGGAAAGACAGAGTTTTGATTTGAGCAGCAATAAAGTCAACAAAGACCTCTTTGTTGAACGCTGGGTTCAGTCTGTAAACAAATCTTTGCAAACAGAGTCATCATTAGCATTCTAACAACATTATTTCAAGGTAGAATTCTGAGTGACACCATATGACTGTCCCACACTGTTCTTGAAATATTATTCCACACAGCCCACACTATCCAATACTGTCCCACACTATTCCACACAGCCCACACTATCCAATACTGTCCCACACTATCCAATACTGTCCCACATAATTCCACACTATCCAATACTGTCCCACACAATTCCACACTATCCAATACTGTCCAACACTATTCAACACAATCCAATACTGTCCAACACTATTACACACAACCCAGTTACACATTAAGTGGAAACTGCTTCACTTCATGTTTGCAATCCACTCGTTAAGACCTGTATGTGAAGTAGAAAGACCACGGGATAGAAGACAATATAAATAACATCATATTGCTGAAATGTTGTGTTGCACCCATATAAATGCTGCCAAACAATATTTAGCAACTGAGATAATAAAACAATTAGTTGTGTTTTGGAAATAAAATTAGTCTATATCCTTATCCACCATGATTTTTAAGAATGTGGAGGTTTTCCAACTCAATAGTTATTGCTTACCTGCGCTTTAACAATATTAGTGTGCTAAATAGTTAAGTGACAGTGCATAAAACAACATGCAAGTCAGACTTAGAACCTCATGACACAGGACAGATTGAATCGCATAAGCCCTAGGGTTAGGGTAATGTGGTCCAGGACCCACATAAGTCTGAACTTAGGGTCAAATGATGCAAGACATCATAACCCAGGACAGACTGACCTGTGTTGACGCGATGGCTGCAGTACAATGGTGTTCATGATGAGTGGAATGAAGTCAGCCCCTTCATTGTGAACATGTTGTTTGTACAACTGATACATCAGCACCACAATGATTGGCAGCTCAGATAGCACATTGATTGACAAGTCAGCCTTTGGGAAGAGGTTGTACTGAAACATACAGAATGTACTGGTGCATGCCATCTGGCTAGCATTTCTTGGCACTGTTCATTGTGAGTGTAACAAAGCCATTATATGGCTGTTTGCCACTGTTTGCTTAAGATGAGTATTACAGGATATTAACTATGGGTTTCTGACTACGAAAATATGCTGCCTCTTGTGGCTTCACGGCATTTAACATGCAAACACTTTCAGAAAAATTATCTATTCCATTCAATTAAATCCAATTTATCATAGGTGACTTCAATGCCATTTAATCTGTTTTTTCTGTTTGTTATCCATTCAACTTAGATTATTTGATTTACCATAAAAACCACTAAGACCCCTTAATATACGGGGTATTTTGAAAAAATAAAGGCGTTACGTTTCATTTCTGGGGTCATAGTTAAGTGACAGTGGTCATCCCTGAAAGTTTGGCGCCCGAGGTGCAAGCCGAGGAAAACGTTAACATAACCACATACAAACATACGCTAGCTCAATTATAGTTACATTATAGTTAGATGTCTAGAAGTATTACGTAACTGGAGACGAACGTAAAAAAAGATGCATGACGTTGTGATCAATTGTACAGAATTGTTTGTGTAGCATTGCGAAATTAATGGAAATTGTTGGAACCTCTACAAGCAAATGGCTTCGTTGTCCACTTGCCACCTGGAACTTGTAGTTTTGGATGGCAATCTTGTTAAATCTGGTTAGAACCAGAATGGCTTTGCCAATACAATGTGTTTTCATACACATTACTCTACACACAAATAAATTGTATTTAAATAATACTATTGTGAGCACGACTAAACACTCTGTCTCTCAATTTGTCTGTCTGTCTGTCTGTCTGTCTGCTTGCCAGCCTCTCTCTCTCTCTCTCTCTCTCTCTCTCTCTCTCTGCCGCCTGCCTGTGCCTATGTCTGTCTGTCTCTCCCTCCCTCCCCCCTGTCTCTCTCTCTCTCTTTGTCTCTCGCGCTTTGTGCACATGTTTTTATCCTTCTAACCAACGTATGAAAGAATACAACTAAAACTTTTTAATTCTGGCTAAAACCAGTATAGCTTTGCGAATTTTCGTACGCACGGCCCAACACACAAAGAAATGGTATTTAAATAATATTGTATGACTAGACAGTTTCCGGCTACGGAAGACAACTATGCCACTAACAGCGTACTAACCTGATGCAGAAGAAAGTCACCGAATCAGCCTGTAGCCTAGTGGTGGTGCCTTTTCTTATAAACACGATTCAACCCATATATCAACATCCCATTCGTGATGGGTGGCATGCATTCACAAAGCGTTTGTTGTCGTCTTCTGGCAGTAACACTCGAGTAAATGACGTCATTCCTAATGTATGCATTTAAGTTTCGTAAATAAATTTTGGAAATTGAGGTTATGTTTTGTAGTGTGTAGGCTGAGGCATATGCCTCCATTCCCACGGTAGATAGCATAAGTGCACTATCTAAAACGAAAACTGTGTATAATATAATCAAATATATCATGAAGACAACATGCAGGGCAGGTCACATATAGCAAGAAAAGAAGATAACCGGTCGACCATCACAAGACAGAACAACTGAATGGCAATCCAGAAAACAGCAAGAGGCCGGGCAACGAGACGATGGTGCAATAACATAGCGGACATTGCAATCCTTGATACGTGAAAGATTGTTGTCTTACTATGGGAGCTATGGTAGGTATATCAAGTTCAGCTAGATGGCGTAACTTTTTTGTCGACAAAAATAGCGTCGTTTTATGTGTCCCATATTTGGTACGAAGGCGTGACGCTCGCGTCACATGGTCGCGGGAAAAGCCAAAATACTCCGTATGCAAACGACGTGGCCGAGTTTGTTTACCTTCATATCGACCAATGAATGTCTTCTTTACATTATGGGCGCGGGAAATTTTTCATTCCGACGCTTTTGTGACTGTACGAAGGTGAGTAAATTTTGTTTTGCTTAAACTTGTCAAAAAGTACATATAATATAAAGAAGAATTTTATAGGAATAAAAAAGAACAGTACAATAATTACTTTTTGTTGATAAAAGTTATTATAAATGTATTATTTTTGTCTATCCGTCAATATTTTTATGTTAAACATCACGAAAGGTAAATTAATGCAAGATGATTTGACAGCGTCATGCTATGGGAGGGGAACGTCGTGGACAGAAACTTCAATAAAAACAATACGTTCGAACACCTCAGCGCGGCGCAATGATTTGTCATTCTGCAGAGTTGTCATCGAATCGTTCAATTTTTCAATTTTGTTGTGAAAATCGACATGGGAAATTCTCCCCATCAGATCTTACGAAAAACAAGAACATTTTGTCTACATACCCAGGGGATCCTTCCATCACTGACACGGGGATCCTTCCGTCACTGACACGGGGGTCCTTATGTCACTGACATGGGCATATTCAGCTACTAGAAATGTATTCCTTTGTGCAGCAGAAGTGTCATAATATCAAAACTACCAGCACTTTATTCGTGTGCCATGGACCTGGAAGTGAAACAATGATCTATCCCCTATTACTTGTGGGTTCAGCACTCAGTTACATTTCCCATTGGCATTGGTGGCCATGTTAACGTTTTGCATGATTATAAGAAAACTTGACCATCAAAAATTCTGAAATTTCTTACCTGCCATCATCATCATTTCATTGACATGCTGATGGAGTTTAGTCAAAATTAGACATTTCTAACTTTTTAAATGGCTGAACGTGTCATGCCCATCAATGTTTACCAATTTCTGCATGAATTACTACGCACACGTGCATTGTGGTGAAAAAATTGCCAAAAATCCTTCCGCTATTGAAATCATCTAAAAATCCAGTTACACTGCCAACATGTTCTACCAGCAAATCTGCCAATGTGCCTGCTCAAATGCTGTTATGTCAGATGATATGATTTTTTTTAAATGACACACCTAAAATTACTGTGCCCTACATTCGTCTGTAACACACAAGGAAGTCTAACTGGGGCATGATCCCAAATAGAAATGACAATTTTTGCGAAAAAAAATTGAATTTAACATATTTTAGAGACACACATGTATCATGCACTCAGCCAAAAAATTTATTACATCTGTCCATATGTTTGGTTTTTAGACACATTTCAACAGTACCACCCCACTGGGCAGTGCATACCCAGGATAGCCGCTTTAATGTGTAACGACCTATAATCCACCTTAACTCTTGAAGGTACACACTTTCTCAGCTAGCATTTATGAATTGTTAACACCATTTTTCAGAAAGCCAAGCATATGTTCTGTAAGCACATTGTATTCAGCCAGCTTTTATTTTACACTGAAAATTATATTAATTTTTTTACCTCCTGCCCTATTACACAGATGTAAATATACACAAGATTCACCTTAAAGTGTGAATTCCATCAAGACCAGACTACTCAACTAGTTCTATTGCATAACATTATACCACCTAATTAGCAAACTTGCAATGACAAAGGCAATTGCTTGATGGATCACCTCCAGTGAGTCAGTAGACCTTATCAGATAACATGCTGCTCTGTCCAAGATTTTCCCAAGCCACAGGAAGGTGTACTCCTTCAGGTCTCCACAGTAGGCCCATGTGTCTAATTAGCTGAAGTAAACAAAAACTGACCAATAAGTCATTATACTGCAATGTCATTGGCTGAAATTGATATAAATGTCCAAACTGAGGCTTTACTAATGCAATTATCTCCCCTACCCCCTATCATACAGATGTTCTGTCACTGTCATTTGGACTTTCTGACTGATTAGAGGTCTGTGATTTCAAATAACAGTTTGTCACGTTCAACTGTAATTTTGCCTGGATTACTGTGCATTGTTACAAAATGGAAGAGACAGTAAATGAGAATAGTGAGCGTGGGAGTGAGAGCAAGTGTAAGCCACCAGCTGGTGGGATTAAGAATGTGCGAGGTTTCAAATGTGGCTTCGCGTACCTGAAATCACGAAATGCTGCAACATCAGAAACACGTGAAAAAAACAGTGGCGTGTGGTTGCGAAGACTGAATATGGATGAATATTCAAGAGTGGTGCACGTAACCCCTGGTGGACTGCTAACAGTGCCCGATGCTGATGGCATATGTGGAAATAGCAAGATTCTATGACCACGGCTAGATCAATGCCCTGATTTAGCAGACAGCTACCTTCAAGCAGAAGAGACTGGTGGAATATCTGAGATGCGTCTGCTAAGCATGCAGAAAAATGTGGCAATGTGGAATGAGTGTTTCACAGAGCATGCAAAAAACAAGACATGCACATCTCCACACTTTGAAGTACATGACGAAAGACAAGGGAATGTTAACAAGTCATGTTATATGAAAGTACAGAATTTTTTTGCTCTGATTATTTTCAATGAAATATAATTTTGGTGTGATTGAAATGTTCAATTGTAATAGCAAAGTAATAGCTCAATTACTATTACTTTGCTTTCAATTCCAATCACTATTACATTGCATTCTGTTCCATCTATTACTATTACTTAAACAATTGTAATCGTTACTATTACATATTACTATTACCCCAGGCCTGCTGTTACCATCTACATGTAATGGAGAAATGTAAATCAAATCTCAAGAGTTCAAAAGCAAATAGTGGCAAAAAACGACAGAATCTGCCAAATTTGAAATGGTCAGAACTATTTGAGCTACAGTCCTATGGTTTGACATGTGTGGTTATATTGACTTGTAGGTAAATTGGTAAAATTTTGGTTGAATTCAAAATACGAGTGCAACAAGGTTTTCTTATTTTGGTTATTTTGGTTAATTGTAGACTTTTTAGTATTTTTATATGCTGTGAATCGCCGCAACCAATTTAAGTTAATTCAGTATATGGTCATGCGTCCTGTAGAGCAATCAACACAAATTTCTAAATCACAGTTAAGTTATTAAACTTTATGCATGTTTTAAAAATTTTATTGCAGCAACTAAGAAAGCTACTATTGGAGATTATTCACCGGATCCCAACGAATGACCACTTGAAGCTATTCATCAAACCTATCCTGTCCATCATGTTCAAGCTGCTCGAGGTAAGTATTAGATTGAGGACAACTTGGGTTTCCTGCTATGATGCTTTGAACCATAAAGTAATACATCCAAAGTACTCTCGGGTGCCAAATAAATGTATAGGCCAAATAACAGTATAGGGTAGCAAATCGATCAAATTTAATAATAGTATAGTGCCGAATAACAGTATAGGGGGGCAAATTGTTCAAAACAAATAATAGTACAGTGCAAAAAAATCACTGGTATATTTGTCTTTTTTAGCGCCGAAGCAATTTTTTACTCGACGTGAAGCCAAGGGCAAGGCGCTGATAGCCGGTTACGACTGGTTTGAGGCGCTGCGCACGGCGGCCGTTTACGGTCGGTTAACGTGGTGACCAGGGTTGTTTGATTTAAATCATTTGATTTAAATAATTGATTTAAATCATGGTTTAAATCACTCCAAAAAAAAATCATTGATTTATGATTTTTTTTTTTACTTCCAATTTTTTTAATCGCTGATTTATATGAATTAAACACAAATAATTGTTTACAAGCATCGAGATCAACAAAGTTTTGCGTGTTTTTTAATACAAAAGCACAAAGTGCGCACACTTGTGTAGCTGTATTGACACCAAATAGCCTGTTTTTCAAATATTTTATGACATTGTGTATACCAGATTTAAAAAGAAATCAAATAAATAAAAAAAATCTGATAAAAAAAATCCGATTTTTAAATTTTTTAAATCTAACGGTCCAACGTTTCGGGAGCAAAATCTAGCATCCTCAGAAGCACCGGGTCCCACTAAATTCACGACTGTCGTTCGAAATGATGAAAACTTAGCCGTCAGAGGGAGTCACATGCAGCTACAGGTGGGAGCAAGTGATTTTAGCATGACGGTAAACCACTCCGTGGCTGATTGATCAGCGCTCGCAATAGGGAGTGAGAGCGATAGCTCTCCTAAATATTATACCCTGCATAATTTGCCACGTTTATCGGAGAATACAGGCTGGCACAAATGTTTAAATTTAATGATAGTATTAGTATAGTGTCAAATAAGGTGCGTATACGATGGCATTTTTCATAAAATAAATACGCGTGAAGGGATGCTTATTCAGCACTCAAGAGTAAAGGGACGTTTTTATTTAGCACGGTATCTTGTCTGTATGACTGTTCAAAGCACTTTACACTTCACCCCCCGGCAGACCTGTTGCAATTACTGCATCAAAAGTGAACAAATTTGGTCAAGCTTCAAAATGGCAGCAAGGGGATTTGAACCCGGCTTATCTCGATTGAGAGTCTGATGTTGTAGTGACTGCGCCCCACGGTGCTTTGAACTACCAACATAATACAAAGTGTAATTCAATGGCACTTTCGTTGTGCAGCTCGTGCTATTTTGTGATTTTCATAAAAATATACATTTTAGCATGGTAACCTTAAGTTTGTGTTTGTGATCGGCTTGTTTCAGAGTGACGGTGAAGAAAACGTGTTGGTGTGTGCGCATCGTTATAGAACTTCACAAGCAGTACCAACCCCAGATCAGCACAGAGGTAATTATAACTTCTTCAAATGTAAAAAAAAAAATTATTTTGATACCATATTCGTTTGTTTAAAAAAAAATTAGTTTAAAAAAATTACTCATACAATAAGGGGCAGTTTGCAATTGTCAACATTTAACTGTGTACAAATCATATTGTGAGGTCAAGGCCAACAATTGTTAACATTTACCTATGTGTACAAATCATATCGTGAGGTCGAGGCCAACAACTGGGCTTGTACTATTTTTCAACATTAACATTTCTGCCTAATGTTGTAAAGAAATTGCTATTTCTACTGCTTGGTGATTTTCTTAGGTACATAATTTCCTGCAATTTGTGAAGAACATCTACAAGCAACTATCGACTCATCTGCACCAAATCTTTGAGCCGAAGGCGCAACTGAAGGTGAAGGACATTGGGGAGGTGAACGTGGAAGCAAAGCTACGGGAGACGTTCACCGTCACCACCATCATGACGGAGAAGAAGAATGTTGAGAATCAGGCTGTTTCTGTACGTCCATTATGAATGCCATCAATCTTACTATAATTGACCTAGTGTTTGTATGTTACGCTACTCCTAGATACTTAGTATCTCGGGCATCAAACTGTCAGGGGTTCACCTATGACCGCAGAAAGGAGACGTATCACTATGATTTAAAAAAAAAATTTGTTCTGTTATTAGCCTTTCTAATAATCGTATTACCCTTTGTAGTTATTATGTACAATTGTTCACAATGTTACGCCGACAATTTCGCAATGCTACACAAACAATTCTGTACAATTGATCACAACGTCATGCATCTTTTTTTACGTTCGTCTCCAGTTACGTAATACTTATAGACATCTAACTATAATGTAACTATAATTGAGCTAGCGTATGTTTGTATGTGGTTATGTTAACGTTTTCCTCGGCTTGCACCTCGGGCGCCAAACTTTCAGGGATGACCACTGTCACTTAACTATGACCCCAGAAATGAAACATAACGCCTTTATTTTTTCAAAATACCCCGTATATTAAGGGGTCTTAGTGGTTTTTATGGTAAATCAAATAATCTAAGTTGAATGGATAACAATCAGAAAAACAGATTAAATGGCATTGAAGTCACCAATGATAAATTGGGTTTAATTGAATGGAATAGATAATTTTTTTTAAAGTGTTTGCATGTTAAATGCCGTGAAGCCACATTAGGCAGCATATTTTCGTAGTCAGAAACCCATAGATAATATCCTGTAATACTCATCTTAAGCAAACATTGGCAAACAGCCATATAATGGCTTTGTTACACTCACAATGAACAGTGCCAATAAATGCTAGCCAGATGGCATGCACCAGTACATTCTGTATGTTTCAGTACAACCTCTTCCCAAAGGCTGACCTGTCAATCAATGTGCTATCTGAGCTGCCAATCATTGTGGTGCTGATGTATCAGTTGTACAAACAACATGTTCACAATGAAGGGGCTGAGTTCATTCCACTCATCATGAACACCATTGTACTGCAGCCATCGCGTCAACACATGTCAGTCTGTCCTGGGTTATGATGTCTTGCGTCATTTTACCCTAAGTTCAGACTTATGTGGGTCCTGGACCACATTACCCTAACCCTAGGGCTTATGCGATTCAATCTGTCCTGTGTCATGAGGTTCTAAGTCTGACTTGCATGTTGTTTTATGCACTGTCACTTAACTATTTAGCACACTAACATTGTTAAAGCGCATGTAAGCAATAACTATTGAGTTGGAAAACCTCCACATTCTTAAAAATCATGGTGGATAAGGATATAGACTAATTTTATTTCCAAAACACAACTAATTGTTTTATTATCTCAGTTGCTAAATATTGTTTGGCAGCATTTATATGGGTGCAACACAACATTTCAGCAATATGATGTTATTTATATTGTCTTCTATCCCGTGGTCTTTCTACTTCACATACAGGTCTTAACGAGTGGATTGCAAACATGAAGTGAAGCAGTTTCCACTTAATGTGTAACTGGGTTGTGTGTAATAGTGTTGGACAGTATTGGATTGTGTTGAATAGTGTTGGACAGTATTGGATAGTGTGGAATTGTGTGGGACAGTATTGGATAGTGTGGAATTATGTGGGACAGTATTGGATAGTGTGGGACAGTATTGGATAGTGTGGGCTGTGTGGAATAGTGTGGGACAGTATTGGATAGTGTGGGCTGTGGGAATAATATTTCAAGAACAGTGTGGGTGTCACTCAGAATTCTACCTTGAAATAATGTAGTTAGAATGCTAATGATGACTCTGTTTGCAAAGATTTGTTTACAGACTGAACCCAGCGTTCAACAAAGAGGTCTTTGTTGACTTTATTGCTGCTCAAATCAAAACTCTGTCTGGTGAGTGTGTCAGTAATTGTTTTCCCTGTTTCCACACATTGTTGCCTGTCATGTCACTGACCTTCTGTAGAGTTGTCATCAAATCAAACAATATACCAGATAATTGTTTTCCCTGTTTGCACACATTGTTACGTGTCGTGTCACTGACCTGCTGTAGAGTTTTCATCCAATCATAATTTTATTGTTGTGAAAATCGACATGGGAAATGCTCCCTGTCAGATGTTACCACAAACAAGAACATTTTGTCTACATACCCAGGCCCAGGGGATCCTTCCATCACTGACATGGGGATCCTTCTGTCACTGACACAGGGATCCTTAAGATGCTTGTGTGGTGTGTGTGGACCTTAAGGTGTTTGTGTTGCATGTGTGTGAACCTGAAGATGTTTGTGTGGTGTGTGTGGACCTTAAGATGTTTGTGTGGTGTGTGTGTGGACCTTAAGATGTTTGTGTGGTGTGTATGGACCTTAAGGTGTTTGTGTTGCATGTGTGTGAACCTGAAGATGTTTGTGTGCTTGTGAGTATGCCTTAATATGTTTGTGTGCTTGTGCGTAGGCCACTCACATACAGCACACTGGCAGACCTGGTGCACCATGTGCGACAGAATCACTCCCTAAATAACCTCTCTCTGGCCGTCAATCTCTTCTCGAAGAACGTGCATGATGAGTAATTGCGGAGCAGTATTCAGACGATGTAATATTACGCCGTGTTTGATCCAAATATAACTTGCTTTTTTAGTTCACAATGATGATTAGAATAACATTCAAAGAAATTTTTACAAGTTCCATCGAAGTTTGTAAAGTTACCACTGTCAGTTTGTTTTTGTATTGTTCTATATTTAAACAGTGTTGTAAATTAAGACCTCTACTCGGACTTGGGCTAACTTGTTTTGATAGAATAATAATTAGTATTCACTGTCATTGTCTTGATAGGGTGATAATTAGTATTCACTGACATTGTCTTGATCAGTGATCACAGATAGTGTTTTGATAGGGTAATAATCAGTAATTGCTCCCTCATGTTGAATTTTACGTACAACCAGATTATTGTCAGTGACTTTGATGGAATTCCCTGCCCGATTATTGTGTGTCTGTTAAGATTGTGGTGAATCTGTTCCTGGTGAACCAAGCCACATCAGCCACTTTTGGTACGATCCATGTCGACTACTTGCTGGCCCGTCTGTATGATATGGGATGTAACTAAATGGTTTCATTTAATTACATTTATTTGTTTATCTAATTATACACTACTGGCTGATATGCATAAAAAAGGCCAATGTACAGATACGTACACGGAGAGAGGAAGTTATCAGCAAACTCTTATATACGCACTGTACTCTGTGAGTAAGTAATGCTAAAAATGCTAGATAAAAACAAATTTTATAAATAAAAGAAAAAAATAGATGTGTGCTCTTGTTAAATGGGGATCAATAATCTATTGGTTATAGCACCCAACTGTCGATCGAGAGGACGGTGGTTCGAGTCCACCTGCCACCCCCTGTGTCTTTTGGCAGAGACACTGAAAGCCATTGGTCCCTTCTATATGGTGTCAGTGCCAGGGAAAGTAAAAGATCCCACATGGGGTAACTGTGTAACCTGTCATGGATTCTCAGAGTGGTGGTCTCTAACCCACTGGTTCTTGTTCCTTCCCTCCTCTCTGATGGCAGAGGGCGGCGGCCGGAGCTCCTTCCCAGTCAGGCACGTGAGAGGTGCCGAGCAGGCAGTGTATACGGCAGTAACGTGAGAGGTGCCGAGCAGGCAGTGTGTACGGCAGTAACGTGAGAGGTGCCGAGCAGGCAGTGTGTACGGCAGTAACGTGAGAGGTGCCGAGCAGGCAGTGTGTACGGCAGTAACGTGAGAGGTGCCGAGCAGGCAGTGTGTACGGCAGTAACGTGAGAGGTGCCGAGCAGGCAGTGTGTACGGCAGTAACGTGAGAGGTGCCGAGCAGGCAGTGTGTAAGGCAGTAACGTGAGAGGTGCCGAGCAGGCAGTGTGTACGGCAGTAACGTGAGAGGTGCCGAGCAGGCAGTGTGTACGGCAGTGACGTGAGAGGTGCCGATCAGGCAGTGTGTACGGCAGTGACGTGAGAGGTGCCGAGCAGGCAGTGTGTACGGCAGTAACGTGAGAGGTGCCGAGCAGGCAGTGTGTACGGCAGTGACGTGAGAGGTGCCGAGCAGGCAGTGTGTACTGCAGTAACGCCATAGCTGTACGTATTCTTTATTAAATGTAGTATCTAATTTTAAAAAGAACCAAAGAGAACCGGATGATTGACTTATTAATATGTTTTTCGCATACATTCCCATTCCTTATTATCGCACAGGTGCACTATTGGCATATGTTGTCTTTTAAAATATCTCTTTTAGGACTTTTGTCATAATAATGTCATAATATTCCCTGTTTTCACGTGGCTGGCGCTGAAATGTTTACGTCTTACAAAATGTAATAACATAAAATGATCGCATTATTTTCATTCATGACACTGTTGATCACGTGTGAATTGTAGAACAACCTTTGACAAACTGTTTGTCAATTGTCAGTGTCATCTGGTGTTTGTAGAGACCTATTCATTGTTAATGTCGTAGAACATTTGTCATAGGCGATGCCACAACATCACAATAATACTAAGTGCATTCGCATGCAAAAGTATATTTCTTTTCAACCATATTGTTGGTCTTGACCTCATGGTATGATTTGTACAAATAGGTAAATGTTGACAATTGTTGGCCTTGACCCCATGGTATGATTTGTACAAATAGGTAAATGTTGGCCTTGACCTCATGATATGATTTGTACAAATAGGTCAATGTTGACAATTGCGATCTTCCCCTTATCGTATAATGAGTAATTTTTTTAAACTTTTTTTTTTTAAACAATCTAATATGGTATCAAAATAAAAATTTTACTTACATTTGAAGAAGTTATAATTACCTCTGTGCTGATCTGGGGTTGGTACTGCTTGTGAAGTTCTATAATGATGCACACACACCAACACGTTCTCTTCACTGTCACTCTGAAACAAGCCAATCACAAACACAAACTTAAGGTTTCCATGCTAAAATGTATATTTTTATGAAAATCACAAAATAGCACGAGCTGCACAACGAAAGTGCCATTGAATTACACTTTGTATTATGTTGGTAGTTCAAAGCACCGTGGGGCGCAGTCACTACAACATCAGACTCTTAATCGAGATAAACCAGGTTCAAATCCTCTTGCTGCCATTTTGAAGCTTGACCAAATTTGTTCACTTTTGATGCAGTAATTGCAACAGGTCTGCCGGGGGGGGGGGGTGAAGTGTAAAGTGCTTTGAACAGTCATACAGACAAGATACCATGCTAAATAAGAACGTTCCTTTACTCTTGAGTAGGTACGCGACAATGCGCCTACATACGCTCTAATCGCTTTGGCCGCGATTTCGATCTCCGTGCTCGTTCGTTCGCCCAGTGACCGTGTTTTTGCTGCGCGTTTGGCTGGCGTATTTTAGGAGCTCCTGGAGCACACTCATTGTGATGATGTAGTTAACATGTTCGCTGAGGCGTCATTTTCGAAATTTTCAAATTCGATTTGTAGAAGTAAAAAAATATTTACGTTAAAGTTTTTGACTGTCAAAGTCATCGACCATTTACCTGAAGGTAGCTAAAGTTTTCTTTCAAACCTTTATAATTTGTATTTCCATATACTTGTCTATGTGTGTGCCAAATATGAGGCAAATTAAACTATTAACACATTGTTTTCTAGAGTTAGCAAAATTTCATGTCAAACCGACAAATGGTTGATCGGGTTGAATTTCACAGTGACAATCCCCTCTGTTTGTTATCGTTTAAATGACCGTGGTCCACCATGATCATACTAAAATAATTCTTTTTGGTGTATTTAATAGTTTCCTGATGAAATTCACGAAAATAATGGCTTAGTAACGCCGATGTTTGAAGATTTTGAAGGATACTATTTATGCTAAAAATAGAGCTATTCCTGACATTTAGGTCACGTGACCCTATTCTTGCAATGTGATTGGCTGATGCTGTTGTTTACAAACACAAGGGACCATGTGCTTTGATTGCTGTATTATTTAGCACCTTCTATTTTATGAATTTAATTTAATTTTGTGGATTGTTGATTCTGCTAAAAAAATTATCATTACTTCATACATTTACTTGAACTTTCTAAGCATTTGTTTCTACCTTATTCATGATATTAATAGTAACCCTACCCAATGTTTTTAGGCTGGGTAGTTATCGAGTAAAGTTTTGAAAAAATACATGAAAGACCCCTCAAAAATCAATCAAACCTATAAAACAAACGTCTGTGTCGTCACATATGGGCCAGTGAATCGGTCGATTACGGCAGACAGTTAATTAAGGGTGACCTAATTATAATATCTTGATATGCAGAACCTTACATGTCTTTACTTTGCATGGTTTTTAATTCAGAGGTTTATTGAATTCAGGTCTGCCCTGAAACGGTTGATATTCACTAATTTAGCTAATTATTAATTAATAATAACATCAAGTTATTACCAGAAAGATAGAAAAAAGCTAAAGAAACAGTGTGCTATGATCACATTTGTTATTTCTTGGTATAGATGCAATGAAAAAATACTATAATAAAAATTGGGGGGGAAATGTTGCATTCTGATATTTTCATTTATCAATGAATGCGTATTGATTGATGATTTAGTTAAATCATGAATTAAGTGAAGACTGCATCAACAGTTTGTGTTTTAAAGGGCTATCTTCCCTAAAGTTTCATTAGAATCTCTTCAGTATTAAAAAAGTTATGACACTTTGTATTCTCAAAGTAAACCATAATTGGCCCAAAAGGTCACAACTTTTCTTTTGTTTTTCTAGTAAAACAAGGCCGAAAAACGGGTGGTGCACCTAATCTTAAAAATGTCAACTTGTCTAATATTCAACCTAGAACGAATTTTTTTGTCACATACCTATCTTGAGTGCTGAATAAGCATCCCTTTATGCGTATTTATTTTATGAAAATAAATATAATATTTAGGAGAGCTATCGCTCTCACTCCCTATTGCGAGCGCTAATCAATCATCCACGGAGTGGTTTACCGCTCGTGCTAAAATCACTTGTTCCCACCTGTAGTTGCACGTGGCTCCCTCTGATGGCTAAGTTTTCATCCTTTCGAACGACAGTCGTGAATTTAGTGGGATCCGGTGCTTCTGAGGATGCTAGATTTTGATCCCGAAGCGTTGGACCGTTAGATTTAAAAAAAAAAAAAAAAAAAAAATGTATCGGATTTTTTTATTTATTTGATTTTTTTTTAAATCTGGTATACACAATGTCATAAAATATTTGAAAAACAGGCTATCTGGTGTCAATACAGCTACACAAGTGTGCGCACTTTGTGCTTTTGTATTAAAAAACAAAAAAAACAAAAAATCATAAATCAATGATTTTTTTTGGAGTGATTTAAATCAAATGATTTAAATCAAATAACCCTGGTCACCACGTTAACCGACTGTAAACGGCCGCCGTGCGCAGCGCCTCAAACCAGTCGTAACCGGCTATCGGCGGTTTCCCATGAAAAGGGCTTGCGTATTCAATTCAATAAAACTTTAATGTCCATTTGAAAACGGAAAATTCCCCAGTTTTGGGCAGATTTGAAATGTGGTTTCTATATCACCAGTGACGCGAATACGCATAAAGTTTATGCATATTTGACAGAAAAGAAACCAAAATACCCTGCAATCCGCATAGTTTTCTAGGGACGCCTTGCCCTTGGCTTCACATTGAGTAAAAAATTGCTTCAGCGCTAAAAAAGACAAATATACCAGTGATTTTTTTTGCACTGTACTATTATTTGTTTTGAACAATTTGCCCCCCTATACTGTTATTCGGCACTATACTATTATTAAATTTGATCGATTTGCTACCCTATACTGTTATTTGGCCTATACATTTATTTGGCACCCGAGAGTACTTTGGATGTATTACTTTATGGTTCAAAGCATCATAGCGGGAAACCCAAGTTGTCCGCAATCTAATACTGACCTCGAGCAGCTTGAACATGATGGACAGGATAGGTTTGATGAATAGCTTCAAGTGGTCATTCGTTGGGATCCAGTGAATAATCTCCAATAGTAGCTTTCTTAGTTGCTGGAATAAAATTTTTAAAACATCCATAAAGTTTAGTAACTTAACTGTGATTTAGAAATTTGTGTTGATTGCTCTACAGGACGCATGACCATATACTGAATTAACTTAAATTGGTTGCGGCGATTCACAGCATATAAAAATACTAAAAAGTCTACAATAGGGGCATTCTGTCTCAAATTAACCAAAATAAGAAAACCTTGTTGCACTCTTATTTTGAATTCAACCAAAATTTTACCAATTTATCTACAAGTCAATATAACCACACATGTCAAACCATAGGACTGTAGCTCAAATAGTTCTGACCATTTCAAATTTGGCAGATTCTGTCGTTTTTTGCCACTATTTGCTTTTGAACTCTTGAGATTTGATTTAGATTTCTCCATTACATGTAGATGGTAACAGCAGGCCTGGGGTAATAGTAATATGTAATAGTAACGATTACAATTGTTTACGTAATAGTAATAGATGGAACAGAATGCAATGTAACAGTGATTGGAATTGAAAGCAAAGTAATAGTAATTGAGCTATTACTTTGCTATTACAATTGAACATTTCAATCACACCAAAATTATATTTCATTGAAAATAATCAGACCAAAAAAATTCTGTACTTTCATATAACATGACTTGTTAACATTCCCAATTTGGAACCGAATTATGACAGTCATTGAACTTTAGCACTATTAGCAGGAGACACTGTGACATTGTTAATTGGTCATTTGAAGCCAGGTACACCAGCCATCTATCCTTTTCACACAAGCCTATTCATTCATTCACTGAAGCAGGATAAGGGTTCCAGGCTTCCAACACTAGACATGTCTTTAACATCTGAATCAATCAATCAATCAATCAATCATTACCATCTCCCAACCCTAGCTGCCAGCCTACAGTGCTGGGTAATGTTTGAAAAAAATCAAACTTTTCTGAGTTTTTCTCAGTTGGTAGCTAGCTTGCACACTATTGACCAAAAGTGGCCAATAGAGAATACTAATTTACAATTTTTTTAGCTATTATGCAGTAATTCAGCATGGACGAAATAAAACTTGACATACATTCACTTCCAATTTTTTTGAAATTCGCTTAAGAGAATCAGCCTCTTAATAGAATCAAACTGCTCTAGTCTGAAGTGATTCTGTTAAGCACAGTCCGGTGCAGATACGTTAGACAGGCAGGAGATTAACAAAATTAAGACCAGTTCATTTGAGTGCCACCCACTGTTCCTGAGGTCTATTGCAAGGATGTGGCCGGCTGCTATCAACACCTTGTGTAATTGGGCCACTTCCTGAGGGCTGTGCCAAGGCAGTGGGACAACAATCACAGCATGCTCTCCACCATCTGGGTCCAGTGAGTGCTCTTGTTCTCCTGTCCACACAAATAATAGGGGATATATCATTGTTTCCCTTCCAGGTCCATGGCATACGAATAAAGTGCTGGTAGTTTTGATATTATGACACTTCTGCTGCACAAAGGAATACAGTTCTAGTAGCTGAATATGCCCGTGTCAGTGACGGAAGGACCCCCGTGTCAGTGATGGAAGGATCCCGTGTCAGTGACATAAGGACCCCCGTGTCAGTGATGGAAGGATCCCCGTGTCAGTGACGGAAGTATCCCCGTGTCAGTGATGGAAGGATCCCCGTGTCAGTGATGGAAGGATCCCCGTGTCAGTGATGGAAGGATCCCCGTGTCAGTGATGGAAGGATCCCCTGGGTATGTAGACAAAATGTTCTTGTTTTTCGTAAGATCTGATGGGGACCATTTCCCATGTCGATTTTGACAAAATAAAAAAATTTTACGAATCGATGACAACTCTGCAGGATGACAAATCATTGCTCACTGAGATGCCTAGTTTCTTTTCTCTAAAGCACCGCGCTGAGGTATTCGAACGTATTGTTTTTATTGAAGTTTCTGTCCATGACGTTCGCCTCTCACAACTCCCATAGGCATAGTAAGACAAAAGTCTTCCGTAGCCAGAAACTATGTCTAGTCATACAATATTATTTAAATACCATTTCTTTGTATGTTGGGCAGTGTGTACGAAAATCGTGTATATAAGAAGAGACACCACCACTAGGCTACAGGCTGATTCGGTGATTTCTTCTGTATCAGTTTAGTACGCAGTTAGTTGCACAGTTGTCTTCTGTAACGAGAACCTTAAACTATGTTTAGTCGTACTCATGATGTTATATATACCATTTATTCGTGTGTTGGGCAGTGTGTACGAAAACGCATAGTGTATTCGCAAAGCTATACTGGTTTTAGAGAGAGAGAGGCAGAGGCAGAGGCAGAGGCAGAGGCAGAGGCAGAGGCAGAGGCAGAGGCAGAGGCAGAGGCAGAGGCAGAGGCAGAGGCAGAGGCAGAGGCAGGCAAAGTGAGAGACAGATCGTCTAGTCATGCTCACAATAGTATTATTTAAATACAATTTATTTGTGTGTAGAGTAATGTGTATGAAAACACAATGTATTCGCAAAGCCATTCTGGTTCTAACCAGATTTAACAAGATTGCCATCCAAAACTACAAGTTCCAGGTGGCAATTGGACAATGAAGCCATTTGCTTGTAGAGGTTCCAACAATTTCCATTAATGCCCTGTTCAGATATTTGGCAATTTTATTTTTGGTAAACAATTCTTAAAACAAATTCACACTGAACATTTCTGCTGGTACCTGGGCCACTGTATTGACACACATACCTTATGTACTTCTCAAGAAAATCTTTTGTGACATTGATGACCTGTTGTTGACCACCTAGTAACCAGACATGCTTCAACATCGATAGAGCGCGTGTTCATATTTTTTCTTACATAACTAAACTGGTTTGAAAATGCGCAGTAGCGTTCTCTTGTTGCTCTTCGGTCTGGTGTTGATGGTGTCCGTCTCTTACGGATACGTTCAGGCAAGTTTGTCTCACTAAACAGATTCTGAAAACCAGATGGTAACCTCTCGCTTTTGTATTAACTGGTTATACTCGTTTATAAAATGCTGTATGACAGGTTCTTATTGTAAAAAAAAAAAATTATCAATCTATTTAATTAATTATGGAAGAGACATCATAACATGTTTGTTCTTTCATGTTTATTAGCTTTATTGGGCTCAAGAAGTAACATTTCTGTTACCGGTGATATAAATATGACATACTAGTAACGGATATTGACAACACAAATGCTAACTGCTATGACAAAATAGTGTGAGCTGCAATTCAAAACGTGTTTCCACCATTTTGAAAATGTCATGCGTGTGTGCTATCTTTCAAACATGCATTGGACCTATGTTTACAGGAAATAAATGACGACCCCTCCATTGTGTTGACTGAAGCCAGAGCTGACGCGCTTCGTAAGTGTTCGTAGTGGCAATGCTATTTTCAATGAACAATGTGTGTTATATAACGAACCATTTGTGGTTATACAAGGAACCACGTGTGGTTATATAAAGAACCATAATGTTGTTATGTAAGACATTATATGTTTCTCCTCCTGAGCAATATCTTTGCCCCATCGTGTATCCAAAACACGTATTTGTAGAAACCGTATCATGTGTTTATTTGTTGGATCTGTTATCCATGTAATAAAGCTTGTCTGCCAGTATACATGTATTCAGTTGCACATGTTAACTTACGCACGCACACATATGTTTGCATATTCAAATATGTGAAGACAACAAAGGTAAAACGATCAGAGTTACACATTTTCTATTTTGAGCTAGAGCAATTTAAACAAATAGGTATGATTAGATTCTGATCGTCTTACTCATTTTCCGTCCACAGTCCTACACATAAAGTGCATTGCTATGTAGTGAAACAACGTAACTAAATGATTACAATGTGCATTCTGTGAGTGCTACATCATATACAAGTATATATGGCGTGGGAATGTGTACTTGGGCTTGGACTCTGATCGTTCTTGCTTTGTCCGCCAGAACCCTGGTCGTTTTACCGTTGAGCACCATATATATTACTATGGATTTGATAGTAATCATGTTCGATATTCCACCAGAACTGCTTTACCAGTATGGCTACCTGATGGCTGCACTAACTCTTTTTTTTTGTAAAGTGGACTCTGATCGTTTTACCTTTGTGGTCTTCATGTGTTGATATTCTTGTATATCAATCCACTCTAACAATGCACACTTTGAACAGGTGATGTCCCTCGCCGTACGAGGGCACTGAACGATGCTCCCTGGGTTTCTTGGTAGTAGTACTGTCACAAAAGAACTCCAGGTAATGTGAACTATTGTTACGTCTCTTCTAGATACTACAGAGCGTGAACTAGTCATAGCTAAGTGAGATACAACAAAGGTAACGGCGTGTTATGATCTGACACTTGCCACTTAAATCGCAAAATGTACACGTTACCAGCATAGTACCGTAGCCTATTGAATGCCACTCTGCGATAAACACATAGCGAAATCAGAATAACAGTAACAGTAACATGAAATCAACACATCAAGTTATACTGTCAATTGAAACTACGTCATTTATGACAAAAATAAACACAAATGATACATGTTTTTGTATAAGAACATTAATAAGAACCGAAAATAGTATAAATAAACCTACTACCAGAGGAGTCCCCTGGAGGGCAACGGTGTTGTAAATTCGCTACAGTAAATTTAGTTCTGAACTGTGATTTTCAGATGGCAAAGCCTGATTTTTTGCCAGGCACTTCATTGATTTTTTAAATTTATATAGAGATGAATAATGCATTAACATTTCGGCCAACTATTCCTGAAATTACATTACTCCTTGTGGGTACAATTTTGTTTTTGATAACAGTTTTGGTAATTTTGCTGCTGACGTAGCAGTTACCATGTCAAATAAAAAAAAAATTGAACGGGAAACCCCAACTTTTTTGCCTTTACATAGAGATAAATAATAAATGACCTTGTCAGTTAAAATATTGAATATTGTCGAAATTGAGCTAAAATATTTTTCCCCTGACTTAATAAACACTTAATTTTAAATTGTTTCAATGCATATTTTGCATATTATGTTTTGTATAATATGAACATATAAAATTGCAACATTCCAGCAATTTTTCATGTAAATTTTAAATAAATCTCCTGGTATGACTGATTATGATGAGAGCACAGTATTTCGATAACCTTTCTGCTGACGTAGCTGTTACTATGTCAGATATTTAAAAAATTTGCACGGGACCCCCCAAGTGTTTTGCCTTTTTGGGCTTTTAGTTCTACCTTAAAAAATTAAAGTTTCATTATTTTTATTTCACAGTAGTCGCCTACCTTAAACCCCATGTCGCCTACCTTAAATGTTGTGGTGATATTGTCAATAGCAGCGTCGTCAAAATGTATCCTATCACATCTCAAAACTTACATGTATGCACATAGTTTGTACATAATTGTATGCAACTGAATTTGAGTGATTTCTTGAGTGTACGAAATGAAGTAAAGATGTGCAAAATCTGCACATCAAATGTAAGTTGTGGCATTGTTGAAATGGTTAGTGGCGCCACTGGTGGGGAGTTTTTATGCAACTACGGACAGTTTCAGGCAAAACCTCGCTTTTTACACATCGATAAGACAGTAACACGTCCGGTGTGAACTCGCGTCAAAAGAAAACGAACACTGATTGAATGTTTTTTTCTCCAGATGTAGCCACAAAGGGAACTAGTGCGGCGATACCGGTATATGACTCATCATTCTAGGATACCCACTGCCCCAACGTTGAGCTACATGGAAGGAAACTATGTACAATTGTACAGCGGTCTTTTTCGTTTGTTCATTCGCTAGATGGCGCTTCAGTCGTTGCAACAACTGTGCCGCTAAATCACCGATGGCATCCGTGTCTACATACTAATTTTAGCATCTCACTAATTTTGCCATTGGCATTGCAGTACTAAAATGTAGTGTTAAATGTCGGACGAATTAATAACTTTCACACTAACCTTGCGGACCTGCAAATATGTTGGCGTTATAATTGTTAAGGCAATTATAACAACTTCAAATATGTTCTACTTTGTTGAAATGTGTTGTAAAATACATTGTATTAAACACTGGATTGATGGAAAGACTGCTACTCCATTCGTTCTATTGTGTAATGTATTGTTGTAAGTTGATTTTTTAAAGTTAAAGCGTCTGTTTGTTTTTATCATAAAATCGTGTTAGTTGGTAAAAACTCTATCTATTCTAACATCATGACCGCAAAAAAATGTGTTTTAATGAACCACCATTTAAAACGTTATACTTTTACTGTTACTTGTGTTGGGGTGGAAATTCAGTGGCGTATTTGGGGGGGGGGGCATTGGGCCAGGCCCCCTTTTTGGATTACATTTTACACAATACAATGAAATACAAGAAAATACAACGTACAACGACAAACAAGGATTACACAATACAATGACATAACAGAAAATAATACAAGAAAATAAAGCGTACAATGATAAACAAGAATTACAGCATACAATGACATACCAGACAATGATACAACAAAATACAACGTGAAATAGAGACCGTACAAGTTCATCTGAGCAAACAAAGACTGACATCCAAATACTGTCCACCAAATTAGTCACCACCGTGAAGTGATGTGATCATGAGAATAATAAAATCAGATTGTACATCTGTTGAAGTTTCTGAAACACTAATGAACTGTTTGTGTGTTTTAGCTGCACTGAAGTCGGACTCAATCTTGTCAAGAATAATCCGAAACATGATGCCCCATTCCGTACTGACTATTTTTAGATTAACTAGTCAGTTCTGGATCATTATGGATCGGTGCTCATCACTGATCAGTTTCAACTTGTAAAAAGACCTCTCTCCACTACAGTTACTAATTATCAAAGTCAGACATAGGCGAAGCAGTACATCCACATCGTGGAAACCTGAGATTTATCTTGATCAACATCTGTTACATTGTCGCCTCTGGTGAGACTTCATGCTCTAAGTCATATGTGAGATTTTCTGCAACTAGTCCACCAAACGGGATTAGTTCATCCAAATCCGATGAGAAATGTTTCGCAAGTTTCTCAGCAGCTTGTCGCATCTCTCTCGGTTCCATGACTTCCATCTCCGTCAAGTTGCAGAAATATCCAAAGCGGTCAATAACCTCTTTGGCTTTCTTATCTATATCCAAAGACAGTATATCGAGGCGGTAATGTGCCAACATGAAAACTCTCGCAAGGATCCAAATGGGTCTCTTCCGCTCGCCCGTAATCTAGAAGGTTCGATGTAATATTTCTCTTGCGTATGCGGACATTTTCAACACAATTCGTCATCCTTTCAGCCCCGGCATTTTTGAACTCGTTGAATCGTTCACGAAGTGAACACAGTAACGTCGACTACGATTTCAAGAGAAGGACTGTCGAATTTATATCCAAATTTGCTTTCTGGAATTTCGTATTCGTGGCGTCAAATCATTGCATTGCAAATACCTACGACGCCTGCACGTGCATCCCACGAGATTTTTTACTTTATTGAGACATCACAGATAGCCGTGTCATACTGCGTTGACAAAAGTTTGGCGAATTCATTATGTCATGACATAAACGTATGCTGAAATAGTCGCGTTTCTTCGGAGTTGCGTTCGGACGCAAACAGCCTGGCCATATCCTATTTGTAAGTATAGTGATTAGGTGTTGACAAGTATATTGTCATTTGGTGAGCGAATATTGTCAGACTACCGCACTCGTGACATCGCGTTACCAAACAGTGCTACGCGGCCCATGACATTAAAATGCTATGTGGTCAACAAGGTTTTCCTACTAAAACATTGAAGGGTTATTCTTAATTGTTGTTTGTAATAAGATTTTACAAAATTGCCATCCAAAGCTACGATTCCCGGGTGGCAAGTGGACAAGGAAGCCATTGGATTTTCGAGAGTCCAACAATTTGTTCTTGCACATAGAGTAGGATGAGGGAAGGCGCACCCCGGGGCAAAGCGCACCTCCTCTATCTCGACAGATCCAACTATCAATAAACAGATGCAATCTGATGTCAAACCAATTTGGTCACGTTTAGCCGATCCCACAGCACAAGTACTTTAATTAATCCAAAATGTGAAATAGCTATTTATATGTCACCATTATATGTTTATAATAGGAGCTATTGATTCAAGTTGGCGAAACTATGGCATACGTTATTTTTGTAATTCCAATAACACATTCAATACGGGGCAAAGCGCACCCCTATGTGGGGCAAAGCGCAGCCCTTATGTGGGGCAAAGCGCACCGGGGATGCTCTATGCCCCGATTGTAAATACATTGTGGTGATTGTATAAAATTCATCATTTTAAACATGTACAGCATTTTCATAAGTATGCTTAGTAAGGTAAACACTATTTATTGACAAGTTTGCCACAATATTAACATATATATGAAGTGTGCGTGCGTGCGTGCGTGCGTGCGTGCGTGCGTGCGTGCGTGCGTGCGTGCGTGCGTGCGTTTAATGTAAAGTGTACGTCGTTTGTGACCACGTTCTGAATCCAATGAAACCATTGAAATATTAAGTTGTAATGCAAACCAACATCAAATAATCTGTTTTACCGGTTGTAAATTTTAGTAACCAAAATCATAGAGTGTGACAAAGATGTAACTTTCAAAGAATATTTTTGTATTCGAATTACTTTATTGATTTTTTTATTCCAAATTTACAAACAATAACACAAATGATTTGATGTTGGCTTGCATACTCTGAACAACTGACTAAATGTCACATTCAAAGGACATTTATATTTCAAATAGACCTATCCGATATGAATCAAGTCAGCTGCCTTCTGTTAATACAATATAAAAGATGTATCCAAATCGATTTTAATAGAACATGTTTGAAAACTTCCCCCTCCGGATGCCTATGGCTGGTTGCCAGGTGAAGGTCATGGCAATGTCTATATCCTATCAGGGTTATTGTCATAGCGCGGAGGATGTTGTCTAGGTGAGCTAATGTCAAGGGGGGTAATGTCCTGTCACCGTTTGAAAGGGTTTATGGAAGATTATATATCAAACAAATCGTAGAAAACACAAAGGTAAAAAAAATTTAAAGTTAAAAGATGGAGATAAACACATTTTACAAGATGATATAAACAAATTGGTGAAATGCAAATTTATAAAATTTTACACATATCAAGACAGAAAATGTAATCGTACCCTAGTACAAAGCAACAGATAGGACTAATTTGGAATCAGAATGATTGATTAAACAAATTGGAATTATTTAAATCATGGAAAATAATTTAAGCAACTCAACGCTGCCTGTTTTATAGGTTCAAAAAGCAAGTGCTGATATGTAAACATAATACTATTCAATGTAGCTGTCTTCATTACACATCAAAGTAGTTATGGCCAATAGACCATAGTCCTTGAACAGAAGGAGGTAATCGGAGAATTAAAAATAGCGCTTTTAAAAGGCAAGTTAGAGTTACTCAACAATAAATGAAATGGCACAGTAATGCATACATTGAGGTGTTTTTAAAAGTGATAGATTTAACTAAAATCGATTTTTTGTAGGGGAATGCAGTTTTAGTTGAACCATGTTTCATTCTTGTTGCGTCCTGCAAGCACACCGGCAACCCGGTGTACCACTCGGCAAACTGGCGGTTGGCTGATGGCGAATGTGTCGGCCACACATAGGAGGGAAGTTTCCGCCGCAAAAACGCGTAACGCCACCATGATTTGTATTCACGGTTGCAAGCTTCCCTTACGTTCACTGTGGTATTCCAATGACACGCCGAACTCATCGGTAGGCCACATGATACCGTCCCGTCTAAACCATTACCTTTCTAACAATTCGACGTCGCCGCACGCATCCAACGGATTCGTACGATCGCGAAAGACCCTTTCAAGGTTAAATGCACACAGTCGCATCTCTTCATGCATTAAATGACATGCCATTTTGATTGTTAATGTTCCGGGAATAATGCGTGAAATTACGAGACCCCGAACTTACGACCACGTCGAGTTATGCCCGCCTCAGACTACCAACTAGCCGGTTCTAGTTGCCCAACTCGATAGTTGCGTTGCATTCCCGACTTACGACTGGTGCGATTAAGCTAACAATTTGGTTGGTTGGACCTCTAGAAGACAGTGCTGGAAATATAATATCACAGGGGTTTTTAATGGCGGAAGACCTAAATGGTTACTTCAGTTCAGTGTTTACCAAAGAAGATATTAGTTCATTACCAGTTGCTGATGCTAAATTTCAGGGGGCTAAATCTGACTATTTAGGTCCGTTAGTTGTAACTCCAGAATTGGTAGCTAAGAAAATAAAGGCAATGAAGGATAACAAATCACCGGGAGTGGATGGGATTCCTCCAAAATTACTAATGGAAACAGTAGAACAAATCAGTATACCACTTGCAAGAGTATTCAACTTGTCATTAAAAGAGGGAGTTGTTCCGTTTGAATGGAAAGAAGCAAACATCATACCATTATTTAAAAAGGGTTCGAGAAATAAGTCAGAGAATTACAGACCAGTGAGTTTAACGTCAGTGATTTGTAAATTATTAGAAAGGTTAATTAAAGACCATATGGTGGACTTCCTCGTTAAGCATAAATTATTAAATTCATCTCAACATGGATTCCTTAAAGCGAGGTCATGCTTAACAAATATGTTATGTTTTTTGGAAGAAATCACTAAGTGGATAGACGTGGGATCGCCAGTAGATATTATCTACTTAGATTTTCAGAAAGCTTTTGACAAAGTGCCACATCAAAGATTACTACTTAAATTAAAAGCCCATGGTATCGGGGATAGCATAACTGACTGGACAGAACAATGGCTGACTGACAGAAGACAACGAGTTGTAGTAGATGGAGAAGTTTCAAATTGGAAATCGGTTTTGAGTGGGGTACCTCAAGGATCAGTATTAGGACCTATATTATTCTTAGTTTATATCAATGACTTGGACGACAGTATAACAAGTAACGTACTGAAATTTGCGGATGACACAAAACTGTTTAGAAAGGTTAATACTGATGGTGATAAACAACATTTACAAAACGATCTAGACAGATTAGTGAAATGGTCTGAGAAATGGCAGATGTTGTTCAATTTTGGGAAATGTAAATGCCTACATACAGGACATAGGAACTTGAATGTAAACTATAAAATGGGAGATACTGTTCTGGGTACTACTGTAAAAGAAAAGGACTTAGGAGTTACAATAAGCGCTGATATGAAAGTTTCAGAGCAGTGTGGTATTGCAGCTTCAAAGGGTAATCAAATTCTTGGATTGATTAGAAGAAACAACATACAACGGAAAAAAGTTAATTATACCTCTTTATAAAGCAATAGTTAGACCTCATTTAGAATACTGTATACAAGCATGGAGACCATATCGTAAGAAGGATATAGATACGCTTGAACGCATACAAAGGAGAGCAACTAAAATGATTCCAGAACTGAGAGACCTTAGTTATGAAGAACGCCTGAAAGAATGTGGTTTAACAACTCTAGAGACAAGGAGGTTAAGAGGAGATCAGATTGAAGTTTTTAAGATATTGAATGGGTATGAAAATATTGATAGAAATATGTTTTTCTCACTCAAGAAGGATAGCAGAACTAGAGGACATGAGGTAAAATTAGTAAAGGATCAATGTAGATTCGATATCAGGAAGCACTCGTTCTCACAGAGGACAATAAATGAATGGAACAAATTGTCTACAGATTGCGTAACTGCTAGCAGCGTGAATATGTTTAAAAACAAGGTTGACACATATCTCAGGAGGGCGGCTATAAGTAGATGAACATTGTTAGACTCTCAATAAGCCAATGGCTTCCTTGTCCACTTGCCATCTGGGCCTTTGGCTTGGATGGCAAATCTTGTTAAATCTTGTTAAATTTCTTCCGACTCGCGCGCTCAGACCACTGACTAACCAATCAACAGAGTCGGTAAACCCGCCAGCGCACCGTCACCATCCTGGCGTCAAACACGTGAACTGCATGTTCGCCACCACGCTCCTAGCGGTTTTATACAGCACTACATTCACAAACAGGCAGACATGGCGCCATTTTCAAAGCCTGTGTTAGATGCGATTTCTCTCGACTTAGCCGCGATCACAATCGTTCGACGTCGCCGAAACGGCGGATATTGAGAAGATGCGGTCGTTTAGTTTGGTGTCATCCGCAATATTTTTTTACATTACTATTTTAGGTATATCATTTACATAAATTGAAAAGAGAATAGGACCCAGAACAGATCCTTGCAGAACCCCACTAATGACATCAAATGCTGAAGCTTTGTGTAGGTGATGATGATGTGAGCAAAAACGCAGTAAAAATGCTGCGCTGTGATTGGCTCGCCGATTGGTGCCGCTCGGTTTGAGTTGGGAAAAACGCTCAGACCTTCAACTGCTCGTTGCTTTGATTTGCGGTTTGCGCTCAGACTTACGACAAATGTTGGGCCCGATTCATTTTTCTAATCGGATAAAACTCCGTCGTAGGAGTCGTGGCCGAGTATAATCGAGTTGTCAAGAGTACTGGGGCGTTGTAATAGTCGTGGATCGGCGATATGGGCAACTCTAATCGTTATAATCCATAGTCTGAGGCCGGCTTTTTACGCCTGCCAACATCAAGCGTAAAGTGACGACCAAAAGGCAATGTCTAACTGGTCGTAAGTTGACTCATGAAACGCTATTAACGTAATGTTACGATCAATTCTACTTGCGACGTCGTAAACAGGACTCATGAAACGGGCTCCGGATGTGTATGCCAAAATAGGCAACGGTTTAACGGTGGCTATTGTCAAGGCAACAGCCAATATAGCAAAACACTAAATGAAATTAAATTATCACAAGCACCTTTTATTTCACATATGAGTTGACGAACAACTTTCAGGAGTTACGCACGTAATGGATAAAACAATGTTCACGGTCTTTACTGAGTGGGGCACTGTAACTAGTACATTGTAAACATACAACACTTCAATAACTATTGTCACTTCTCGAGAGTCCGCATCTTTGACAAAACGTGCGAGCGGCGGGACATTCCGTAACGAATTAGCTTCGATTATCTGTAAGGTGGCGCCACATTATAGCAATAGCAGTTACATCTGGTGTATATCCAATGATGTGCAAACTTCTTACTCCTGAATTTTGCCTACTACCTTTGCGCGCACAAATCCAGTATGTATACTCTTGCAGATGACGTACAGCGCACACAATGACGTCATCACACGGTGAGCGCGTAAACAGGGACTACTGCTGCTGATCGGCAGTGATTCGTCGTGACCTTACGAACAAAGACAGTGTTTACAATCTCGTGCCCACTGGCACTGAAGTACTGCCATCACTGACACTGTTTTATTCATAAAAATGATGAGTAAACTTTTAAAACATTATAAATTATGTTGGGTCTCACAAACTATGAAAGGTAAGCACATAAACCCTTAGCACAAAAACATATAGAATTTTTTTCATAGAATATTCTATAGGATGTTTGCGGACATAGCTATATAATTTGTAGTAGTCTATATATTTCTATACAATATTCTACTAAACTCTGTATAATTCAATAAAAGTATACACAATTCTATACAAATATATGGAAAATTTAAGTAGACGTAAACTAGTTCTACAGAATATGTATTATTCTATTTTTTATATACAAAATTGTACTATGCTCTGTAGAATTTTACAGATTCCTATAGAATTGTATATATTTTTTTGCTAAGGGCGCATGTGTAAACATATGCTGCTTCAGTATTTGCAGCCGTAACTTTTGTTTCTGATGAATCGCTACGCTGGTGTAGCGAGGACTGTACCTATCATTCTTTGGTCTTGTTACAAAAGTATGTGTTGTTCTGAACTGGAGAAAAAGCTCTCACCTGACCACAATACGTTACGTCAACAGTCTACCGAGTAGTGACGGTGTTGCATTCACCATGCAAGCCGCTTTATTGCCATTATTGGTGTCAGCCTTAGCTTCTTTGGCGGTTTTCGCACAATCAATCCAAACTGCTAATTCGAGTGTCGTCTGATAGTTGATGCGCCAGCGATAATGCCAGTGCTTGCAATTGAGCGCATATCTTCCTGCTGGTAGCTGTGCACAGTCGATGGTTGAAGCGATTCCCAAGCACCGTTGTCTTTCGCTTGGCACCTGATCCCTGACGCCGCGTCAGACATCGGGCGGTCAATTTTGTTCGTGATACAAAACAACGGCAAAATAAACGAAAGTCAGCAAAATACATTATTACAGCTGCAAATGTTGAAGCACCTCGTTTCCTTTACTGCCCATAAAGGTGTCTCTGTTTATTTTTAATAGTTTTGGAGATACAACGTGATCTAAACGTTGCTAAAACCTTAATCATAATGTTTAAGGAAAAAACGGTGGTGGTCATACTTCAATGAGCAGGACTGTATTTATCTGCAAAACGTCGCTTACCTGAAATATGATAATAACCGCAATGTCAATCACCTACCACTAACTGCATTTAATACTGAAATATGTTTTTATTATGGACCATGATAACATATATTAATTTTCTGTTTGAAATGTGCTGTATTATATGTTCTAGGAGAAACTATTTCTATTTTTCTGGTTACAAATAATTGTCCACCCTTTTGTAAAATGTCCAGCAAACTACGCGGTAGTTTGACACACAAACAAAATAACACAGTTGTTGTTGTTCTCGGATAATAACCACGCATCGAGAGTTAAACCACCAAGTGAATAATTGTACATGGACATTCAACTCCATTAAAAACAATGAACATTTCTACCTCGGTTTGTTGAAAGGGTTCATATTGTTCGTATCAAGCAACGAATAAACGGGCCCTCCGTGATACTGAGGCCTTCCCGAGTCGGCCCTATAGATGTCGGCTGACGTCACATAGTGTGGTTTGTCTTTACTGTGGACGGCTGTATAGTTGGTGGGCGCTGGCTTCTTGCACGCGGCAGTCTTGACACATATGGTGCTACTGCTGGGTCTTGGAAGCGGAGACTCCCAGATATGTTCATACTCGTTGCCGTTGATCTTGATGACACGGACGTGTTGTTTGCGGCCCTCGCAGGTCGTGGGTCTGCAGGTGACTGACGGGTGTGGACAGCGAGCGGCGGCCGTCTCGTTGACTTCTCGCGTCTCCACCAACTCAAGGGCTATAGTCTCTCTGTGATCACCTCCCTCCGTCGTGGGACGTCTCCTGTCGACACATGTACGGTGGTAGGTAAACAGGGCAACGCAAACAGTGCTACACGAACTACAGTGTTGCCAAATGTACGCCTTTTTGCGTAGACTATGCATTTAGAGGGCCAAATGCGCCCCATGCACGCACACTCATGTTATTTGACAATCCTACGCATATGACGATATATCGGACAATCCTACGCATACGACAATACATATATGACAATCCTACGAATAGGCTACACACACGCACACGCGCACGCACGCACGCACGCACGCACGCACGCACACACACACACACATTGTACCTATGGTTTGTCCCACAACAAGCAGCTTCTTGGAAATCGATTTACAAATATTATAAATATTTCGTAGTGTTGCCATCCCACTATCAGACAGCTTCAACATTCCTGTCTGTCTGTGATTGTTGTCTCACTCACTGTCCGACAAGTTTTATGTCGCATCACTGTCAGGCGATTGTCGTCTCACTGTCGACAGTTTCAACAGTCCTGTCTGTCTGTGGTTGTCGTCTCACTGTCAGACAGCTTCAACATTTCTGTCTGTCTGTGATTGTCGTCTCACTCACTGTTTGACAAGTTGCATGTCGCATCACTGTCAGGCGATTGTCGTCTCACTGTCGACAGTTTCAACAGTCATGTCTCTCTATAATCGTCGTCTCACTGTCAGACAGGTTCAATAGTCCTGTCTGTCAGGGATTGTCGTCTCACTGTCAGACAGTTTTAACAGTCCTGTCTGTCTGTCTGTCTGTGATTGTCGACTCACTGTCAGACTGCTTCAACAGTCATGTCTGTAATTGATTGTCGTCTCACTGTCAGACAGTTTCAACAGTCCTGTCTATCTGTCTGTCTGTCTGTGATTGTCGTCTCACTGTCGACAGTTTCAACATTCCTGTCTGTCAGTGATTGTCGTCTCATTGTCAGACAGCTTCAACAGTCCTGTCTCTCTGTAATTTTCGTCACACTGTCAGACAGTTTCAACAGTCCTGTCTGTCGGTGATTGTCGTCTCACAGTCGGAAAGTTTCAGCAGCCATGTCTGTCTGTAATTGTCGTCTCTCTGTCGGCTAGCTTCAACAGTCCTGCCTGTCTGTGATTGTCGTCTCTCTGCCAGACAGTTTCAACAGTCATTTTGATGTAGCATCATCTTACCTGGTGTACCTCAGCAGACCGAAGATGATAATGACGAGGCCCACAGCGAAGGCAGCACCCAGAACAATGGCAATTGCTATGCCTAAAACAAAAGCAGCCACATACCACAACTTGTTTAATGCATTCTATTGTTTTGCGTTGTATTTGGGTGTGTAAAAATCCCCGCAATATTAGTAATATTCAAAGTGTAAAATCAGCTAAATGTATTTATGTTAATGAGAATGTTCTATAAAAGAGTTTGTTTGAGAAATGAACAACGGCGTGTCAATGAAAACTATCACATAGCAATACCAAACGTTGCAATGACATATGTTTGTATGTATGTATGTATGTATGTATGTATGTATGTATGTATGTATGTATATATGTATGCATCGTAATTTTATTCGATTTATATTTTATTTGCATTTATACATATCTTTATTCTATATTTAACGTTTTATATTTAATTAGATTTTGTACCGCGCTTTGAGCAGTTTAATGGAAACTGCGCTTGATACCAATTTTATTATTATTATTATTATTCCGTAGCTGTAGAGGTTTTATTACGACAGTCTATAAATCATTAAGCAATGTCTCCATATGAAAAACATAAAATTAAATAGTAATAATTCAATTTTACTAACCCAGGCTATCCACTTAATGTTTCTAAATGTTATTACTTTTCACACAGCCAAGGATATTCACACAGTATATGGCATGTCACACGAATCTATAATGTTGCGTGTAGACGTAGCTGTATCAGCAGTAATGCACACTATATGAGATAATTTATCAGCGAATGAGCATGCATGCCAGAGTTACCAATCAGGCATTTGTGTAAGGATTAAACTGCACTCTTTGAGTAAATTTCATTCTAACTTAGAAATATGTGTTTACCTGTGGACAAGCCAGGTTTTCCATATTCTGGTTTTCCTTCTCTCTCTCCCGTGTGCACTGTGACAGACAATGTTTCATAAGTATAGCGAAGGTGTTAGTATTGTGTGAAAGATTGGAGGCAGATAAGGAAATTGCATGAGACAAAGACAGACAGGTCACACGAACCAAATCAGACAAACCATTCATGGTATACAGGCTCGGATGGACCAGAAACACCAAACAGACCATGCACGCACATTGTGAAACGCACATGTACGCATGCACGCACGCACACACAACTACATATCTTTCTTAGAGCTATATAAATTGAACGCTTTGCTTTTTCTTCTGAACGCGTGCATGTCTGTCAAACTGATAGGAATAGAGAGAGAGCACGGATGAGACGGGGAAGATACTGTTGACAGAACAGCTTAACATTAGATTATGGACGCCCTGTTTATGCAAAGAAGCTTTTATTTATAACACATTTAGTGAACAGAAGAAATGGTAGTGGCGCTCGTGAGAGACAAAAGGAATATGCACGGGCTGCGCCCTGGCGATACATGAAGACGTTCGTGTCATTCAATTATTAAACAGTCGGTCGCGTTATACATCCGGCGTCGCACGAAGTAGAACACTACACGGTTCATAGCTGAATAAATGTATTATTGATAATGCACATCTGCTGCAATAGAGCGCGCATGTTGCCTTTGACTGCACGACACTGTTTGCTGTGCAGACGTGTCTCATTCACATACACTGTACAGTTGAACGGGGTTGTTGTACTCACGTATGTTGTAGCTGTCAACATATGTGAGGGTATCTGGGCAACTAAACATGATTCAGCTAACTACAAACATTGTAGTATCGGGGCAACTATACATGATTAAGTTGACAACAAATACGGTAATATCGGGGCAACAAAACCTGATTCAGCCGACTACAAACATGGTAGTATTGTGGAAATAAAACATGATTCAGCTTCCACAAACCTAGTAGTACCTGGGCAACAAAACATGATTAAGCTGACTACAAACATGATACTATCGGGGCAACTATACATGATTAAGCCAACTACAACATCACAGTAGCGGAACAACACATGTTTCCGCTAATTACAATATGTTAATAATAGGCATTCCACCGACTACACCATGGGAGAAGGCAAAATATGATTTAGCTGACAGTAAAACAAAGTTGACGATTGCAAGTCGGCCTACTTGTTGTGCAGTTGCCGATGTAGCCATGCCAGCGCCGACTGTCGCACCCCATCCTCCAAGAGTGGGGCGAATGTAGACACCCTACAACGGCCCGCAAGTGGCTGAGTCTCTTGAACCAACCATTGAGGGGTGGGACCAAGTCAGCACAACCGAGAACTACAACAATGCAAGGGTATTTGCTCTGTCTCGTCGTTTATCTCACTCAGTACTACTTCTGAAATCTCTCCATTGGCTTCCTATTCGATATCGTATTATTTTCTATCTTTACTTACCTATCAAGCACTTTCACCTAAGCAACCGGCATATTAACATTCACCGCTCACTCCTACAAGTTCTGGTCTATGTTTTGTTCCTAGATTTGATACTAACACTGGAACAAGGCTTTCTTTGTTGCCACGCCGACTTTTTGGAATTCGCTGCTTCTGGAAGCTTGGTTTCCAATGATATAGGCGCAAAAGAAGCTTTCGTATTATTGTTATGAATATTAACATTGGTGTCGGCGGACCGTGTACACATCGATGCTGACCGAGCAACCAATACAGCGTGCTTGTCTGTTATATAACAATCTTTTGTAGGCTGTGTAAAAGCTGGATATATCGTTTTTAACAACAACTGTAATAGACAGATAATCAAATTACCGCAGGCTTTATAAGCAGAAAGTGTGTGACAGGTGATAGGTTAACAACCAATGTGAATCCTATTAGATTATACATTAAACACCATTCACAAGCAAAATGTGAAGTGTTGTTTAAACTAAACGGATTCACAGCGTCATTTAACCTACTTTTGAAATAAATGTCGATAGCAACCACATTTTAATCAATTCCGGAGCGGTTTGTTGCGTGCTGCGTCATGCGCTTTCATGTGTGCGGGCTGCGAGCATCGGCTCTGCGATATCTGCATAAAACAGTCGGTGCGAGAGAACCATTTGTCACTGAAATCAATAGAGCTGTCTGCGAGCGCTGTGTCAGTGCGTTCCCGCAACGGCGCGCTCGCTCAGCTGCTGCCATTGTCGAAGTAATAAAGATTTAATTCAGTCTCCATAGGTCTGTCTCAGGCGCGGGCCGATGTTATTGCCTGTTCTCGTCTAGCATACTGATGAAAAAAGAATGGGACATTAATCTATCCCACGGCGAGGCTCCGAAATTAGACTTATCCAGCAACGCTGGATCCCAGAAAGAGCGCGTTTTTCGGCGGTGCCCAACCAATTATTATAAAGCGGACCTCTACGCATGGCTTCATTAATGTAGTAATGTGGATTTTTGTGAGATTACTGTAGCAATGGAAATGTCATAATTGTCAAGTTCTATGCGAAATGATGTTATTTCACTAAAATTATTCTAATAGGTAACATTTAAAACCAGTCTTTCTCCAAAAAGTACATTTAAGAATCGTCGTACTGTAAACTCTCTAGGTTCCCTATTGGCATTGCAAAAGCCATCCGAAGTGAAGATGAATAGATTAGAGAGCCGCCGAAAGATGAAAAAACAGCGTTTTGGAGGGAATTGTGTACACATATTTTCTAGCAAATCTTTAAACAAGAAAAACAGTGGCACTACCACGGGACATGCGTCGTTTGTAATCTGTTTGCCAGTCGATATTCCCGCGTGTACTTTACGCAAGACAGCAACAATGTACCAAGAGCGCGATCGTCGCGATGCAATTGAGGCAATGATTTTTTAAGGCAAACATCCGGGACCGTAGATTTCGGGTACGGGACCGTAGATTTTTTGCGTTTGTATATTTTTGTATATCCATATACTTTTTGGAGAGCATGGGCCTTAGAATTGAAGCCACGTACCGTATTAGCGAAAGCTTAAAGAGTCACTATATATATATATATATATATATATATATGTATATATATATATATATATATATATATATATATATATATATATATACACACACACACACATATATTCCCTGAAGAACAGAGTCACTATATATATATATATATATATATATATATATATATATATATATATATATATATATTTTAGTGACTGTTTTTCAGGGAATATATATATATATATATATATATATATATATACACACACACATATATTCCCTGAAGAACAGAGTCACTATATATATATATATATATATATATTCCCTGAAAAACAGTCACTAAAACGAACAACAATTAACAAGGAAACAGAGCGATAGTTTAAAGTTGTCATATGATAGAATACGTGTTGCAGACTGTTCAAATAAAACTATTGAAACATCAACAATATCTACTTTGTAATTCAGAACAACGAATAGATGCTATATTTAGACTGCCTGCTCGCGTTGGTTGTGATTTTACCAGCCCTTGTCAACATTGGCACCATAGTTACTGTCCCATGGTGTTACCGAAAACTGTTATTTACTTTCCAATACTGCGGTGACTCCATTTTGTTTCTGAGAGTACACTGTAGTGACAAGATGTGACGATTTCTGGGCAGGGGTTGCCGTGTACGTGTACAGCAAACATGCGGTTTGTTTATTTTGTATAAAAATGCCGTATTTCTCTCGTTTTCTGCTGATAACAAACCGTTGATTTAAAGGGGCATATTAAAAAAAATATTGTTCATATTGAAACTAATTAATTAGTTAATGCAAACACATCAATTAACGTGTTCATGCAAGCATTGTGAATGTGTTTAGAAATAAAATTTATATCTGATAGATAAGAGCGACCTACACATAACTAAACAAAGAATTATTTTAGTCTCAGTCTGGTAAGAGTAGCCGGGGTTTTAGTCATAAGTGGCAGCGTTCACTGTCATGATTGATGACCTGCAATGGTGTACAATTACCCATGTTTTAGTGGTGTGTGCTTGTGTCGATTAATGTACGGATTGATGCACGACGTGCCGTTGAGGAAGTCGAAAAGGGCGACCCAGTAGCACAGTGCTAAACTCGTTACCAGGCGAATGTTGGAATGCCAGGAGGATGGTTTACTTGTTGTTAAATATAGGATGGGTATATTTTTAGTGACTGGCGTATGGTAACGATGTTATAAATAAATAAATATAAATATAAAAGTATATACGTATAAGACATTAAAGCGTAGGACTTTTACACCGAGAACCTATGCAAGGGAAGAAAATCAGTAAACACGTAACTTGCTACGAACTCAATAAGTGCATTATGTTCGCTAGATGTAGCCCAAATCACAGTTATCAATCAGATCCATCACTTGACGTTTTGCCTTGCAATTAGGTCAGTCAAACTAACAAACATGTTAACTTTCGAAATTCCATCGTATTTTTCGTTGAATTTCTGGCCCAAATATTTGGCTTTGCGACAAAAGAAAAGGGGCAAAATTGATTCAGCGAGAAAAGTATGTGGGAAAGTTGATCTGGCAGATGAATGCCGGATATATGTAACCATTGTTGCTAAGGCGATACTTGCCGGACGTCACGCTCTTAATTGTGATTGTGACGTCAGACTGTGGATCTGACAATTGGCCAACAATGATGTACAACGCGACAAACCTGCTACATCGTACGAGGACATTGACAAATGAGCAGGCAAAAAATCACAACTAACGCTTAAGACCATACCAATTTGAAATTAGCATAAGTTTTGCTGATAGCGAAGCAATGTTCATTAAATGTTATTTTATTGCTATGGATTAACAAAACGAGCTTAATCCGTTTACTTTACACACGAGAAGTAGACCGGACTTCGGATTAAACATGCTCTCGGCTCATCCTCTACTCACCTTCATAATGTATGAAAAACGGAGGAGGTGACGTCATCTCCGCGAGAACATGCACCGTCACCACACTGCCCGTCGACCTGTACACGTGACTCTGTCGCTGTTCACTGCCACATATTGTCAGTGTATGTTGACTGGCGTCATCGTACAACTGGCCATACTCCGTACACACTCTGTATTTGCCAGTATAACCGGTCTGTCGACTACTAATGTTAAAGTCGTATAGTGTGATATTTATTGTCTGGCCTGGGCTCGCTTGTATGGACCACACTGTTGTCGTTCGCTGACAATCCGTGGGCCATCGCACCATGCTTGATATGTATCCTTCCACAGCCGTCAAATTCACTTGGCTTTCCATATCACAATCCGTCTCCGGTATAGCCGCAACTGTAATAGAGAAACGGCAAACCACGAAAATACAACATACATCTCTTTGCCTACTTTCGAAAGAGGCCTGACATTTCGGTCTTGAATATTTTCGACGTTGTACCTTTCGGCCCGTATTTTCAAGGCGGTAGGACATTTAGATATGTTTTAGCAAATTAACCCGAGGGCAATATTTTAGTAGTACTGAAAATAATTATTGTTTTGTCTTGTCTTGTCTTGCCTTGTCTTGCCTATATTTTGTATTTTCTTGATAAACAATTTAAAATATTAATGGCTGTAGTCAGTGTCAAACTATTCCCCATATAAAATGTTCCCATGCTGTAAGACCGCGATGTCCACCATAGTTTCAAATTACGCGCGTTTTAGGTAGCGTATCGAGATTATATAATGTTAATAATGTGTAGGCTAGGGCGGAGGATTAGCCCACAAGAGGCGATAGGCCTACCCCGCTTTTGTCCCGTCTGACACATGCACGCGACTACCTCTACGACTGATTACCGTGCCGCCACCTTGCTTTGCCGTTACACGAAAACGGCAGAACGCTACTTACACGGTAAGTGAGAAAATTCACCTTTTTGTGGATTTCGTTGTTCTGGTGTAAAACATGAATGCAACATTTGTGTCGATAAAGTTGTAAATAAAACTGCGAATATGAAAATAGGCAACGTCACACTACACACCTAATAAACACATTATTAAAAAATACGGGTCACCACGTTGGTGCTTTAATGGCGCCCCTCTGCAACAAAAAATGCGCCGATGGGGTAATTAGCCTACTGTGACATGGGGTAATAGGCCTAGGTAGGCGTATTACCCCATCACTTTGGGCGAGTTGCCCGATGTGTCGCAACTGATTTCTGAATGTATGGATCACCTATAATTGGACTATAAAATACCATTTATTAAACAACTTTCCTATATAGACTTTACAGTAGCGTGTCGTTTTTGTTCTTCCGCCTGATTCCTTTGGTGAAAGTTTATGTCGAACAGGCAGCCACATTTGTTAGTAAACCTGGTTGGCATACCATTATTCAGAGTAAACGTTTTAGTTTCATATTTGTTGGTATATATATACTACATCGTCGTAAATGACAAGGTGCACGAAATTGCGTAACTCAACTGTACATGACACGTTTACCCGAGAGCTATCTGAATTTATTTTCAGAAGAAACAATGGTCTGACTCTATAAAAGAAAAGTAGAGACCCGACCGGAGATGCTGACGAGACACTGCGCGAGGCCTTGACGCCAGTAAGCCGGGGGTGCCGCTTATCCGTGTAAGCAAGGATCTGGGAATTCCAGCGTGCACAATTCGACGGCACCGAGACATAAAGGTGAAGACACCCGGAACTGTGCATTGGGGTGCACGGTCATTGTTGTCTAGTGCAGTTGAACAGCAGATATGCGACCACGTGCGAACGATGAAAAAATCGATCACGAACGTTCATCGGCCAGGCAACATCGTGGCGTCGAAGGGGGTGAGACAAGTGGCGAAGATAACAAGCGGCGAACGTGGCAATACGGTGACTGTCGTTTGTGCCATGAGTGCTGTGGGAGCATACCTGCCCCCGATTTTTCTATATTCACGCAAGCGCATGGTGGAAGTGCTGGTGAATGGGGCGCCACCACAATCTCTCGGGCAAGCAAATCCCAGCGGTTGGATGGATGCGGAGATGTTTGTGACGTGGCTCAACCGCTTCGTGAAGTTCACGAATTCGTCACCGACAAACCGTCACATAATCGTGATGGACGGTCACCACAGTCACAAGATCTTAGCGGCTGTTGAGTACGCCAGGTTCAATGGAATACACGTGGTCACTTTGCCCCCACACTGCACTCACAAGATGCAGCCCTTAGACAGAAATTTTTTCCTTGAAAAGTTCGTACGCTGCGGCATCAGACACATGGATGGTTTCGAACCCGGGGAAGAGGATCTCATACTATCAAATGGCAGGGATCTTCGTCACTGCCTACGTACGCACATCTTCCCAAAGCAAGGCCATCAAAGGGCTTCAGTCATGTGGGCTGTGGCCTTTCTATGATAACATCTTTGGAGATGAGGGGTTCGCGGTCGCAGAAGTCATCGAGGAAGCCCCCCCTGCTGAAGTGGAGCAGCCCAACATGCATGCCGAGGCACGTACAATTGACGATCAACCTGCACCCGAAAACGCACCGTCTGCTGTCACGTTGTCGTGACCAGGAGCCAGCTGTATTCTCGGTGCCGAATGCTGACCCAGCACCCACTGTTCCCCGGTACCGCGTGCTGTTGCGGGACCTTCTGGCTTACAAAGCTGCAATCGAACGACGGTGAGACAAGTCATCACAAAACGCTGTCCACTTCCGAAGATCATAAGATCCAGATCAAGGACCAGGAAGGCTGGGTCTGCTGCGTGTATCACATCATCGCCATACAAACGAAATCTCCAAATCTCCAACGTACAATTGACGTCGTTGGCAGTTTACGAAGGACTATGTTGTGGTGGCATTGACTAATGGTAGTAGATAATACTACATATATTAATTGTAAAATTAATATTGATTTGGACATTCTCTTGCATGTCATTAATTTAGTGCGGGGCAATAGGGCCACCCGTAGGCTATTGGCCCCGTTCACTGGGCGTATTGCCTCACCAAGCGAGGTAATACGCCTACCAAAATATATTTTGTTTATAGTACATAATTTTTTATTACTTTTACTGGATGGTTTCGGTGGGACGAAATGTTTTTTGTGAATAAATGTTTAGTTTGCGAGTTATGTCGTTTTGCGCTTAACATAGGCTAATCCCCCATTCTACCCCATTTGTCGGAGCACCTTTGCTAGGCTTGACTTCTGTAAATTTAGTCTCTTAACTTCTCCTGAAAAAAAAACAGTACTACTTCTGTAATAAACAAACAACCGTCATACCCAAATACCCATGCCCACGCTTTGCTTTAGATTGTCATAGGCAGTTACACGTAGATTACCTTTAACACAGGTGTAGCTGATTTCGAGGAATGTTTTCAGCTCTGTCATACAAGGCTGCGTGCGTTCGAAGGCGGCGTCGGGAACTCGTATTTGGCACTTACGTCGCGCTGAACACCTGCTGTCAGCCAGTGTCAACACGTCCTTGTGACAACCGACGTAGCCGAGGAAGAAGGTGACACACCGTCCCATGTGCATGCGGCCGTACTTGGCTGACAACAACAACACGGCCTCGTGCGGCTGACAGCTCGCTTGGAATTCTTCCGTGTCACATATCTCCTGCGGCACATCTGTAACACAGTAAAACATATGTAACGCAGTAACACACATGTAACACATCAACACTTATGAAACACATTAATACATATGTAACTCAGTAACACATATATAACACAGTAACACACATGTAACACAGTCACAAATATGTAACACATTAACACATCTATAGCACAGTGTCAGATCTATGCCATAGTAACACATATGTAACACAGTAACACACGTGTAACACAGCAACACACACATATGTAACACAGTAACACAACTGTAACACAGTAACACATATGTAGCGTAACTATATCACAGTATCACATATGTAACACATTAACACATATGTAATACAGTAACACATATATGGCACGATATCACATATGTAACATATTAACACATATGTAACCCATATGTAACACAGTAACTCGGCATTCATTCTGATAATACACTTCTATAGCGCCATGTATCCTCGGGAACCTGAGCTTAGAGGCACAATAAAATAGAATCATTACGTATTACTATGAACAGGGACGTGCAAAAGCCATCACCAGAACAAGGGACTACCGAAGGTGGAAATGCAATTTGGAATAAATATGTTTTTGGTTTTTTACGGAATGTAGTTTACTTCGAGAATACCACGATGTATCGAATTAGTCACCAGAAATAAATGTTATGGCTACGAATACTGAAACAGCATTTTTCATTTTTCCTCTTACTATTTACACACGTGTTTGTGTTCCCTCTTCAAAGTTTGTGAGACCCAACATAATATATACTATTTTAACAGCTAAAAAAAATTTCGGAATAAAACTAGTCAACATACTTCAGTGAACAATTCTGTAAGTGTGAGGTCAATGCTGTAAATGTGAGGTCAATTCTGTAAGTGTGAGGTCAATTCTGTAATTGTGAGGTCAACTTCGGAAAGGATCGGAACAGCAACGATGATACTGATGTCGACAGAGACACTGACTGAACCACATTCTCTACCACGATTGTGACCAGAGCGAAACGAAGGAGTCGTTGACACTGACTACAACAGTGTCAATGGCAGTGACAAAAGCAGCCTGAAGCATACCCGGCGAAGCCTGCAATTTTTTTTCAGTTATAATAGTTTTTCGCTTTCGGTCGAGACAAAATAGACGTGTGTGCAAATCACAAAACAGACGAACAAGATATGTAATATGTTGCTGTGTAAAAAAATCGCTATGATGTGGGAACACGCACACGTGCATGGTTGGTTTATATTTGCACAGCCGACACAGTACAAAATGCCTAAACATGAAATATGTGCATTTGCGGAGCCATTAGTATGACTCGTTGAAGCACGGACTCATAACATGGCACGTTTGTGTTTACACAGTCGTTATGGCGACTCGTTGATGCGTGGTTATAATAAGTGACAGTTTCCGTCGCCGGGTCTTCACAATCAATAACACACCCGACCATTACGGAACGGCCATTGTGACTAATTATCAGGGCACCGCCATTTGGCTTACGAAACCGATACAACAAGACCAAAATAAGCTCAATGCTAGATGACAAGATTTTCATTATTTAATACATAGTCACATTTATGTATTGACATTATGATCCTTGATCACTATTAACACTCAGCTACAGGTCCTTAGCCATATACCCAAAACACGAGTTACGAAGGTATTGAACGGGATACACCCGTTCCGTTGTGGTATCACCTGAACATTTTTGACAAATGGAAGCATCTTTGGTGCATCTTAGAGCCATCTGAACATGCTTTGTGTTATAAAAATTTGTGTTTTTAGAAGAATATTAATAATTTCCCTCACAAACAAAAATACCACAGTGACTGATCAAGCGATGTTAAGACTACATATATAATATAATATAATATAATATAATAATAAGTATAAAATATTTCTATTGCGCTAAAATCCTCTCCGACCCAGGCTCGGCAGCGCACCAAAACAAAAGGGGTTAAGCAGTTCATAATCGATAAGCAGTTCCAGTTGTAAACAGTTGGATTGGTACGCCGGGTAGCTATGGAGGATAAGCAGGTTTAAACAGGCGGGTTTTTATGTTATGGCGAAATGTTGTTATATTTCTACAGTTCCACAAGGTCGGTGCAGCAACTGGAGAAGCTACAGTTCCACCATTTGTCTTAACACTGGGAACAAAACGTAGATTAGAATTAAATGATCGAAGCTGTCTGTGCTGTCTTGCAGGAGTGAGCAGTGAATGTAAATATACTGGTTTGCTTGGACGAAAGTGCTTGCTAGATAATTGGTACTGAGTGAGAGAAGCAAGGAGACCGGGTAACTACCATTGCCAAAACAATACACACGTTAAAGTTTCAAGATGTCCTTGAGAGCAATATCATGATGAAGGGAATTGCAAATGTCAAGTCTACAACTAACAGGAGCAGTTGCAATAGTTTTGGCGACAGCAAAAGACATATACTGGCGAATACGACGAAGGTCACGAATATGATAAAAGCAGCAACGACAAGTTTGTGATATATGCTGTCTAAAATGTTATTATTATTATCAAAGGTGACTCCTAAATTCCGTGCTGAGACGGCCGGTGTGAAATTCTGGCTTAGCATAAATGTAGGAAAAACAACCAAGTTTACCTCGCTGCTTCTGTGTACCAATAATAATAAACTGTTATTTGCATTTAACTTTAATGTGTCGTCAGTCATCCAGTGGAATATATTCTAGAGACAATCCCAGAGTTGGCTTAAGGAGCAATTTGTATCCGAGGTAGCCAAGGAAATGTAAATGTCTGTATCATCTGCATATAGGTGATGGTCCAAGTTGTGAGTTTGAATAACTGAGCTGTTGGAGTAGGGTAAAGAGTAAAAAGTAATGATCCAAGAACAACTCCCCGAGGAACACCACATGAAGGTGGTTGTGCCGCTGAAAAGCAATTAGCTGTCTTCACTCTTTGGTATCTATCAGTTAAGCATGATGAAAACCAGCTCAGGCTGTGCCATATACGCCACACCACATTGACAAGCGTTTAATGAATACGTCATGGGCAATGATATCAAATGCAGCAGATAAGCAAGGTAAGCGCTGTTACTTTACCTTTGTCCACATTTACAGTAACATCATTGTGTACTTTTAAAAGAGCAGTTTCTGTAGAATGAATATGTTTGTAAGCTGATTGTAATAGATTATGCATACAATTTGACTCAATGTGACACCTTAGATGGCTTGTTACAACCTTTCCAGTACCTACAGATTGCTACAACGTTTTTCAGCCTGATTTTTTTTTTATTACAGAACGAGTCACATAAAGACTTGATTGAACCATAATTAAGTAGAGACGGAGCAGACACTCTGTGTAAAATTTTATTTATGCAAAGGCGTGGATTTTCAGCATTATATGACACCACATTTGTATGATAATCCAATTTGGTTTTAGCCAATTGTGTGTTGCAGTAGTGACCCTGTTTTGAATAACGTGACCCATCCAAAAGGGGGCGTGATTTGCGCCATACTCGTTGAAGATAACAACGACGCTTTTTGACTGTAAAATGTCAGGAGTCATCCACGGAGCCAGTGGTTTTTGTCACAGAGGTTTGGTGGTTATCGGGTCGTGTTTATTAAGTAAAGCCTTGAGTACATGACAGTATCGTTTACACAAGTCAGACAGGTGTCCATTGAATCTCTGATAAGGTCGGGTTTAAGAATATCAGCCTTGAAGGCATCAAAGTCAATCTTACATATAGGTCTGTAAGACACATTGTGTTTTGATTGTACTGGTGTTCTGGAAAAATTAACATCAACAGTAACTTTGACGTGTTCCGATAAGCCATCAGAAACAGTTAGTATCTGGATATTGTCATGTTGAGCGAGTTATCACGAGGTCAAGCCGGTGGCCATGAATGTGTGTAGAGAAAGTTACATGTTGTTTTAAGTCAAACGGGGTTATGATATAATCAAAGGTAATGGCTATTGCTGTACGTTTATCCAAATTTAGATTAAAATAAAAAATATAAAAGTCAGAATGTAGTGTTGCCAACTGTTCTAGCAAATCCTGAAATTCTTCAAAGAAGTTGGTTGGCTGTCGCGGAGGTCGATACAGGCATACAAAATATGCCGAAAAAGAAGAAGCTGAAATTTCAACAGCATTTATAGATTCAAAAGTAGAGTAATCAGGGATATGGTCCGATAGCAAAATGCCAACGCCACCACCTCTTCCAACCGAACGTGGTTGATGATGAAACGTATAACCAGATGGAGAAATTTCAAGTTTCAATGATGGCAAGAAAAGTCCCTAAGTGATGCCGTCTTACCCCGAACCGATCGGAAGTTAGTAGTAGCAAACCTCATGTTGCGACTAGTGGCAGGCCCAGGATTGATACAAACGACTCCTGACAGGAGAAGTTTTAAGGCTAATTTAAATGTTGGCCTAGAGCAAGGGATTGGAAGTAACTTGCGATTAAAACAAAGGTTAAGACATGGCAAACCATGTAAAAAGGAAATCGAATGATGTAATCTCAATTGTTGGGGATATATTGACGTAACAACCAAAATGTTACAAGTAAGTGGCTTGACAAGGGCAAAGTCATCACTTCTCAATGCCATCGAACAAGACAAGAAGAAAATACACAGTAGGAATAGCAATGATATTATCTTTAAAATGTTAAGTTAAACAGGTCAATAATATAAAATAATATAAATATTTAGTTTATAAAAATGAAGGTTTAATAACCAAGGTGAAAATAAACCGTTCACATTCCGCGTAAGTCATAGGCACCCTAGCTTAGCCATCGATTTAGTACTGAAAACGTAGTATATATTTATTTTATTATCATTAGACTGGTTAAGACGTTAAAACTAATTAATTAACTGTAATTAGAACTATATATGTGGACTAAAATTCCGCGTATTCTATGTTAACAAAAAAGTCAGAAATAAACCATACAGGCACCACAAGAGATGCAAAATAGTGGGACCAAGACGTTATAGAAGAAATAATACTACTAATAATAATAAATTAATAAAGATATAACAGACGTGTTAATAAGTAAGAACCAATAACAATATGTAAGACCCAATAACAACACGTAAGACCCAATAACAACACGTAAGACCTAATAACAACACGTAAGACCCAATAACAACACGTAAGACCTAATAACAACACGTAAGACTCAATAACAACACGTCTAGGGCATACACTTCTTATCAAAAAGTATTTCATGTAACTTTACATTTGTATTTTCCCCGACACTTGTGGGATTTCTGGTAGGGGTGGTCAATGCGGGGGCAAAAAGCGGACCATGTCTAACATATCTGATCTGTTGTGCTAAATTATGGGTCTAAAACCAACTAAATAGTGGAGAATGGAGGTCTCGAGGGTCGTTTTGCGTAAAAAAAAAAAGTAAAAAATCGACTCGGGTGAATTATTGGTTCTAACAGATCTTCGGGATCGGATCGGGAGTTCAGAAATATCAGCCCAGCCCAGAAAATGTGGTGTAAACCGCCAAGTATTATTACCTATAACCAGTGTTGGATTAACTATGGTACAAAGGGTACACTCGTACCAGCCCCCCACAAAATCATTAACCATAGTTGATCTGATCAGCCTCTTAGAGCCTCTCTTCGCTTCTCGTGAATCGGGCTCCGACCTCTGTCCAACTTCTGTGCTGTAGTCGTGACTGTGACACCGCCTCAAAGTGATGCTGGGCGAACAGGAGGAAGAGAACGTCAGAAAATACGTTCGTGAAGTTTGTGACAGAACAGAACTGTATTAGTAACATCATCCTGCGCATTATAGTCAATACCACTCGCCTCGATCTTCGTTTTTTCACAAAAGGGCCCCCCACAAAACGCTTGTACCAGGCCTTCCACGTTGTTAACATGACACTGCCGATAACCATGGCTCAGAGAAGCCAGTATTCAACGTTTTCTAGATTAATCCTTCTGTGCGTTTTTAAATTCTGTCTTCTCAGAACACGCAATGTGTCTAGTTGGGAAATGTCAGTGTTGTTCCGATGAACATACAACAACACCAAACGGATGAACTTGTCATAAGACATAGTGGTCCGGATACGGGTATTAAACCTTCCAATGGTACTGAAAGAAACTTCATAGGAACAACTCCCAACTAGCCAATACAAGCACATTTGCAATGTGATAGTGCATGTGGCATTTATGTAATGATTGTTGGTGAAAAAGGAATTGATACTGTAAATAGCTTGTGTGTAAATATGTCAATGAAAGATCAGTATCCAACATTCATATTGCTGTTCATATTGTTATTTCTTCATCTGTCATCTACCGTCTCTGGAATTATCTAGAAAGTTTACCTATTTCTCCAGAATTTCAGAGGAGGCATTTACCTCCTCTGCCACAATGATAGCTACGGCTCTGTTACAAAAAGGGAACTCCACATGTGTTTTGTCCAGGCTTTGTTGCATAAACAAATAGTAAGTACAACCATGTCGACGTAATTCGTTATCAGCCGACCCGTGCCGAGTTTCATTGGGTTGGTTTTAAGGTAGATGCTTCCTGAAAATTCTAAAATAGCTCAGAGTGGCTCTGAGAGCCACCAAGAGCCGAGCTAGATATGATTATCTCCCATTTTATGCCTGTAAATACGGCCTCTGTTATACACAATCCCCGATGTCGAAGAAAAGGTTTGACATAATTGTGTTCGTCAGCTGGGGCACAAACAAAGAATCCCGTCATATGGACCTAAACACCGTCTCAAGCTTGTATTACACGCTGCACTCATTTTTATAGCTTTTCACAACAGTCAGTTCAGTGCGTGCGCGACCCTACTCTATTTATCAAACTAACAGATTGCAAATGCAGCTGTTCCATGTGAAATCAATGTTTTTCTATCGCACACTCTGTTCCATGAGACAACAGGTCCACCGCAGTTTCCGCTGAATGTTCGCCATAGCGAGGATGTCATAACGCAAATGACAGCAGTAATTAACCGATGTACTTATGCTATTGGTGTATTCATGTCCCAAGTCAAGATACTATGTTACATTAATGGGGCGCGGTGGCTATGTAGACTGCCAATCGAGAGGACCGGGATTCGAACCACTTGCTGCCGTTCCCAAACTTGGGGCAATTTCGTTCACCCCACTATGCCTGCGTCTTTCCGAAGACCTTAAAATCTGTTGATCCCAAGCATCTGGTGCCTATATCAGGGGAAGTGAAAATTCCTCTGCAGTGAAATGGAACAAACATTTGTCGTGAACTCACTAATTCTAGAGAACGACACTCGGAAATATTGTTGGATGCCATTGGAAACATGTCCCGTTGCTGGAAAGAAATAGTAGTATTGGATATAAGCCTTACTACTAGTGACTAATAAGGCTGTTTGAGCAGTGGCGGATTAAGACATTCGTGGGCCCTAGGCACCCGGCACTTTCGTGGGCCCCAAGTAAATCCACGACAAGATTTTCAAGTTAGCATTTCACTATTTATATTTACACAGCATAATGTATATGCATGAATCATCAATAAAGCTAATACACGAACAGTTCTTCTTTTAAAAGTCAGCCATTGCAAATTACAGATCGCAGATATTGTCGTGGTGGGTAGGCTGGTAGCGATTGTCGAAGTCGACTAACACCATCTCACATCTAAGGCTTAGCGATGCGTAGTCTACAGTTTTACCTTGCGGATTTTCTTGATGGTAAACGAGCTAATAATGTCATCAACCAAGAGTGAACGCATCATTTCCGACTCTATGGCTAAAAGTGACAGTGTCGACAAGCGCGATTGACCAATCGTGGAACGCTAGTAGTCTTTGATGTTTCAGTACAGAGAAAGATCGCTCGCCTTCGCAGCTTGAGCCGAAAATTTACATATATATCCGTAGCGCAATGTGAACGTTAGGGAAACTGGTAATCAGCTTATTTTCATGAAGAAAGGTTATCATCTCGGCACCTGTCTCGAAGCTTTTTAACAAGGTCCATACTGACTGCCTGCGCGACGGGAAACATCTCCGGTCGTTGTAGCTAGAATCGGTGGGTTAGAGATAGAGACCACCAATACATGAGGCAACGGCATGTTAACCATTTACCCCCTGTGTGGGATAGGTTACTTCCCGTAGCATATGCACCTGATAGAAGGGACCAACGGTTTTTAGTGTCTCTTCCGAAGACACAGGCATGTGTGGAGTGAACAAAATTGCCTAAGTTTATAAATGACAGCAGATGGACTCGAAACCCGCACTCCCGATTGGCAGTCCGGAGTCGTAACCGTGAATATCCTGACAACGTATCGACTGGTTCAATGCCCCATCCTTATCCACATCTGTTATGTACCGTGTATACGTCACTGAAAATAATAGAACTGCAGTTGTCAAAACAAGCCTATGTTGTATTCAGGACAGGTTTCAATACACGTAACATAAACAATGTATTTTCTCCTATCGATATAATTCACTCACCTGTAATAGCTGTATTCAATTTTGAGTTCCTCGATGCAACGTATGTGACCAGCAGCAATTGTACTAGTCCACTGTGGATTCCTTTCATCATACTACTCGAAGGGATAAGTGACATACTAGCCACACATGCCTTCCAACGAGCCACTGAGATCATAATTCCCCAGGAGTCCGTGTCAGTGCATCGAACGAGCCTCGCCGGACCTTAAACAATTAATAAATGATGTCAATTCCAGCAATGTTGACTGGCTTGTTGCTCGACTTTAAGCCGGGAGCAGCACGTGCGATTTCTCTCCATCTGCTGCACGCGTCATCTATACTCCGTTGCACAACCTACGGCCACATTAAATATGTAGTTTCAATCTTTAAATTGAATAATTCTAAGATTTGTGACCGGGGGGCACCAACCACATATGTTCACGGGGACGTTTTTGAGCCTCAAAAGAATCAACTGCTTAAATGTGGCATCTAAATCCAATTCTCCACCCTAAAAAGGTGGGGAATGTGTGTGAAGTGGCATACACAGGACATGTGTTGGTACAATCACGTTTATACTGGCGTAAATGGGTAAATGGAAACATAATTTTATGTTTTAGAGAACTCTTTCGATGCATTGAGGTCTAACTATTGATTAGTGTACACATTCAAAAAGATACCACCTCTCCATCAAGCAGCAGTGATTACCCTTGGTCGGAGGTCTCTGGCGGTTAGATACAGTGAGGGCAAAAAACACGCGAGACGTAAAACATATTTACTAGCTGAACCTTCAGCTTAGGTTTACAATAACACATGGCGAACAACCCATATTACAACCGATACTGTAATAACAACCGGTAGTGTAACCGATAATGTAATGACGACGACGATGATGGTGACGATGATGATGATGAGAAGGAAGAGGAGGATCATCATCATCGCCATCATCATTATTACATTATCGGTTATTACATTATTTGTTGATTACTACATTATCGGTTATTAAATTATTTGTTGATTATTACATTATCGGTTATTACATTATTTGTTGATTATTACATTATCAGTTATTACATTATTTGTTGATTATTAAACCGAAATGAAGAAGGTAGACAAGTGATGCCATCTGGAGGTAATTATCAATCAAACCATGTCTCTGGGGCAAGACGCTCTTCTCGGCGAGATCACGATGGTGAGCGAGACTACGTAAAAGTTGGCGCCTGTGGAAGATGCCCTTGAGCTGCGATCGTATATGTCGTCAACCACTACCGGTAGCACCGCGAGATACACGGGTTTCGCCAGCGCAATTCGCGGCGCCGCCGCCGCCGCCTTCAATGGCTTCAGCTAGTAGCCGAAATGATAAGTGGTGCCTCTGGTGGATAATTTAACAATGATTTGTCGACAAACTGAACAATCGCGTATCCACAACGCTTGCCAGATTTTAAGCCGAAATATCTCATAAATTATCGCATCAATAAGTGATACATCTTGTCAGCATATAACGTCTACGGTATCGTTTTTCTTAAAATATCCTAGTATTAGTCGCTGCTTGCCGGATAAAAGCATGAAAATTACCCTATACGTCAAATTTTGCGTAGAATCCGATTAGAACCGGATACACGTCGCATGTCGTGTCCTTGAAATTCAAGGTCAAATATCAATGATCGTGAATTTTCTCTTTTTCAGTAGCACCGCTGTTTTGGTATTATGTTGTATGTAAGCAATCATATTGGATCCAATTCAGACAGTGTATTACTGACCGTGAATGTCAAGGTCAAATGTAATTAATTGTGAAGTGTCAAGGTCAAATGTGAACGATAATTAAAATCATATTGTTCAGTAGCATTGCTGTTTTGTACGTATGCATGCCGTATCCAAATGTGATGTTATGTTCTTGACCGTGAATGTCAAGGTCAAATGTCAACGACATGGAAATGTCAAGGTCAAATGGCAATGATAGGGAAATTTGTATTCTTCAGCAGGGCCACTGCTTTTGTGCATATGTGCAAGCTAAGTTTAAGTGCAGGTTTATTTTGTTTTACTTCAAGGACTACTTCTATATAGATCAAACAAATGAACGGGAATTAATAGCGTCCAGGTGATGCGACCCCCTCGAACGAGCCAGGAAGCGAAAGGAAGCTGTCGGGGAAGATAGAAAATGCTCAAAACGAACAAACTGACATGACAAGACGTGCTGTATATTCTGCAGCAAAGGGGACGAATCTGGCCAACTTCATGGCTGTGAAAGCCAAGGATTTCATCCATAGATTTATTTTATTACAAATTAGCTTTCATGAAAGTTAAAACAGTCAGAATGATGACCTGTTAATGGGTATTTTCATTTATGTTCATGATCAAGTTGACAAGTTGAAAGTACTGAATATAATAACAAATGCAAACTGCCACTTTTTAAACAGCCCTGCTGTTGCACACAAAATGTACTCACTGTGTTTATTGCATGGATGGGCCACATGTCAAATTGCTATAAAAGAATATGCCTGGACAACATTCTTACCTTTTGTCTCATGGAATTAACAGGATACAAGTCAAACCATCCAGAAGTCTTCTTTATCATGTATTTCCTACTAGTTGTATAAGCAGCACAGCTTCTACTACCACCCTGGTACTAGATTATCCAGATGTGGAAACTAACTGGTGACCCTCACATAACCCTCATTAGCAGACCCTTAATGAGACCACAGTGGCTCTGAGAGTGTGGTCTCACTGCATGTGTGTCACAAATGTTATGTCACAGGAGACTATCCTAAATCTCACTGCATGTGTGTCACAAATGTTATGTCATAGGAGACTGACCTAAATCTCACTGCATATGTGTCACAAATGTTATGTCACAGGAGACTATCCTAAATCTCACTGCATGTGTGTCACAAATGTTATGTCATAGGAGACTGACCTAAATCTCACTGCATGTGTGTCACAAATGTTATGTCATAGGAGACTGACCTAAATCTAAATATCATGTCAAGCATACATTTATAGAGTACACACATTGACAGTATTTTAAAATCAAAATGCACTGAAGAAAGATTACACTTATGCTGAATACCCAATTAATAAATTTTTATTTCATGTGTTCTTGATTACTGTAAATTATGCTATCAGATATTTTACATCGTATCCTAACTCTAGTAGTTTATAAGCACCTGTCCATCAGAAATAATTAATGCAATAGAGCTAACATATCTTTTACTCCAAGAGTCAATAGCGAAAACGTATGTTGGAAATTTCACTCACTTCGTGATCTGATAATATATACAAAATATTTGAGTACAATGATAATCAGTAATATTACATTTAAATATTATTTGGTAGCGGACAAATGCATTTGAATGCACATTTTGGATTGCATGCATTAGCCATGCACATTCAAATGCAGTCATTATATTTTCAGTGCATTTGATTGCATACCACAAACATTTACATTAAAATTGTTCTATTCGTGCAATAGCAAAAAATGTAATCCGGACTCAAAAGAGAGCATGTATTTGAAAGCAACCCCCAAGCATTTTATATTTCAAATGCCCAAATTCATTAATAAATTCATCATTAATAAAATTAACATTCACATTGTAAATATAGTTGCAAAACATACTCTTTGTCAGACTTTGAAAAAGTGCCCTGTTGTTAGCAAAATCCTCAGTAGATTTTAGAATCATTGTCTGACCTATAAATCCACTTTCTAAGTAAAACCATGGTGTATATAGTTGTATTACGTTGAATGATGCTTATATTAGAACATGTAGCTTTGCTAATATACTTATATACATATATAATGCATAAACATTTGTATGTGAATGTGATCCTGGAAAAAGGCCTTTGCATTGACCTGCATTTGATAACACGCCTGTTTTATGTTGAATTATATTCAATTGCAGTTTTAAAGCTGTGTAGGGTCTTCTTGTCACACAGTTGACAAGTCAGACATTATTCATCAATAAATCAAAATTAAAGAAGTTTGAGTCAACAAATTAACACAGAACAACATGCTAGCACTAGTGCAGCCCCTCTATTACTTTCACCCAATCTGTACACGTCAAACTAATACTCCTCTGCTGTTGACATAACATTATGTGCCAAATTTCATCTTATTACTTTGCCAAGATCGTTTCCTTTACCAATATGCATAAAATTATGAATTTGTGGGTAGAAAGAAAATATTGATGTGCACAAATTGCAAAAAAAAATTTCAAAATATTTATTTAACATTTATTTCTTCAGCAAGAATTGTTTTATTTAACATTTATTTCTTCAGCAAGAATTGTTTTTTAAAGGTGCTTAATCAATTTGATTTTTTTTGCATTTCAAATAAATTGTTTCCAAAAAACCAAACCTACCTAGTATCCTCTGCAACATGCTAGCTCGCTTGTGAAACTTTTGCATGTAGTTTTTGGGAAATCATCAGACAAACTGCTAAAATGCTTGTTCAAGCATTAACTGAAGTGAAAATCGAACTGCTGAAATATCATGATTTTCTTCCTTGGTGAATTTATGTCACTGTGTCATGTGATCGGCGAGAAGATGGAGGTTATGCCCATGATCAGCATTGACCCACACAATGTTTACCATTTTGGATATCCACTAGTTTGATCCTTACCAGATCTAACGACTAAAGTCAATTGTTTTGATGATTTGAAAAAAAATATGCATTTTTTTATTAAATCGACTATGGATGTTACATAAACTATTCACACACTACATGTTTGGACACAAATGAACAGCATTTATGACAGGCTAAATCAGTTGAGGAAGGTGCATCCTCAATTTGATTTTTTACTAGTCTCATTTCAAATTAATTTTACGAAAAACCAAACCTACCTAGTATCCACTGCAACATTCTAGCTCATTTGTGCAACTTTTGTATGTAGTTTTTGTGAAATCATCAGACAAACTATTAAATTACTTGATTGATTGTTGAAGTATTAAGTGAATTGAAAATCGAAATTCTGAGAAATCATGATTTTCACCCTTGGTGAAACTTTGTTGTGTGCTCGACGAGACGATTGAAGTCACGCCCATGATCGGCATTGACTCGCATATCGTGTACAATTTTAGATATCCATTGTTTTGATCCTTACTAGATCTAACGACTGAAGTAAATTTTTTCGATGATTTTAAAAACGTTTGGCATTTTTTATTAAACTGCTCACATTACTTAAGCCATTTGGCATTTTTTATTAAACTGCTCACATTACTTAAGCCAGTCACACACTACATATCTGGACATAAATTAACTGGAATCATGATGGGTTGAACCATTTGAGGAAACAGCTTTAACGCAAGAAAAACTTCTTCATCTAGAATATTTATTTTAAATGTTTTTCTTGAGTAAGAAAATGTTTTCTTAATTCAAGAAAAAAAAATTGTAGCATTAAGAATATTTATCTAAAATCTTTCTTCAGAAAGAAATATCGTCTTCATCCAAGAACATTTCCTTATTCAATCACATATCTGGAACTTGAGAAGAAAAAAATTCTACACTTTTTCTTAATTCAAGAACCTTTTCTTGTTTCAAGAAATAGTTTCTTGTATAAGAAAATTATTTTTGGCAGTGTATATTGCATGATTTGATGACAACTCTACAGCGGGTCAGTGACACCACAGGCAACAACGTATGCAAACAGGGAAAACAATTACCTGGTATATTGTATGATTTGATGACAACTCTACAGCGGGTCAGTGACACCACAGGCAACAACGTATACAAACAGGGAAAACAATTACCTGGTATATTGTATGATTTGATGACAACTCTACAGTGGGTCAGTGACACCACAGGCAACAACGTATGCAAACAGGGAAAACAATTACCTGGTATATTGTATGATTTGATGACAACTCTACAGCAGGTCAGTGACACCACAGGCAACAACGTATGCAAACAGGGAAAACAATTACCTGGTATATTGTATGATTTGATGACAACTCTACAGCAGGTCAGTGACACCACAGCCCAGGCAACAACGTATGCAAACAGGGAAAACAATTACCTGGTATATTGTATGATTTGATGACAACTCTACAGCAGGTCAGTGACACCACAGGCAACAACGTATGCAAACAAGGAAAACAATTACCTGGTATATTGTATGATTTGATGACAACTCTACAGTGGGTCAGTGACACCACAGGCAACAACGTATGCAAACAGGGAAAACAATTACCTGGTATATTGTATGATTTGATGACAACTCTACAGCGGGTCAGTGACACCACAGGCAACAACGTATGCAAACACGGAAAACAATTACCTGGTATATTGTATGATTTGATGACAACTCTACAGCGGGTCAGTGACACCACAGGCAACAACGTATGCAAACAGGGAAAACAATTACCTGGTATATTGTATGATTTGATGACAACTCTACAGCAGGTCAGTGACACCACAGGCAACAACGTATGCAAACAGGGAAAACAATTACCTGGTATATTGTATGATTTGATGACAACTCTACAGCAGGTCAGTGACACCACAGCCCAGGCAACAACGTATGCAAACAGGGAAAACAATTACCTGGTATATTGTATGATTTGATGACAACTCTACAGCAGGTCAGTGACACCACAGGCAACAACGTATGCAAACAGGGAAAACAATGACCTGGTATATTGTATGATTTGATGACAACTCTACAGCAGGTCAGTGACACAACAGCCCAAGCAACAACGTATGCAAACACGGAAAACAATTACCTGGTATATTGTATGATTTGATGACAACTCTACAGCGGGTCAGTGACACTGGGTGGGTTCAGTCTGTAAACAAACTGCATCTTTCCAAACAGAGTCATCATTAGCAATCTAACTACAGTCGAGCCTCGTTATAACGCGGTAGTCGGGGTCCACGACTCCGGACCGCGCTGTACGCGAGGCGCGTTAGGTGTTCTCATATCTGCCACCAGGGAGCTACTAAACAACAGCGACCGCCGCCCGCTGCACCAAGTCCATGAACCCTGTCGAAGCCCCGTGTGCTTACAGCATTGTCTTATACGGCAATATGCAGTTTATGGAACTTATTAAACGCGTATACTAGCATCAACGTGTATTATTTTTAAATGTCACACCCTCTTGACTCTTGAACTGAATAAAACACATGTGCGTATACCGTTATGGAATAGATCTACTACGATGATGATGTACTGGACCAACTGGCCTACGAATCGAAAATAATAACCTGGACGTGAGCAGCCGAAAACGTATATGATTTGACAAACGTAGTATGCAAGCTGATAAAACACAGAAAAAGACAATAGGTAGAATTAATAATTGTTTCACTTCATCTTTCAACAGATCTCGACCGAAGCATAAATGTATTACGCACCACTTAACATCGATTCATCATTTCATATGCGGATGACGAATTCGTATTTTCGCCACCGGTAGCGCCTTGAGTTAGGAATTTGGCATGTTGGTTTCGCGTCGCGAAAACGATTTAATTTACGATGTAACGGAAGCATGTAATTTCACCCAAGTGTTATATTGGTACTGCTTGTTAAATGCATTTAAAACGGTTGATCTGATTCTTACGCGAGGCATATTTGTGAATCTCGATTGCAATTTACAAACCGTCGAAGAGCAGCCAGCGACAGCGATTGATGTCGGCGGCAGCGCAAAACAAACAACACGTTGATACTCGTTCATTGACATTGTTCACCTAATGTTTCTTGAGAATTGTCAAAGCAATTCTAAGTAGGTTTAAGCGGGCCCATTTGACATTTTTCCCTGGCGGCAGAAATTCGGGGTCCACGACCGACCGCGTAATAACGGGGCGCGTTATAACGAGGCGCGACTGTACATTATTTCAAAGTGCTTTAACAATATTAGTGTGCTAAATAGTTAAATGACAGTGAGTGCATAAAACAACATGCAAGTCAGACTTAGAACCTCATGACCCAGGACAGATTGAATCGCGTAAACCTTAGGATTAGGTTAATGTGGTCCAGGACCCATATAAGCCTGAACTTAGGGTCATGTGACCCAAGACATCATGACCCAGGACAGACTGACCTGTGTTGACTCGATGGCTGCAGTACAATGGTGTTCACGATGAGTGGAATGAACTCAGCCACTTCATTGTGAACATGTTGTTTGTACAACTGATACATCAGCACCACAATGATTGGCAGCTCAGCCAGTACCTTGAGTGACAGGTCAGCCTTTAGGATGAGGTTGTACTGAAACACACATAATATACTGGTGCATGCCATCTGGCTAGCATTACTTGGCACTGTTCATTGTGAGAGTAACAAAGCCATTGTATGGCTGTTTGCCACTGTTTGCTTAAGGTGGGTATTACAGGAAATTAACTATGGGTTTCTGACTAGGAAAAGATGCTGCCTCTTGTGGATTCACTGCATTTAACATGCAGACATTTAAAACAAATTTCTATTTCAAAATTTTTATTCCATTCAATTAACCCCAATTCACCACAAGAACCCTTGATATACGGGTATTTCGAAAAAATTAAGGCGCTACGTTTCATTTGTGAGGTGATAGATTAATCCCCGAAAGTTTGGTGCCCAAGGTGCAAGCCGTCTAGGAGGAAACGTTAACATAACCAGATACAAACATACCTAAGCTAGCTCGATTATAGTTTGATGTCTAGAAGTATTACATAACTTGGGACAAATTTTCCCTTTAGCTCAAAGATTTGGCGCAGATGAGTCGGTAGTTGCTTGTAGATGTTCTTAAAAAATTGCAGGAAATTATGTAAGAAAATCACCAAGCAGTAGAAATACCAATTTCTTTACAACATTAGGCAGAAATGTTAATGTTGAAAAATAGCACAAGCCCAATTGTTGGCCTTGACCCCATGGCATGATTTGTACAAATAGGTAAATGTTGACAATTGTTGGCCTTGACCCCATGGTATGACTTGTACAAATAGGTAAATGTTGACAATTGTTGGCCTTGACACCGTGATATGACTTGTACAAATAGGTAAATGTTGACAATTGTTGGCATTGACCCCACGGTATGATTTGTACAAATAGGTAAATGTTGACAATTGTTGACCTTGACCCCATGGTATGATTTGTACAAATAGGTAAATGTTGACAATTGTTGACCTTGACCCCATGGTATGATTTGTACAAATAGGTAAATGTTGACAATTGTTGGCCTTGACCCTATGGTATGATTTTGTAAAAATAAGTAAATGTTGACAATTGTTGGCCTTGACCCCATGGTATGATTTGTACAAATAGGTAAATGTTAACAATTGTTGGCATTGACCCCATGGCATGATTTGTACAAATAAGTAAATGTTGACAATTGTTGGCCTTGACCCCATGGTATGACTTGTACAAATAGATAAATGTTGGCAATTGTTGGCCTTGACACCATGATATGACTTGTACAAATAGGTAAATGTTGACAATTGTTGGCATTGACCCCATGGTATGATTTGTATAAATAGGTAAATGTTGACAATTGTTGGGATTGACCCAATGGTATGATATGTACAAATAGGTAAATGTTAAAAATTGTTGGCCTTGACCTCATGGTATGATTTGTACAAATAGGTAAATGTTGACAATTGTTTGCCTTGACCTCATGGTATGATTTGTACAAATAGGTAACTGTAGACAATTTAACAAGATTTATTTAACAAGATTTGCCATCCAAGCCAAAGGCCCAGATGGCAAGTGGACAAGGAAGCCATTGGCTTATCGAGAGTCCAACAATGTTCATCTACTTATAGCCCGCCCTCCTGAGATATGTGTCAACCTTGTTTTTAAACATATTCACGCTGCTAGCAGTTACACAATCTGTAGACAATTTGTTCCATTCATTTATTGTCCTCTGTGAGAACGAGTGCTTCCTGATGTCCAGTCTACATTGATCCTTTACTAATTTTACCTCATGTCCTCTAGTTCTGCTATCCTTCTTGAGTGAGAAAAACATATTTCTATCAATATTTTCATACCCATTCAATATCTTAAAAACTTCAATCTGATCTCCTCATATGATGCTTTGAGTTAGTTGCTCTCCTAATCTAAGTAGATAATATCTACTGGCGATCCCACGTCTATCCACTTAGTGATTTCTTCCAAAAAACATAGCATATTTGTTAATCCTTGTCTCTAGAGTTGTTAAAACACATTCTTTCAGGCGTTCTTCATAACTAAGATCTCTCAGTTCTGGAATAATTTTAGTTGCTCTCCTTTGTATGCGTTCAAGCGTATCTATATCCTTCTTACGATATGGTCTCCATGCTTGTATACAGTATTCTAAATGAGGTCTAACTAATGCTTTATAAAGAGGTATAATTAACTTTTTTCCCTTGTATGTTATGTTTCTTCTAATCAATCCAAGAATTTGATTACCCTTTGAAGCTGCAATACCACACTGCTCTGAAACTTTCATATCAGCGCTTATTGTAACTCCTAAGTCCTTTTCTTTTACAGTAGTACCCAGAACAGTATCTCCCATTTTATAGTTTACATTCAAGTTCCTATGTCCTGTATGTAGGCATTTACATTTCCCAAAATTGAACAACATCTGCCATTTCTCAGACCATTTCACTAATCTGTCTAGATCGTTTTGTAAATGTTGTTTATCACCATCAGTATTAACCTTTCTAAACAGTTTTGTGTCATCCGCAAATTTCAATACGTTACTTGTTATACTGTCGTCCAAGTCATTGATATAAATTAAGAATAATATAGGTCCTAATATTGATCCTTGAGGTACCCCACTCAAAACCGATTTCCAATTTGAAACTTCTCCATCTACTACAACTCGTTGTCTTCTGTCAGTCAGCCATTGTTCTATCCAGTCAGTTATGCTATCCCCGATACCATGGGCTTTTAATTTAAGTAGTAATCTTTGATGTGGCACTTTGTCAAAAGCTTTCTGAAAATCTAAGTAGATAATATTTACTGGCGATCCCACGTCTATCCACTTAGTGATTTCTTCCAAAAAACATAGCATATTTGTTAAGCATGTCCTCGATTTAAGGAATCCATGTTGAGATGAATTTAATAATTTATGCTTAACGAGGAATTCCACCATATGGTCTTTAATTAACCTTTCTAATAATTTACAAATCACTGACGTTAAACTCACTGGTCTGTAATTCTCTGACTTATTTCTCGAACCCTTTTTAAATAATGGTATGATGTTTGCTTATTTCCATTCAAACGGAACAACTCCCTCTTTTAATGACAAGTTGAATACTCTTGAAAGTGGTATACTGATTTGTTCTACTGTTTCCAGTAGTAATTTTGGAGGAATCCCATCCACTCCCGGTGATTTGTTATCCTTCATTGCCTTTATTTTCTTAGCTACCAATTCTGGAGTTACAACTAACGGACCTAAATAGTCAGATTTAGCCCCCTGAAATTTAGCATCAGCAACTGGTAATGAACTAATATCTTCTTTGGTAAACACTGAACTGAAGTAACCATTTAGGTCTTCCGCCATTAAAAACCCCTGTGATATTATATTTCCAGCACTGTCTTCTAGAGGTCCAACCTTGTCTTGTACGTTTTGTTTACTCCTGACATATGCATAAAAACTCTTGTTGTCATTTTTTATGTTACATGCTAGTTTTTGCTCATAGCTTCTTTTAGATTGTCTGATTTCAGTTGTAGCTGCATTAAGTGCCTGTTTGTATTTTGCATAGTCTTCGTCCTTTCTGGTACGCCTATAAACCCTCCACATAGTTTGTTTTAGCATTCTTTTCTAATAGCCTCTTTTGACAAGTGTTTCTTTCTACACCGTTTTCCTTGTTTTTGGAAGGGAACAAATTTATCGATGATACTCTCAATTTCATATTTTAGAATATTCCAACATTCAATTGCGGTCTTATTCATCAGCATGTTATTCCAATCTAGCTTTGCTAAGTATTTTCTCATATCTTTGTAGTTACCTTTGTGGAAGTTTCTCTTGTACGTTTTCTTATTTTTACTTTCCGATTTTACATTGATGTCAAAATGTATTTGATTATGGTCACTATTACCCAATGGTTCAAATATTTTTACATTGTCCACTAATTCTTTTTGTGATGACAAAACTATATCTAATACATTTTCTCCCCTGGTTGGTTCTAGTACGTGCTGAGTAAGAAAGCTATCCTGGATTAAAAATAGAAATTGTTGGTCCTCAATCCCTGTGCTCTCTAGAGAATTCCATTGTATGTGTCCATGGTTAAAATCTCCCATTATGATACATTCCCCTTTACTAACTTCCTTTATAGCGGTTTTTTATTTTTGTGTTGTCCTCTTCGTTTATGTTTGGACTTCGGTAAACTAATCCAATAGTTAATTTTGAATTTCCTGAAACAATTTTGCACCAAACAGCTTCATCGCAATCTGCTTCCCTTTCTAGTTTTATTTCATAAGCCTGAATAGATTCTTTAACATATAACATAACTCCCCCGCCCCTTCTTCCTATTCGATCTTTCCTAAACATTACATATCCTGTCAGTCCTAATTCAGCATCTGTTATATCTATGTTGGCCCATGATTCAGTTATACCAATTATGTGAGGGTCACTATCTTCTACCATAATGTTTAATTCGTTTTTCTTATTTACTATGCTCCTTGCATTTAAACATACGCATCTATAACCTTTTTCAGAGATGTTTTTCGGATGATTTGATATTGGTTTATCTGTGCTAGTGGCCTCTTGTTCTGCTTGAGACACCTCTAGGTAACCCCCCTGCACTTCTAGTTTAAAGAATGTTTACTTCCAAAAATATTTGTCATTGTACCCAAGTCACTATCTACTGCTGCTGAAAGTTTGTCCGCGAATACTGCCGCCCCCTTTCCACTTAAATGAAGCCCATCCTTCATGTACATATCAGCCCTCCCAACAAAACTTCCCCATAAATCCACAAATCCAACTTCCTCTTCCCTACATAACTTCTGGACTAACATGTTAATTGCCATCCCCCGACAATTTCGATATTTGTGACCCCTCCTGCCCAATTGTTGGCATTGACCCTATGGTATGATTTGTATAAATAGGTAAATGTTGACAATTGTTGGCTTTGACCTCATGGTATGATTTGTACAAATAGGTAAATGTTGACAATTGTTGGCCTTGAACTTATGGTATGATTTGTACAAATAGGTAAATGTTGACAATCGCGAACCGCCCCATATCGTATGAGTATGTTAAAAAAAAAAAAAAAAATAAATAAACTGATATAGTATCAAAATAGTTTGTAGTACAATATCCAAATTGCAACCCTCTGTTGTCAGGGATACTGGCAATAACATTTTAGCTTAGTAGCTAACTACTTACTCTATTTTCAGAATAATTCAATCTTAAACTTTAACCTTTTATATATTTTATAATTTTCAGCAGCTAAAATGAGAATGTGGGATAAGTCCTCACCAGTTTTTTAACTGTTCATATTCCTATGTTTAGTAAAGCAGACCCGACTGTTATATTCTGCTATGAACTGTGGCTCCCCCTCCTGCAGAATTTTGAGTAAAGTCTTCATGGCTTCCTGGAGGAGCTGGGCATACTGTGGCAACGTCACACCCATCTGCAACCACACACTTGTCTGTCAATGTCAGATGATCTACTTAATCACTTTGAATGTAACAGTTATTTGTGAACACAAACAAGTCTGGTGTTTGCCTTTCACAATAGAAGTTATCTTCAGTTCAGTCTACAAGGATGTTTTCTCGGAAAGCATATTCTCTCCGTATTGAGCATGAAAGAGGGAGTGAGAGAGATGGGTGTTTCAACTGATGACGTTGACTATAATGACTTGTATGTTGTATCCCTGATTGTTGTCAGCAACTGGCAGCCATTCACTCATCGTACATCTTACATGTATTTTGGTCTTTGTCTAGCTTTTGGTTTAAAGCCTTAAATTATTCATTCATACTTTCACAGTCTCTAATGTGAAGTGATTTGGCTAGTTGACAATCTATGATAAATAATTAAATGTGTCCTGCTAAGATTAAATTGTGTGATTCCTCACCTCAAAGTTTTCACTCAGTTCTTGTGCAGCTTTCAACTTCTGTTCGACTACTGAACTTTAGACATTGATTTATTAAACATGTCTACTCAAAGGAAATGAAATATCCAGTACAGTATGTAATATTAATTATCATTACCTGTTTGATGCATCATTATATTTACTAATCACAAAATAGAAACATTTCTTCGAAAAACAAGAGGCTGTTAACAATTGTCACCATTTACAATTTTACATATTAATACAAAGTGTACTAATTATCATACCCCTCCCTGAATTAGTACTTAAAAATATTGATACCTTGTAATAATGTAAAAAAATTATGACACAGTGCATGTATAGGAAAATGGCAACCAGAATATGTTACCTCCAATAATTATGTGAAAGCACTGTGTTTATGCAAAATAACAACACAAGTCCAGTGTAGATTGAAATAGGCCAAGGAATTACATTTAGATTTATTAATTAAGTAGCAGGAAATCAGGCAAGCATACATCATCAAAATAAAATACATCAAATGATCTCAGCAAGCATGCCGGCCCCCAAAAAGTGTTTATACATAATTAGTATCTCATGCCTATCAGCTACCGACTACCAGTACTATCTGTACCACTACTGTCTTCAATACAATTCACATGATATCGGTGGGGGTCACTCCGCCCTCTGCTCTATACATTAATCAACCAATAACTACTAACACATCAGACTGAGAGGTAAGGCCAAGAGCCATACTACATGTACTACTAACAAGTACTCGCACTAAAAACCCTGTGTACACTACGGAAAAACTCTGCCTGATGAGGGAAAAGGGTTAATGCAAACCTTGTGTACCGATCTACAGGGAAAAGTGTATTCAAAACCTTTGTGAACTACCTCTCAGTCTTCAATGTTTATGGTACCAGGGAGGAGTGTGGGAGCGAAAATATCTGATAAGATCGAACACGATAAACTGAAAAATAAAACTGATCTTGCAATACCATCAACACATTCAACAATAACGATAAACCAATAACAGCAGTAGTTCGAAATTATTTGCAAGCGCAAAGGACTCACAACGACACAAGCTAGCTTGGAATTCGAGTGAGGCCGGATCTAGGTCCTGCGGCTGCTTATATAGCCTAGTGTATCTCTACGCGTGTCTGAGTAAATAGGCTAATACCCTCGCCCACAGAACATGTCTAACCTCGAACCACCTTCATTGTCTTGTTACTTCGCATAAAATCCTTTATGCGCCGTGGTCACCTAAATTAATTTTTTCTAACAACTCCATGATGTCATAGTGATAACTGTTTTCCACGAAGTTTGCTTTCTGTCCGACAAACAGCGGACAAAACAGACCTTTGTCTCGGACCCCCAAGTCTACTTTAACGTTCTGCTGCTGGATAAGCGCGGCTGCTCGGACAGAAAATGATCTGTGGTTTTCATAGAAAGCGGTGTCATCAATCCGCGAAGCAATGCCTACCACAATGGCCTCATAAGCATCTAACTCCTTACGACGGTCCCAAACTTCACACATACTGTTACGGTATTTGTTAAACGCACAGATGAATTCAGGCAGGGTAAGATTGCGGTTAAGACGAGGATCAGAAGACAATGATCGAAGAAGGTGTTCAAAGCCGTATGCTCCCGCGTAACGGCTGTTACTCGCCGAGCGAGGGATCAAAAGTGATGCTAGATTAACGTCTTTACCATCGAGGATTGCCGATCTCAGGGTAGGTGACACAGTCTCAACTTCAGGCAGATTTTCAGACAAAATCTTTGATGTCTAACACGGCCATCTGTATGAGTCGGCGAACGTTGGTTCAGTGACGGCGGCGGCCTCGTGCGGACAGCGCTGGCACTATTGTCAGTCTTAGGTTGATTGCCAGTGGTCTCGTCGCCCTCGTTGGTGTTGTGGAAGTTATCCGTGTAAATTCGCAAAGCGCTGCTTTTTATTTTATGCCGCGTTCATCTATGCGCCTACGGAGTGAAGCTGCTGACTGTTATGTCTTTGTAATCAGACACAATCGACTTAACTGAACACGCACATTTATTCTTCTATACACTGCGCACACCACACACCGTCCTCGTCTCAACTCGCATTACTCAAACACTACATTCCCTTCCTCCTTTAAACTTATACTTCCAACCCGCATTTAACATCTTAGACTCCTAGTATGTACTACACAGCTAGTTTAACAAATTCAATTGCAATTGTTGAGCCTTCAGCTTCAAAGCTAGTTACTATATATTTGCTAATTAAAGTCCAAACATATTTGCCACTAGGCTTTCATAGCCTTTACCTGAGAGCGCTAGGCTCACCGCAGTATCTGACGTGCATACTTTATTTCACTACATAGTCTTGGTACTTCACAAGTACCTTCGCCAAACGTTTCGACCTCGTTCGATGCGGTGACCCAAACTTTGGTGTCTTCATCGGAGTATTCATGCTTGGTGACTTCCTTGGAGTATTGAACTGCGATCCTCCTGTTTCTGCACAATCAGGCACAGAATACCTTTGGTTCACCGTTGATGAAGTTGATCCTTCAGTGGATGTGTATGGTTTCACGAACGAGCTGTTTCTCCTGTACTCAACACCGTCCGGTGATCTCACGGTCAGTTCTTGACCTTCTTTCTTCTTGCGACTGTGAACGGATGTGCTCAAAGTTGGTCGACATTTTCCCGGATGTCTTTGTGTTCTTTAGTAACACTGGGCTTATCACGGCTCCACGTCTGCTATCTGCATACGCTTTGGTAGTTAGTTTGTGGTTCCAGTTACGGTCTCGCACATTCTCATCCAGAATGTTTGTGTCACTTCGAAGTTCTGGCAACTTTGTTTTCAGTTCTCTGCCGAACATGAGACATGCTGGTGTCACACCTGTACTGGCTTGTGGTGTAGTTCTCTATGCCAACAAAAAACTTCATGAGTTCTCTTTCCCATCCCGTTCCTTCCACATGAGCCACTTTGAATTCTTTCAGAAGTGTTCGGTTCTGTCTCTCCACCTCCCCATTTGCTTGTGGCCACAAAGGTGGAGATATATAGTGTTTGATTCCATGTTCCATTAAGAAACTCTTGAATTCCTTAGATTGGAATTGGCTGCCGTTGTCTAATTTCATCGAGAACGGGTATCCATATCTGGCAAAGATAGGAATTAGAGCCCGGATGATTTTCTCGGATGTAACCGACGGCATGATGACAACTTCGAAGAATCGACTATAATAGTCAACTATCACCAGCAGATTTTCACCTGTAGGCAAAGGACCCATTATGTATATGGCAATGTCTTGCCACGGTCCAGTCGGTGGTTCAGTTCCCTGCATCGGGTCTGGCGGACTCAGTTGACTCACAACTTGACATCCATGGCATGACCTGCATATTTTCTCAGCATCGTTGTCCATTCTCGGCCACCAGACTTTGCTTCTGAACCGCTGTTTCATCTTTACGATCCCTTGGTGTCCTTCATGAGCAAGGTGTAGGACATCATCTCTAAGTCTTCATGGTATAACAATCCTTTTCCCACGTAACAACACACGTGTAGTATGGCATTTTGCACTCATGCCAGTTCCCGTGTTGTATGTAGTCAGCTAGTCAGCTTTGCGTTTTCTTCTGAAGCAATTTCTACGTCAAGTGCTGTAAGAGCAACTGGTGTGTTTTCCTCAGCAATAATCCGCACCACCTCAATTTCTTCTCCACTCCTGTCTTTTGGTGTCGTCTGATTAATTCGTGAGAGCGCATCAGCAATGTTTGTTTTCCCTGGCCGGTAGATCACCTTGTACTGGTAGCCTTGAAAACGAAGCACCCATCTTTCTATCCTCGCCGATGGCTTCGATGTTCTGCTGTAGATGTATTCCAACTTTATGTGGTCCGTCTCCAGTTCGAATTCGCGTCCATACATATGCAGGTGAAATATTTCGCACGCCCACACGAGTGCTAACACCTCTTTCTCTGTCTGGGAGTATCTCCGCTCTACTGCTGTGAGGTTCCTGGACGCGCATGCCACAACTCTTCATTGTCCCTCCTGGAGCTGTGTCAGAACTGCTCCGAGTCCTGTTGGTCCACAATCTGCTACAACGCGTGTTTTGCAGTCATTCTTGAAGTAAGCCAGCGTCTCCGCGCTTGTCATGAGCTTCTTCAGCTCTCTGAATGCTTCTTCTTGGTCCTCTTCCCATGTGAACTCCTGATCCTTTCTGGATAGGATTCCTAGTGGTTTGGCCACCTCTGCGACGTTCAGCAGGAATTTGGCACAATATTGCACAAGTCCGAGAAATTATCTCACTTCTGATGCATTCTTTGAGCTTTGTGCGTTTACGATCGCATCTATCTTCTCTTCACTTGGCGTGACTCCCTACTTCCCTAGATCATTGCCGTAAAATGTCAATCGACGTAATCTGAACTTGCATTTACTGCCGTTCAGTGTCAAGCCACACTCCTTGAGACGATTCAGCACGACAAACAAGTTCTCGTCGTGTTCCTTGACGCCTCGTCCATGTACGATCACGTCGTCTGCTATGTTTGCTGCTCCCTGGCAGTCTCGCGGTACATCCTTCACGATCTTCTGATAGTTCTCAGGTGCTGAGGAAATGCCAAACATTAGCCTGCGATACCTGTACAATCCTCGGTGTGTCACGAATGTAGTTATTTCACATGACTCCTCTGCCAGCTCCACTTAGTGGAATCCCCATTTGAGATCTAGCTTGCTGAACACTATCGACGCATTTAAGTCTTGGAGAACTTCCTCAATGGTCGGATGATGTCTCTCTCTCTCTCTCTCTCTCTCTCTCTCTCTCTCTCTCTCTCTCTCTCTCTCTCTCTCTCACACGCACGCACGCACGCACGCACGCACGCACGCACGCACCCCCCCACACACACAATTGTCTCGTTGGCTCTTCGCATGGCTACACAGATGCGTATGTCGCCATCTGGTTTGGGCACTACTACAAGATGTGATAACCACGTCTTTGGTGCGTTCTTCGATGATCTCTTTCTCCAGTAGCTCATCCAGTTTCTTCTCTACTTTCTCTCGTACACCGAATGGCAAACGACGTACTGGTTGCACGATTGGTTGTACGGTTTTGTCGACGTGTAACTTCAGTTGGTAATTCTTGAGTTTTCCCACGCCCGCAAATACGTCTGCGAACTTCCGGCGTATGTCAGCATCACTCCCCTCTTCTGTGACGGAGTAGGTGTGTGGGTGTTCGAGGGGTCCAACCCTCAACACATCTAGCTTTTCAGCTGTACGTCTTCCGAGTAGTATTTTACCGGTCCCTTTTATGACAGTGAATTCACCTTCACACTTCCTGTCATTGTTTTCACTCTCAATCTCTGCCACAAATGTTCCAAGGACTTCAGTGGGTTTCTCTTGTCCATATGTGAACAGTTTCTTGTTTGTTCTGCGTGACACGCATTTTACACCATCCTTCTTGAGCATCTCCCGTGTGGCTTTGTCCATAATGTTACAGGTTGCCCCTGCCCGATGAGTATTGAGGTTATGGCCACCCCTCCGACCTTGATGTCATCATCAAAATCGATGGACAGCAAAGAAGATATATATATATATATATATATATATATATATATATATATATATATATATATATATATATATATATATATATATATATATATATATATATATATGTATATATATATACGTACATATATATATATACATATATATATATACATATATATATACATATATATATACATATATATATATATATATATATATATATATATATATATATATATATGTATATATATATATATATATGTATATATATATATATACATATATATACATATATATACATATATATACATATATATATATATATATATATATATATATATATATATATACATATGTATATATATATATATATATATATATATATATATATATATATATATATAGGGTATGGCACGTTCAGGCATTTTAAATGAGTTCGATGAACGCGACTTTGACTAAACTCGATCAGCATGTCAATGAGATGATGACAACAGCAGGTAAGAAGTTTCAGAATTTTGATGGTCTCATTTTCTTATAATCATGCAAAACATTAACATGGTCACCAATGGGAATCGTAACAGTAGGCTGATTCCTGGTGTGGGAGCTGACAGCACCCCTTATATTCCCTCACTACAGGGGGCCGCTGACCAATTAGAAGCATTATCCCAGGTATGGGAATTGGCAACATCCCTTCTTCATGGGGCATCGTTGTTTCGTAACACGAACAAAGTGTTCGTGCTTTTAATTCACATTTACGTACTCGAAATGCGGCGAGGACGACCGAGACGAAGCGCAGCGGAACGACGATATCTACCGCCGTCGTCGAGCATCTATTCACTCGCCCCCGGCAGCGCCAGTTTCGGTGGACTTCTTAGAAAACATCACACCATCGACTACGCCTACGGACCCTGAAACGAGTCCAGGCGGGGAATTTCGGCGCTGAGATGTTGGACTCCATGCCAACTGGTCAGTGTAGTGTTTGAGTAATGCGAACATGATAAAAATAAAACACACAAAAGAAATAGCGCCGACATTGTCTTAATGACAGTCTATTGTCCTCAAATGACGAAAAATTAATAAAATGATAGCTATATATCGATTCTAAAAATGACTGTTTAACATCGACAATACAATAAACTGTAAACCCGTTCGCGCTCAGCATAGGTCAACAGCACTAAAACCGTATAGGCACCGGCGTAGTGGTGGGTGCAGAGTGACAAGACGTTGTGCCCGTGCAAATAAATTTGAGAGTTCTTCACCCCCAGGGCAACACTGGGTATAAAAGAACGTCTTGTTGAACTAGCTTAATTACTATATTAAATTCAGTCGCCAGGGGCGCTCTAGACGGTTAGGGTTAGCTCCAGTCGCCAGGGGACGCTCTAGGGTATGAATAGGGATATAGGTCGCCGCCAGGGGGCGCTCACGATACCCAGAAGGCTCTGCGACCGGAAGTCACAGTGACCCTCCCTACTGTGTCACTCTTTGGCTCGGTCGTTTCCTCTCCTTAACTACTTGCCAGAGAGCAATCTCGATTGATGGGGAGCTATATAAGTACTTTTATTGTTATTACAAAGCATGTCCTATCCACATATTACAACGATTGCTATACTTATATTTGTTTGAAAATGCGAAACGAACGCCTTTGAGTATCTACCTCGGAGTCTGTCATTTGAAAACTGCGAGGCAAATGCCTCACATATCATAACCTTGCCTTGAACATTTCTGCCGTAGCTTAAAGGTATCTCCACAATTAGATTTTTTTTTGTTTTAACGACAACTTCAGTATATTTTACAGTAGTCATCCATTCGCTTGCGCGAGGCAAATTCCCTCCCCACGTCTTTCGCTTATCCTTTACTTGGCTAATTGCCACGCTACAACATGAGACGGTCCTTGAATGGGGGACATTTCAAAATTTCCAACGCGTGCCTCCCGAGTTATAGACGTCCAAAGGTAACAACACATTTTGACGGCCCCTTGCTGGACGACTGTTTTGACGTTTATTTTGACATATCGACGGCACACTCTCTGACCGTATACATGCCTCTGTTGGCTACCCCTCGAGGTCTTAGGCGAACCCGAAACTTGTTGGCAGTCCGGAATTCAGTTCTGTTCATAGTCATGCTTTAGACGACATAGTACTTAATTTCTTGTGTCTTATGCTAAACTTGGTGATTTGTCCAGTCAATATACTGAATCTAAATCCACTAAAAGCACAGAAAATTGTATCAGGACACTGTCCATGCAGAAATGTACTAAGGGGCCAACTAAATATGAGAAGTGACTGGATACTAGGGATGGCGGAAGAGTCTTTCAAGAATCGCTCGTCGGAGTGTCCTCCGTTCCTGCGTACTGTTTGTGTTCACTGACGACTGTAGGCGGCAAGATAGGTGTTCTGTGACTAGTTTTCTCTTTGTCTCCTCGACGTAATGTTCTTCAAATTCTGGGCATCATATGTCTTAGACAGCCCCCTCCTCCCACTTGGCCTATCTTACTGTTTTGCCTTTTTGGTATACCAACAGTGAATTCGTGGTTTCACAGTGATTCGGTCCGGCAGCGAAGCGGTCGAAAAATTCGGAGAATACAACCACATTTCTTGTGAGGAAAATCATATCTACATTATAATAGAAAATCTACCCGCAGGTGCCTTTGCACAAATTAAGAACTGACATTCGGAAAGTGTCGTAACTTTTTAGTTGCATTCTTGTACGCGCTGAATGGCAGGATAGATGCGATGATAACAAGTGTGCACAAAAAGCGAGATGCATAAATCTACACGCAGGCGGCTTCACACAATGCAAGAACCTTTCGGAAGTTGTCGTAACGTTTTAATTGCATTCTTGCGTGCGTTGAATGGCAGGATATATGAGATGATAACACGTTTGCGCAAAAAGCGAGATACATAAATCTACACACAGACGGCTTCACACAATGCAACAACCTTTCGGAAGGTGTCGTAACTTTCTAATTGCATTCTTGCTTGCGTTGACTGGCAGGATATATTGGATGATAACACGTATACGCAAAGAATGAGTGTGCGAGAGAGAGAGGACGATAGAGAGAGAGAGAGAGAGAGATAGATAGACAGAGAGAGAGAGAGAGATAGATAGATAGATAGATAGATAGAGAGAGAGAGAGACAGAGAGAGAGAGAGAGAGAGAGAGTGTGTGTGTGTGTGTGTGTGTGTGTGTGTGTGTGTGTGTGTGTGTGTGTGTGTGTGTGTGTGTGTGTGTGTGTGTGTGTGTGTGTGTGTGTGTGTGTGTGTGTGTGTGTGTGTGTGTGTGTTTATGTGTGTGTAAAAATGTTATATACCAAATATTTGCTCAAATGCTATGGTTTTCGTTTTAAATCCTACATTTATGCTATCTACCTTGGCGTATGCCTCAGCCTGCACACAACAAAACATTACTTCAATTTACATAATAATTGATTTACGAAACTTAAATGCATACATTAGGAATGAAGTCATTTACTCGAATATTACTGCCAGAAGACGACAACAAACACTTTGTGAATCCATGTCAACCACTACGAATGGGAGGCTAATGTATGGATTGAATCGTGTATATCAGAAAATACACCAACACTAGGCTACAGGTTGATTCGGTTATTTCTTCTGTATCAGGTTAGTATGCGGGTAGTGGAACAGTTGTCTTCCGTAGCCGGAACCTTAAGGGAGAGAGGGAGGGGGAGGGAGGGAGGGAGGGAGGGAGGGGGAGGGAGGGAGGGAGGAGTGAGGGAGGGAGAAGGGAGGGGAAGGAGGGGAGGGGAGGGAGAGGAGGGGGAGGGAAAGAGGGAGGGAGGGGGGAGGGACAGACAAATATACAGACATACGGATACAAAGACAGAGAGAGGCAGGCAGGCAGGCAGGCAGGCAGGCAGGCAGGCAGGCAGGCAGGCAGGCAGGCAGGCAGGCAGGCAGGCAGGCAGGCAGGCAGGCAGGCAGGCAGGCAGGCAGGCATGCATGCAGGCAGGCAGGCAGACAAACAAAGTGAGAAACAGTGTATAGTCGTGATCACAATATAATTACTTAAATACAATTTATTTGTGTATTGGGTAGTGTGTATGAAAACGCATAGTGTATTCGCAAACCATACCGGTTCTAACCAGATTTAACAAGATTGCCATCCAAAACTACAAGTTCCAGGTGGCAAGTGGACAATGAAGCCATTTGTTTATCGAGATTCCAACAATATCCATTGATTCCCTTATCGCTTATTCACACTGAACACTTTGGACACCTGCTGGTGCTTGGGTCACTGTAATGACACACTTACTTTATATGTTTCTCAAGATCATCTTGAGAAACACGACCTGTTGATGATCACCTAGTAACCAGCATGAATCAACAACGATACAGCGCGTGTTCATATTTTGTCTTACAGAATTACACTGGTTTGAAAATGCGCACTAGCGTTTTCTTGTTGCTATTGGGTCTGGTGTTGATGGTGTCCGTCTCTAACGGATACCTGCAGGCAAGTGTGTCTCACTAAACAGATTCTGAAAATCAGATGGTAACCTCTGGCTTATGCATTAACCGGTTATACTCGTTTATAATATGCTGTATGACAGGTTCTTATTGTAAAAAAACAACCTGACCACGCTAATTAATTAATTTTGGAAGAGGCATCATGACATGTTTGTTCTTTTGTGTTTATTAGCTTTATTGGGTTTAAGAATTAACATTTCTATTACCGATGATATAAATATGGCATAATAGTAACGGATATTGACAACATACATGCGAACTGCTATAACAAAATAGTATGAGCTGCAATTAAAAATGTGTTTCCACCAATTTAAAAATGTCATGCATGTGTGCGATCTTCTAAACATGCATTGGACCTTTGCGTACAGGAGAGAAATGACGACCCCTCCATTGTTTTGAATGAAGCCACAGCTGACGCGCTTCGTATGTGTTTCTACCGGCAATGATATATTCAAAGAACAATGTGTGGTTATATCAGGAACAATTTGTAGTTAGGGCCTATACAACACACACCTACTGAAGTACTTTGTTGAACATCACACACCTACTGAAGTACTTTGTAGAAAATCACACATATACAGAAGTACTTTGTAGAACATCACACATCTACTGAAATATTCCTTGTAACAATATTACATATCAACAATGGTACATAACATATTTGAGGTGTTTTGTGCTGCAACAACAACAAACTTATTTAAAACTCTAGCATGTCGGTGAGCATGTGATCAGTACCATATGACACATGTGATCAGTACCATATGACACATGTGATCAGTACCATATGACACATGTGATAAGTATCATGAGTATAATCAAATCATGTAACGTGTAATACAATCTTACCAAACGTTACTCGTGTCATGCCCACCTACCCTGCAGTAGATTGGGAAGTAGAGGTAGGAATTCTTGGTAGAGCAAGTCATGACTGCCGCCCCCGATTTAGAGAAAGAGCACTCGTAGGAGCAGGAAGCAGTTGTATGGCTCCTTGATTGTAAGAGCCAGCTCCATGGACCGGTTCACTGTCGTGTGTAAGTGTGGCTGCAACAGACAAACTAACACATCAGTGCGCACAACCCACAACATATCCAGTGGAACACGTTTGTTTACATCAGCTAATTTGACTCACTTTGCAGCAGTTTGTTTAAAACAATCACAAACCTTCAGGGATTAATCTACGACCCCACGGTCGGGTTGTCAGTTTAATTTTTTTTTATTCATCCTGCAATTACCCTTTTTATGAACAATCGAATTACCCTTTGTAATGTCAGTTTAATTTTTTTATTCATCCTGCAGTTACCCTTTTTATGAACAATCGAATTACCCTTTGTAATTATTACGTACAATTGTCCACAATGCTATCCACAATGCTTTGCTATCCACAATGCTTTACGAATAATTACGTATATTGTTCACAACATCACGCGTCTTTTCTCCAATTGTCCATAGTTACATAATACAAGGGCAAGACGTTGCTAGACACTACTGCCAGTATTACGTCGCAATTTTGAGAGTTGTATTCCAAGAAGCCATCAATATATTGACTGGCAGCACCAAGTACTAAGGCATCGATGACTATTTTTTTGCATTTTATAATATTGGAATCATGACGGTCATTTACGAACTACCAAGTTATTCCGTCCAGAGGATGGGTTCTTTTGCTAATTCATCTAACAAGTTTGAACCCATAATAATGGTCGAACAACAACGTTACCTTGAGCATCTGCTCGTTCTCAGCGACCAGCAGTGACACTGACCCAAATACCAACTTGGACAGCTTCAGGTAGAGCCCAGACTTCTCCATATTAGCAGCAAGAATAACACCTTGATAGACACATCCAATCACTTTGTGTATATTAGATATGTGTTTCACTACTTCTATGGTTGGTTAATTTAATTTTAAATAACTTAAGATAAAATAAACAGAAATTAATACACACATAATACATATCATTACAACGATAAAAACAACAATCAATTTACAAATCCTTAAAAACTATTATCATTTTAAAGAAATTATAAATAAAATAAAACCGTTAAATAAAAATCATCAATTTACTATTTTTAAAACATCGACGTTGATGCAGGCCAATGAAGTTGAAAATAACCACAGTTACAAATCCTTAAAAAACTATAAATTCTAAGAAATTTTAAATAAATAAATGTAATTAAATGAAACCATTTACATACATCCCATATCATACAGACGGGCCAGCAAGTAGTCGACAAGGATCGTACCAAAGGTGGCTGATGTGGCTTGGTTCGCCAGGAACAGATTAATAATAAGGCAGGGAATTCCATCAAAGTCACTGACAATAATCTGTTAAACATGAACTTCAACACGAGGGAGCGATTACTGATTATTACCCTATCAAGATACTAGCTGTGATCACTGATCAAGACAATGTCAGTAAATACTAATTATCACCTTATCAAGACAATGTCAACGAAAATTAATTATCACCCTATCAAGACAATGACAGTGAATACTAATTATTATTATTCTATCAAGACGTTGTTGATCACTGATTATCACCCTATCAAGAGAATGTCAGTGAGTATTATTTATTATCCTATCAAGATCCCGATCACTTGTACCCGTCCCACAGCCTATTCACACCTACCTGCAAGGCATTGTCGTGGTGTATCTGGTCGACCATGTACTGAAACAGAATTAACACAATATCAGATCATCATCACATCACGCCTGACATCCCTTATTGTGTTGGGCCTATCTCCCATTTTAGGTTATAGTTATTATAGTGAGTGATGTCATTCTTTAATTACTGCATTCCATAATGCTGCCAGTCTTGACAAACTTTTGAAAAACTTTGTCCAGTCTTCAGGCCACAGCTTCTAGTTAAGTTAAGTTAAAACAAGTTAACACAAGTCGGGGTGAGGTCTTCGTTTACAGCACTGTTCATGTATAGAACAATACAAAAATAAACTAATAGTGATAACTTTACAAACCTTGCTGGAACTTGCAACCATTTATTTGAATGTCATTATATTCATCATGGTGAACTGAAAAAGCAAGTTATATTTGTATCAAACAAGGTACAATATTATATATGTAAAATCTAGCATCAAATAAATATTACTTATATCGTTCTGATATGTAGATAACACTGAAAAATATTTTAGAATACATTTTAGTAAGTCTTACTGATAGTCTTACAACTGCACTAAATAAAAATGTATTAATGCGAAAATATTTAAATGCACAGCTCCTAATGAAGGTAGTCCTTGGTGTCACCTATTAGTGTTAAGACTGTAGGAAATATAACATTTCCCTGTAAACTAAAAACCCACCTGTTTAAGGTAGCTGGGGCGGCTAGCATATCAGTTGATTTCTTATTTATTTTCTTCATAACGTGCTAGGAAATATTGAACTGAACATCGACACCACAAATAATCATTCGGCACTAAAGTCATATTTCACCAATCCATCCTTGAAAAAAACAGTCCTTTTGGAAATCCTCCTGATTTCTTAGAAATGCTGAAGATGTTTCCTTAGTAACGACAGCGTGTGCTATGATGTTCGAACCAGCTATATTCGTTCACCGTGAAAGCGGAACATATCGTCTGGTTACTGTGATTCCAGTACACATCCGTATTGGTCTCCCAAGAATTTTAACATAATATATTGTATTGTATCTCCTGTTGATCCTACACGCATCTACACAAAAATCTTAAGGTCTACACACATCCGCACAAACTTCGTAAGACTGTAGGCAAGTTGTCTACACACATCCACACAACCACAACCACACAAACATCTTAAGGTTTACACACAACCACACAAATATCTTAAGGTCTACGCAAAACCACACAAACATCTTAAGGTCTAAACACAACCACACAAACATCTTAAGGTTTACACACAACCACACAAATATCTTAAGGTCCACACAAAACAACACCAACATATTAAGGTCTATGCACAACCACACAAACATCTTAAGGGTAATTCCGAGTTAAGATAGAACTTTATAAAAAAAAATGTAATTACCAGTGCACCAAAAAGTTGTAATGCATTGTATAGAAGTATGTCTGAACTTTATAAAAAACAACATGAATATTACAATGTTCACATCATTTATTATGATTGTTGCATCACTAAGTTGACTGGTCGGAAATATTTTTTTCTTCAACACTAAATTATGACACAAATGGTTTATTAGTAAAGTGTCATATGTAAAAAGAATGTGGTGTACTGGCAAATACATGGTTACTTAATTTTTTTTAACTTACTTACTTAATCCTCTTGGCCCCTTCAGGAGCATAGGGCGTCAACCATGTTTCTCCACCTCACTCTCTTCTGGGCTAGAGCTTTGGCCTCTTGCCAGATGACCCCCACTTTATCAAGATCTTGTAGTGTGGAGCGTCTCCAGTTGATTTTTGGCCTTCCTTGTCTTCTCTTTCCTTGTGGATTATAGTACAGTGCTTGTTTGGTTGTATTTGTTGGATCTATTCTGAGTGTGTGGCCAATCCAGCTCCATTTTCTCCTCTTGATTGTAGTGCTTATTTCTTCCTGTTTGGTTTTCTTCCAGAGCTCTTTATTTGATATTTTGTTAGGCCACCATACCTTAAGGATATATCGGAGGCGACTGTTGATGAAGACTTGGAGTTTGTTGTTGAGAGACTGAGTAGTTTTCCACGTTTCACAGCCATAGAAAAGAACTGGTTTAACGTTGGGTTTGAAATTGCGGATCTTAGTGTTTATGGATAGTTGGGAAGCGAGCCATACAAGGCGTAGGGTTCTGAAGGCATGGCGAGCTTTATTGATGCGTAGCTCCACATCTTTGTCAGCTCCACCATTTGTACTAATGTTGCTCCCGAGGTAGATGAAGTCTTGTACTTCCTCAACAGTACCACTTTCTAGTGAGATGGGTTCAGAGGATCTGCTGTTGACTTTCATCACCTTTGTCTTTCCCACATTGATCTTAAGACCCAGTTGGCTGTTTTTTTCTTGAAGCCTTTCTGTTTTTTGTTGCATGTGTTTATGGGTTTCTGAGAGTAGTGCTAGATCATCTGCAAAATCCAAGTCTTCTAGTTGTGAGAACAAGTTCCACTGGATCCCAGTACGATGGTGTTCTGTGGATCTTTTCATTGTCCAGTCTATGGCTATCAGAAAGAGCAGTGGAGATAGCAAGCAGCCCTGTCGTACTCCAGTTCCAATCTGGAAGCCTTCTGAAACTTGTCCATTAAAGATGACATGACCAGTGAAACCTTCGTACATGTTTTTTATTAGGGTTAAAAATTGTGTGGGTAAACCATAGTGTCTCAGGAGCTTCCATAGAATTGTCCTATCTATACTATCAAATGCTTTTTCGAAGTCCACAAAGTTTATGTAGAGGGAGCTCTGCCATTCAATGCATTGTTCAACGATAATCCTGAGTGTAGCAATGTGATCTGTGCAGGATTTATCCTTCCTGAAGCCAGCTTGTTCCTTTCTTAGCTTCTTGTCAACTGTTTCTTGTATCCTATCCAGGATGATACGGCAGAGAATTTTACTGGGCACTGATAGAAGCATGATCTCTCTCCAGTTCTTACATTCACTGAGGTTGCCTTTCTTGGGGATTGTAACTAGCATACCTGTCTTCCATTCAGTTGGTGTTTCCTCTTTATCCCAGTTCTCATTTAGCACGCTGTATAAAACGTCTGTGGTGGCCCCAATATCAGCTTTTAAGACATCAGATGGTATATTGTCAATTCCAGGTGCTTTGCCTAGCTTCAGCTTTTTGATGGCTCTCTTGATCTCCTCTTTGGATATCCTACCACAATTAATGTTAAGGTCTTCATTTGTTTCCTCAATGTCTGGAATTGAATCTGGTGGAGGCCTATTCAAGATATATTGGAAATATTCTTTCCAGCGTTGTAACTGTAGAGATTCCTTAGTGAGAAGGTTTCCCTGTTTTTCCTGATGGGGCGACTAGTGCTCTTGTTCTTCCCTGCTAGCTGTCTGGTGATCTTGTATAACTCTCTGGAGTTGTTTTGCCTAGCTGCGATCTCAGCCTCGTTTGCTAGTTTTTCGACATACGTTTTCTTGTCCCTCTTTGTCTTCTTTTTAACTGTTTTGTTTCTTTCCTGGTATTCCTGCTGCAGTTTTTTTTCCTTGTGTCATCTGCTTCCTTGTTGAGTTTCATTTTAGTCTCCCTCCTTGCCTCAATAGCTTCCCAGGTGTCGTCTGTAATCCAGTCCTTCCTCCTAGCTTCCCAGCAGCCTAGGACTTGTTCACAGGTGTCTGTAATTGCATTCTTGCATCTTGTCCACTTTTCATCAATGTGTTTTCCCTCTTCCAATGCTTGGAACCTGTTCCGTAGTGTGATTCCCAGTTCCTGTCGTATTTTAGTATTTTGAAGTTTTCTTATCTCAAACCTTCTTTGTACCTTGTTATCCGTCTTCTTCTTTGCTGCTAGCTTCATCCTAAATTCACCCACAAGGAGGTGGTGGTCGGAGTTAATGTCAGCTCCTCTTTTCACTCTGACGTCTAAAAGCACTCTCCTCCATTTCTTGGTGATTGTTATTTGGTCAATTTGGTTTTCCGTCTGTAAATCTGGGGATATTCATGTGGCTTTGTGTGTAGGCTTGTGTGGAAAGTTCCTCCGATTATCAGTTAATTGAGAGTACAGAAATCTGCAAACAGGAGACCGTTCTCATTCATCTGTCCCAGACCTTCTTTCCCCATTGTGCCTTTCCAATTGTCATTATCCTTTCCAATCGTGGCATTCATATCCCCCATAACAACTTGGATATCCCTCTTCGGTAATTTTTGGGTGACTCTTTGTAGATCGCCGTGGGCTAAATCAACTGAGGAAGGAGTTTTAATTGCATTTGTAGTCTATTGACTATACACTGAACATGTCTGAAGTACAATTTCAAGCTTTAAAAAATTGCCATTACCAAATTGCCAATTGCCAAAAAATTGTAAGAAAAGTGTCCTTTGTATATAATTTCATATAAATTAGCAACCAAGCCTAAACGGTATTAAAATGAAAATGAAAATAGTAATTACTACGGTTTTCTGAGCCCTCGTGAAACTTTTATGTCCTGACTAACAAACGACAACGTCTATTGCATTCGTTCCACGTCCATAATGAACAGAATATTGCCAACAACTACATAAGTATTTAAAATATAAACTAATCTATCTAATCATACATTAAATATAACTATTATTAAGGTTAACAAATATATTTATTTAAAAAATCCATCATCCTTAACAGAGCAGAGTTGTGTATAGGTATTATTTGTATATATATATAGACAGTGACATAATCCATCATCAAAAAGAATGAGAATAACATTCCCATGTCGATTTTCACAACAACAAAATTAAATGATTTGATGACAACTCTACAGCAAGTCAGTGACACGACACGACACGTAACAATGTGTGCAAACTTACTGCAAACAGGGAATACAATTACCTGGTACATTGCTAAAAATAATTTTCTTGTTTAAATTAAAAAAAAATTAAAACAAGAAAATTTTTCTAGGGAGCCACATAAGAAAAGTACTTTCGTGATATAAAAAAAATTTCACAAGAAAAATTGTCTTGGCTTAAGAAAATAGTTTCTAAAATCAAGAGAAGGCTATAGCAATATTTTCTTATTTATCCAAGAAAATTTTCTCATCTAAGACATTTTTTTTCTGAAATAAGAAAAGCATTTTCTCAAATCATTTTCTAGGGAGCCACACGAGAAAATTTGCAAATCAAGAAATGTGGGTTCTCAACAAACTAAAAGGCAGGGGTAGGCCCTTATAAACTTTATACTAATAAGGCTAGTTCAACAAGACGTTCTTTTATACCCAGTGTTGCCCTGGGGGTGAAGAACTCTCAAATTTCTTTGCACGGGCACAACGTCTTGTCACTCTGCACCCACCACTACGCCGGTGCCTATACGGTTTTAGTGCTGTTGACTTATGCTGAGCGTGAACGGTTTTTACAGTTTATTGTATTTTCGATGTTAAACAGTCATTTTTAGAATCGATATATAGCTATCATTTTATTAATTTTTCGTGATTTGAGGACAATAGACTGTCATTAAGACAATGTCGGCGCTATTTCTTTTGTGTGTTTTATTTTTATCATGTTCGCATTACTCAAACACTACACTGACCAGTTGGCATGGAGTCCAACATCTCAGCGCCGAAATTCCCCGCCTGGACTCGTTTCAGGGTCCGTAGGCGTAGTCGATGGTGCGATGTTTTCTAAGAAGTCCACCGAAACTGGCGGTGCCGGGGGCGAGTGAATAGATGCTCGACGACGGCGGTAGATATCGTCGTTCCGCTGCGCTTCGTCTCGGTCGTCCTCGCCGCATTTCGAGTACGTAAATGTGAATTAAAAGCACGAACACTTTGTTCGTGTTACGAAACAACGATGCCCCATGAAGGGATGTTGCCAATTCCCATAGCTGGGATAATGCTTCTAATTGGTCAGCGGCCCCCTGTAGTGAGGGAATATAAGGGGTGCTGTCAGCTCCCACACCAGGAATCAGCCTACTGTTACGATTCCCATTGGCGACCATGTTAACGTTTTGCATGATTATAAGAAAATGAGACCGTCAAAATTCTGAAACTTCTTACCTGCTGTTGTCATCATCTCATTGACATGCTGATCGAGTTTAGTCAAAGTCGCGTTCATCGAACTCATTTAAAATGCCTGAACGTGCCATACCCTATATATATATATATATATATATATATATATATATATATATATATATATATATATATATATATATATATATATATATATATATATATGTATATATATTTATATGTATATATATGTATATATATATATATATGTATATATATATATATATATATATACATATATATATATATATATACATATATATATATATATATATATATATATATATATATATATATATATATATATATATATATATATATATATATATATATATATATATATATATATATATATATATATATATATATATATATATATATATATATATATCTTCTTTGCTGTCCATATTTTTTGATGATGACATCAAGGTCGGAGGGGTGGCCATAACCTCAATACTCATCGGGCAGGGGCAACCTGTAACATTATGGACAAAGCCACACGGGAGATGCTCAAGAAGGATGGTGTAAAATGCGTGAAACTGTCCACATATGGACAAGAGAAACCCACTGAAGGCCTTGGAACATTTGTGGCAGAGATTGAGAGTGAAAACAATGACAGGAAGTGTGAAGGTGAATTCACTGTCATAAAAGGGACCGGTAAAATACTACTCGGAAGACGTACAGCTGAAAAGCTAGATGTGTTGAGGGTTGGACCCCTCGAACACCCACACACCTACTCCGTCACAGAAGAGGGGAGTGATCCTGACATACGCCGGAAGTTCGCAGATGTATTAGTGGGCGTTGGAAAACTCAAGAATTACCAACTGAAGTTACACGTCGACAAAACCGTACAACCAATCGTGCAACCAGTACGTCGTTTGCCATTCGGTGTACGAGAGAAAGTAGAGAAGAAACTGGATGAGCTACTGGAGAAAGAGATCATCGAAGAAGTTTCGAACGCACCAAAGACGTGGTTATCACATCTTGTAGTAGTGCCCAAACCAGATGGCGACATACGCATCTGTGTAGCCATGCGAAGAGCCAACGAGACAATTGTGTGTGTGTGTGTGTGTGTGTGTGTGTGTGTGTGTGTGTGTGTGTGTGTGTGTGTGTGTGTGTGTGTGTGAGAGAGAGAGAGAGAGACATCATATTCCGACCATTGAGGAAGTTCTCCAAGACTTAAATGGGTCGATAGTGTTCAGCAAGCTAGATCTCAAATGGGGATTCCACTAAGTGGAGCTGGCAGAGGAGTCATGTGAAATAACTACATTCGTGACACACCGAGGATTGTACAGGTATCGCAGGCTAATGTTTGGCATTGTCTCAGCACCTGAGAACTATCAGAAGATCGTGAAGGATGTACTGCGAGACTGCCAGGGAGCAGCAAACATAGCAGACGACGTGATCGTACATGGACGAGGCGTCACGGAACACGACGAGAACTTGTTTGTCGTGCTGAATCGTCTCAAGGAGTGTGGCTTGACACTGAACGGCAGTAAATGCAAGTTCAGATTACGTCGATTGACATTTTACGGCAATGATCTAGGGAAGTAGGGAGTCACGCCAAGTGAAGAGAAGATAGATGCGATCGTAAACGCACAAAGCTCAAAGAATGCATCAGAAGTGAGATCATTTCTCGGACTTGTGCAATATTGTGCCAAATTCCTGCTGAACGTCGCAGAGGTGGCCAAACCACTAGGAATCCTAACCAGAAAGGATCAGGAGTTCACATGGGAAGAGGACCAAGAAGAAGCATTCAGAGAGCTGAAGAAGCTCATGACAAGCGCGGAGACGCTGGCTTACTTCAAGAATGACTGCAAAACACGCGTTGTAGCAGATGGTGGACCAACAGGACTCGGAGCAGTTCTGACACAGCTCCAGGAGGGACAATGAAGAATTGTGGCATGCGCGTCCTGGAACCTCACAGCAGTAGAGCGGAGATACTCCCAGACAGAGAAAGAGGTGTTAGCACTCGTGTGGGCGTGCGAAATATTTCACCTGCATATGTATGGACGCGAATTCGAACTGGAGACGGACCACATAAAGTTGGAATACATCTACAGCAGAACATCGAAGCCATCGGCGAGGATAGAAAGATGGGTGCTTCGTTTTCAAGGCTACCAGTACAAGGTGATCTACCGGCCAGGGAAAACAAACATTGCTGATGCGCTCTCACGAATTAATCAGACGACACCAAAAGACAGGAGTGGAGAAGAAATTGAGGTGGTGCGGATTATTGATGAGGAAAACACACCAGTTGCTCTTACAGCACTTGACGTAGAAATTGCTTCAGAAGAAAACGCAAAGCTGACTAGCTGACTACATACAACACGGGAACTGGCATGAGTGCAAAATGCCATACTACACGTGTGTTGTTACGTGGGAAAAGGATTGTTATACCATGAAGACTTAGAGATGATGTCCTACACCTTGCTCATGAAGGACACCAAGGGATCGTAAAGATGAAACAGCGGTTCAGAAGCAAAGTCTGGTGGCCGAGAATGGACAACGATGCTGAGAAAATATGCAGGTCATGCCATGGATGTCAAGTTGTGAGTCAACTGAGTCCGCCAGACCCGATGCAGAGAATTGAACCACCGACTGGACCGTGGCAAGACATTGCCATATACATAATGGGTCCTTTGCCTACAGGCGAAAATCTGCTGGTGATAGTTGACTATTATAGTCGATTCTTCGAAGTTGTCATCATGCCGTCGGTTACATCCGAGAAAATCATCCGGGCTCTAATTCCTATCTTTGCCAGATATGGATACCCGTTCTCGATGAAATTAGACAACGGCAGCCAATTCCAATCTAAGGAATTCAAGAGTTTCTTAATGGAACATGGAATCAAACACTATATATCTCCACCTTTGTGGCCACAAGCAAATGGGGAGGTGGAGAGACAGAACCGAACACTTCTGAAAGAATTCAAAGTGGCTCATGTGGAAGGAACGGGATGGGAAAGATAATTCATGAAGTTTTTTGTTGGCATAGACAACTACACCACAAGCCAGTACAGGTGTGACACCAGCATGTCTCATGTTCGGCAGAGAACTGAAAACAAAGTTGCCAGAACTTCGAAGTGACACAAACATTCTGGACGAGAATGTGCGAGACCTTGACTGGAACCACAAACTAACTGCCAAAAGCATATGCAGATAGCAGACGAGGAGCCATATTAAGCCCAGTGTTACATGGAGAACAAATTCTACTAAAGAACACCAAGACATCCGGAAACATGTCGACCAACTTTGACCACAGTCCGTTCACAGTCGCAAGAAGAAAGAAGGTCAAGAACTGACCGTGAGATCACCGGACGGTGTTGAGTACAGGAGAAACAGCTCGTTCGTGAAACCATACACATCCACTGAAGGATCAACTTCATCAACGGTGAACCAAAGGTATTCTGTGCCTGATTGTGCAGAAACAGGAGGATCGCAGTTCAATACTCCAAGGAAGTCACCAAGCATGAATACTCCGATGAAGACACCAAATTTTGGGTCACCGCATCGAACGAGGTCGAAACGTTTGGTGAAGGTACTTGTGAAGTACCAAGACTATGTAGTGAAATAAATTATGCACGTCAGATACTGCGGAGAGCCTAGCGCTCTCATGTAAAAGCTATGAAAGCCTAGTGGCAAATATGTTTGGACTTTAATTAGCAAATATATAGTAACTAGCTTTGAAGCTGAAGGCTCAACAATTGCAATTGAATTTGTTAAACTAGCTGTGTAGTACATACTAGTAGTCTAAGATGTTAAATGCGGGTTGGAAGTATAAGTTTAAAGGAGGAAGGGAATGTAGTGTTTGAGTAATGCGAGTTGAGACGAGGACGGTGTGTGGTGTGCGCAGTGTACGGAGTAGAATAAATGTGCGTATTCAGTTAAGTCGATTGTGTCTGATTACAAAGACATAACAGTCAGCAGCTTCACTCCGTAGGCGCATAGATGAACGCGGCATAAAATAAAAAGCAGCGCTTTGCGAATTTACACGGATAACTTCCACAACACCAACGAGGGCGACGAGACCACTGGCAATCAACCTAAGACTGACAATAGTGCCAGCGCTGTCCGCACGAGGCCGCCGCCGTCACTGAACCAACGTTCGCCGACTCATACAGATGGCCGTGTTAGACATCAGAGATTTTGTCCGAAAATCTGCCTGAAGTTGAGACTGTGTCACCTACCCTGAGATCGGCAATCCTCGATGGTAAAGACGTTAATCTGGCATCACTTTTGATCCCTCGCTCGGCGAGTAACAGCCGTTACGCGGGAGCATACGGCTTTGAACACCTTCTTCGATCATTGTCTTCTGATCCTCGCCTTAACCGCAATCTTACCCTGCCTGAATTCATCTGTGCGTTTAACAAATGGATATCGATCATAGTGGAACATCGTGCAAAACAGGCCGCTTAAGTGAAATAGAAACATCACATGCGCCCTCAATTTCATATATGGTTTGACAACAACTTTCAGGAGTTTCGAAATGGGTAAAACAGTGTTCCGGTCTTTACTGAGGGGCATTAATTGTAATTAATACATAATAGACATACAAAACATACAATAACTATTGTCATTTCTGGAGACTCCGCGTCTTTGTCAAAACGTGCGAGCGTCGGGACATTCTCTAATACACCATGAACCTGCATTTGCCGAATTAGCTTCGATTATTCGGTCTACGTCAGGTGGCGCCAATTATAGCCTTAACAGTTACATCCGGTGTATATGGGACGCGTTACTGCGTCACGAGACGTCGCGAGTTTCCGCGTTGGTTAAGCTGACTGGCGACCTCTCGAGCAACGCTTATCGTCCACCTAGTTACCTTATAGTTTACAACCAACTTATCGCTTTACTGTACCTTTCTCAATTGTATCATAGCGGTTTAGCTCCAGTTCTATGTGAACTATACAGCAGGGAAGATTAAATTGTACTGCGCACACAATGACGTCATCACAAGGTGACTGCGTAAACAGGGACTACAGCAGCTGATCGGCAGTGATCAATTATAGCCTTAACAGTTACATCCGGTGTATATGGGACGCGTTACTGCGTCACGAGACGTCGCGAGTTTCCGCGTTGGTTAAGCTGACTGGCGACCTCTCGAGCAACGCTTATCGTCCACCTAGTTACCTTATAGTTTACAACCAACTTATCGCTTTACTGTACCTTTCTCAATTGTATCATAGCGGTTTAGCTCCAGTTCTATGTGAACTATACAGCAGGGAAGATTAAATTGTACTGCGCACACAATGACGTCATCACAAGGTGACTGCGTAAACAGGGACTACAGCAGCTGATCGGCAGTGATTCGCGGTGATCTTCAATTGAGTTGATTTAGTTTCGTATGTTGGGTTGTTCCCGTTTACTTGAGACTAAACGCCAGTTAAGAAGAGCGATTGATTGTCCATTTGGTGGAGCGAGCGACATTGTATCGCCCGACCAGTCGAACAACTAATTGCTCGTGTAGAAGAGGTTTGTAAGCTCCGCCCATGCTCGAAAATCGTGTGCTATTAGCGATCGGCGGAAGTTGCGAGCCAATCTGTTTACTGCGACGGCGAAGGTGGAGCTTCGTTGGCCTCCGCTTTCATTCCATAATCTGAAACTAATCACTTGTCTGAGGTGATAACATCATTCATGCGTTATAATATTAAAACGTTTGACACTTTGTTTTTACTCTTTAGTTTTGTCTATTACAAAAATAATTAATTCTCGAAAACAAGCCCTTGTGATAGTATAGTATCCTGTTGTGGCCGTAACAGCGCTCTATGGTAGCAGTATTACAGCATGTTTTCGCAAACACAAAGACATTCAACCAATCACAAAGAAATTTAGGAACATAAAATATGTCGTTATATTAAGCATACTCTGTTTTTACATGTCTTTATACACAACCACAAGAACTATTTATATTATTCATAATTGTTTGTAAAGAATACACATCTTTTAGGTGAATTAAGCTTGCATAATTTCTTATGTCAAGAATTTGATTACTCAAAATGTTCATTGCAGAGAAAGTAACTGCATTGCTTAACTAACACAGTGAAACCAAAACTTACATATTTGGCAATAATCATTGAAAGTTTGATTATGCGCATTTCAATACTTTAGGAGTTATAACATTTTAAATGCAACATCCTGGTTTATAGCGTACTAATATAGACACTTGTGTCTATATTTGTATGCTATAAAACACTAAATAATGTGGAAAACATTAAAAAAGTTTTACCTTTGATTTGACCTTTCAAACGTCATGTAAACTCAGATTTTCGTGAAATTGGTATATATATTCTAGCACACATACCTGGCAATAAATGTTCACAATTTGAACATGCGCATTCCAATACTTAGACAGCAATTCTCTTTTCAGTGACAGTGTTCAAGACCACAAATTTATACTTTTTCTGGATTATTAACAATCTATTATCTCACCTTTTCATACACATAATGAATGTGTGGTTTCTCTGTTCTACTGTTGAAGCCATTCCTCCAGTGCATTAGACACTTGTGACATTTGATCTTTCTTCAAGGTATTATGTTCTTCCAGTTGCAGTGGTAGGGTGAACAGTGGTTAGAATGTCCCCCATGCCTACCACTAGGTTATCTGGCTGCTCGGAGTAAGTGAATGATCTGGCTGGTCCACGAGGATTGAGAAAATTAATAGCCACCTCTCTTTCTGATCACTCCAAGCCACCACCATCCATTACACTGAATTGTGACGTAACCCTTCACCTCTTTAAACCTGATGACATGTTCTTCAGCTGTTGCTGTTTCTTGTCGGGTTAGTTAAGGAGCAGTGTAGGCTGGACATGAGAAAGTACTCTTTCTCATAGAGGGTGATAAATGAATGGAACAAACTGCCAAATGATTGTGTTAATGCTAGTGGTGCGCATATATGTTTAAAAATAGAATTGACAGATATTTGATAAGGGCATAAATGAGAAAATTATTGGACTCTCGATAAACCAATGGCTTCCTGGTCCACTTGCCATCTGGAACTTGTGGTTTGGGATGATCTTGTTAAATCTTGTAAAATCAATTAAAGCTTATTGGTGTAACTGGAAAGGATATTCGAGGTTCTACATAATAATATAAAAGGCGTTCGTTTATTTCCCGTTTTAATCACAAATCGTTTTACTATAACATCCGTCCGCGGACGTTTCGTGGCGTTTCACCATGACGTCGGTGCGTGGACGTTTCGTGGCGTTTTACCATAATATCCTTGCTTTGACATTTCCTGGTGATTTACTGTGACGTCCGTGTATGGACGTTTACCATAACGTCCACGCGCGGACATTTCGTGGCTGAAGTTGGAATCAGAAAAACGTTGGAGGTGGGACGTTGGCCCCCAAAACAGGTGGGAGATGGGAGGTTGAGAACCCTGCCACACCCCTTTATGTCAGGGTCAAGTCTGGGTGCGAGAAGTCCTGGGCTGAGGTCCAGGCAGATAGTTTTAGTTTTGAGTGTAGGGGATGTACGAAGATGAAGGAACTAGAGGTGGAGTTGGAAGAGCTGAGGCTGCTCGTTGTGGCAATGGTGGGAAGGGAACAGGGGGGTTGTGCCAGTAGTTCCCGTGGGGGAACAGTAGATGATAAAGTGGGGAAAGACACAATATATGCTAGGGAGAGCTCACCGCAGGCTGGGAGGAAGCTGAGAGGAGGGAAGGTGACAGGTCGTAGGGAGACAGGACGTAAGGAGACGGGAAGGAAAGGAAAGGGAGGGAAGACAACCGGAGTGGAGAAGGGGGGAGTAGGGGAGACAGGAGGGAAGGAGAAGGGAGTGGGGGAGACGGGAGGGAAAACAACCGGAGTGAAGGAGAGGGGAGTGGGAGAGACAAGAGCAAAGGAGTGGGAAGTGGGGGAGACAGGAGGGAAGGAGACAGGAGGGAAGGGGTCAGGACAGAATGTGAAGGAAGGGATCGAACGGAAGAGTTATTCTGCAGCAGTGATAGAGGGGGTGAGGAAGAGAGCGAGGGTGTTTGTGGGGGATTCGATAGTTAGGAAGACCGACAGAGTCTTAAACAAGGGAGATGATGTGGTGGTCTGCTGCATGGAGCCAAAATAGAGGCGATAACTGAGAGGGTAAAAAACATTGTAGGCTCGGGTAAGGGTGGATCTGTTTTAGTACACGTAGGGACAAATAACGTAGAGAGGGAGGGTACAACTGCCATAGTTAGGAAATATAGGCAGTTGGTCAGAACACTAAAACAGACGCGGGTTGAGCAGGTAAAACTGTCAGGGATTTTACCTGTAATGGGCAGGAGGGATCACAAATATCGAAATTGTCGGGGGATGGCAATTAACATACAAGGGAAAAAAGTTAATTATACCTCTTTATAAAGCAATAGTTAGACCTCATTTAGAATACTGTATACAAGCATGGAGACCATATCGTAAGAAGGATATAGATACGCTTGAACGCATACAAAGGAGAGCAACTAAAATGATTCCAGAACTTAGAGACCTTAGTTATGAAGAACGCCTGAAAGAATGTGGTTTAACAACTCTAGAGACAAGGAGGTTAAGAGGAGATCAGATTGAAGTTTTTAAGATATTGAATGGATATGAAAATATTGATAGAAATATGTTTTTCTCACTCAAGAAGGATAGCAGAACTAGAGGACATGAGGTAAAATTAGTAAAGGATCAATGTAGATTGGACATCAGGAAGCACTCGTTCTCACAGAGGACAATAAATGAATGGAACAAATTGTCTACAGATTGTGTAACTGCTAGCAGCGTGAATATATTTAAAAACAAGGTTGACACATATCTCAGGAGGGCGGGTTATAAGTAGATGAACATTGTTGGACTCTCGATAAGCCAATGGCTTCCTTGTCCACTTGCCATCTGGGCCTTAAATCTTGTTAAATCTTGTTAAATTTCACGCGAGTGTTTTGAAAATCTTACTTCGAGCATATGACGACGCATATCGAATCAGTCATCAGCATTTTCCTCTTACTGTTTACACACGTGTCTTTGTTTATTCTTCCAAGTGTGTGAGACCCAACAGGATGTATACGCTTTTAAAAGCTTACTCGTCATTTCTCTGAATACAAAAGTGGTGGCCGTACTTCAAATAGCAAGATTGTAAGCACTTTTTTGGTAAGGTCACCGCGAATCACTGCCAATCAGCAGCAGTAGTCCCTGTTTACGCACTCACCGTGTGATGACGTCATAGTGTTCGCTGTACAGCATTGAATATACACCGGATGTAACTTCTTGGGCTATAATTGGCGCCATCTTACGGAGGCCGGATAATCGAAGCTATTTCGACAAATGCAGGTTGATGGTGTGTTACAGAATGTCCCGACGCTCGCACGTTTTGACAAAGATGTGGAGTCTCCAGAAAGGACAGTAATTATTGAAGTTGTGTATGTTTACTAAGTATTAGTTACAATTAATGCACCTCGGTAAAGACCGGAACACTGTTTTACCCATTTCGTGCGAAACTCCTGAAAGTTTTCGTCAAACCATATGTGAAATAGAGGGTAATGATTTTATTTCACTAAAAGGGTCCGTTTTGCACGATGTTCCCCTATGATCGCTCTCCAAAAGAAGAACACTACATCCGCGCACCGTATACGAGCAGGCGATGTAACTTTTAAAAAGTCAACTTACAACAATACAATACATGACAGAACGAGTGAGGTAGCAGTCTTCAGTCGAGTGTTTAATACAATTTCTTTTACAACACATTTCAACAAAGTAGATGAACATGTTAGAGACTGTTACAATTGCCTTAACAATTGTTGTTAAAGGTAGCGCCAACACGTTGGCAGGTCCGAAAGCTTAGTGTGAAAGTTCTTGATTCGTCCGATATATAACACCACATTTTAAAAATGCAGTGACAAAATTGGTGGGATGCTAGTGTATGGACGTCAGCTGTAGTATGTTGATACTGGCGCCATCGGTGATTTGTTGCAACGACTGACGCGCCATCTAGCGAATGAACAAACGAACAAGACCGCTGTACATAGTTTCCTCCCATGTAGCTCAACGTTGGGCAGCGAGTATCCCAGAATGACGAGTCGTAGACCTCTTACGCCGCACTAGCTCCCCTTGTGGCTACATCTGGAAAGAAAACATTCCATTAGTGTTCAGACCACATCAGTAAAACTTAGCCAAAGTGTTCGTTATTTATATGTATGAATATGAAAAAAAGTTGGGGGATTCCCGTGCAAAATGTTGAAATATCTGACATAGGAACAGCTACGATAGCAGCAAAATTAGGAAAACTGTTATCAAAAGCCAACTAATACACACAAGGAGTAATGTCATTTTAGTAAAGTTGGCCGACATGTTAATTCATTATTCATCTCTATATAAACAGAAAAAACCAATGAAGTCCTTGACAAAAAACAGGCCTTGTTATCTTAAATTCACATGAGTACCGAAAAAAAAAAAAATTCTGTAACGACTTTACAACACAGGGGACTCCACTGGTAGTACGTTCAATTTATACAGCTTTCGGTTCTTATTACAAATACGTCTCATTTATGTTTATGTTTGGAATAAATGACGTAGTTTCGATCGACAGTATAACTTTTTGTGTTGATTTCGTGTTACGACTACGATGCGCAGACCGCTGCGCAGTTAGCTTGATTTCTACCTTTATCCATTGCTACAAAATGTGCGACTTTAAAACTAGCAATGTCACCGTAGAAACTATATTTGTGGAAATTTAACATTTAATTACTCTGTCTCAGTGACGTGTTTAGGGGGAAGCCATTATACTTTCCTTTGGCTTAATTTTTTTAATTGTTCTAATATCAATCTGGAAGAGACGTGAGAGTAGTTTATATTACCTGGAGTTCTTGTGTGGCACTACCACCCCCATCCTCCCCATCCTCCCCATCCTCCCCCCCATCCTTTGGGTTTGTCGTTCAGTGCTCTCTTTCGGCGAATGAAGTCACCTGTTGAATGTATTCATTGTTAGAATGGATTGATATACAGGAATATCAGCACATGAAGACCACAAAAGTAAACCGATCATAGTCCCCTTTACAACCAAAAATTAGTTACTGCTACCACCAGATAGCCATACTGGTAAAGCAGGTTCTGTGAAAATGTCTGGTGGAATAGCCAAAAGGGTTAATATATCAGATCCGTAGTAATATAAATGTGCTCAACGGTAAAACGACTATGGTTTTGGCGGTTAAATCGAGAACGATCAGAGTCCAAACCCAAGTACATATTCCCATATATATATATATATATATATATATATATATATATATATATATATATATATATATATATATATATATATATATATATAACATTTACATGTCTACTGGCGGACACGTTTTACTATATAGATGACTGTTCCAAAAAATAAAAACAAAATGTCTTATATAACCACATTATGGTTCCTTATATAACCACACATATTTCCTTGTATAACCACAAGTTGTTCCTTGTATAAGCACACATTGTTCTTTGAATATATCATTATCACTAGAGACACTTACGAATCGCGTCAGCTCTGGCTTCATTCAACACAATGGAGGGGTCGTCCTTTCTTTCCTGTAAACAAAGGTCCAATGCATGTTTACAAGATCGCACACATGCATGACATTTTCAGAATGATGGAAACCCCTTTTGAATTGCAGCTCACGCTGCTTAGTTACAGCAGTTCGCATGTGTGTTGTCAATATCCCTTATTATCATGTCATATTGATATAATCGGTAATAGAAATGTTACTTCTAGAGCCCAATAACGCTAATAAACATGAAGGAACAAACCTGTTATGGTGCCTCGTACAAAATTAATTAATATGCGTGGTCAAGTTGCTCTATTCAATAAGAACCTGTCATACAGCATTTTGTAAAAGAGTATAACCGGTTAATGCAAAAGTCAGAGGTTACCATCTCGATTTCAGAATCTGCTTAGTGAGATACACTTGCCTGAACGTATCCGTTAGAGACGGACACCATCAACACCAGACCCAAGAGCAACACGAGAACGCTAGCGCGCATTTTCAAACCGGTGTAGACCTGTAAGACAAAATATGAACACGCGCTGTATCGTTGTTGACGCATGTTTGGTTACTAGGTGGTCAACTACAGGTCGTCAATGTCTCATAAGATGATATTGTGAAATATATAAGGTATGTGTGTCATAACAGTTACTCAAACACTAGCAGGTGTTCAAAATGTTCAGCGGGAATACGTTTTAAAAAATGTTTATCAAAAATACAATGGACAGATATCTCATAAGGGCGGGTTATTCATCAACGGAAAATTGTTGGATTAAAACCAGTATAGCTTTGCGAATACACTATGCGTTTTCGTACACACTGCCCAACACACGAATAAATGGTATATATAACATCATGAGTACGACTAGACATAGTTTAAGGTTCCCGTTACAGAAGACAACTGTGCAACTAACTGCGTACTAACCTGATACAGAAGAAATCACCGAATCAGCCTGTAGCCTAGTGGTGGTGTCTCTTCTTATATACACGATTCAACCCATATATTAGCCTCCAATTCGTGATAAGTGGCATGCATCCGCAACGGGTGTGTTGTCTTCTGGCAGAGTGCCACACGCAAAATTCTACTAAATGACTTTCTCTCTCTCTCTCTCTCTCTCTCTCTCTCTCTCTCTCTCTCTCTCTCTCTCTCTCTCTCTCTCTCTTTCTCTCGCTTTATGTCATCTATCCTGCTATTCAACACATACAAGAATACAATTAAAAGTTTTGGATTTGTGTTATAAAAACTTTACTTTAACTATTCTAATGTATATATGATTTACCTCACAAGAAATTTGGTTAAATTGTCCGAATGTTTCGGTCGCTTCGCACGGCCTTCATTGGCGGACTGAATCACTATGTGACCACGAATTCACTGTTGGTACACAAAAAAGGCAAGACAGTAAGATAGGCGAAGTTGTGGATTGTCTAAAACATGCAATGCCCATAATTTTAATAACGTCGAAGAGACAACGAGAACATGGGACACAATCACAAAACACCAATTTTGCCGCCTCCCCATATCAGAAATTAAGAAATCAGTGAACACAAACAGAACACAGGCCCTCAGTGTTCCACACAATACGTAAAGATTTTAGACCATGATGAGAACTGGTTAAGGAAAAAACAAGGAAGCAATAAACATCCACCGAACGAAATGTGCCGAGGCGATAGCCTAGACATGCCACCTGTCTTGATCCTGTGTCTCGTGACGTTGGTCATGTGACGCGCCCGTAGTGAAGTCAGTCCGCCTCCATTCCTCTGCTGTGGCAACTATGCGTAGAAGATTCCTGTAAGATTATCTACATTTGCAGAAGAAGTATTTTCACACGGAGCACACGGTGAAGGAACGGCATCCCTAGCAGCCAGTAACTTTTCATATTTCCTTGGCAATTTTCTGTGCTCTTTAGTGGATTCAGATTAAGTTTGTCGACTGGATAATACGCCTGCTTGCATCTGAATGGCCTCCGTTTCCATAGCTCGCTCTCGGGTGAATTTTAGGTTTTTCTCGTGGGCATTTGGTTTCTCAACAAACGCATTCTCAGTCTTCGTTTGACAGATGATTCGGAGGGAACAAATTAGTTCATTTCTCCAAACCACAATATATTGCGTCATCTACTCATGTACGCGGATTAGGGGGTGTTTTTCTTCGATATTGTGGTTGACTTACAAAATACAAACCTTGCGAGGTTTATCGTCAATGTTTGCAATGCATATGCCTCAAAATGTTTAATCCAAACAAATGTCTGTTTATATTTCTTGGTTAAATGACAAAGTTGGAGCTAAGTTGACTTTTGCAGGTCTGCGTTCTGAAAACCCCCACACAAAATCTTTTGAAAACGATGAATGGATATGAAAAATATCTCCACTTTATCTCTCTCGGAAATGTATCGTGTATGAATCATTTTAGGTTCGTTTCTTCTTCAGTGTGATTTGTCTCGAAACCTCAATAATGCAATCGGAACATGTGGGATTCGTCCAGTGGTGTAAAAGTATAAACATCAAAAGCGGCGTCGGGTGAATTCTTACGTAGACAATGACAATTGATAGAAGGCACATTTTCTGTAGCACAGATGAAGCGACGCAAACTGGTAAAATATGGACACTGTGAAATATGATGCCACAATCTAGTCCCAACGTCAATCGCTCTCTCGCTCCCCCCACCTCTCTCTCTCTCTCTCTCTCTCTCTCTCTTTGTCTTACACACACACACACACACACACACACACACACACACACACACACACACACACACACACACACACACACACACACACACACACACACACACACACACACACACACACACACACACACACACACACACACACATACACACACACACACACGCACGCACGCTCGCACGCACACACGTACAGAGAGAGAGAGAGGGACCGCCATATTCATCATATCACAATGAGACCACCCGAAACATCATCGGTAGCCAGTAGAGGCATATATGCACTCAGAGAGTGTGCCGACGATATTTCGAGAGAAACATTTCAAAACAGTCGTCCAGCAAGGAGGTCGTCAAAAGGTGTTGTCACCGTTGGACGTCAATAACTCGGGACTTTGCTTAGCCACGCGTTCGAAACTTTGAAATGTCCCCTATTGTACGACCGTCTCATATTCGTGGTATGCACTGCTTATTAGTCTCCACTATGCCGAATTAGCAAAAACAAGCTAAATTAGTTAAATATAGGCACAAAAAAAGATGATGCTACAGTCTAGTCTTACCATCAATCGAAGGGGAAGTCGAGGGAAAGAACGAACCAGGACGAAGGCGAAATGCCTGGATCGACAAAGTTAGGCAGTGGACAACCGGAGGCCTGAACATTCCTGCTATTCAACGCATACAGGAATGCAACTAAAAATACACCTTCCAAAAAAGTTCTTGCATTGTGTGGTGCCGCCTGTGTGTAGATTTGTGTTACAAAAACTTAGGATTCGTCCTGTGTAGTGGGGCCAACAAAAGCGCCATGAGTGGCTTTCAGTGAATTAGGACGCCGACAATGACTCAGTGTTGTCAAAGGCATCTTTTCTCTTTGTCTTTCTATCTGTCTCTGTCTCTGTGTCTGTCTCAGTCTCTGTTTGTCTGTCTGTCTGTCTCTCTGTCTGTCTCTCTCTCTCTCTCTCTCTCTCTCTCTCTCTCTCCCTCTCTCTCTCTCCCTACACCTCCTCCATTCCATCTGTCTCTCCTCTCTCCTCTCACTCTATGTCTCCACCCCTCTCTCTCTCTCGTCACACCACACATATGTTAGCACATTTATTATCTTCTATGCTCCTATTCAACACGTACAAAAACGCTTCAAAGTCGAGACGCCTTTCTAAGAATACAACAGTAAGTTTATGTTGCGACGCTGCAAAAACTGATGCAGAAGATATATGTAGTTGTTTTGTAATACCCAGTGAGAAAACGTTTGCCCCGCAATTCTCACTTGGATATCTGACACAATGAGAACCAATGTATCAAGTGCTTCAACTGACTGCAGCTTGCCGTTGAAAGCACGATTTTTTTCTGCTGCTTCATGCAACGTCGTATTCAATATGTTGGGTCTGCCAAAATGGCCACTAAACAGGCCAACTGCAATAGCCACATCGTGTTCTCGAAGCTCGGAAGCAACTGTAGAGAAGTATGTAGTATTCAGCTCCCATATGAACGCAGAGCAGGCCAACCATACGTGATTAAAGGGTTTCGCCTTGATGTAGTTGGTGGTCTTCACAACCGTTCCAGTGTTCACAAAATATGCACTATGTGCACTCCTCGCACATAACGGGAACTACAGAGCAAAAACTCTCTGTCGTTTAACCCCATTCGTCTATGGCTAACTCTCCAGACCAGAGAAAAGCTGCGCTAATTCCTGCCATTATTACTGTATGTAGTGCTTATTAGGCCGAGTTATACGCATACACGCCCAGGCACACGCCACGCCACGTCACGCCAAACGCCACACCACACGACACACCACACGCCACGCCAAACGCCACGCCACACGGCACGCCACCCCACACGCCACACACCACACCACGCCACACACACCACACACACAAGCACGCACGCATGGACGCACGCACGCACGCACGCACGCACCCACCCACCCACCCACCCACCCACCCACCCACACACACACACACACACACACACACACACACACACACACACACACACACACACACACACACACACACACACACTAAAATTTAGCCACCTTTTGTTGACCATGAAGGAGAAAACGTATTTAGGTAATATTATCAAATTCACAGAAAACACACTTCTTTCAAGGTTCACGAAAACATTAAAAACTAATAGAAGATGTCGTCACCCGTATGTATTCGTATTCACGAAAACAATTGTCGCGTACACACAAAAAATGTACTCAAATGTGGTGGCAAACCACGTAAATTTGTTATTATCGAAGGACATACAGCTATTCTCAGCTTAGATACTTCGTAAGTAAGTTATTTGTGACGATTTAGTCATATTTGTTATGGATAATAGCTAGCTATTGTTACGGATAATAGCTAGCTTACTCATTACCGCGGTGTATCTTCAGAACGAGAACAAACGTACGTGATATGATCAAATATATCATATAGACAAAATGCAGATGGGCAGGTCACATAGCAAGAATAGAAGATAACCGGCCGACCATCAGAACAACTGAATGGCAACCCAAAATACAGCAAGAGGCCGGCCAACGAGACGATGGAATAACATAGCAGACATTGCAATCCTTTGAATAAGAACAGTCAAATACAGAGACATGTGGAAAGGTTTAGCTGAGGGCTACATCCCGCAGTGGATTCACAAGGCTTAGGTAGTGATGCGTGAAATATTTTTTCTTACTATGGGAGCTGTGAGACGGGAACGTCATGGACAGAAACTTCAATAAAATCAATACGTGCTCAACTGTGTGAAGGATAGCCTCCGAGTTTCCCAGTCAAAATAAGTACCCAGGAATAAGGCCTTCGTTTTGAGCAAGCAAATGCAGCCTTCGCATTGAAAACCCTTGCTGTAAACACTTGAATTAGCTATGTTGTTTAAAAATCTGCAAGTTCATCTTGCTCCGTTTACCTGCTGCTGCGGGTACACGGCGTTGTCGGTGTCACGTCTAAAAATATCCTAGATCATTATTTGTATATAATAATATTTCCCCGTGTAATCATTATAATAATGACATCTACTATGTAATTTGAACCCCATGGATATAATTAACAGCGGAAGCAACCATGACCAAAATGTGCAATGTCGAGACAAAGGTATAAGATTAGCTTGGGAGTAACACTTAGTGTTAACATGAAAGTTTCATGTTAACACTAAGTGGGATTGCTCCTATAAAAGGTAATCAAATCTTATGGCTAATTAGGAGAACTATCACATATAAGGAGAAACAGGTAATTGTACCCCTGCATAAAGCAGTAGTTAGGCCTCAGGTACACCAATGCACTGCAAGCCCAATAGATCGGCTTCATGTCGCTGTTGCGTTACTACATGGTAACGTGGTAAACTAATGGGTGGCTAAGTATGCCCCCTGTGGCCTCCCCCTTCGGCCTCCTCCCTTTGGCCTCCCCCTTCGGCATCCCCCTTTGGCCTCCCCTTCGGCCTCCCCTTTGGCCTCCCCCTTCGGCCTCCCCTTTGGCCTCCCCCTTCGGGCTCCCCCTCTGACCTCTCCCTTCGGCCTCCCCCTTTGGCCTCTCCCTTCGGTCTCCCCCTTTGCGAGATCCTAGATACGCCATTAATACCACAACTAAATTATAATTGTTTTGCACTCTCTGTGCTCATCAACTAAGCGTCAGCACAATTTAAAATGTAGTGTCATTTAACTGACCACAGGGTATGTGTGTGAGACAGGTTACCCAGGCACTGGGATCAACCTTACTCTAATTATCAGATGTTACTATTCCTTTTGATTATGGTTACACCAAATGATGAGTTGTTTCGATTGTTAAAGGGGAACTGAAGCAAGTATGTGTTATGCCGTATATTTAAATATACATTATCTAACTGTGCATTAATGGTGACATATACATGCTAATTTATGAGATAAACTGAAAAACTTATTTTGTTCGAGACATAAATCGAAAAATTGCATCGCTGCGTATCACCATGTTGATATATATATGCAGGTACGAAGCGAGTGGTTTGAGTCGCGTATATCTAATCATTTGAGATTTTTTATTTGTTTTTCGTAAATAGGTATTCTAGAGCGAACAAACTACATGGTTCTCTATTATCTATAGAAGTGTTTACACACGTCAACAAAATAGCGGTTTTGTGCGCTCGAAATAAAACAGATTTAGAAATTGCAACAAAACATGTGGAAACCGCCACACTTCTCGAACACACGAGACGCTAGCCAACGAGAATATGCGATAACGGAATACCGGAACTAGTTTTCACTTGTTGACAAGATAGATAGATGCATCGCTTGTGAGAGTTTTACCAGATCTACTACTAGCGATTAGTGATTTACTGAACTTCCGTAATAGTTGTCTATCTTTGGAGAAATGGAAACTACAGACGAAGAGTCTAGTTCGACAGGCCACACGGAAACAACGGTTGACAGTCGTAAAGTGTCACCGAGTGTGCGAATCACATTCCAAACTCCAGGTCGGCTTCGCCTTTGTTGACGTTGGATTCAGGAAGTGACACTGTTACTGCGTCCCTATGTCTACGCATGTTTACGTCGAGTCATCATGCTGCGCGGAGGTAGCTGCAATGTCTATGCAGCACCGTGTGCCCGACAGCGTTGGTGCTTGCATCACCAAAGACGATGATTTTGTAGCGATATGCACAAGCAGGGCGGTGCTAGATGGTGCTGTCATTGCATGATTTGCTTGCCGACTCATTGATTCGCCCTATAGCTAGCAGGTCAGTAATTCAATTGTTATCGAATAATCATTGCATATTTCTTTTACCCTGCCCGAGGGCGAGGTCCGAACTACAATGCAAGCAGGCTTTTCTCTTTATTTTGTATATAATCTAATGAAATGTACCGTGACTGTATTTTAATATTGTGTTTGATTTTTGTGTTGAATAACAATGGTGACAATGATAACATGATTGTTTTATTTAATTAATTATGTCAATATATATTATTCAATGTTACTGTAATTGTGACTGTAATAATGATTGTAATCATGATTACATTAGTAATTTTCATTGCAATAATGGCGGTAATCATGATTACATTAATAATCACACTTGTAATCATCCCATCTCTGTAGCACCTTGTTGTTGGGTGCAATGTAATCATTTAAATAACAATAGTTAAATATGTAATGTTCACAGTTTTGCAACTATTATGGTAATTATAGAATTAGTGCAATCAAGTAATTCTAACAAATTATTTGTCAGAATATATCGACTAGCTGCATATCGGCATTTCACACTGTGGGCAAGAGGGAGGCTCAGGCAAGACAAGTAATCCCATCCTGTGATGTGGGAAGGATCTGTGATGTCTATCCTGAACTGAATGGAATTGATGGAAAATTTAGCTAGGGATAGTGACCTGACACAGGTGAGTGTACTGATAGTCTGATACAGACAAATCATGTAGCACCCACAGTATGCAGCAGGTCGAAAAACAACCTGGAAAAGTAAAAAAAATCCCCACTAAAAGATTTATAACTGAATGATCTGAATGCCTTCTTATCCTACTTCTGTCAACAAAACTGTTACCTGCAGCAGCTTGCATGTCACTACAAACATTTTAATTTATATTGAGGCCAACATAACTCTGTTATTGAAACATTGTGAACAAGAAGATAGGGGTGTAAGGGGTGTTGATGCGCTCAACCGTAAAGACACTCAAGTCAACCTCACCTCCCCGTGGTGCACCCTGGTAACCAGTACATTGTGCTGGGCAAACGAGGCTATGGCTAAGGGAAGGAAAACCCCGAAAATAAACCTACTGCGGAGGGCCAACAACCCTCCCAGCTCAAATGATGTTACAGAAAACAGAAGCGAATTTCAAAAGCCAGCTTGTGCTGGAAATGGCTACAGAAAGGCGACGGCCCAGATACCAGCGGATGATGACATCATTTATTTGGACAGTATGACGCTTCCGGATCAAAGCCAAACGGATGTTCGGAGGCTGACAACGTCGTTAACCAAGCCAAAAGGTAATGTAAATATAGGATGTTGGAATGTGAGAACGTTGTACTCTATAGGGAAATCAGCCCAGCTTGCAAGATAAATGGATAAATATAAAATATATGTCATGGGCATTAGTGAATGCAGATGGATGGGACAAGGAAAAGTCAAGATGAACACCGGAGAGAGCATAATTTTTGTCAGGGAGAGAAGACAACATACACAGACACGGAGTGGCAATAATGATGACGAAGAAAGCAGAACAAGCATTGCTGGAATGGAAACCTATCAGTGATAGAATTATTTAAGCTAGATTCTTTTCCAGGTATGTAAAGCTATCGATCATACAAGTCTATGCACCAACAAATGAAGCAAACGTCGAAAATAAAGAAAATGTCTACGAACAGCTCCAGACAGTTGTGGACAGTGTTCATAAGCATGACATACTCTTAGTAATGGGGGATTTAAATGCCAAAGTCGGAGAAGACAACGACGGATATGAAAACATAATAAGAAGTGAAAGGTGAAAGAAATGACAATGGAGAAAGACTTGTTGACTTCTGCGGACTCAATAACCTCGTGGTAACAGGTACCATTTTCCCATATAAACTGATACATAAACAGACATTGACATATCCAGGAGGAAAGACAAAGAATCATATAGACCATGTGTTAGTGAGCAGGCAACACCGGACATCAGTAATGGACACTAGGGCCATGAGAGGAGCCGACATTGCGAGCGACCACCAATTAGTGCGATAAAAAATCAAGCTGAAACTAAAGAGAAAACAAAAGAACAAGGCGATCAGAAAAAAAATTGATATAATTAAGTTAGAGCAACCAGCTATTAAAGCCCAATTCTCACTGAAGTTGCGCAACAAATATGATATATTACAAGACTACGACGAACCAGGCGACGAAGAAGTTGAGAAACAATGGCAAGACTTTGAGGAATCACACAAAGAAACAGCTCAAGAAGTACTGGGATACAAAAAGAAAGGGTAAAAACCATGGATCAGCAAGGCGTCGTGGGAGTTAGTAGAAGAGAGAAAACAACTGAAGAACAACATCGAGCAGACAAAGTCAGACAGGATTAAGCAGAATTACATGGAATTACTTTAAGTGTAAAGATAAAGAAGTGGAGAAGAGCATGAAACAAGACAAGAGGAAGTGGGTTGACCACCTTGCCATGGAAGCAGAGGAAACAGCACATAATGGAAGAATGAAAGAAGTGTATGATGTTACAAAAACCCTCAGTAATGACAAACGTAAGACAACAAATGCAGTGAAAGACAAATGTGGACATTTAATAACGGAAGGATTGGCCACAAGGAAGCGATGGAAAGAACACTTTGAGGAAATCCTTAATAGACCTATACCTGATGACCCTGTAACAGATGTGGAGATAGATCCGATCATAAATGAAATCAGCACTGACCCAATAATAAAGGCAGAAATTCGAACAGCGCTAAAGAAAATGAAAAACGGGAAAGCAGGGGGCAAGGACGAAATTACAGCAGAATTATTAAAAGCAGACATGAATACAATAGAGAAATGGCTTGTCAAATTATTAAAAACATTTTGGGAACAAGAGAAAGTGCCAAAAACGTGGAAGCAGGGACTGATCGTTAAAATACCGAAGAAAGGTGACCTCACAGAACGCGGGAATTGGAGAATAATTACTTTGAAATCTGTTCCTAGTAAAGTATTCGGAAGAGTACTCATAGACAGAATAAGAGATGGAGTTAACAGCAAGTTGAGAGACGAACAAGCAGGTTTCAGAAGTGGGAGAGGCACAGTAGAACATATATTTATTTTACGAAATATTATAGAACAGGTAGTGGAATGGCAGGCAACTCTATACATCACGCTTGTGGACTTTGAAAAAGCATTTGACTCAGTGCACCGAGAGAGTCTATGGAAAATTATGGAGAGCTATGGAATTCCATGCAAGATAATCCACATGGTAGAGATGTTATACGAAGATAGTGAATGTGCAGTGTTAGACGAAGGTGAGGAATCTGAGTGGTTCAAGGTCAAAACTGGAGTTAAACAAGGAGATGTAATGTCTGGATTTATCTTCTTTATAGTAGTGGACTGGATAATGAGACACACAACAGCAGGAAACAAAACAGGGATAAGATGGAACTTCACGTCAAAACTAGAGGACCTGGACTTTGCCGACGACGTAGCACTCATGTCATCATGCTACACACTCATGCAAACAAAGACAATACAACTGAATCAATTTGCAGCAAGGACAGGACTAAGAATAAATAAAAAGAAAACTCAAATATTGAGGATAAACAGCAAGTGCGAAAACAGAATACTAATCGATGATCAAGAGCTAAAGGAAGTGGACAAGTATAACTACCTTGGTGCGAACGTTAGTAAGCAAGGAGGAGGCGGCGATGACACTGTTAACAGAATTCGTAAAGCGAGGGTATCCTTCATGAAACTAAAGCAGATATGGAGTTTAAATATATACACATTGAGATCTAAATTGAGGCTTTTTAACACACTTGTTAAACCAGTGTTGTTGTATGGAAGTGAAACATGGAAAATTAACGAAGGAGACAACAGAAAGTTAGATACATTTTTGTTCAAGTGCTTAAGACGAATCCTACAAATTCGATGGCCATACGTTGTATCAAATCGAGATATTCTGACAAAAACAAAATTGAAGACAATCAGCACTGAGGTCAAGTTAAGAAGATGGAAGTGGGTAGGACATATCCTACGAATGGACAATAACAGCAAATGTTAGACTGCACTGACCTGGACGCCTGAAGGTAGAAGAAAGGTTGGGCGACCAAAGACAACGTGGCGATCAACTATTGAAAACGAAAGACGTATACTGGGGTGGAATAGCTGGAACGAAGCCAGACGTGTAGCAGCTGACAGAACAAGATGGAGGAGATTCACTTCGGCCTTATGAGCCACTGGGCCCGAAGAGGATAGGTGAGGTGAGGTGAGGTGAGAACAAGAACAATATCATCAAGCATTTGCATGAAAAAATATTAAGTTACTGTAGCAGACAGTAAAACCAAAGTCAGACCATTTAGGTCTTATCTAATTTTCTTTCTCAGTGGACAAGGTTTATTTCCCCACTTGGATGCAGCCCCTTGTTCATCCAAGCCTGATGTTCAGCCCACAAGTTTCCAAAATTAAATAGGTCACTGGTCACCCGAACAGTGCTGTTACATTTGGTTGTAGGGTTTGCCCTTTGTTGTAATTAAAATTTTCCCCATCGAAATACATGCTGGTGATTAGGATGATGAAGATTCAAAGTTTACAATAAATTTGATGAAATATCAGTGATACCACAACTGATATAAACGGGCTGCGGTCACTTGCTCCCCCCGGACATCTGCTAAAACTATTGTGGGTTGCCGAAAGTTGCCCCCTCCCCACGGTATTTATTACAGTATTATCAGTCGACTTAGAATAAAATGTAATTAATACGTCTCTTTATGAACTTCCGGTTGTTACATGCGGGGTTTAATCTGATCAATAAAGAAAATTTATTTTATATAATGTTGTCTTATTGTCAAGTTACAAGAATTTAGACAGAAGTTGAAAAGTGTCGTTATTGAAAGCATACATGTACTCTAAACCTATAGGCCAAATAACAGTATAGGGTGGCAAAACGGTCAAATTTAATAATAGTGCAAAAAAGTCACTAGTATATTTGTCTGTTTTAGCGCCGAAGCAATTTATTTACTCAAGTGATAAACGGCTCCGTGGATGATTGATTAGATCTAGCAGTAGGGATTGAGAGCGACTGCTCTCCTAAAAATTATACCCTGCATAATTTGCCACGATTATCGGAGAATATAGGCTTACACAAATGTTTAAATTTAATAATAGTGTAGTGCCAAATATATAATTCGTATAGGGTGGCATTCTTCAAGAAATAAATACGCGTATAGGGACGCTTATTCCGCACTCAAGAATAATCTGACAGTGTTCAACTGGATAGATGGCAATGCCTTAGTTAGTTTCCTTTCCAGCTAGACATTGGGTGAAATACATTTTACTTTAAAAAGTATCTTTATCTGCATTTGCACTTAATCACAATGACAGTATTTGTGGATTTAAATACTTCCATAAAGAATTTGAAATGTAAAAAAATCAAAATGCTTTATGCATTATCAATAAATGACGTTAGATGCTGTTTAACTTCTTGTTACACTGGCCTGTCTTTTGATCTTTTTGTTTTATGACTCAGCTGGCTTGCCCTGGGCAGTTAACCAACCCTGCTAGCTGCTAAAGCCTGCTACTGTGTCAGTGTTTGGATTGAGCTGATATGACATGCCTGTGGACTAGGCAGCTAGAAGGATGCTACCAACAATTCTTATCTTATTTGGACTTTGGCTTTGCACTGCTTTGTTTACACTGGCACATATCAGGGCACTTTCTTGCAATTAGCAAGGGCAGGCTTCTGTTGCACTATACTGTTTTTTGATCATGTTTCTCCCCATGTAACCCCCCCAGTGTCTCTTCCGAAATACATACCCAGTTGGCAAAGTGGGGAGAACGAAATTGCCCAGGCTTCGAAACGGTGAAGGTGGAATCGAACTGGATCACAAATCGAAACAGCATCGGTCGACAGCCGGGTCTTCCAACCATTAAACCACCGCTCCCCAAACGAATTCAATAATCTATTCGTAACTCCGTGGCGATGTGACCGTATACTTGCTGATTAAAAACCAGTGCCTCAATTCGGGGTCCTTAGCCTTGGCTTAGCATACAGGCTTGGTCTCAGAAGGTGTTTCACTTAGAACACCGGGGTCCAAGACTTAATATGACTGTATGTCAATAAATAATATCAAATTATTTTCTTGAATAAGTTTTCCTAATACATACGCAATGGCATATGCTATAAAGCTGCTGTATATCATGTAACATTTATTGAGTTTTTGCTATTGCTTTAAGTAAGGTCACATTACACATACATATTATCACATCGAAAATAAATCGGCAGTTTGAAAAACACTCATAATTATATCAAATTAGTAACAATTACTCACACTTTATTGTATTCATACATTTCGATTTACTATGGGTCATAGATGTGCTGACGCTTAAACACTAAAAGCAGTAGTAAGTGCAACCACGTAGGAAGTTAAACTATAACACATGCTTTATTTAAAGCAATATGTATTAAAAACAAGATGGGTTTCTTCCACCGTGAAGAGAGCCCAACAGTCATAGTTATTCAGCTCACACGCATAATTTCTCAGCTGTCACTACTTAACTGGACGCGCTGACCTATCAGGTGTTTTGTCGTCATTTTTCATCATTGCGTGACAAATCACTATTTGCACATAGGTTGCTTGTATTACTCGTGCAACCGACAGCGAAATGTGTCGGGCTCTCAATCGAGAGAACCCGGGTTCGAATCCTCTTGTTGCCGTTTCGAAGCTTTGGCAATTTCAACCCACGTTGCCACAGTTCACCCAGCTGTATGCATGAGTACCTGGCTACAGACAGAGGTAGATATCTGAACGAAAAGTTGTCGCGCAATAATTGCAGCGTAGCTGAATGCTTCCCGGAAAAGTTGAGATGACGTTGGAATGAACAGGTCTGCCAGGGTATAAAGTGTAAAGCGCTTTGAGCAGTCCCAAAGACTGGATACCGCGCTATATAAGAACGTACCTTTTTAGTATCAAATAGCAGATTGACACTTGTTTTACAAAGGAACACGTCCTTAGAGACAAATCTATTTGGTCGCCGATATGATACCGTTTCGACAAAAGTCTTTGATGTTCGTCCACGTTCTGTCTCTAAGAAAGGATTCCATTGTAGGACATCTCTCAATGTCTCGCTTGCAGCCTCTTTAAGGAGAATTTTAGTGCCGAGATGTCGCGTGACTGCAGTTCCATACTCTTCTTCTGCCTCATTTCTCATCCAACATCTGCCTCCTCTTTCTCTTGTTTAGCCTGCTGGTTAATGTCGCGTCTTTTGTAGTGTTCTGCAACATACAGGACGGTCAACAACTTAGAACAATTATTAAATCATTGAAACAAAATGGGTTTAGATTACTGAAAAAGTAATGGTCTGATTGTCAATGACATATCACATATTTATTGGTTCCCTGTTCTCGGTCATGAAGTCCTTTTGCAAATGCAGATGGCTACACTATTGCTACATGGACAGTACTTCCATGAGATGGCATTTGTGAAACTGGAAGATATTCCTAATTCAATGTGTCTTAATGTGTATTATTGCCACAAATGCATGCATCTTCCCATAGAAGTTCACATGTTTGTGCTGGGACACATATAATATGTTACTGTGTAATATATAGATAAACAACAGGGCCAACCAGCTAGGTGCTGTGGCTACGAAATGTAGGCTTACAGAACTTTCAATACGTAGTTGATTGTGGGAATTCATATTAAGTACTGTCTCTCTCCGAATTCATATTTGCATATCAATACCAGCCGAATATTACGTCGGTCAAGTGAACATAGTTTTCTGTGGAAGATTTTAAAGACATAATGCCAAAATGCGTCGAATAGCGGCCCTAAATTGAATAAACCCTTGTGTTATCTTAGTTAATTTTATATCTTTGAAACGTGAGCTTAATGATGAACCTGTCTTCTTCGAATAACCACATCAGTCCGAATGCACCTAAACCGAATGGTCCGAATTCACCCGTATTTATAGTATCCCATAATGCACCGAGCCCCTCAATGGTGAGGGGATCATGCCTCAGTTACACTTCCTGGTGTGTTACGAATGTAGGGCAGAGTAATTTTAGATATGTGTAATTAAAAAAAATCATAAATCTTCTGAAATAACTGCATTTGAGCCAGGCACATTGGCAAGTTCGCTGGTAGAACATGTTGACAGTGTAACTGTGGATTTTTAGATTATTTCAATAGGCGGTAGGAATTTTGGCAATTTTTTCGCCACAAGGCACGTGTGCGTAGTAATTCATGCTGAAATTGGTAAAAAAAATTGACGGGTATGGCACGTTCATGCATTTTAAATTAGTTAGAAGTAAGATACTTTGACTAAACTCGATCGACATGCCCATGAGATGATGACAACGGCAGATAAGAAGTTTCAGAATTGTTGATTGTCCCGTTTTCTTATAATCATACAAAACGTTAACATGGCCGCCAATGGGAAACGTAACAGTACGGCCCGGCCTGGGCCAGTCGTAACGCCGGCCGGCCCGGCGACTGGCTTCGTAGCGCCAAGCTTGCCCTGCCTGGACGCCGCCACGCAGCTCAAAAAGTACCCCGATCCGCCGGCGTCGGCCATTTTAAAATGAATTTGAATACTTGAAGAATATGCGTTGAAATGTCATTAACATGACCAGTTAAACGAACTATTCATGGGTGCCCCCATTACATGAAACTATCCGTGCCTCGTGGTTATCACGTGGTATATCATGTGACCGGTATAAAACGGAAAATCACAACAGCTGAATACGATAATGAGTGCATATAGTGAACTACGCACCGTATTCCGGATAAAAAGTGTTATATTGTATATTCTGTGTGAAACCTAGGACTATTTAATTAACAGTAATTCTCACGAAATGTTGCAAAGTTGGAGGAAACAGTGTTGAATTAAATGTTAGAACACTCTAAAATATTTAATTTAGAGTATTTCCTGAAGGATCCAATAACAACAGAAGAATATAAAGTCGCTTTAGCTAATATATTCAAAATCCTGCAAGAGCTGATGATGAAAATGAGGGAATAGACATCAGTAGCCAATGGAGTCACATCAAGGATGCAGTAAACACCACATGCGAAGAGATAATTGGCAGAAGGAAACCCTAACAGAAAGACTGGATTTCAGTAGAAACAATGACGAAAATACAGACCAGAAGAAACAATAAGGAGGCAGTCAACAGCAGCCGCACAAGGGCGGCAAAGGTAATAGCTCAGAAAGAGCACACAGCAGCAAATAGAGAGGTGAAGAAAACTTTCAAAACAGACAAAAAGAACTTCGTGGAGGGACTTGCACAAGAGGCAGAAAAGGCAGCAGCCAGCAGGAACATGAAGCAACTCTACGATACAACAAGGAAGTTAGCTGGAAAGTTTTATAAATCAGGGCTGCCAATTAGAGACAAAAATAGGATCGTCCTGATGGGGGCAGACAAACAGCTTAACAGACGGGCAGAACATTTGAAGAGCTGCTCAACAGACCAGCACCGCAGAATCAACCATCCAACCAGCTGAGAGAGATCTCCCAATAGACTGTAATAAACCCACTAGAGAAGAGATAAAAAGGCAATTGCACATAGGAGAAATGGGAAAATAACATGCCCTGATGGTATCCCTGCAGAAGTACTAAATGCAGATGTAAAAACGTCAGTAGAAATGCTGTACATTCTTTTTGAGATCTGGAAAAAAGAAGAAATTCCAGCAGAATGGAGAGAAGGTTACCTTATTAAGATCCACAAGAAAGGAGACCTGAGCCGCTGCGATAACAACAGAGGAATCACGTTGTTGTCAGTACCTGGGAAGGTTCTTAACATAATTATCCTAGAGAGGATGAAAGGCAAAGTGGACCAAAGTTTGCGTGAACAGCAAGCAGGCTTCAGGCAGGACAGATCATGTTCTGACCAGATTGCAATACTGCGGGTCAGAGTGGAACAATCCATCGAATGGAACTCATCCCTATACGTCAACTTTGTTGATTACGAGAAAGCCTTTGACAGTGTGGACAGGGAGACACTCTGGAAAGTGCTAAGACACTATGTGGTGCCCAATAAACTAGTCAACACGATCAAAAACTCCTGCGAGAATGTCACGCAGAGTCTTTCATGAAGGTCAACTTACAAAGAACTTTGAGGTTAGGACGGGGGTGAGACAAGGATGCTTACTGTCACCACTCCTCTTCATTCTAGTCATAAACTGGGTCATGAGAAGAGTAACCAAGGAGAAACGAAATGGAATCCAGTGGACGATGCTGACCCAACTTTACCTGGATTTTGCGGATGACCTTGCACTCCTGTCTCTCACCCATAGGCAGATGCAGAACAAAACAACAGAACTGGCATTGATTTCAGCGCAGGTTGGGTTGAAAATCAACAAAAGGAAAACAAAGATCTTGAGAACAAATGCTACTTGCGAAACACCAATCATGCTTGAGGGAGAGACACTGGAAGAGGTTAAATATTTAAGATATCTAGGCAGCATAGTGGATACGCATGGAGCGACAGAGGCTGATGTAAAGAAAAGGATCAGCAAAGCAATGGTAGCTTTCCACCTTTTTTGAGAAATGTGTGGAAGTCAAAGGTAATGGGAGAAACCACCAAAAATACGCTTGTTTAACCCTAATGTAAAGTCTGTGTTGTCTTGTTTAACGCTAATGTAAAGTCTGTGTGGCTGTTGCGGAAACGTGGCGAATAAACAAGACCACGCTGATAAGGATCCTGACATTTGTCAACCATTGCCTGCGAAGAATTGTAACTGCGAATACACTGGTTGGACAGGGTGAGCAACAAAGTACTCCGGGATAGAAAACACCAAGCCGAAATAGAGATAGAGATCCTTAAGAGGAGATGGGGATGGCTTGACCACACCTTGAGAAAGCCAAGCATAACCATAGCCAGACAGGTCCTGACGTGGAACCCCCAAGGCAAGAGAAAGAGGGGGAGGCCAAAAACACCTGGCGTCGTGACCTCGAGGCAGATATCAAGCAAACAGGGAATGGCTGGAGACTGGAGAGGATTGCCCAAGACAGGAGGTGCTGGAGAAATGTTGTGGATGGCCTATGCTCCAGGAGTTAAAGGCCTAAGAATTGGTATCAGCTGGGGTTTCTCGTGACATTTCGGGTATTAGAAGTTTGCATAAAAGCACTAAACTTGTGGAATTACAAATGTTATAAGGAAAATGTCAATATGAGTAATGTAAATAATATTTATGTGGGCGTGCGTGTATGCATATTTGTAGCACTTTTTCAAAACTCTACTAGATGTCAGGGGCAATATATATATATATATATATATATAAACTAATCAATATATATATATATATATATATATATATATATATATATATATATATATATATATATATATATATATATATATATATATATATATAAACTAATCAACAAAATAAAGTTATAGTTCTCTTAAATGACATATATTATAATGTGGGGATCGCACCCCAAGATATATATAAACTGGTCAACAAAGTGGCACTTTCACAATTTCTTGTACACTAGGGATAAAACACTCTGAATGGACTTTGAAATAATGCTATTGCGTACATTACATCAGTAACGAGTGGGCCCACCAGCTGCAGCATTACACGACTTACATCTACGGCGCATACTGTTTACCAAGCGCTGTACACTGTTTTGAGGCAACCTGTTCCATTCTTCCACCAGGAATCTACTCAGATCGGCCAGTGTACTCTGAGCATGCAGACGCATCAACCGCTCTGCCCAACTGATCCCATAAGTGCTCAATATGTGTATACAACATGTCCATGTTTCGCATGAGTAATCCCATTCAATGAGGGAACTTCATGGTCCAGTGGCAGTGGTCAAAGGATCATTAACACAAGCTTAATTTTATTTACCATGAATGAAATGATTCCTAACAAATGACTGCAGAAGTTGTGAAAGTGCCACTTTGGGGACCAGACCCCCCCCCCGTACATACCCCATTCTGGTCAAGCAGATAATGGAGTAAATGCTGCGCGGTTGCATTCATTTAATCCACAATTGATCATTGCATTCCTTGATACCAAATATCTTGGGGTGCGATCCCCACATATTATTATATATGCCGTTTATGATAAATATAACTTTCTTTTGTTGATTAGTTTATATATATATATATATTGCCAATTTGTTTACATATTTCTGCATTCCAGCTCGATATGGCTCATATATTCAGTATGCATGTAAACCTTTATAAATATATAAATGTGTAGTCTAAACACATTTGTTTTTTGCCTTCCAGCTTGACGTGACCCATATTCCAAGTAAATTTCTACAGTACGACATAACCGAAGATGGAGAACGCCACCTTGTGTTGGCAAGTGCTTCTCAGCTGTCATACCTAGGGAAATCAAAACTGTGGTTCATGTATGGGACATTCCGTATTGTACGTGAGCCATTTCAACAGGTGCTGAGCTTACACAGCTTCATAAAGTTAGGAGATGCCATGAAACTAGTCCCTCTGTGTTTTGTGTTGAAATAACGAAACACGCAGGACTATGTCGCAATACTGAATGCCATCATCAATTGCCTTCCAACATAACCTGCTGTGAAGGAAGTCATTGTCGACTTCGAGAAAGCTTTGTCGGGGGGGGGGGGGGGCACTCAGCCGGTGCCTTCCAGAAGTGTCTGTGCGTGGGTGTTGGTTTCACTGGGCGCAGGCTGTGTACCGTCGAGTGAAGGAATATGGCCTCCCCAGCGCATATATCCACATTTAGGTAGAATCGTCCGCCCCATCGCTACGGATCTAATAACTTACGTATTAAAACCGATACGCACTAACTGTTTCATATGTGCATTCCGTGACATACAACCGACACTTGGGCGTCAAAAAGCAGAAGAAATGTGCTCCAAATAATTATTTATGAGTACATTTATCGGTCACATAGAAAAGATTTCATAAATAACCGCAATACTGTGCACGTGATGTAACTTTTGGGTCACACGGTCTAACGCGATTTCTTGTGGGGCCAGCATACGGCAATTCTTAGCGTGACCTTATGTTGACTTAAGAGATTCTCAATTTGTAATCGCGCTAATACAACATCCGGTTTTCTGTCATTTGTCAAAAGCACATGTCTCCGTCTTCAGTTCATCTTGATGTGCAGGAGAGCCTGCAGTGTCTCCGTCTTCAGTTCATGTTGATGTGCAGGAGAGCCTGCAGTGTCTCCGTCTTCAGTTCATGTTGATGTGCAGGAGAGCCTGCAGTGTCTCCGTCTTCAGTTCATCTTGATGTGCAGGAGAGCCTGCAGTGTTTCCGTCTTCAGTTCATCTTAGTGTGCAGGAGAGCCTGCAGTGTCTCCGTCTTCAGTTCATCTTGATGTGCAGGAGAGCCTGCAGTGTCTCCGTCTTCAGTTCATGTTGATGTGCAGGAGAGCCTGCAGTGTCTCCGTCTTCAGTTCATCTTGATGTGCAGGAGAGCCTGCAGTGTCTCCGTCTTCAGTTCATCTTAGTGTGCAGGAGAGCCTGCAGTGTCTCCGTCTTCAGTTCATCTTGATGTGCAGGAGAGCCTGCAGTGTCTCCGTCTTCAGTTCATGTTGACGCGCAGGAGAACCTGCAGTTTCTCTGTCTTCAGTTCATCTTGATGCGCAGCTTGAGAGCCTGCAGTGTCTCTGTCTTCAGTTCATCTTGATGTGCAGGAGAGCCTGCAGTGTCTCCGTCTTCAGTTCATCTTAGTGTGCAGGAGAGCCTGCAGTGTCTCCGTCTTCAGTTCATGTTGATGTGCAGGAGAGCCTGCAGTGTCTCCGTCTTCAGTTCATGTTGATGTTCAGGAGAGCCTGCAGTGTCTCCGTCTTCAGTTCATCTTGATGTGCAGGAGAGCCTGCAGTGTCTCCGTCTTCAGTTCATCTTAGTGTGCAGGAGAGCCTGCAGTGTCTCCGTCTTCAGTTCATCTTGATGTGCAGGAGAGCCTGCAGTGTCTCCGTCTTCAGTTCATGTTGATGTGCAGGAGAGCCTGCAATGTCTCCGTCTTCAGTTCATCTTGATGTGCAGGAGAGCCTGCAGTGTCTCCGTCTTCAGTTCATCTTAGTGTGCAGGAGAGCCTGCAGAGTCTCCGTCTTCAGTTCATGTTGATGTGCAGGAGAGCCTGCAGTGTCTCCGTCTTCAGTTCATGTTGATGCGCAGGAGAACCTGCAGTGTCTCTGTCTTCAGTTCATCTTGATACGCAGCTTGAGAGCCTGCAGTGTCTCTGCCTTCAGTTCATCTTGATGTGCAGGAGAGCCTGCAGTGTCTCCGTCTTCAGTTCATGTTGATGCGCAGGAGAGCCTGCAGTGTCTCCGTCTTCAGTTCATCTTGATGCGCAGGAGAGACTGCAATGTCTCCGTCTTCAGTTCATGTTGATGCGCAGCTTGAGAGACTGTAGTGTCTCTGTCTTCAGTTCATCTTGATGTGCAGGAGAGCATGCAATGTCTCCGTCTTCAGTTCATGTTGATGCGCAGTAGAACCTGCAGTTTCTCCGTCTTCAGTTCATGTTGATGCGCATGAGAGACTGCAGTGTCTCTGTCCTCAGTTCATCTTGATGTGCAGGAGAGCCTGCAGTGTCTCCGTCTTCAGTTCATGTTGATGCGCCGGAGAACTTGCAGTGTCTCCGTTTTCAGTTCATGTTGATGCGCAGGAGAACCTGCAGTGTCTCTGTCTTCCTTTCATCTTGATGCGCAGGAGAACCTGCAGTGTCTCTGTCTTCAGTTCATCTTGATGTGCAGGAGAACCTGCAGTGTCTCCGTCTTCAGTTCATCTTGATGTGCAGGAGAACCTGCAGTGTCTCCGTCTTCAGTTCATCTTGATGTGCAGGAGAGCCTGCAGGGTCTCCGTCTTCAGTTCATGTTGATGTGCAGGAGAGCCTGCAGTGTCTCCGTCTTCAGTTCATGTTGATGTGCAGGAGAGCCTGCAGTGTCTCCGTCTTCAGTTCATCTTGATGTGCAGGAGAGCCTGCAGTGTCTCCGTCTTCATTTCATCTTGATGTGCAGGAGAGCCTGCAGTGTCTCCGTCTTCAGTTCATGTTGATATGCAGGAGAGCCTGCAGTGTCTCCGTCTTCAGTTCATGTTGATGCACAGGAGAACCTGCAGTGTCTCCGTCTTCAGTTCATGTTGATGCGCAGGAGAACCTGCAGTGTCTCTGTCTTCAGTTCATCTTGATGTGCAGGAGAACCTGCAGTGTCTCCGTCTTCAGTTCATCTTGATGTGCAGGAGAACCTGCAGTGTCTCCGTCTTCAGTTCATCTTGATGTGCAGGAGAGCCTGCAGTGTCTCCGTCTTCAGTTCATGTTGATGTGCAGGAGAGCCTGCAGTGTCTCCGTCTTCAGTTCATGTTGATGTGCAGGAGAGCCTGCAGTGTCTCCGTCTTCAGTTCATCTTGATGTGCAGGAGAGCCTGCAGTGTTTCCGTCTTCAGTTCATCTTAGTGTGCAGGAGAGCCTGCAGTGTCTCCGTCTTCAGTTCATGTTGATGTGCAGGAGAGCCTGCAGTGTCTCCGTCTTCAGTTCATGTTGATGTGCAGGAGAGCCTGCAGTGTCTCCGTCTTCAGTTCATCTTGATGTGCAGGAGAGCCTGCAGTGTCTCCGTCTTCAGTTCATCTTAGTGTGCAGGAGAGCCTGCAGTGTCTCCGTCTTCAGTTCATCTTGATGTGCAGGAGAGACTGCAGTGTCTCCGTCTTCAGTTCATGTTGACGCGCAGGAGAACCTGCAGTTTCTCTGTCTTCAGTTCATCTTGATGTGCAGCTTGAGAGCCTGCAGTGTCTCTGTCTTCAGTTCATCTTGATGTGCAGGAGAGCCTGCAGTGTCTCTGTCTTCAGTTCATCTTAGTGTGCAGGAGAGCCTGCAGTGTCTCCGTCTTCAGTTCATGTTGATGTGCAGGAGAGCCTGCAGTGTCTCCGTCTTCAGTTCATGTTGATGTTCAGGAGAGCCTGCAGTGTCTCCGTCTTCAGTTCATCTTGATGTGCAGGAGAGCCTGCAGTGTCTCCGTCTTCAGTTCATCTTAGTGTACAGGAGAGCCTGCAGTGTCTCCGTCTTCAGTTCATCTTGATGTGCAGGAGAGCCTGCAGTGTCTCCGTCTTCATTTCATGTTGATGCGCAGGAGAGCCTGCAGTGTCTCTGTCTTCAGTTCATCTTGATGTGCAGGAGAGACTGCAGTGTCTCCGTCTTCAGTCGGTTGCTGTGCTTCGTCTTCATCAGCGCCAACTGACTTTCTTTGTAATGATTCACAAAAAAAAACATTAACACATACAGTAATGCTATCGGTAGGAAATATATGAAAAAACATATGTGACATAATAAATTACACTCTAGTACAGTAGGCCTACTTACTAGTAGTTACTATAATTACAGGGGTGGTAAGTGCCATTATTTTTCCACAATGCAATTGAAGGCTAACTCTTGCCTTGCCACCACTGCATGTTTTTACATAGACGAGTGTCAAATATGCCAACACTCAGTCGACGTGAAAACGTGGTGGGCGATAATAGATGACAAATAATATATGCTAAAATGCATGTGAGCCCGCATTCTAGACAACTGATCAATGATTTGTAGTACCACTAACAACTTACGAAATCCATCAACCATAATACATATCACAATAGGGTAAATACCTCAGCCCACCAGGGTCGGCTGCACTTATGTGTTCAGTTATATCGCCATCGTTATATAAGCCTAACTCCTTAAGCCAAGAGAAATGCTACTGTTTGAATATGTGTGAATTTCCACGCATTCAGATTAATTTTACCATATTTCGCTCTATGCGGCAAATATCGAAGTTATGTATTGCTGCTGCTTTGCTGCTAAGTCACATTTCTTTTTCATTTGCTCCTTTCGAGGCATCGCCGAAATTTGAATTTTTTTTAAAGTTGCTGAGACGCGTGTAAACTGGTATCGCAAGTGACTGTTACTGAACCAATCAATTTGTAATCTACATGCTGATTGGTTGCAACCTTACACTGGCAAGCAAGCGGCTATTGAGCCTGAGGCTGCCGCGCGAACAAAAATATATTGCATTGCCAAAATATTTGGGCATCACGAAAAAAATATAGCAGGACGTCATGTAAAAAGGCAGGGCATTAATTTTGGTACCGAAAAACACAGTGCGTCACCAAAAAAGGGCAGGCCGCAACGTCCTGGAAATTTTACCTAGGCAGAACACTGTATGAGAATGCATACAGACATAATATATGTGTTTATTGCTTTGACTTTGTTTGTAGCATTTTTTTAAGGTTTCAAGTTTCTTGAAAATGCGTATGTTTTTGACGAGCGAGTCCTTCGCTTATACAGCAGCAACAGCCAGATAGAAACATTGTATCCCGATGGACTTTGCCTAATCCACCAACAGCCCATCGGGACCTACATCCGAAAATCAATATACGTGTTATATCTAAATATTATATCTTCTATCGTAAGAAGGGTATAGACAAGCTAGAAATAATACAACGAAGAGCAACTCAAATGATTCCAGAATTGAGAGACCTTAGTTATGAAAGCTGCTTATTAGAATGTGGTTTGACAACACTAGAGACCACGAGACTAAGATGAGACCATATAAAAGTGTTTAAAATAGTGAACGGTTATGAGGATGTTGATAGGAATATATTCTTCAAACTTAAAGAAGGCAGTAGAACTAGAGGACACAAAGCATCATTAGTTAAGGAGCAGTGTAGGTTGGACATGAGAAAGTACTCTTTCTCACAGAGGGTGATAAATGAATGGAACAAACTGCCAAATGATTGTGTTAATGCTAGTAGTGTGAATATGTTTAAAAATAGAATGGACAGATATCTTATAAGGGCGGGATACACATAGATGATAAAATTGTTGGACTCTCGATGAGCCAAATGGCTTCCTTGTCCACTTGCCATCTGGAACTTGTTGTTTGTTTGTTAAATCTCGTCTGTCTGCGCATATGTGTGCGCGTGCGTACGTGCGGGCGAGCGTGCGTGCGTGCGCCCGCGCCACCAGAACGGTGTCACTGCATCCCAGTCGACGTCTGGAGCTATGTAGCTGTGTTGCCACCAGACGACCACGACTGCAGGCAACTGCCAAAGTGTTTTGACTGACTTTTTTTACTGGCACTGATCACTGCCCACGGTGCATGTGGCTCTCTTACGTCCTGAATTAATAGGTCTAGTGCCCAGTGTGGAGAGCCAGGTTTTTACATGCGTACTGTGCATTATTTGGGTCTTAATTGATACCAGCTAGACCACTGGTATGGAAAGTGAATGTACTAACCAGCAGTATAACTATACGTGAGCCCCTGTGCCTAGAGGTTCTCAAATTTTTCCCATTCTCCTCTTACTTACTTTTGTATTTTTCGAAGGGTGTCTTGACATTGTAGTAATGTTTCTGTAGAGACGGAGGAAGGGAGATGAGGGACAATAGGGATAGGAGGGAGAAGAAGGTGATAGAGGAGTGGAGCTTGAAAAGGAGTGGGAGAGGGAGAGAGAGGGAAAGAGATAGAGAGACAAAGAAAGAAAGACGGAGAGAGGGGGAGAGGGAGAGACTGAGAGAGGGGAGGGAGGGGGAGAGGGAGAGAGAGGAACGGACGGAGAGACGAGGGCAGCGTTGTTGAAAGCATTTTGGAGGTCTGAGCTGAAGTAACTAAATTCACGAGGAACAGAAGAAACTCGTGGTTATTGATGTTTACATATTTAGTGGACATATTTGAGCAGACCCAACTAATTGACTCCGGCATTACAGGGACGAAAGACCAACATAATCGAAGAAACAGAGAAAAGTCAAGTTGGTCAATGCTCTTGATTCATTGGTTCCCACTGTTTTTCAAATATCCAGTTCATAATTGCGAGGCAAACTTTTTCTCACTGGGTATTGCAAAACAACTGCACATATTTATGATGTGCATACGTTTTTGCAACGTAAATCTACACCCAAACGAATTCGCATTGTACCAATATTCTCGAAGCGCAGCGTCTCAACATCAATTTACTTTTGTATTTTTCGAAGGGTTTCTTGACTTTGTAGTCGTGTTTCTGAACAGACGGGGGAGAGGAGGGAGAGTGAGGGAGTGGGAGTGGAAGATGGAGAAGGAATGGGAGAGGGAGAGACAGGGGAACAGACAGACAGTGAGAAAGACAGAGACAGAGAGACATAGACAGAGAGGGTGGAGAGAGAGACCTGGATAGAGAGGGAGATAGATAAAGAGAGGGAGAGACAGAGAGTGACACACAGAGTGAGAGAGTGAGAGAGAGAGAGACAGATAAATAGAGAGAGAGAGAGAGAGAGAGGGAATGGGAGGGGAAGGGATGGGAGGGGGAAGGACTATGGAGATGAGGAGAGAGAGAACCAGATAAAGAGACATCACAGGAAAGATGCCTTCGACAAAGGTGAATCATCGTCGACGTCCGAATTCACCGAAAGCCACTCACGGCGCTTTTGTTGGCGCCACTACACTAGACAAATGTTAGGTTTTTGTAACATAAATCTACACGCATGCAGTGCACATAAGGCAAGCACTTTTCGGATGGTGTCGTGAATGTACTAACCAGCAGTATAACTATACGTGAGCCCCTGTGCCTAGAGGTTCTCAAATTTGTCCCATTCTCCTCTTACTTACTTTTGTATTTTTCGAAGGGTGTCTTGACATTGTAGTAATGTTTCTGTAGAGACGGAGGAAGGGAGATGAGGGAGAATAGGGATAGGAGGGAGAAGAAGGTGATAGAGGGAGTGGAGCTTGAAAAGGAGTGGGAGAGGGAGAGAGAGGGAAAGAGATAGAGAGACAAAGAAAGAAAGACGGAGAGAGGGGGAGAGGGAGAGACAGAGAGAGGGGAGGGAGGGGAAGAGGGAGAGAGAGGAACGGACGGAGAGACGAGGGCAGCGTTGTTGAAAGCATTTTGGAGGTCTGAGCTGAAGTAACTAAATTCACGAGGAACAGAAGAAACTCGTGGTTATTGATGTTTACATATTTAGTGGACATATTTGAGCAGACCCAACTAATTGACTCCGGCATTACAGGGACGAAAGACCAACATAATCGAAGAAACAGAGAAAAGTCAAGTTGGTCAATGCTCTTGATTAATTGGTTCCCACTGTTTTTCAAATATCCAGTTCATAATTGCGAGGCAAACTTTTTCTCACTGTGTATTGCAAAACAACTGCACATATTTATGATGTGCATACGTTTTTGCAACGTAAATCTACACCCAAACGAATTCGCATTGTACCAATATTCTCGAAGCGCAGCGTCTCAACATCAATTTACTTTTGTATTTTTCGAAGGGTTTCTTGACTTTGTAGTCGTGTTTCTGAACAGACGGGGGAGAGGAGGGAGAGTGAGGGAGTGGGAGTGGAAGATGGAGAAGGAATGGGAGAGGGAGAGACAGGGGAACAGACACACAGTGAGAAATACAGAGACAGAGAGACATAGACAGAGAGGGTGGAGAGAGAGACCTGGAGAGAGAGGGAGATAGATAAAGAGAGAGAGAGAGAGACAGAGAGTGAAACACAGAGTGAGAGAGTGAGAGAGAGAGAGAGACAGATAAATAGAGAGAGAGAGAGAGAGAGAAAGAGAGAGGGAATGGGAGGGGAAGGGATGGGAGGGGGGAGGACTATGGAGATGAGGAGAGAGAGAACCAGATAAAGAGACATCACAGGAAAGATGCCTTCGACAAAGGTGAATCATCGTCGACGTCCGAATTCACCGAAAGCCACTCACGGCGCTTTTGTTGGCTCCACTACACTAGACAAATGTTAGGTTTTTGTAACATAAATCTACACGCATGCAGTGCACATAAGGCAAGCACTTTTCGGATGGTGTCGTAACTTTTAGTTGCATCCTTGCATGCGTTGACTAACAGGATATATGAGATGGCAACACGTATGAAAAAAAATGTAAGAGAGAGAGAGAGAGACAGACAGAGAGAGAGAGAGAGAGACAGAGACAGAGAGAGACAGAGAGAGAGAGAGAGAGAGAGAGAGAGAGAGAACAGAGCAAGAGAGAGAGAGAGAGAGACAGGGAGAGAGAGCGAGAGAGAGAGAGAGAGAGAGACAGGGAGAGAGAGAGAGAGAGAGAGAGAGAGAGAGATGAACAGCAATATAGAGCGATAGAGAGCGATAGTGATGATAGAAAGTGATAGAGAACGATAGACAGCGGTAGAGAGAGGGGGAGGGAGAGGGTCGGAGGGGGAGAGGAAGAGAAGGAGGGAGAGAGGGAGGAACGGACGAAGGGATGAGGGCAGTGGTGTTGAAAGCATTTTCAAGGTCCGAGCTGAAGTAACTCAATTCACGAGGGAACAGAAGAAGGTGGAGTTGCTTCCGAACTCGTGTTTATTGAAGTTTGCGTATTTAGTGGACATAATTATTTTAGAAAAACACCACAATTTGACTACGGCATTAAAGGGACAAAAGACGAACGTAATCGAAAAAACAGAGAGAATTCAAGTTGATTAGTGCTCTTAGTTCATTGGTTCACACTGATTTGTAAATATCCAATTAAGAATTGCGGGGAAAACTTTTTCTCACTGGGTATTGCAAAACAACTGCACATATTTATGATATGCATACGTTTTTGCAAAGTAAATCTGCACTCAAGCGAATTCCCATTGTACAAATATTCTCGAAGAGCAGCGTCTGTACGTAAATTTACTTTTGCATTAGTCGAAGGGTGTCTTAACTTTATAGTCGTGTTTCTGTGGAGGCGAAGGGAGTGGAGGGAGAAAGAGGGATTGGGAGTGGAAGAGGGAGAGGGAGAGAGAGAGGGGAAAGACTAAATAACAAAAGAAACAGGAACATAGGTTTTTGTCATGACAGTATGAACTCGCCAAACTATTCTCAATGCAGCATGACATGATGTAGTGTCTCGATAAAGTCGAAAATCTCGACCACCGACCACTGAAGTCTAGCATGGCATGCACTGTATCGTGAACGACGAAGTCAGGGGAGAAAGAGGCAGTTGTTTCACCAATATACAGGGCGACGACTGGACAATCGTTTTTACCTGTACAAGGAACTACGAACACATTACACCCGTGTTGTAGCGTTTACATTGGCTGCCCGTTCATTTGCGATCAACTTACAAAGTGCTTTTGGTTACTTATTGTGTTTTAAATAGTCTGGCGCCGGACTACCAAGCTGAGTTAATTAGATACCGCCACATTAACTGAACTCTACGATCTGCTTCGCTGCCAGCGCTTTTATTCGTACCGGCTTCACTGGCGATCTCCGCTTAGCTGTTTGCTCAGCCGTTCTATGGAACAATTTAACACCTATATATATATAAAGTAGTTTTTAGAATATTTTAGTGTATTTAATTTGTTGGCAGTCTCATTATTCTTTTCTTACTTTTACTTGTATTAAAACTATTTTTAAATTAGTGTTATATAATATTTTATCATGGTTATATTGTTAGCATTTATTTTTTATGTTTAGCATTTGTGTAGACTATTCTCAGTATAATTATTCTCTTAGCAATGTTATGGCCTATAAAATACTACTATGTATGTAAAGTGCCTGAGAGCAATCTCGATTGATGGGGAGCTATATAAGTACTTTTATTGTTATTACAAAGCATGTCCTATCCACATATTACAACGATTGCTATACTTATATTTGTTTGAAAATGCGAAACGAACGCCTTTGAATATCTACCTCGGAGTCTGTCATGTCTGTCAAACTGCGAGGCAAATGCCTCACATATCATAACCTTGCCTTGAACATTTCTGCCGTAGCTTAAAGGTATCTCCACAATTAGATTTGTTTTGTTTTAACGACAACTTCAGTATATTTTACAGTAGTCATCCATTCGCTTGCGCGAGGCAAATTCACTCCCCACGTCTTTCGCTTATCCTTTACTTGGCTAATTGCCACGCTACAACATGAGACGGTCCTTGAATGGGGGACATTTCAAAATTTCCAACGCGTGCCTCCCGAGTTATAGACGTCCAAAGGTGACAGCACATTTTGACGGCCCCCTTGCTGGACGACTGTTTTGACGTTTATTTTGACATATCGACGGCACACTCTCTGACCGTATACATGCCTCTGTTGGCTACCCCTCGATGTCTTAGGCGAACCCGAAACTTGTTGGCAGTCCGGAATTAAGTTCTGTTCATAGTCATGCTTTAGACGACATAGTGCTTAATTTCTTGTGTCTTATGCTAAACTTGATGATTTGTCCAGTCAATATACTGAATCTAAATCCACTAAAAGCACAGAAAATGGTATCAGGACACTGTCCATGCAGAAATGTACTAAGGGGCCAACTAAATATGAGAAGTGACTGGATACTAGGGATGGCGGAAGAGTCTTTCAAGAATCGCTCGTCGGAGTGTCCTCCGTTCCTGCTTTCTGTTTGTGTTCACTGACGACTGTAGGCGGCAAGATAGGTGTTCTGTGACTAGTTTTCTCTTTGTCTCCTTGACGTAATGTTCTTCAAATTCTGGGCATCATATGTCTTAGACACCCCCTCCTCCCACTTGGCCTATCTTACTGTCTTGCCTTTTTGGTATACCAACAGTGAATTCGTGGTTTCACAGTGATTCGGTTCCCCAGCGAAGGCCGTGCGAAGCGGTCGAAACATTCGGAGAATACAACCAACTTTCTTGTGAGGTTAATCATATATACATTAGAAAGTTTTTGTAACACAAATCTACCCGCAGGCGACTTTTGCACAAATCAAGAACTGACATTCGGAAAGTGTCATAACTTTTTAGTTGCATTCTTGTATGCGCTGAATGGCAGGATATATCAGATGATAACACGTGTGCACAAAAACTGAGATACATAAATCTACACGCAGGCGGTTTCACGCAATGCAAGAACTTTTCGGAAGTTGTCATAACGTTTTAATTGCATTCTTGCATGCGTTGAATGGCAGGATATATGAGATGATAACACGTATGCGCAAAATGCGAGATACATAAATCTACACACAGGCGGCTTCGCACAATGCAACAACCTTTCGGAAGGTGTCGTAACTTTCTAATTGCACTCTTGCTTGCGTTGACTGGCAGGATATATTAGATTATAACACGTATACGCAAAGAATGAGTGTGCGAGAGGGCGATAGAGAGAGGGAGGGGCAGGCAGGCAGGCAGGCAGGCAAAGAATGAGTGTGCGAGAGAGAGAGAGAGAGAGAGAGAGAGAGAGAGAGAGAGAGAGAGACAGAGAGAGAGAGAGAGAGAGAGAGAGAAGAGAGAGAGAGAGAGAGAGAGTGCGCGCGCGCTCGATGGAGAGCAATATAGAGCGATAGAGAGCGATAGTGAGGATAGAAATTGATAGAGAACGATAGAGAGCGGAAAAGATAGGGGGAGGGCGAGGGTCGGAGGGGGAGAGGGAGAAAAGGAGGGAGAGAGAGAGAGGATCGGACGAAGGGATGAGGGCAGTGGTGTTGAAAGCATTTACAAGGTCCGAGCTGAAGTAATTCAATTCACGAGGGAATAGAAGAAGATGAAGTTGCTTCCAAACTCGTGGTTATTGAAGTTTGCCTATTTAGTGGACATAATTATTTTTAGCAGACTCAACACATTAACTACGGCATTAAAGGGAAAAAAGACGAACGTAATCGAAAAAACAGAGAGAATTCAAGTTGGTTAATGCTCTTGGTTCATTCAAATTCAATGCATTGGCCGCGGACATCAGTCCTCGGCCTACCAAAGTCATAGTTGAAGTTGGATCTGAAGTAATATTAGTAAAATCGATATGTAACTTCGCATTTCACCTTCTTCGTGTCGACCCACGTTTGTACTCCAGGTACTTTTCTGGATAAAACAGTTCCAAGAACAAAGTGTACATTTTCGTTATACTTAACTCACATTATAAGTATCTGCGCTTTTTCCCGTTCCCTGCATAGAGCGAAACTCGAAAGGGGAAGCTTCTGATATGGGCATCCACCTTTTCTCTAAGTTCGCCGGAGACAAATGGCTTATTGTTGTGTTGTCGAAGTTTGTCCTTTGGGATACTTCCTTCTGCCACCTGAGCAGAAATACGACGCACCCGTTTGGTGCCAATCCGATGAAAGCTCGCAAAACCTTCCCGACAGACCATTTTTTCTTCGTCGCCGATCTTTACCTTGTACTTGAACTGAAACTTCTGTTCACGCGAAGCGACTTCTACGCATCCTGCCCATCATGATTCGCAATCTCATTAAATTTTTCAAAAATGACGTCCTTTGTAGCCAAAGTGAATGACTCAAGACATATCTTCTTCGACACCTGAAATGAAGCAAAAAATAAATAAAATTAAAACAAAATTTAGAGGACTACACCTAAATTTATATTCTACGGTAAGTAGTGTTTCCAGCGATCGACTGTACTGTGCAGAGCTATTTCATACCTGCATTTATCTCCAGTTTTCCGGGCACTGACTTGATCTCGCTTGACGTTAATATATTTGTTTCCTTCACATCTTAGACTCTTTGTTTGATATTTTGCCCATTCATTTTCATTCCTTTCTTTTGGGTTTTATTTCATCGTCAGCATCAACGACACGCTCTGCAGGGACATCCATCTTAACTTAGCAGATGACTATGGTGCCCTCTATTGATCAAACAGGAACTTTAATTCAAAAAGGGCCCAACTCGTGGAGTTGGGCCGTTATTGAATTAACTTCAACCTATTAGCTGTGCAATGGAGCACATTAATTTTGTATAACAATTGGGTCCTTCTAGCATGGACATGCATTGCTTGGTAGACAAAGATGAAGTTTAATGCATAAAGTGAAAATAAAAAACCGTGGAGTTGAGCCCTTTCGAATTCACCGATTCAACTGCATCGGTCAGATCTAAAAAGCATCGGTCAGATGGAAATGCATCGCGATGTGTCGCTTTGTGTATAACTGTTATATATGAACCGAGGACGTGCTTCAAAGCGAGTGTTTGAAGACATATTTTGACAACTCGATCGTTATTAATTTATGCATACACAGTTTACACAAAATCAGGCTCTTAAGGGCTAGCTGTGGTCTACATGAAATTAACATAGGACGTCCTCGTTTGGCAGTAGGACCTCGGTTTTCTGGCCAATATTCTCGGTTGACACATTTTACATTCTGAGTATAATATATGTAAGCAACGTGTGATAAGAAATATTAAATCGGTCAGATCTGAGGCCTATATTTGGCTCTGCGCTACACTGTTAAACATGTGAATTTGTAATGAATTAATAATGTATTAAACTTTCATTAAGACACATTGGACTTTCATTACATAATTGATGCGTACATTAATACATATTGTTGGGTTAATGGCAAGAAGGAACTAAAGAAACATGGAACCACCTGGAAAGAAATGAAGAAAGCAGCAAATAGCAGAGTGCGGTGGAAAAGAGTCGTTTCGGCCCTATGTTCTACCTTGAGCGAAGAGTAAGTAAGTAAGTAATGGCAATAACATATTGATAGTGAAATAATGCCAAAGAACTTCGAGTCTAAACAGTACGTAGCGGACGCCATCTTAGTATTGGGTATGTCAGTGAAGTGCCTTGTGGGATTCCATATTAAGTACAGCTTCACTCCGAATTCATATTTGGATACCGACGCCAGCCTAATATTACGTCGGTGACGTGAATATAGTATTCTGTGGAAGATCTTTGCTGAGACTTCATTCATAAGACGAATGCGTAATACCAAAAAGCGTCGAACAACGGCGCTATCCAAGATTCGTAAATGTGTCAAAGTCGCTCCTGATAAAATTTACGGGACGTGGGTTATAAATTCATATATTTTGTATTAATTCGTAGTACACTGACTTTCTTTATATGTTACTTGTCTTGTCGAATAAACAATCCCTGATCACTGATCAAGACAGATGCAGTTCTGATGCAACTACACTGTACATCGGTCAGATCTAAGAGGCATCGGTCAGACGCAACTGCATCGTGACGTGTCGATTTGTATATAATATAGAAAATTACGAGACGTGAATGTCGCGAAGTCTTCCTTGTCGTGCGACACAAAAATGACAATGCTGCCGAACAACGGTTTGAACAAGAATATAATTATTTATAAATTCATACGTTTTGTATTAATTCGTAGTACATTGAATTTCCTTATATGTTACTTAATAGTCTTGACGAATAAACAGTTCAGATGCAACTGTATCGGTCAGATCTAAAATGAATCGGTCAGATGCAACTGCATTATGACGTGTCGCTTTGTGTATAATTTTTGTATGGAAAATTACGAGACGTGGATGTCGCGAAGTCTTCCTTGTCGTGCGACACTGAAATGATGATGCTCTCGAACAGCGATTCGGACCAGAGTATATTGATAAATTCAAACATTTTGTATTAATTCGTAGTACACTGAATTTCCTTATGTGCTACTTGTCTTTTTGAATAAACAATGCAGATGCAACTGCAGTTCAGATGCAACTGCATCGGTCAGATCTAAAAGGAATCGGTCAGATACAACTGCATCGTGATGTGTACATGTCAAAGCGAGTGTTTGAAGACATATTTTTTTGACTTGAGAGTTATATGTTCACATCAAATTGGCGGTCGGACCTCTTGTGTATTCTGACCAATATGTTTTCGGTTTACACCTTTTAAGTTTTGCGTATATGTGAAAGCACAGTGTTTATGGTATCCCAAGATGCACCGAGCCCCTCAATAGTGAGGGTTATGTTGTTACAAAATGCTGCCTGTGGCGGAATTGAAAATGTGTTAAATAATGCCGTTTTCTCCATCAAGAAAGTTAATTAATTTTTCAATGCAACAATTTACTATTGTAGTCATGTAGATTTCAGAACGTATACATTCTCTTCAAAAACGCCGCAGTGTGCTCCAACTAGCCGTAAGTAGCTCGCGAAGTTCTCCATTATCGCCCGAAGCCGAAGGCTCTCGTTGGGATGTCGTACCAGATACCCGTGGTACCTGGGATTAACACTATTTTGTAAAGTAACTATCCATGGATGCTTGGAGTCAATTATTTGTTGTAGAAATTTGGGCACTTGTCTAAAATCAGGGCCCACTTCAATTTCGACGTTATTAACATGCAACATGCTATATGTACATACATTCAATTTGTATCTTGCGGCAAAAGGTGTGGATAGTGATGACCAGAAGATTGCATTATATTGCTTCTATACATGGGAGGAATGGAGCTCCAGGGAAGCTTCTACCAAATCGTTCCCGAAAATGCCCAATGAACATTCGATCAAATATTATACACGTAAGATGGATATTTCCAACCTCAAATGAACCTACCATTCGAGAGACATCTTTTTCAAAAGATGGAGCAGGTACAAAACTGAACGGTAGACCAATTTGTGTCTGGCCTACGACAGAAAGCAATATCATGCGGGTTTGAGAATGTTGACGAAGCTATCAGAGACCAGGTAATAGAGAAATGCAGAAGCGCCTACGGAGAAAGTTCCTTGAAAACTCGGGGAACATACTGTTGAAAGATTTACAAGATGTCGCAAGAGCATTCGAAGCAGTAGACCTTCAAATGAAGGCAATGGAAAATCCATCAACTAACGCACAAGTGAATGCTGTCAACAAAAACAAGCCAAAATGGAAAGGAAAGGGAAATGACAGTGTTACTGGAAGAACTACAACTCACAGGCAAAAGGAACAGAGATGCTACCGTTGCAATAGACAGGGACATTTTGCGCGTGACGCACAGTGCGCTGCACGCGACCAGGTGTGTAAACGGTGTGGGAAGCCTGGTCACTATGCAGTGTGTTGTAAAACACAGGGGTCTGGGAAGCCAAAATGGAAGACCAGTGATACCATCAACCCAAAAGTGAAAACCTGTTACAAGGTGACCGGAAACATTCAGGGTGAAAACAGAGATGACTATGCTTTCACAGTTGACAACACTGGAAACGAGTCGGGAGTTGTGGACCTCAAGGTCGGAGGGGTGGCCATAACCTCAATACTCATCGACTCAGGGGCAACCTGTAACATTATGGACAAAGCCACACGGGAGATGCTCAAGAAGGATGGGGTAAAATGCGTGTCACGCAGAACAAACAAGAAACTGTTCACATATGGACAAGAGAAACCCATTGATTTCCTTGGAACATTTGTGGCAGAGATTCAGTGTGAAAACAATGACAGGAAGTGTGAAGGTGAATTCACTGTCATAAAAGGGACCGGTAAAACACTACTGTGGAAAACAACTGAAAAGTACAGCTGAAAAGCTAGATGTGTTGAGGGTTGGACCCCTCGAACACCCACATACCTACTCCGTCACAGAAGAGGGGACTGATACGCCGGAAGTTCGCAGACGTATTTGCGGACGTGGGAAAACTCAAGAATTGCCAACTGAAGTTAAACGTCGACAAAACCGTACAACCAATCGCGCAACCAGTACGTCGTTTCCCATTCGGTCTACGAGAGAAAGAGATCATCGAAGAAGTTTCGTATGCACCAACGATGTGGTTATCACCTCTTGTAGTAGTGCCCATCGAGGCAATTGTGAGAGAGAGAGAGAGAGAGAGAGAGAGAGAGAGAGAGAGAGAGAGAGAGAGAGAGAGAGACATCTTATTCCGACCACTGAGGAAGTTCTCCAAGATTTAAACGGGTCGACAGTGTTCAGCAAGCTAGATGTTAACTGGGGATTCCACCAAGTGGAGCTGGCAGAGGAGTCACGTGAAATAACTACATTCGTGACACACCGAGGATTGTACAGGTATCGCAGGCTAATGTTTGGCATTGCCTCAGCACATGGGAACTATCAGAAGATCTTGAAGGATGTACTGCGAGACTGCCAGGGAGCAGCAAACATAGCAGACGACGTGATCGTACATGGAGGAGGCGTCAAGGAACACGACGAGAACTTGTTTGTCGTGCTGAATCGTCTCAAGGAGCGTGGCTTGACACTGAACGGCAGTAAATGCAAGTTCAGATTACGTCGATTGACATTTTACGGCAATGATCTAGGGAAGTAGGGAATCACGCCAAGTGAAGAGAAGATAGATGCGATCGTAAACGCACAAAGCCCAAAGAATGCATCAGAAGTGAGATCATTTCTCGGACTTGAGCAATATTGTACCAAATTCCTGCCGAACGTTGCAGAGGTGACCGAACCACTAAGAATCCTCACCAGAAAGGATCAGACGTTCACATGGGGTTAGGTCCAAGAAGAAGCATTCCGAGAGCTGAAGAAGCTCATGACAAGCACGGAGACGCTGGCTTACTTCAATAATGACTGCAAAGTACGCGTTGTAGCAGATACAGGATCAACAGGACTCGGAGCAGTTCCAACACAGCTCCAGGAGGGACAATGGAGAGTTGTGGCATACGCGTCCACGAAAATTACAGCAGTAGAGCGGAGATGCTCCCAGACAGAGAAAGAGGCGTTTGCACTTGTGTGGGCGTGCGAAAGATTTCACCTGGATATGTATGGACGTGAATTCGAACTGGATACGGACCACAAACCGTTGGAATGCATCTACAGCAGAACATCGAAGCCATCGGCGAGGATAGAAAATGGGTGCTTCGTTTTCAAGGGTACCAGTACAAGGTGATCTACCGGCCAGGGAAAACAAACTGATGCTGATGCGCTCTCACAACTAAATCAGACGACACCAAAATACATGTGTGGAGAAGAAATTGAGGTGGTGCGGATGATTGCTGAGGAAAGCACACCAGTTGCTCTTACAGCACTTGACGTAGAAATTGCATCAGAAGAAGACGCAGAGCTGACTAGTGTGAGACACTACATACAACACGGGAACTGGCAAGAGTGCAACATGCCATACTACACGTGTGTGAAGAATGGACTCTGTATTCTTGGGAAGTTGGTGTTACGTGGGACAAGGATTGTAATACCACGAAGACTTCGAGATGATGTCCTACACCTTGCTCATGAAGGACACCAAGGGATCGTAAAGATGAAACAGCGGTTCAGAAGCAAAGTTTGGTGGCCGAGAATGGACAATGATGCTGAGAAAATATGCAGGTCATGCCATGGATGTCAAGTTGTGAGTCAACTGTGTCCGCCAGAGCCGATGCAGAGAATTGAACCACCGACTGGACCGTGGCAAGACATTGCCATATACATAATGGGACCTTTGCCTACAAGCGAAAATCTGCTGGTGATAGTTGACTATTATAGTCGATTCTTCGAATTTGTCATCATGCCGTCGATTACATCCGAGAAAATCATCGGGGTTCTAATTCCTATCTTTGCCAGATATGGATACCCGTTCTCGCTGAAATTAGACAACGACAGCCAATTCCAATCTAAGGAATTCAAGAATTTCTTACTGGAACATGGAATCGAACACCATACATATCCACCTTTGTGGCCACAAGCAAATGGGGAGGTGGAGAGACAGAACCGAACACTTCTGAAAGCATTCAAAATGGCACATGTGGAAGGAAAGGGATGGGAAGGAGAACTCGTGAATTTCTGTTGGCATAGAGAACTCCACCACAAGCCAGTACAGGTGTGACACCAGCATGTCTCATGCTCGGCAGAGAGTTGAAACAAAGTTGCTAGAAGTTCGAAGTGACAAAAACATTCTGGACGAGAATGTGCGAGACCGTGATTGGAACCACAAACTAACTGCCAAAGCATATGCAGATAGCAGACGTGGAGCCGTGATAAGCCCAGTGTTGCATGGAGAACAAATTCTACTAAGGAACACCAAGACATTCGGAAAACTGTCGACCAACTTTGACCACAGTCCGTTCACAATCGAAAGAAGAAAGTAGGTCAAGAACAGATAGTGAGATCACTGGACGGTGTTGAGTACAGGAGAAACAGCTCGATCGTGAAACCATAAACATCCACTGAAGGAACAACTTCATCAGCGGGGAACCAAAAGTCTTCTGTGCCTGATTGTGCAGAAACAGGAGGATCGCAGGTCAATACTCCAAGGAAGTCACCAAGCATGAATACTCCGATGAAGACACTAAACTTGGGGTCACCGCAAGGCTCAACAGTTGCAATTGAATTTGTTAAATTAGCTCTGTAGTACATACTAGTAGTCTAAGTTGTTAATTGCGAGTTGGAAGTATAAGTTTAAAGGAGGAAGGGATTGTAGTGTTTGAGTAATGCGAGTTGAGACGAGGACGGTATGTGGTGTGCGCAGTGTACGAAGAAGAATAAACGTGAGTGTTCAGTTAAGTCGATTGTGTCTAATTACAAAGACATAACAGTCAGCAGCTTCACTCCGTAGGCGCATCGATGAACGCGGCATAAAATTGCCTACTGGCATCAAGAAGGCAGCGCTTGTTCGAATTTACAAGGATAACTTCCACAACACCAACGAGGACGACGAGACCACTGACAATCAACCTACGCCTGACAGTAGTGTCAGCGCTGTCCGCACGAGGCCGCCGCCGTCACCTCCGGTAACCCGTTGGAGCGTTGCAGCAGATCTCAATGGGATCGCTACCAGAGCACAACAGCGGCATCAACCAAGCTACTGTCTCTAACGTTTTTCTCTCGGGTGGGAATCAGCGAGTCCGAACAATGTGACAACGACGGAATGTGATTTCCCCCAGCCGAGTATCGCCTCCTTCAGCGAGCACTGCAAAGTTCCGTGTCGGCAATAACAAGGCAAATGCGGGAGATTATCGCCGCACGACACCCCTCCGATGGACCAGGAACCGCCCGGGCAAGTACGGCATCGTTATCTTCGTTGACCGCACGACCCGATCCATCACTTTTGATCCATCACTTTGATCTCGGCGAGTAACAGCCGTTACGCGGGAGTATACGGCTTTGAACACTTTCTTCGCCCAATGTCTTCTGACTCTCGCCTTAACCGCAATCTTACCCTGCCTGAATTCATATGTGCGTTTAACAAATACCGTAACATTATGTGTGAATTATGGGACCGTCGTAAGGAGTTAGATGCTTATGAGGCCATTGTGATAGGCATTGCTTCGCGGATTGATGGCATCGCTTTCTATGAATACCACATATCATTTTCTGCCCGAGCAGCCGCGCTTATCCAGCAGCAGAACGTTAAAGTAGACTTGGGGGTCCGAGACATTGGTCTGTTTTGTTCGCTGTTTGTCGGACAGAAAACAAATTAGTGTTCTCTGTGTAGCAGTGTAGCTCACTTGAGCAGTTTTTGTCCCCTTCTTTCCCACCCTAAAACAGCCATCCACCAATTTCCCCGAGGTAATTTCACTGGCAGGCAAACAGACTTTCAGGGTAGGCCCAGGGTTAGTGAAGGCCAAAGAGAAGTTTGTAATTACTACAACTCCGATCGCGGCTGATCGAGGCAGAATTGTAGGTTTCTGCACTCGTGCCTGGTTTGCAGGGCACCACATGCCAGTGTATCCTGTCCAACCAGGCCATATGGTAGGAACACGTCAGATAGACACCGAACTAAGACACTAAGATTGTGAACTAAGACTGTGACTCCTACACAAATAACAGAAAAGGGGACGAACACACTTGGCGGCCAGGCAGTGACACCCACACCTATTGACATAGACAAACTGGAGGGGGAGCTAGTGGGGCACCCATGTAAGGCCTTTGTGACAAATTTGATCACAGGTTTAAGGGAGGGCTTCTTTACTGGGATAAGTGAGCCACCAATGGCCAGTTTGGTATGTCCAAATAACTTGTCAGCAAAAGCACAGCCCAAAATAGTCAGTCAACTAATAATAAAAGAAAAGAAGAAAGGATTCCTGGTAGGTCCATTCAGA